>CM066032.1:390937153-391567153 GCA_033557465.1 Ichthyophis bannanicus
AGAAGGTGTTAGAGAGAGAGCATAATAGAGAGTAGAGAGAAAGTCAGTTCTAGTCGAGAGCTAGGTGTGTTTGTCGGTGATTGGGTACCAGAGTGTTAGAGGCTTGGTTGTGGAGGATAGGTGTGAGAAGTACAGCAGGGGATACAGAGAGGTGAGTAGGTGAGGGAGTCAAGGAGCAGGGTGAGTGACGGAAAGGAGGTGAGGGGTTTTAAAACAGCAGATAGCAGAGAGAAGAGGGAGGGTAGGTGGTGTTTGAGGGTGGAGCTGAGAAGGCAAGAGAAGGAAGGTCTGACAGGGAGGGGGAGGAGCAGGGGAGATGGAGCCACAGGACAGGGTCAGGGAGTGGAGAGGGATAGGGAGAGGGAGGTGGGCCCACCTTTTGGGTAACGAGACAGATATTGGCAGGGAGTGTGGTGTGGGGGAGTCTGCAGGGCCATCGGCCCAGCCCTACACAGGGTCCTCTCACTTAACAACAACAGTAAACGCATACCAGTGCCACTCTCTGCAAAGGAAGAGGGCCTGCAGAAATTCTGCACCACAGGAACAATCACAATCCTGGCCTGGCTTCCTGTTCTAGACAATTATGAGGTCCTCTATTGGGACAGCCTAAGCAACACCACACCACTTGTTTGCAGACAAGCGGCACCCAGGTGTGGGAGGAGGTGCAGGAGGCGGTGCGCACTAAAGGAGGGGGCCCAAGCAGCGACCTTCGACAGTCCTCAGAAAGAGGTTTTAATAATAGACATAAAGAGGGGGTGTGCGTGCACCACATGATGGGCGAGAGGCGGCGGAGCACATGCTTGTGTGGCACTGGAGGGGAGGCCCCTTCACAACCTCTCCCTAACACCCCTGGAGCAGGAGTTGGCAGGAGGCGTCTAGGCCGAATATACACTCCCATGGATCTGCCATGAAAGGCACTGGACACTGCTCATTCCCCAGGCAGGTAGGTACCCAAATCACACCTGTGCTGCTCCTCCCAACGTCCATTGAGTAACCTGCCCTTTGGCGATGGTGCTATCAGGCTTCTTAGTAACACCTCCTCCTACCTGTCTGCCCCTAAAAGGGATCATCTCCCACCCTCTTGCCTTTGGCTGCATTAGGTGTGCTGTCCCCCATTCCACCCCTTTTTACTCTGTGTTTTGCTGCCTCCTCAAAAGACATGTTTTTCATTTGCATCATCATCACCCTTTTTGATATCTGTTCCCATGACACATGTGGCTACATGTCTGCCTACAACAAGCCCCCTCCATCCAGACCTGGAGGTACGGTGTGTTTTTGGTCGCGTGTCTAATCTAAGCCACTGCTGAGCAGCAGGATGGTCCTTCTGTGGGATAATGTACACCAGGGGTCCTCAAACATTCTAAACAGGGGGGCCAGTTCACTGTCCCTTGGTCAGAACCATTGGAGGCCTGGAATATAGTTTTTAAAAAAAAATTATGAAGGCAAAGGCCGCAAAGAACACTGCAGAAGTACAAAAAACACAGAACATTGCAAAACCTTTTTTTTTTTGTTCCCCGCGCACTGGCAATTGTTCTTGCCACATTACTCTGGTTTCTTTGGGGTCTTCGGCTAACTCCCATCATCTGCTTTCCATTTGTCCTTTTGTCACATGTCTAGTATTGTTTCCATTCTCCTGTCTACATCTGCTTTAACATGGTAATCTCTCTCTTGTGCACCTTCCGCATTCCTAGGTCATCCACTCAAATGTTAGACCCCCATCACTCAATCCCCACTATCTGTGGCAATTGTAGATATCTCTTACCTCCCTCAAAAATGTTTTTTTCCCTCACCATTTCATTTGTCCAGCTCCATCCCATTCTGATCCTCACACCACCTCACCTCTCGTATATTTCCAGCCACACCCAGCAACCGCTCCCCTCTAGTCCGTGCATCAGCCTATTTGCAGTCCGAGCCCCCACTCAGCCCATTTTCTGTCCTATCCCTGGCCCAACATCAGACCAGTAACCAGTACTAGCTCCACACCCAGGTCGCGTCTTATCCAAGGTCCTCCAGAAGTGCATTTCCAACCCCCAGCCCCCACAAAAGCTTACTGAGAGACCTCTCCTGGCCCCACCTTCCGCCCATTTGCAATCATAGCACCCCCAGCCGCACATATTGACCCCTATCCTAGGCCCCCCATCATCCCGCTGCCAATCTTAACACCACCCATAGGCCATGACCTGTCCCTAAACCCCTCCCCACATCAGCACACTTCCAGTCTTATCTCTCCCCCTCATAGCCATTTACCACTCCAAACCGCCCCCCCCCCCATCAGGCACGAGAGGGGACGAAATAACCCCACCACGCCTGCTGCTGCTGCTTCCCCAACCAATCGCAGAAGGAGATTCAAGCATCCCATGGGGCCCCCCCCCCCCCTGCTCTGCAGCGTCCTCCATGCGGGCATCAGTGTGGGGCTTGTAAGAGCCATGTGAGGGGAGAGTATCCCTTTCTCATGGCCATGTCACATGCACCACGGGGCCCTATGTAAAATGCCATCAGGCCCATGGCGGGATTAACAGAGCCACGAGAGGAGAGGCTGCTTTCTGTTTGCATGGGTCTCTGACAGCCAACACTGAGGCTGCATGGAGGACCACTGCAGAGCAGTGGGGAGGCCAGTGGGATGCTGGATTATTCCGCTAGCACGGCGGCAGCGGCAGCGGCAGCAGCAGGTTTGTGAGGTGTTAACTTAGCTGGGCTGCTGCTAAATGAATGCTGCGGTCCTGTGTAGAGCTGCCCCTGAGGACTGGTAGCGGTGGCAAAAACACCCCATCGGGCTGCATACATCTCCTTGGCGGCCCACATGTGGCCCTTGTCCCCATAGTTTGAGGACCCCTGATATACACATCGATGTGTCTGCTAGGTACTGGCATAAATATGCCTAATTGTGTTAGCAGGATCTGTAGTGGTAGCTATTTAGCACATGTACAGGCCACGGCCAAACACACATTGATTGTGGGTGGTTGTGTTAAACAGTTTGTATGTAGTTGAACCATGCAAACCAATCTGTGCTGTGTATGGTTTCCACAACTCAGGTGACTACACAACCATGGCCCCAGCTGAGGAGGAGGAGGTGCAATTGGGCGAGGATGTGGCAGAGCCCCAGCCCACAATGTCTGGGGGCAGCACCAGCAAATGGTGATGGGACCGCAACCACACACGTCCAGCCTGAACCAGAGGACCACACCCCAGACGTCACTGACACAGAGGGCTGGGAGGACATAAGAAGACAACACCCCAGTCACGCACCAGCGCCAGATGAGAACCCTCAACCAGAATTGGACCCCATTGTTGAAGAACTGCGCACACACTCTGCTGCAGCATGGCGCAATGCAAAAGGTGGTTAACAGCATACCCCACAATCCCGACGGGGTTGTCCTAACATCCACAAATTTATTGTATATTGCCCACATAGCATAGAGATCTGATTTTGGGGGGTTGTCTTCTGTGCTCTGTGATTCTACCTCCTGTAGCATGTCTTGTCAGGTGTCAGCATTTGTGAGGGACTCACACACATGCACACTGTGCTTGCCCATATACCCCACATAAGCCCAAAGAGAAGAGCAATGATTGCAGGTCACACAGACACCCTATGTGACAGAGACCTCGTCATGGGTATTGTCACACAGTATCGTTTAACAACATAATCTGCAGTGTGCGCCAGCATTATAGAAATTGGGCCACCCCAGATATGTGTATGTGTGTCTTAGGCCCCCTCAGATCATCTGACCAATCCCAAACAAGCAGTGTGCAGACCTGGAATAGTCATATTAAACTGTGGCACTGTGCCATGTGTGAGATCTGTGTTTCTTCTCACGACCCCACATCCAGACCCCTTCCAGACATGGGGATGGCTCATGGGAGACACAGATGTAAACGTTGGTAGGTTTGGCAGGCATGACTGTTCTGCAGACTGCTCTTCTGGGATATGCGTGACATGTATATGTGTGACAGCTGGTAATGGAGAGGAAGCTCACATATCACCCTCTGTCCCACCCACAGGCACTCATCAGGCACTGCAGCGTGTGTTCATGGCAATTGCAGAAAACACAAGGGAGCTGAGGATGATCCGGGAGGAGATGCGGTCGGGGGTGCTTGGCCGCATTGCGGATGCAAAGGAGGACATTGTGGGGCTAATGCGGCAGCAAGCACCAGCACCAGCACCAGCACCGGCACCGGCACCTGAGGCACCAGGACAAGGTGCAGTTCCACGGGGGGTGGTGTGCCATGGGAGGCGCAGGCGCCCACGCAGGAGGTGACTCCGGGACCAATAAAAAGCTGTTAACCAGTACATACGTGTGTTTTCCAATGTGTGTCCCTGTGCTCCCCTTAGGTAGTGTGTAAATGCATGTTGTGTCATACACACAGGCCCCTCGATGGTGGGGTGTCTGTACTGGCAGGTATCACTGCACAGACACCATCACATGCCATATGTGCCATGCACTGTGTCATATCTGAGCCCCTGGGCTGCAGTGTGGTGGTTTACATATCCTCCCGGGTTGCAAAGGGGGAATGTCCTTGAGCTACATGTCCAGTGTTGGGAGCCGTCACAGTTAAAATCCTGTCATACCCCCTACATTGGAAGCACATGTGGGACCCTTGTCCCTGCCTGCAACACTACCTATGTGCCTGCCCCCCCACAAACGTATACGGTTACTCACCAACCATCCCTGTGGCATGTAGTGTCCCACGACACACTCAACAGCTTTACACCTGAGTAGCTCCTGGGCTCATCATCACATCTTACCCTGCCAGCACAGACGTACTGGTTTGCAGGTTGTACTATTGGCACCCAGGCATGTTGCATCAGAAACGGTTCCGAAACATTGCACACAGCATGCACGTTAGGGTGGTCCACTGCCATAGGGGAAAACATAAAAATAGGGATTTCTTTGCTCCCTGGCCTGATTCTGGTTTCCTTTATGTAGAAAACAATGTGTGCAAAGTTTGAAGCCAATCAAATAATATTTAGGGGTGGCTCAAGGTCCCTATCTATCAGGCCCCTGGATCCCCCCCAGGGTTCGTCAGTCCTCTGGGTATTATCTGCTCATAGAGGGGGGTATCTTGCTTGCCAAGCACTCCATGTGGTCCAGATGCTAGTATGGAATTTGAAGTTGTGGGAAACAACTGACGGTGTAGCGAGACAACACCCAGAAGAAACTGGAGTTGCTCTTCTTTTGTGGTGTGTCGGCCATTGAACTCCTCAATGAGTTTGACCTCTCGCTCAGCCACATCGTTGATCACTGGAAGATTTTTTACTTTCTTCAGACCGTCTTTGAATGATGCATTCTCTTCCCAGTCTTCTGGGTCTGCATTAAGAAAATCACTGTTGATGTCGACGTGTTTCAGGAAACAGATTGACTTGCGAGTTGCAAAAGATTCAAGTGGTGGAGTCATGGAACTTTTCAATTCGACCCGCTTTGGGGGATCTTCGTCTTCGTCATCATCCTCATCGCTTTCATCTGATTCTGCCGGGATCATGGCCGACACTATGGCCCGCTTTGTCGGTGCTGAAACAGCTTCATCGAACAGTGACAGTGCCACAAGCTCCTCTGACACATACCACAGCTGTCTCTGGCCGTTCTTCCAACACGGTCATTGTGGTAAGAGTGTAGTTTCTTCAGCATCTCCAAATCTGTTCGAGGAGCAACTGCGGCATCAGGGGCAGAAAACCAGGCTTCCACTTGAATCAGGATGGAGAAAATGCTCACATCACGAACACAGGACTCCTCCCGTTGGGTAAGATCTTTGAGTTGTCCTCGGAACATCCAAATCTTGAGACAGTACAAGACTTTTGCCATCCATCTGGCATGATGGAAAGCTCCGGGTTTCTTGAAATTGAAACTAGGAAGATTCCCTCCAAGGCAGACAATCGTTAACTCCAAGAATTCCAGGTAATCATCTCGGTGATTGCCCTGTGCCAACTTGGATTCCACAAACTTCATGATGCGATCCCTGTCAGGTTGCAGCACCTCCAAGTCTTTTCCAGTTTGATAGTTGGACTTGTCAAGGGAGCCCCAATTCTTTTGGAACTGGCGAAAGAGTTGGACATCGGGACCCGATGAAGCTCCAGAGCATGTAGAGAATACTGCACCAAGAATTATTTCGTAAATGGGATGGCAGCATGCCAAATGAAGGACTGTGCGACGGAGTCTCTGTTCTAGAAGAATGCACGCTCCTGATCGACGCCCCGTGTTCGATGCAGTTGTATCAAAGCAGAAGCCTGCAACCTTTTCATCCAAACACCATTCCTGTAACAGTTCATAAACTGCTGCAGCTTGATTCTCGCCCGTTCCTGATGTCAGTTTTGGTACACCAAGAAGTTGTGTTTCTCCAGTGGAGACAGCCGTTATCAAAACTGGAAGGCGGTCAATGGATGTGGTTGAACAGAGGAGAGATGGCAATAATTTGCTATCCCAATGCACAATGCATGTTTTGCCTTCGGCTTTGAATGCGTTGTGCAGGTCCGTCCATTGTTGCTGACGGTGCTTTTCTCTATGGCGCTTGACACTGGAGCGGCTGATATTGAGCTCCCCAGGATAATGTCCCAGACTTCTGGCGGTTTCAGCTACCACAAACAGAGAATTGCGATCCGTTGTCCCTGTCCGATCCAGGGCTGCTGTAAGCTCCGGGGTCCAGACATTGTTAGGTCGATACTGCTTCATTTGTGGAGTTGCTTTCTTCTGTCTGTTATCTGAATCCGCAGATGTCGACGAGTCTTCACCTGACTCTGCTGAGGAAGAAGATTCTTCCAGCTGAACTTGGCTTGTAGTTGCCTTGGCTTCGGCAACATGTTTTTGTCTGCGCCTTTTCAGTTCTTCTTCTCGCTGTTGCGATCTTGCTTCCGTATTGGCCAGTTTCTTGTCCATCGCGCACATTGAGCCGCGGCGCCCTGGTTCTCGTTGCGCTATTAAGAATTCTTTGTCTTCTTGAATATGAATTAAAGACATTGCATTGGCATGCGCCACATCAAATAGGTTTTTCATTGCAACCTGGAATTCATTTTCATTTGCCTCTTGTTTCCCTCCTCTCTCTTTGTTTTTCTTCAAAAGTTTCCACTGATTGAACAATTTCTTTACTTTTTCTTGAATTTTGTCATTTCTTTGAACAGGAAGCCTGGCCTTTTCCCAGTAAGCTTCTACTTCACTTGTTACAATAGATGCACTTTCACTAACGCCTTTGTTTAATGTCATATGGTGATGTAAAAATACACTTAACACTTGCTCCTTGCTGGGGAGCTTGGCCCCCAGAATTGTTGTGGACATTTCTTCAATGAGATAAAAACCACGTTTTTTCGCCATCTGAAAAGAATAAAGATACAAAGATAATAGTACAATGTCTTTACCACCTCTCAGAGACGAGATTAGTTCAAATATGACGCAATCAAATGTAATCAGCGTGGAACTGAGTGGATGATACAAGATGATGCAACATTTCATCATCTGCTCCCAGGGGGAAATCTCAAGACTTGTTGAGCCACCCCTAAATATTATTTGATTGGCTTCAAACTTTGTACACAGTGTTTGCTACCTATATGGAATCAGAATCAGGCCAGGGAGCAAAGGAATTCAGGAATTCATTTTTATGGACCACCCTAAGGCACATGCCTCAGTATACTGGGCCGTCGTCTAAATTTCTGCATCTCAGGGTCGACGCTGGTCTCACACACCTACACACATGGTCATCCCCCACGACTGCATGATATCCATGTCTACCTTTACAGCACATACCTGTCTACCTACATATCCCATGCTTGCATCCATAGTGTGTTGCTAAGGGAGACACGTGACCATTTTTCAGTGAACAGTGTGTATATTAGAAAAAAAATATAATACAAAAACATAAATTACATATAATACAAATAGAATAAAACATTTGGAATGGGGAGAATACCCATCACCCTCCCCCGCAAACACCTCCCTCCTCCCCCCTGCCACCCCCACCCACCCTATACACCCTCCTCCACCCCTCCCCCCACCCCCACATCAGACACACCCTCTCCCTGCATTCTGCATGCCCAGTGATGGAACACAGGACAGCACAGGGCACATGTGTGGAGGTCACAGGAGCCATCAATGACTCCTGTGATGCTCCTCAGGGGATGGCCGCCAACATGGCAGCTGCTCCACCTCGGCGGCCACCCGCTGAATGGTTGCCGCCAGCCACTGGTGCGAGTGCACAAGGAGGTGCACATGCTGCTCCAAGGCATCCAGGGCCACATACAGGTCCACCACACACCTGCCACCACACACACACACATGGTCCCAGGGGTCTGGGTGGTGGCATGTGCAATCGACCTGTGTGTGGCCCTGGATGGTGGAGCAACATGCAATGGCTGGCGGGAACCCACAGTGCCCTGTGCTGCACTGTGTTCCCCATCACTCTCCCACACACACACATCCCCCTCCTCCCCCCCTGCCACCTCCCACCCACCCTCCACACCTTTCTACACCCCTCCCCCCACACCCACATCCGACACACATCCTCTCCCTCCCCTGCCACCCCACCACCCACCCCTTCCATGCCCCCATCAGCCCCCTCCTCTGCTGCACTCTCCACCGGCTCTTCATCCTCGTCCTCCGCCTCCACCTCAGGTTCCTCCTCCACCACCACCACCTCCACCTCTGGGGCATGGCGGGCAGGGGGGCACCTCAGGGCATAAGCTGATGTGGTCGGCTCTTCATCGTTGTTATCACCCTCTGTGGAAGATGACAGTCATCAGCACATTATCACGTGTGTCACATAACACATGTACATATGCAGGCACCACACAGGCTGGTGGGCCAATGTGACATTTGTTACTGGGCAGCAAGGTTGTCAATACTCACCATCATGCTCTGCCTGCGCCGCCCTCTGGAGGCGGGCAAGGTAGTCCCTGTGGTGGAGGCACAACTCCCGCCCCTTCTTCTGGAGATCCTCCACCTTTGGATGTGAAAACAATGTGTGGGGCATCAGTGACTGCTTACCTCTGGTGGGTGGGCAACATAAACAAACATCTGTGTGGCCAGCATCTTGCTGCTCCTGCTCCACTGCTGTGTGTGTCATGTACAGCATAGTTAGTCACGTGTAACAGGTGCTCTCCAGAAACACCAGTAATAAGTCTTCACATGTGGGTAGCGTCGGTACAAACTGATCCTGTGTGGGAACGCTCCCCAGCGTCCTATATGAAAGCTTTTGGGAGCATCCCACAGTGCATGTGTGCTGCCTTCCTGCCTTTCCAAAATGCCTCTCTCCAGTTGAGTTGAAAGCTGACACAAGGAGAGAGAGAGAGAGATAGGGAAAGAGAGAGAGAGAGAGAGAGACACAACCCGCTAGTGGAGATTGGTGGTTTGTGATTACCTCATCCTGCTGATCCACGAGATCACCTGATACAGATGATAAACTAAGCTATCACCACTAACAATCAGGACGTGGTCGGAAACATGTGAGGAAACCCTAGATGTAGATGCCAGGGAAGGATCCCCAGAGTGGTGAGGGCCTGTGGAGGGCTTCCACCTCCTCCCATGGATCTCTGGCATCCTGTAAGAGAGGCGGCTAGGAGTGGATTACATATGGAAGAGGTTTTGGACAGCAGCCTGACCAACCATAGCATGCCTGCGGGAGCCTTTATCCAAGCATTAGTGGGCCGTGAACCGAGGACCAGGTAGCTGCTCCACAAATGTCGTTAATATAGACGGAATGGAGGTGAGCCCGTGAGGCTGCCATGACTCTCACATTGTGAGCAGGAACATGGGCCACCAGTGAATGGTGTTAGCTATGATAGATAAAAGGCAATACATTGAGCAATCCAGTTAGATAGAGATCTTTTTGAAACTGCTGTACCCAAATGCGAGGGATCAGAGACTCAGAATAGCTGAGGGGACCTTCTGTGTTGCTGGGTCCTCTGCAGATGAAAAGCCACAGCTCTTTCACAGTCCAAGGTATGAAGAGTCTTCTCTGCATTTGAAGCATGCGGCTGTTGAAAGACTACAGGTAACTACACCTCTTGTTTCAAATGAAAGGAGGAATCCACCTTAGGCATGAAGTGTGGATGTGTCCTTAGGATTACCTTATCATGGTGAAACGGTGTGGAAGGTGGATCAGCCACTGGAGCTTGAAATTCACTGATACGACTTGCTGATGTGATTGCAAGAAGGTATTTTAATTTCCGGGTCAGAGACTTTAGCGAAGTAGTGTCTAAGGGCTCAGAAGGTGTCAGCATACGCTGCCCTAGAAGCAGATTGGGATCCCATGCCTCTGGAGGTAGTCTAAGGCCAGGTTTTGGTAGATGCAGGCCTCTCATGATTCCGGATATGAGAGGATGGGATGAAATGGGTTGTCCATTGATGTGTTCAGAAGGAGCAGCAATGGCACTTAAAGGACTCTGACTGACTCAATTTGGAGACCATTGTTTGATAAGTAATGGAGTTTGTCAAAAACATGTTTATATACGGATGACAAGAGGGTTGCAGGCCTTTTGTTATCACCAAATGAAATGTCACGTCCACCTGATGGCATAGGACTGCCTTGTGGAAGGTTTCCTGGAAGCATAACACACATCATGCACTTCCTGAATGAGGGGAGGGCCAAAGCAGTTACAGCCATCAGTAGCCAGGCTCTGAGCTGCAGAGACGGGGGTTTTGTATGCCATACATTCCCCTCCTCCTGCGACAGTAAGTCTGGAGCTGACCCTACGTACAGGGGTGGAACCTAGGACAGATGTAGAAGCAGAGGGTATCACACCTGCTGTTGCCAGCGTGGGGCTATGAGGATCATGTTGCCTCTGTCCCTCAGGAGTTGCAATAGGGTCTTGGCAATCAAGGGAATGGGAGGAAAGGCATATAGGCATTCCTGCCCCCAGTTGAGGAGGACAGCATCCCTCGCTTGGTAGCTCTGAGCTGGGATTCGTGAACAGAACCGGGTAGGTTTGGGATATGATGGACTTGCAAAGAGGTATGAATCTTGAGTTCCCCAGAGTTGCAATACTCTACAGAGTTGGTTCATGTGTAGAGACCATTTGTGCGGAAGCAGAACACGGCTGGGTTTGTATGGCTAACAGTTCTGATTGCCAGGGAGATAGACTGGCAGGAGATGGATCTGCTGCTGTCTGGCAAACGACCACAGTTGAAGAGTTTTGTTGCAAAGGGACAGAGAGCCTGTTCCTCCTTGTTTGTTCACATAGACCATAGCTACCTGATTATCTGCGTAAAGTAGTATTCCATTGGCCTGTAGAAGGGAATGGAAGACATGAAGAGCCAGGCAATTTGCTCAGAGCTCAAACAGATTGATGTGGAAATGACTCTCCAGACAATTCCAGGTGGCTTGGGTGGAGGTGTCCAGTACATGTGCAGCCCACCCCACTTTGGAGGCATCTGTTGTTAATGGGATCTGAGGAGGGGTTTGCGGGAAAGGTGACCCCTCCAACAGGTTTTGTGCTGACCGCCACCAGTCCAGGGACAGGGTATGGCGCTTTGAGTTTACTAGCACATCTGAGGGACAGCCTGTTGCTTGCGTCCACTGGGAAGAGAGGGCCCACTGGGCTGGTTTCATGTGGAGAAAAGCGTAGGGGACCACATGCACCGTAGATGCCATGTGACCCAGCAGCTGATGCATCTCTTGAGGTGAGAGGTTAGTTTTTTGTAGTGCTGTCCAAACACGTTGCACAATGCGAGGACAGCAAGGCTGAGTCAGGTAGGTCTTTGGCAGTCTGGTATCTAGCCTTGCTCCTATGAGCTCCAGCGTTTACGTGGGAGTCAGAAAGGATTCCACGAGATCTCTGACAGGGCCTAGATATTGTAGTCCATGCATTTTGTAAGAGAGAGAGGCCTGGGCATGTGTTTGTGACTGTGCCTGGATGAGGCAGTCGTCCAAGTAGGGGCACAAAAATAATCCCCTGGTACGGACCAAACCAGCTACCACAGACATGCACTTTGTGAATACTCTGGGTGCTGAGGCACGGCTGAAGGGAAAACATTTTTTGGATAGTGGTTTCCTTGATGGGGGGACCAAAGGAACTTTTCTTTGCTTGTTGGCAGAGAAGATGGGTGTATGCATCCTTGTGATCTAGAGAACAAAGGCATTTCTGCCTGTGTAGGTCAGGAAGTACGTTTCCTAGAGAAATCCTTTTGAATGTCTTTTGGAACAGAAACTTGTTCAGTTCTCTGAAATGTCAGATGTGTCTGTGACCTCCTTTTTCCATTGGTATGAGGAAATTGGGGGGGGGGGGGAGAACCCAGAACCCTGTTGGAGATGAGGTACCTCTTCCATTGCTCCTTGAGGTAGAAGATGTTTTACCTCTGGATTCAGTTGGGGGGACGTTTGCAAACTCAATGTCCTTACTATTGTAGGAGGCGGCAGGCTATGTGAATGACACCTGTACCCTCTTCTATGATGGACACAGTCCAGGGTTCTGATGTTATTTGCCTCCATCTGTGGATGAGGTGACCTACTCTTCCTGGTATTGTTGACAGTTGCTTTCCCTGGAGGGCCAGGATGGGCAGGTACTCCATCACAGAGTCAAAGGCCCTGTGGGGGCTGAGGCTGCTGGGTCTGCTGAGGCAGAGTAGCTCTCGGCTTTCTCTGCTTAGTAGCTTGTTGACCCTTTCTAGCAGCTTGTACTGCAGGTTGTCCTTGCTGAGCATAGGACTGATTGTATCCTTTCTTTTTGGAGAGGAAGCGCTTTTCTGAGGCTCTCATCTTTGCAGGATCTACAATATTTGAAAGCCTTGTCAAGGTATAATTGTCCTGCCGGTTTTTAAAAACCAGTTTTCACCACTACAGGGGGTGTTGGCCAGTTTATCCTGTACCCATTGTTCCAGGTGAGAGGCTTGCAGCCAGCCAAGTTTCCTTGCCCCAATAGCAATGGCAGAGACTCTGCCTTTGCATGAAAAACAGTCAAAGGTTGCCCTGTTCACAACTCTTGAAATGTTCTGTGCATGCTTGACAGGTGCTATATAGTAGTAACCTCTGTGATCTGCGAGATGTGGACTTACCAGTTGTAGATCTTGTGTGACCTCCGTCAGGAACATTCCCATGTACCTGATATAGGAACCTGTCCTGTCTGAAAGCTTGAATGTATGGACGACACAGCGACCAAAGGCATCTAATGTCTTACACTCCCTACCAGGAGGGTTGGTGGCATGTTGTTTGTAACGTTTAATTCTCCTCCTAGCACACTCCACCATGATGGAGTGATCAGGGAGGTGTCCTTTGTGCAAACCAGGCGATGGAGGCACACGATACATAGTAGGCACATGTGAGAATGTGGAGAGGTGGTAAGAGGAATCTTCCACATTCTCAAAAGAGGATTCCTTAAGATCTGATGTATTGGCAGGATGTCTGCCTCCTATGGAGTTTGGTGATATTGGTGAATCTCTGTTTCCCGTGGCCTGTGCTCAGATCCAGGAAGGATATATCCTGAGGAGGGGACATTCTCCTCTTGGGAGAGGCAGGTTTGTCCTGGAGAGGTACATCATTACCCTCTGAGCTGTCAGCTTCATCAGACCCCTCAGGAGATTGGATGTATCTTCTCTACGGAAGCTCAGGTAAAGTGAGGTATTGGTACCAATTGGCCTCAGTATCGGAGTGACACGGTACCGGTGTGTGGATACCGGTACTCATCAGCACCAATGGTTCATTTGCCGATGCCGGTCCTGCAATTGCTGCACATACCGGTGCTGCACTTTGCAGGGTCTGGGATGGAACCAAGGTCTTTGATGCCGCAAGGAGAGCTGCCAGACTGCGTTCGATGGCCACGATCCTCTGGTCAATCAACACTGATGATGTCTGTGTATAGATACTGGCCAAAGCCAGGACCCCAGAGCATAGCACCAGGTGGTTGGACCAAGTTGAGGCCTCCACACCTTCATGGAGTCCCAAAGTGGCTTTGGAGGCCAGGGACTCCCACTGGGGCTGTTTGCCCGGAGCGTGCTCCTCAAGGGCAATGCCAGTGGCAGTCCAATATTTTGAGGGGGATGTACCCTTTCAGGAACGGACAGATTTGTGTGTGGTTACCTGAGATCCACGGGAGGAAGAGGAAGCCCTTGACGACATGGCTGCCACCGAGGCCACGTTGGAGGGAAAGAGGGTACCGAGCTTGGTTGCTCTGTTCTGCCAAACACTCTTGGATAACATCCCACAGGCCAAACATTCAGACATGCATTGATCTGGCCATTAGCATTTGCGACACCAATCATGGTTGTCAGTGACTGAAAAGGTACCGGCACATTATCAGCATATGTTCTGCAGCCGAGGAGTGCTTTTCCATGATGGAGGAGGGATTAGGGCCTAATGCCAAACTGGGGGGAGACCTACAAAGGGGATTGTTGCTCTTTTGTTAAAAAGGTTTCATTGTGTGGGGGAATCTGACCTTTTAAAAAAAATATTAGAAGATCAGTGGTACCAGTAAAGAAAAACAGGCAGACACTGCCACAGGAGTGGCACTACAATAGCTGTTTGTCAGCAATGACAGGAACAATGACCTGCTGGCTCTGTGGAAAACAATGCACTGGAGAGAGCCATTTGGGAAAGGCAAGATGGCAGCACACAGGCGCTGTGGGATGCTTCCGATAGCTTTCCTATGGGACACTGGGAAGCGTTCCCACGCAGGCTCCGTCGGTACTGATGATACCCACATGTGAGGACTACTTCCTGCTTGTTCCAGGAGATTACCAGTTCCCAGTGCCACCTGCATGCATAGCTGTGTCTCTGGGCATGTGTGCAGTGACACCTATGTGCAGTTTGCCTGGCACCCAGAACACACCATTCCAGTCCCCTGTGGCCCCCTTGCATGACAATGCATGACCATGTCACATTTGGATTGCCAATGATGGTGTCCATGGTAACCCCCCTAACCCCCTCTAACCTGGTTTGTCCACTGTTGCAAAGAGCATACTGGGCGTGAAGGATGAGGGTGTGATCCAGTATGGGCTATCTTATGTTGTTATGTTCCTACGACCTGGGCCTTGTACGCTTACGGCAGGTGTGGTTGCCAACACCAGGGGCAGGGGCCATTGTACCTGAATAGGCTATTGCCACCTGTGCTCACGTCAGGGTTTCTGTCTGTGCTGTGCAACCACAACAGGTGCATTTTTCCTCCAACACCATCAGTAATGTTCATCTGCATCAAGGTTTGGGATTTGTAGAAAGTGGGAAGATGTGTGACCTGACTCAGCATACAGTTATGGGGACATGGCTCTGTTACAGGCCTTTGTAATCAGATCTCATAGCTCATGGGGGTGGGGTGCTGTTACACACATCCACATCTGGATACATCAAAGACGTGTGTAATGAGGTGATGACCTCACAGACTACGTGAGATGTGCAACCTACCTGCCATAACCTACCACAATATCTGAATGACATACCCACCATTGCAATCAGGTCTCTGGCCCCCTGGGGGTTGGGTGTCCTAGCACACATCATCAGCTCCATACACCATAGCAACAGGGTGACTGACAGTACACCTTACGCAGGTCTCAGGACTCCTGGGGATAGGGAGAATGTAATGAACTGTTTAGGTACGCAAAACCATATCACCAGGGTGAGTGACAGCCCACTTTGATGGGCTCTCAGGACTCCTGGGGATAGGGAGACCTTATAGAACTGTCTAGGCACACAGAACCATATCACCAGGGTGCCTGATAGCCCACTTTGATGGGCTGTCAGGACTCCTGGGGATAGGGAGAATGTATTCAACTGTTTAGGCACACAGAACCATATCACCAGGGTGCCTGACAGACCACTTTCATGGGCTGTCAGGACTCCTGGGGATAGTGAGAATGTATTCAACTGTTTAGGCACACAGAACCATATCACCAGGGTGTGTGATAGCCCACTCTGATGGGCTGTCAGGACTCCTAGGGATAGGGAGACCTTATAGAACTGTCTAGGCACACAGAACCATATCACCAGGGTGAGTGATAGCCCACTCTGATGGGCTGTCAGGACTCCTGGGGATAGGGAGAATGTATTCAACTGTTTAGGCACACAGAACCATATCACCAGGGTGAGTGATAGCCCACTCTGATGGGCTCTCAGGACTCCTGGGGATAGGGAGACCTTATAGAACTGTCTAGGCACACAGAACCATATCACCAGGGTGAGTGATAGCCCACTCTGATGGGCTGTCAGGACTCCTGGGGATAGGGAGAATGTATTCAACTGTTTAGGCACACAGAACCATATCACCAAGGTGAGTGATAGCCCACTCTGATGGGCTGTCAGGATTCCTGGGGATAGGGAGATCTTATGGAACTGTCTAGGCACACAGACCCATATCACCAGGGTGCCTGACAGCCCACTTTGATGGGCTGTCAGGACTCCTGGGGGATAGGGAGAATGTATTCAACTGTTTAGGCACAGAGAACCATATCACCAGGGTATGTGATAGCCCACTTTGATGGGCTGTCAGGACTCCTGGGGATAGGGAGACCTTATAGAACTGGGGCGGGGTGGGGGGGGGGTGGGGGGGGCCGGGGCCGGGGCCAGGCCTGCTCTTTGGACCCATAGGCAGATTATGTATTACCACCCAAACTGCCCTCTGGTGCTCAGGATCTCCCACCAACAGATCCACATTCTACATCATTGCAGTGGTGCTGGTAGAGGGGACCATCGACCTCAGTCCAGCTGGGGGACAGACAACATACAGGGCAGTCCATGCATCCATACATTGAAGCCCAACAGACATGAGGCCTGGAAATGCTCAGCTGCCCACCACCACTATCTGATATTCTCCAGCAGTGAGCACAGTGAATCTGCAGCCACTGCACCCTGCAACGTGTTCCAGCCATACACATACTATCTGCAAACAGTCTGCTAGCTAGTCCATAGTGCATATTACTGGAAGACATGTGTGCACCCAAAACTGGGATGTCAGCGCACACACACCAAGCAGATAGGTTAGTGATTGGGCCCCAAAAAAGGCAACCCATATATATCACTTGAAAAAGACACTATTAGCACTATGGGGGACCTAGCCATGCCATGGTGACTGCTCAGTCAGGGTGAGAGTGACCTCCCAGCAGGAAATGCTGTGGCCACCCTGTCCGTGCAGATGGTGACCGACCACTACAATGTCCCAGCCATTGCCCTATACCCTGTGCTCATGCATCCTGCCCAGGCCACCCTGTCCGAGCTATACCCACAGTACCTTGCTCCTCATTATGCACATTCGCAAGCTAACACTGGACACAGTGCAAACAGTGTGGGCTGAGTAAGGTGTTGCAACCACCACACACTGGCTGCACAGACACACACTCCCACACCTATGCCAGCATTTTTCAAATATAGAGAGTTTTTGCAGTCCTGGCCAACTCACCAGTCCTGGACACAGCACAGGCATGGCTATGGTATGCAATACTGTTGGGGTCACTCCGCAGGGTGGTGATCACTGTCAGACACCAGACCTGAAACACACTCCACAGACATCTGAGATATTGGTATGATACAGCTCAATGCACATATTGTGCTTAACTTAGGAATTGCTATCTGCCAGTGATCATACCAACCTTTTCATATATGTGTGCCATATTCCCAGGTTTAGGGTGGCATTGGTAAGGTATGCACGTACTAGTATTGTGAGCTGTACGCAAGGCCCGATATCCTGCCTCTCCATGAGGCTTTCGATAATGGAGCCTGTGGGTGCGGTTCTTTCTGCTCCTGTTCGGCCGCTGCTCTAGGGCAGAGATCCCCAACTCTAGTCCTGGTGGGCCAAACACTGTTCATGTTTTCCTGCTGTCCCTAATTAATATGCATGAGATACATCTGCATACCATGGGGGCGGCGCATGGAAATGACACACACACATCTTTATTAGAAACAGCATATACGTGAATGATTTGTGGCCCTCCAGGACTGCATTTGGGGGACTCTGCTCTAGGCAATGCACATGTTTCTGGTGTCTGTGCTCTGTAGGGTAAAATAGAAGTGTTTGAACCATGCTTATGTTCTCTGCAATAAAGGTTCATCTTTACTATCACGGTTTAGTAGTGGGTAAAATATGGGGATTGGGTTGGCAGGAGCCCCAGCTGAGATTTGAACTGGTGACCTTTTGTTTCTGAACACACTGGCTGTGTTCACTGCACCGCACTGTGGCCACTGAGACAATATAGTCCCTGGAGATACCATGGCTGTTTGTCAGACAGAGCCTGTCTGTTAGAGTGCACTGCACCCACGTGAAGGGGGCTAGGCCACTGTCTGCTGTGGGCAGCAGCCACTGCCCCCTCCACCACCGGTACCCCTCTGCCACCATGCTGACATGGCCTTATATTGGAGACAACATCAAAGCTGAATGATATGTGGCCCTCCAGGACTGCATTTGGGGGACTCTGCTCTAGGTAATGTGCATGTTTCTGGTGTCTGTGCTCTGTAGGGTAAAATAGAGGTGTTTGGACCATGCTTATGTTCTCTGCAATAAAGGTTCGTCTTTACTATCACGGTTTAGTAGTGGGTAAAATATGGGGTTTGGGTTGGCAGGAGCCCCAGCTGGGCTTTGAATTGGTGATCTTCTGCTCCTGAACACACTGGCTGTGTTCACTGCACCACACTGTGGCCACCGAGATATTGTAGTCCCTGGAGATACCATGCCTATTTGTCAGACAGAGCCTGTCTGTTGGAGTGCACTGCACCCACGTGAAGGGGGCTAGGCCACCGTCTGCTGTGGGCAGCAGCCACTGCCCCCTCCACCTACAGTACCCCTCCGTCACCATGCTGACATGGCCTTATATTGGAGACAGCATCAAAACTGAATGATATGTGGCCCTCCAGGACTGCATTTAGGGGACTGTGCTCTAGGTAATGTGCATGTTTCTGGTGTCTGTGCTCTGTAGGGTAAAATAGAGGTGTTTGGACCATGCTTATGTTCTCTGCAATAAAGGTTTGTCTTTACTATCACGGTTTAGTAGTGGGTAAAATATGGGGACTGGGTTGGCAGGAGCCACAGCTGGGATTTGAACCTGTGACCTTCTGGTCCTAAAGGCACTGGCTGTGTCTGCTGCACCACTGTCTTAGCACAGAATCAGTGTGTTCCCTGGGGAGTCCATGGCTGTTTGTCAGACAGGGCCTGTCTGTTGTAGTGCACTGCACCCACGTGAAGGGGGCTAGGCCACCGTCTGCTGTGGGCAGCAGCCACTGCCCCCTCCACCACTGGTACCCCTCCGCTACCATGCTGACATGGCCTTATATTGGAAACAGCATCAAAGCTGAATGATATGTGGCCCTCCAGGACTGCATTTGGGGGACTCTGCTCTAGGTAATGTGCATGTTTCTGGTGTCTGTGCTCTGTAGGGTAAAATAGAGGTGTTTGAACCATGCTTATGTTCTCTGCAATAAAGGTTCGTCTTTACTATCACGGTTTAGTAGTGGGTAAAATATGGGGACTAGGTTGGTGGGAGCCCCAGCTGGGACTTGAACTGGTGACTTTTGGTTCACTGAACATACTGGCTGTGTTCACTGCACCACACTGTGGCCACAGAGACAGTGCAGTCCCTGGAGATAGGAAACCTGGCCGAAGGAGTGAGAAACTCTGCTCTGCACAATTTCACTGTCGGCTCATTCACCTTGTATGGAGACGGAGCGTAGACCCTTCCAAAAATCATTTCTTTTTTTTGGAGCTTTATTTGGAGTGTTTTTTACTGTTGCCTATTGATATCACTATTTGCCAGCTTGGTTATGTTTTTTTCCCCCTTTTTTTGAGGTCATTTTCACTGTTTATTTGCCCTTTTGTTCCATGCACATGTATCACACTTATCACTTTTTGTAGGTTTCCCTGGTTTTGCTGTACATTGCTGACAGAAATGGTTTCTCTTCCCTTTA
Organism: Ichthyophis bannanicus; assembly: GCA_033557465.1. Classification (NCBI taxonomy): domain Eukaryota; kingdom Metazoa; phylum Chordata; class Amphibia; order Gymnophiona; family Ichthyophiidae; genus Ichthyophis; species Ichthyophis bannanicus. The sequence goes on from CM066032.1 coordinate 390,956,942, forward strand.
AATCGGCTCTAATGCGAGGTTTTCACTCGCGTTATTTTTAGCCTCAAATTTCACCTCGCTAGTGGGCGGGGAGCCTCTCCCCTCCCACTCTCCACCCATTGACCCCTTCTCTCCGCCCCTGGGGAGCCTTCCTCCGCCCTCTGGTAGCCTTTCCCCACCTTCAGCGCTCGTGTGTGCCGCTGCGCGCATGAGCGCTCACTAGAGCGTATTTTTTGCCCCGTAAAGCGTCATTAGCATGCGCTAAGGTACCTTAGCGTGCGCTAATTGCGCGGCGTGCACGTTAAGAAACTTTAGTAAACATACCCCTTAAATACATCTTTATGCATTAACTGACCTAATTTCCATACACCACATCATATCCATTCTATCCATACGAAGCATTTTCCTGCAATAGTTAGTTCCGGATTTAACCAGATTGGCTCATCTTTAGAGTATTTCCCTTCATCCTTGATACATTGCTTTATCTTTTGACATGCCAGTTGTGTATCTCGCATTAAATCATTGTATAACTTCCGTTGAGTCCACCCCACTCCAACACGCAATTGCATTGGTATTGGGCCGCTGAGAGCTTGCTCTACTTGTAGCCATCTAGGGCCATTCTCCTTGTCCTCTTCTCTTGTCCACTGTGCCCCTTGTTTTAACAAGGAGGCTAGGTGATACCAGTAAAAATCTGGAAAATGTACACCATCTTTTGTTTTGGGTTGTTTTAATTTGTTTTCTGAGATCCTGGGAGTTTTATTTTGCCATAAAAATTTTACTAGGAGACTTCGTAATTTTTTTATAGAATTTTTGCTGAAATAGGACAGGAATCATACTTAGAATATAGTTGATTTTTGGGACTATTTCCATTTTTATGGTTTCTAGTCTTCCCCACCAAGTTAAATATAACGGCATCCATTTAGCCATGTATTCTTTTATAATCTTTTTGCACTGTTCTATATTCTGTTCCATTGTTCTCTGCATCATGATCCCATATGTAATTCCTAGATATTTAAATGACGATTGCGCCTTTTGAAATTGATAGTCCTGTACTATTAATTCTGATGCTTGTGCGTTTAGGGGTATTATTGTGGCCTTGGTTAAATTTACCTTATATCCTGAATTTGCAGAATATGCTTCTATAATTTGTAGAACTGCTGCTAATGAACAGGGCTTCAGGAAAAGGAGAAGGTCATCTGTGTATGCCGATAGCTTATGATGACATCCTTTAATATTTATCCCCTCTATGTTCTTATATTGATGAATCATGATAGCTAGTGGTTCTATCGCTAAATTAAATAGGAGCGGTGAGAGAGGGCATCCCTGTCTCGTGCCTCTAAACAGTTTAAAAGATGCCGAGAGCATTTCATTCGCTGCAATCCTCGCTGAGAGGTTTGCGTATAGTGTTTCAATTCTTCTTCTTATTCCTTCTTCCAATCCAAACCATCTCAGTACTTGAAAGAGGTATAGCCACTCTACTCTGTCGAATGCCTTTTCGGCGTCTAGTGCTAGGCCAATTATTGGTTCCGAAATTTGCTGAGCTTGTAACAGTACTTGTGCCAGTAGTCTTCCATTGTCCGTGGTAGATCTATCAGCCATAAAACCACATTGATCTGGATGTATCAACGTGCTAAGAACTTTACTTAATCTGTTGGCCAGTACTTTAGCGTATATCTTGTAGTCGGCATTTAAAAGAGAGATGGGTCTATAGTTTTCTATCTTCTGTGGATCCCTGCCTGGTTTGGGATGTATGACAATAGTGGCTTCGGACAGCAGTCACACCGTAGGATACGCTTCGCTTAGTCTAGAGTAGTATATCTGCAAGTTAGGTACTATGCACTTTGCAAACATTAAATAAAATTCTAGTGGGAGTCCATCCGGTCCACACGCTTTACCTTTAGCCAATTGGATGATGGCTAAATCTCTTCCTCAATAATATCTTCCTCCAGCGATTCTGCCTGAGCCTTCGAAAGTTTCGGTCTTGCTATATTAGAGACCATCTTATCAAACGCTCTTTTCTCCCATTTTATTTCTGACTGATACAGCTTGGCATAAAATTTTCTACCTTGCTCCAATATATGTTCATCTTTAGTAAGTAGCTCTCCTTCATCATTCTGAAGCGCAGTGATACATGTTGCTGCTCCTCTGACTTTTAGTGTATGAGATAATAGGATACCCGCTCTGTTGTTTTCATGATAATATAAACTTTGTTGAATTTTACTTTGTTTTTGCACCTCTACACTAAGAATTGAGTTATATTGATATCGCAATTTCTGTAGTCGCTGTAGAATCATCGGATCCGTTCTCTTAGTAATTTTACTCCTGTGTGAATTTGCACCTCTAGCTCTGTCAGGGCTTTCTTTTTTTCTTTCCTAGATTGTATGGTGTATGTTGTTATATGCACTCGCATATTTTATTTATTTTATTTATTTATTGAACGGTTTTATATACCGCCTTTCAAAAAAATCAAAGTGGTTTACATAGAACAAAACTTGAACATTACATTGAAACTTATTCAAACAATTGAAATTACAATAAAAATGGTAATTTGAGGGTTACAATGCTGAGTAAATGCTGATTAGGTATATAGATAGTTTAAACATATATACAGATTTAAATATTTACAAATTTCAAAAATGTTATCATCTTATCTGAGCAAGGAAAAATGTATTGTAGTTCACTAGAATTATTAGTGTAAAGAGTAAATGTGATAATGTGGAGAATTGGGTATTGTTAAGATAGAGTAAGAAAAAGGAAAAAGTAAGTTGTGAATTGATGAATATGAGCATACATGAGTTTAAGTGGGAAATATTTCATCTATTGGGAATGAGTCTCCAAAGTACTCTATAAATAGGTGAGTTTTAAGATCTTTTCGAAATGCTGAAAGATCTCTGATATCTCTGAGTTTATCCGGCAGAGCGTTCCATATTAAAGGAGCATTGAAGCTGAATGCCCTATTTGTTGTAGTTTTATCGAGTTTTGAAAAGTTGTTTGGAACAAGTAGTGTGTTCAGGTTCCTTTGTCTCACTGTTCTGGTCCTTGAATGAATTGTCAGTAGATCATTAGATATGATGGGGCTATATCTCTTATCAGTTTGAACGTTGTTATGATAACTTTATATTTTATCCTACTTTGTATAGGTAACCAGTGAAGTTTGTACAGTATAGGGGTTATGTGTTCAGTTGGACATGCATTTATAAGCATTCTTGCAGCAACATGTTGTGCTACTTTTAGTTGGTGTAAAGCATGTTTTGGAATACCTTGAAAAATTATGTTACTAAAATCTAAGGGGTATGTTTACTAAACCGCACAATTGTGCGGGGCGCACTTGAGCGTGCGCTAAGGTACCTTAGCGCACGCTAATAGTGCATTTTTGGTGCCCCGCACACGTGCATGCCACCCACACGTGTGCACGCCGCCCGCACAAGAGCGTGGCGCGCTGATGTGCAATAGAGGCGTGGAAAGGCATTTCGAGGGCAGAGGAAGGCTCCCGAGGGGCGGGGGGACGGGGTTAATGGGTGGAGAGTGGGAGGGGAGAGGCTCCCCGCACAGGAGCGGGGCTTAATTTCGGCAAATAAAATACCGAGAGTGAAACCCTCACGTTAGAGCCGATTTAAAGGGAAGAGAAACCATTTCCGTCAGCAATGTAAAGCAAAACCAGGGAAACTTGAAAAAACGTGAGCAGTGTGATACATGTGCACAGAACAAAATAGCAAATATAAATTGAAAATGACCACAACAAATTCCTAAAAAATTATAATCCAGCTGGGAAACAGTGATATTAATGGGCAACCATAAAAAACACTCCCAGGAAAGCTCCAAAAAAAGGAAATGATTTTTGGAAGGGTCTACGCTCCGTAGACCCTTTCAAAAATCATTTCATTTTATTGGAGCTTTCCTGGGAGTGTTTTTTATGGTTGCCCAGTGATATCACTGTTTCCCAGCTTGGTCATAGGTTTTTGCCCCTTTTTTTGAGGTCATTTTTGAGGCTTATTTGCACTTTTGTCTCCGTACAAGGTAAATAAGCCCACAGTACAATTGTGCAGAGCAGGGTTTCTGACTCGTCCAGCCAGGATTCCTATCACCAGGGACTGCACTGTCTCTGTGGCCACAGTGTGGTGTAACAGACACAGCCAGTGCCTGTAAGACCAGAGGGTCACAGCTTCAAATCCCAGCTGGGACCTCTGCCAACCCAGTCCCCATAGTTTTACCCACCACTAAACAGTGATAGTAAGGACACTCCTTTATTGCAGAGAACATAAGCATGGTTCAAACACCCATATTTTACCCTACACCGCACACAAACCATAACAATGGGCATTACCTACAGCCGAGTCCCCCAAATTCAGTCCTGGAGTGCCACAACTCAATCAGGTCATATGCTTTTTCCCAGATAAGGACATGTCTGCATGTTGGCGGAAGGGTACAGGTGGTGGAGGGGGCAGTGGCTGCAAGCCACAGCAGACAGTGCCCGAGCCCTGTGCAGGCTGGCACCGTCCACCGCAACAGACAGGCTCTGTTGGATGTACAATCATGGACTCCCCAGGGAATGCAGCATATCCGTGGCAACACAGTGGTGCAGTGCACACAGACAGTGTATGCAAGAACAGAAGGTCACAGGTTCAAAGGCCAGTTGGGACTACTGCCAATCCTGTCCACATATTATTTATTTAACAATTTCTATACCGCTTTTCTTGTATTCAAAGTGGTTTACATGGAACAGCAACATTAAACATTACATAGAACAGGTCATTAAACTTGGAGAGGGAACTTTAAACAATAACTGGGTATATTACATAGAACATTACATCAACTTGGAGTGATGGGGTTTAATATCTTATTTACATGGTTGGTTACATATTACATGGTTACATATTTTTCCCACAACTAAACCGTGATAGTAAGGACAAACCTTTATTGCTGAGAACATACGCATGGTTAATACGCCCATATTTTACCACACCAAACACAGACACCATAAACAGCCGCATCACCTAGAGCAGAGTCTCCCAAATGCAGTCCTGGAGGGCCCCACACCATTCAGGTTCCATGCTGCCTCTAATAAAGATGCCTGTGCTGCATATCTATGCACCACCCACATGGTATGCAGATGTAGCTCATGCATATTTATGAGGGACAACATGAAAACCCGAACAGTGTTTGGAACACCAGGACTGGAGTTGGGAAACTCTGCCATAAAGCAGCAGCCAACAGGGCCAGACACACACACACACACACCCACAGGCCCCATTGGCCAATGCCTCCTGGACAGGCAGGACATTGGGCCCTGCCTGTATCTCCCAATACTAGCAGTTGCATACCTTAGCAATGCCACCCTACACCTGGGTATATGGTACACAGCTATCAAACGTTGCCCATGATAACTGGCGATATCAATTCCTACGTTAAGGACATTTTGCTCATTGAGCTCCACCATAACAATCATTCTGATGTCTGCGGTGTGTGCTGCAGGTCTGGTCTTTGACAGTGTTTACCACCCTGGGGAGTGACCCCCAACAGTATTGCGTACCATATCCATGCCTGTACTGTGCCCAGGACTGGTGTGGTGGGTATAGCTGCTGAACTCCTCTATAGTAGCACAATGCTGGCATAGATGTGGGGGTGTCTGTCTGTCTATCCAGTGTGTGGTGGCTGCAAACACCTTCCACATCCCACACTGCCAGCAATGTTGCCAGTATTGGGCTGCCAATGTGCATAATGAGGAGCAAGGTACCATGGGTATAGGCCAGACAGGGTGGCCTGGCCAGGGTGCATCTGCACAGGGCATAGGGCACTGACTGGGACATTTTAGTGCCCGGCCACCACCTACACAGAAAGGGTGACCTCAGTATGTCCTGCTGAGAGATCACTCTCACCCTGACTGTGCAGTGACCACAGCATGGCTAGGCACCCCCATAGTGCTACATAGTATTTCTCTCATGTGATAGATATGGGTTTCCTTTTGGTTTCCAGTCACTGATTTGTCTGCTTGCTGTGTATGCTGGCATCCCAGTTCTGGGTGCATGCATCTCCACTGGGAACATGCACTATGGACTAACTAGCAGACTGTTTGCAGCTGGTATGTGTCTTGATGGAGTGGGTTGCAGGGTGCAGTGGCTGATGTCTTGCTGCAGGAGAATTTCAGATAGTGGTGGGGTGCAGCTTACCATATCTTGGCCTAATGTCTGTCTGCTATTGTGTTATGGATGTGTATAGAGCTGCATTGACTGCCCTGTGGGGTGTCTGTTCCTCAGCAGGATTGGGGTTGATGTTCCCCTCTACTACCACCTTTGCAGGAAGGTAGAATGTGGATCTATTGATGGGGGATCTCTGTTTGCCACCTTCAGCCCTGGAGGAGGAGGGTGGTGGTGCATGATCCTTCTAGGGGTCCATGGGGGGCTACACCTGACTGAGACAGACAGAGATATCTAAGGAGTTTGTGCAGAAACTGCCTACCTCACACATTAACACTGGTTTGGACCTCTGGCATGGCCTCTTTCAGCCATGGAAGGTGTTGTGGACCTGGTCCTGGGCACCTCATCGCACACTCAGGGTGAGCACAGTACCCACACAATGTGACGGTGTGTAGCTACTCTGTGCCAGTACAACACATGGTCAGTACCCCCTACCAGGCCGAGGTGCTGTGTGGGTGCACCCAGTCACTTCCCCCTACCAGGCCGAGGTGCTGTGGGGGTGCATTCCCCATCTTGTGTTCATCTGTGGACAGCTGATTTGCATGTGCAGTGCATCATGGGTACGGGTGGGCTAACCCTATCCTGGTGACCGCAGCAGACTGTCTGTGTGGTGACGTGCAGGCTCTCTGCAGCCAGCCAGGGTTTGCTAGTAGCTATAGAGTTGTAGCCCAATGGTTCTGTCACTGTCTGTGAAGCCAAAGGTCATGGGTTCAAACCCACAGTGGGGTTATTTGATGGGGTTGTCCAAAGCATTATCTGTTTTTTGATGTACATATTTTGATACCAGCAAAAACACCCTCAGCGTACTGTACCCATAAGGTGCCTATGAGGGCGCTTTAGAGGGCGCCCTATAGGGCACCTTATGGTTTCCGTCCATATAAGGGGCACTATACATTTTCCTGTGACGCAACTTATAGGGTGCCCTATAAGCAACATTCTAGGGTGCCTTGGCGGACAGTGCACTTTAAAATGTGCCTTATAGGGCGCCTTATGTTAACACGATTTGAGGGTGCGTTTGCTATTAATGATAATTAAAATAGAAATAAAATGCCTCCTAAAGCAATCTTCCCCATAATATGCAATGCCTCAGCCAGCCTTGTTCATTGGGCACTGTGGGGGATTGAACCCCTGATCCCTGCACCATTGGTCAGTGTCTTAACCATTGTGCTGTGGCTCTGTTGCTGTGCTTGCATCTCAGCACGCCGCCTGATGCAGCCCAATATTAAAAAGCCTCCTAAATAAATAGCCTGCTGCCTAATGCCCATCAGCCCACCGCCTTATGCCGCCCATTATTTCAATGCCTCCTAAAATGTTACTGCAGCCAGCCATCTTCATTGAGCACTGTGGGAGATTGAACCCCTGATCCCTGCACCATTGGTCATCCTCTTAACCATTGTGCTGTGGCTCTGTTCTTCTGTGTGCACATCAGCGCGCCACTTATACCGTCCAGTATTATAATGCCTCCATAAACATCAGCGTGCTTCCTTATGCTGCCCAAAATATTAGTGTGCCGCCTTATGCAGCCCAGGATTTATGTGCCTCATAAATTAATGCCTCAGCCAGTTGTCTACATTGGGCACTGTGGGGGATTGAACTTCTGATCCCTGCACCATTGGTAAGTGCCTTGACCATTGTGCTGTGGCTCTGCTCTTCTGTATATGCATCAGCGCGCCACTTATGCCTCCCGCGCAGCTATCTGATGCGCTAATGTGCAGGGCACACAAGGGCGCCGCGCACCTTAGCGCATATGTAAATTCCGGATTTTCTTCTTCAGCAGGAAACGCCCACTCCTTATATGGCACCCGCACACTACCGCGGCCCGCACTTTAACGGGGTTTTAGTAAACATACCCCTAAGTGAGGCAGGATCAGGGCTTGAAGGACTGATCTGAAGTCCAGATTTGATAATAATAGTTTTAGATTTTTAAGATATCTTAATTTATTATATATTGTGTTTGTTGTATTCCTTATGTGTGTTGTTAGACTTAACGTTCTGTCTATGATAACACCAAGGTATCTTATTTCATCTTTTATGGGGATGCTTATGTTTTCAATTTTTATTTCTGTTGGGGGGGGGGGTAAATTTTTGATTTCTAGAAACAAATAATGCTTCTGTTTTCTTGAAGTTAATGGGTAGATTATGTTCATTTAGCCATTGCGTCATTTTAGTGAAGCATGATTTGATATTGGAAAAGTCCAGGGAGTCTATGTCCATAGGGAGATAAATCATATTGGCTTTGAATGCTTCCCACCAAGCCCAAGTTGATGTTTCTGTAACCAAATTTAACTGAAAGTAGTTAGCTATTTCTTTTCGCATGTAGGTCACTAATGAGCTGTCAGCTAGCAACGCTTTGACCATTCTCCATCTTGCTTGACTTTTTTTTTCCTCCTTTGCATCAAATGTGCATACTATTGCTGCGTGATCTGAAACAGTAGTCGCGCATATCTCTGATGATATTATTTGTGGGATTAGACTACTTGATACTAAGAAAAAATCAATTCTTGTTTGAGAACTGTGTGGTAGAGAGTAGAATGTATACTCTCTGTCTTTTGGATGCAATAATCTCCATGGGTCCACCAGACTTAGGTCTTCAATCATACCACGAATCACTGCTTGAGCCTTAGGCTTACTTTGTGGTTTGTGTGGGGTTCTATCAATTAAAGGATCCTGTATTATGTTAAAATCTCCTCCAAGAATTACACAGGTACACTAAAAAATTTTTTTTTAAACTGGCTCTAATGTTTCGATTGATTTTTACGTTTTTTGGTGCGCTGAATCCAAATCTGGTAACCAATTTGCTCCATCACGTACAGATTTTTTGCTACATTGGGTTAGCAGTTTGAGGTGAACGTTTCAGATTGAGTGCGATCGAGATAAAAGTTTCTTGGATGAAATCTTTATACTAATTGTTTAGTAGTTATTCAAATAAGAATAAAGAAAATTGTAACAAGGCAGCACATAAGAATAATGTCAACAAAACACACTGTGATGGTAGCAAAATTGTCTGCACTTAAAACAGCCACATACATGTGCACAAACATTGAGCATATAAGAGCGAGGTTAGACACAAAGCAAAGCAAAGAAATGTGCAAAAAATGTTGTACAGGTATGTATGTAAGAATAGAAAACGCAAACCGCACCATTGCAATACATGAAGACAAACACCCGATGGTGTGAAAATAAAATTCTAATAAATGAGATCCGACACTGTGGTAATAACTAGCAAATTTTTATTTCAAAGTTTAGTAAAAACACGATATTTGTCAACACAGTTTAGATTTTAAAGTCATTCTTGGGTCAATCAATCTCCTGGTGGGCCCGTTTCTTCTTCCCCCGAATGCTTCTCTTGGTGCGCTGCTTGGCGTATTTTTCATCTGGGGTTTCCCGCAGCAGCAACCAGCAGAAATCAGCCATCATAGTGGTGTTCCATCTTCCTTGGTACCTTCTCTCTGCGTCCTTGATGTCCTGGTGAAACCTTTCACCTTGTTCTTCACTGTACGCCCCCAAGTTTTCGGGAAAGTAGTTCACATGGGAGTGCAAGAAATGGACTTTCAGGCTCATGTTACAGCCTTGTTCTTTGAAGGCATTGAGCATCCTGGCAACAATATCCTTATAGTTCTCATCCCGCCTGTTCCCCAAGAATTTGAGAACAACATCCTTGAAGGAATCCCAGGCTTCTTTTTCCTTCTCAGACATCATTTCAGCGAATGCTTCATCTGAAATGATTTTCCTTATATCAGGGCCAACAAACACTCCTTCCTTTAGCTTTGCTTCAGAAAGTCGGGGGAACTTTGAGCAAAGGTACCGAAAGCACTCACCATCTTTTGGAAGGGACTTGATGAATTGCTTAATGAGACCCAACTTAATGTGGAGAGGTGGTAATAGAATTTTATCATGAGGTACCAAGCTCTCATGAAGAACATTTTTCTCACCGGGTCTCAAATACTCCCGAATTGGCCAGTCTTTTTTCCCCCAGTGTAGGTCGCGGGCCCGGCTATCCCACAAGCAAAGGAAGCAGGGATATTTGGTGAAACCGGATTGCTGCCCTAATAGCATGGATAGAATTTTAAAGTCTCCACAAATCATCCACTTATGCTCATCATAACGAATCTTCTGAAGAATCAGGGCCAAATTCTCGTATTTTTCTTGGAGAATAACAGAGTGAGCAATAGGAACTGAAGCGAATGTGTTGCCATTATGAAGAAGAACACCTTTTATGCTGTCTTTTGACGAATCAATGAACAGCCGCCATTCAGCAGGATCATACTTGAGTTTAAACTTTTCCATCACTCCGTATATATCGTTGCAAAATACCAAATCTTCCTCTTTGCTGAAATACTTCAAAAATTGTGTCTCGCGGTTGCGGTACCAATAAAAAGTTGTTCCTGGTGACAATAGATTTTTCTGTTTAAGCCGAGAACCTAGCAGTTGGGCAGCATCTTTTGGGAGTCCTAAATCCCGGACTAAATCATTCAATTCAGCTTGAGAGAAAAGTTCAGGTTTCGGATCTGGTTCAGTTTCAAACTCGGAAGTACTGGACTCATCGGGAAAAGTCATCTGATGAGTTTCATCATGATCAGAACCGTCCACACAAATATGATCCAAAGATTTTGGTGGTTCAGGCACAGGTACTTCGTTGCTATGAGGCATAGGCCTAATTGCTGAGGGAAGGTTGGGGTAACTTATTACGTTCTTATTTTTTAAGTTGTATCCCTTCACAATGCAAGAGCAAAAATAGCAGTCACTGCTGTGGTCTCTTTGTTCACGCCACATCATAGGTATTCCGAAACGAAATGCTTGTTTTTTACCTTTCATCCATAAGCGTAGATCTTCCTCACATGTCTTGCACACTTTGTGAGGAGCCCACGGTTTGTCTTGATCGCCTAACTTCAAACCGAAATAGGCGAAATATACTTTTTTAATAAATGCAGAAATGTTCCTCTGCCGCTTTTTCACGGTATATTCCCCACAAATAAAACAAAAACTGTCCGGAGAGTTGACGCAACCTCTGGCTCTGTGAGCCATCACAAATACACAGCACTGCAAACTACAACTGTAGTGAACCACTTCGGAATAAAGCTGGATTACGACTGAGCAAACAAAAGGTAATAATGAACTTGCACGAAACTGAAATTTGACAGGAACGTTCATGTCGCAACCACCGTGTTTGAGCGAGCGAACGAGGCGAGGCGAACAGGAAAGAACATGCGCCAGCGCGAGTACTGGATTTAGCCCCCCGCCTCCCAATTGTCCTGTTAATGTATAAAATGAATACAAAACACTCTAAAATATCATGAGGGAGTGTTTCTAGTTAGTTAACCATTACAACCTCTATTTTGGGCCAAGAAAATAAACTGCAGTCGGCTAAAAAGAAATTATGTGAACATTCCTTATATGGGTAAGAAATCTAATTTTGCAAGAAAACGTGACGTGATGGAACATTTTGGCTATTTTTCCTGGATTCAGCACCCCAAAATCTATAGGAATCAGTTGCAAAACTGGAGGCAGTTTTTTGGTAGTGTACCTGTGTTATTTGAGTAGATGCAACATCTATAAGTTCCATTGCAATTTCCGCAAAATATTTTGGGTCATCCTGATTAGGGGCATATATTGTCATAAGTGTGTACATTCTTTGATTTAGCAGAACTGTTGCCTTGGCCCACCTACCATTAAGGTCAACCTTGGTCTCTTTAATAGCCGGCGCAAGGCCTTTCCGCACCAATATTATCACCCATCCTTTCTTATTCACTGCTGGCGCTGCCAAGATGTTCTGGTAAAATTCGACCCTACCTTGTTTGATTCACCTAATGTTAGGTGTGTTTCTTGTAAATATATTATGTCCGCCTTCTGCTTCTGACAGTATAATAAATTTTTTGTGTGTTTTATCGGGTTTGTAACACCCTTCACATTTAAGGTTAATACCTTAACATTATGGCTAGCCATGTCTCAACATCATTTCTTGTTTTTATAGCATAAGCTACGTAAGCTTTTTTGACTGTGTGTATAATTAAGTCTCTAGCAGATTGATATAGCCAGAATTCTACATCCCTTTTAATTATTAACATTTGTCTGGTGAAGTTGTTCCACCCATTGTGCTGATTGAGCTCCAAAGAGTCCACCATTGCTAGTATTATTGAGCATAACAACTCCCCTCCCTTCAATTCTTAAACTGAACCTTACACCCTTACACATTTTGCACAACAATATTCACAATATATTTATAAGTACTTTTATATAATCCACCGTTATAGTGATCAACATAGTTCTACGCATCCTTACTACCATGTACACAGTCTTCCAGCGGACTTCATCTTCCAGTCTCCATTTCCTCCTGATCCTGAAGAAACGTGCGTAATGCTGCGGGATCTTCAAAAGTGCACGTAGTATTATGTAAGGTTACTCACATTTTTGCTGGATATAGCAGGCCATACCTCACTTGTAATTTCTGCATCCCCGGATGGCAAGCTAACAGTTCCTTCGTTTGCTCCATGATTCTTTTGCTTAGGTCTGGATAAAAGTCAATCTTGTGCCCTTGCAGTTGTAGCGGGGCTTTCTGCTTGGCAATTTGTAGAATTTGAAAAGTTTGTGGGTATCACAGTACCTTTGCCACAAATGGCCTTGGATATTTACTGCTATTTGTTCTATGTGATGGTGTTCTATGAGCATGCTCCAATTCCAAAGTTCTGTGGAACGTAGTTTGCAAATGTTATGGAATCAGTTTTTCAAGGTATCCAATAGGGTCTGTTCCTTCTACTCCCTCTGGAATTCCAATTATTCAAATATTGTTTCTTCTCGCTCGATTACTTTGGTCCTCAATCTGTGCTTCCAATGCTGACATACGTCTAAGTATTGGACCAATTTGGAGCAATAAGTTGTCATGTTTTTGCGCTTGCATTTCCACTTTAGTTAACTGATTATTCACATCAATTAGTTTATCTTTAACTTCTGCTAAGTCTTCTTGAACTTGCCGTAGAGTTTCAGTGTTGTCTGTTATTAGCTCTCTGACTAATTTTATTTCAGCAAGGATTTCTCTTAGGCCGTCCGTAGCCTCCTTCTCTGGCGCCATTTTTCTGTGGTGACGCAGCTTCTTGCTTCACTCTTTTTGCTGTCGTCCCAGCTGCTTGTTGGAAATCTAGCTTCGCCGGTTTTAATGTTGACATCTTCACGGTTCAGTATTGATTACTCTGACCAGTCACGCTTCTCCGTGAAGGGAAAGGACCTCAGTATTCTTAGTATGCAATGGGAGCTGATCTTCTAGGCTGCCATTTTGCACCATGGCAAGCTCTGCCCCTGTTCTGGGAGGTTCTTGACAGTCCCATGAACAGAAAACTTCATAGTAACATTACGAACTGTAGACACAGGAATCCCAAGGTCTATGTAGATGACCTTGTACCCCTTTGCAGTTTGATGTTTGGTTATAATGGCTTTTATGACAGTCTCAGGCAGCTCTGTTGCCTTCATCATTGTGAAAATGAAACAGGGAGTGAATATGGCCATTTTAAACATTAGAGCTATTGTGCCATCAATCATTCATTGATTGATACAAGTCATGCGAGTACTGAGAATTGATCACAGGTGCGTCTAATTTTACTGCAATGGGAATATGGTTCTTCTGTTCAAAATGATTTGAATTGTTTATAAGGGTGCCAATAATCATGCCCTTATATCAGTAACAATACAAAAACCCTGACAACCAAGAGTAAGTCACAATACAAATATATCTCACAAACTCTAGATAAAATACTTCAAAAGGCTTGGACAACCAACAACAAAATTCTACCACGTAGTTACCATAAACACACACCAGAGAAACCATCAGAACACTGTGGACTCACCAACAGAAATATCTGTTTACCAAAGAATCCCAGCCATATCATTCACAGGTCTCATCTGGACACGCAAAGTTTAACAATTCAAGCCATCAGCCAAATTTTTACAAAATTTTAACAATTCAATCTATCATCCGACATGATATCACGTTTCAGACAAACATGTCTTGCTTCAGGGAACCATTTAGAACAAAAATAACTACAAACAAAAGGCTAGTTCACCGGCTAGTGTCTCACCACCCGACCAATGCTTCAACATAAAGTCTAGTCCTCATCATCTAAATCAATACACACCTGACTTTACCAATGAATTAAAGAGGCCTATTCAATCTGATTGTTCAAACCCATTGGCTCCAATGAGTTCACATGAAAGATCCATTTCTGTTTGAGGCAATTCAAACGGCCTTGGTAATCACCCTCTTGCCAGTTCATTGACACCTGGTAAAGTATTCTCCATTGAAACTGATCAGCAGCATGCCCACATTCCACAAAATGAGCTACCAAAGGTGCCATCATTATTTTATTAGCTATTCTGCTATGATGTTCACTTAACCGTTTGTGAACAGGGTGAATTGTCCATATTAAATTAGATGATGAGGTCTGGGCTTTATGTTGAAGCATTGACTGAGTGGTGAGAAACTAGCTGGTGAACTAGCCTTTTGTTTGATTGAGATTTTTTTTTTTCAAAGCAAAATTGCCTTTTTTTTTCATTTTATTTTTTGCAGGTTCCTTGAATAAGTAGAACGTGTGCCAAGATTTGTCTCTCATTGGGTGAATGAGAGGCAGAAAAGTAGTCTCAGGCTAATGCTTTCAACTCTTTTAATAACTCCAGGTCCGTTTTCCTTTTCCCCAGCCAACTAATGCCCTAAACTTCATCGGGGGTGGGGGTGGAAGGGAAAAGATGGCTGGAGAGGATATTGATATGGTTGGCTATATGTCACATCAACACTGGGGCCACTATTCATACATGTCCTACTATGACTCATGCAAAATCCCATTGTCCTCCATAGCATGGCCATTTGTCTGGGATGCAGCCATGACAGTGGCCCTTTGATTCTCTGTAGCATGAGTGACACTGGTTGGCTTCACTGACAAAGAAGCATAGAAGCATACACTGCTCCCCAAAGTCCCAGCTAAGAAATGCCTGCATGGTCCTTCATGGCACCCATGCAGGAAGCACAGCATTGCACATTTATTTGTGAGCTATGAGTGGTGATTTTTTTGGGTGGATGGGAAAGAAACGTTTATAAGAATAGGGAAACAAGGAGAGAGACTGCCCAGATTAGAGCGCAACCTTTTCTGCTGAATGTGTATTAGGTCAGAGAATCCCTTCTACTTGCTTAATAGAAGAATGAATTATTATTAGGGCTGTTCTTTCATTGGAAATCAAAGCGGTGATGTTGCTGAAAGGGAAATGATGTAAATTAATGTCATTTACTAAGTGCACACTACTGAGCAATAGTGTGTGCTATTGTGTAACAGGGCGCACTGTTGCTTAATAATGTGTGTTCTTGTACAGTAAGGCATGATAAGATATGATATGAAAAAAATGAAAAACCAAAATGAAACAATACCAAATGAAATTTTTTTGCCTGCACATTTTTGTTTTTCTTTCAAAACTTTTCCTGTATGCATTCCTATCTTATAGCGGAATGGTCAGGATTTTCCTGGGCCTACACTCACTCACTTCACTCACCTTTAGGCCAGACAAAGAAAAAAGAGTGTTTTCTGTTGTGAATGACATAATAGATTTCCACCTCAGTAGAAAATACAAAGCAAAGCAAAATTCTAATTTGCTGGTATTCTATCTATGATCATTAGGCTCCAGATCATATTTGAATCAAAATAACACATCCCCATGGCTTGACGGGGTTATTAATCTGAAAAAAGAAAATCTCATCAGCCCTTAATTATAAATCATAGTTGAGCTTGGCAAGGAAGAACTCGTGAAATGCAGAGAAAAGACAAAAGAGGTAAATCTGCCACTTCTGAACAGGGCAGGATGGTAATGGAAATTTGTACACAATTTTTCTTACTGGACTTTTACACGCTTCAGATTCACTAGCTAGCCTTGTGGCAGACTTGTTACAACTTAAGAAGCATGTTAGATATTTCTAGACATTTGGACAACTTAATTACATATTAACTTGATCTAACTATACCTTATTCAGCTTGAAATGTAACTTGCAAGGCCCCACTCTTTACTTGCATTAACATCTGTCTCCTAGTTTCCAGGAGGCACATCTTACTTTCCTAGTACTTAGCTAGTCCAAGTGCAGATTTTCAGAACGTAAGCACAGATCTCTACTGATTGGGAAGATAAACAAAATTAACCCGTGTTAGCAACATAAAAAAGTCATGTTTTTAAAATGATAAGCATGAGAATAGAGGAACAAACAAACAACTGTTGCAGCAGCAGTCACTACTGGGCAGATCAGCTGCTCACAAAGAATTTGCGATCAAAATTAAATCCAACCTTTTACGTGTACTTATGTAGCAATTATAATTGGTGTACAGGAGATTACATGGATGTATATCTTCTCATTTTCTCAGTAGTATGACTGTGCTCTCACACGTGGACTGTGTGTAATGTTGAATTTGCAAACAATAAACATGGCACTTTACTTTCCATGTGTATTTTTTTTAAACCTATGGTATGGATCAATGAAGGTGACAAATCCAAGATGCTGTTTACAACAAAAATTCCATGTTTCCATATATTTTATAGTTCGGCTGAAAAATGACATTCCACATGCAAAACACACAGCCAGGCGACCAGCATGTCGACCTCGGGTGCTACCCTCCCTTCCTTCCTTCCCCCACCCCACCCCCCACCCCTTGTCTCCCCTCCCCCCCCCTCCCCTCTCGCTGCCCGAATAACCACACCGTACAAGGATTGCGCCAACTTGCAACAACTTTATTATGAACCACAACATTTTGGAATTACATTGTCAAAACTGTTGGCCACAGCATAATCAAGCAAGTCAACATACAACATTGAAATACCATTTAGACATACGTCTCAAAATAAACAACAACCTATTATCTTCACTTCTCAAGAGGCACAGCCCACTCTATCCCAGGTCTTCGACGTCCGGCAGTGATAATTTGGAAAATTGGCCGTCCCAGCCTTTTTCCCACTGCCATCAGTCCCTGTTAGCATAGCGCCGTTAATGAGCGCTTGCCATTGATAAACATGCCGTTTACAGCTTTGCTCCTCTTTTGCGGCAGTGTACACATCTACCTCTGCCCATGTCCCATCAAAGGCGTGAGCAGGGCTACATTGCTACTCGCCGTGTACGTCTCTCCCGCCGCGAAGACGTCGGGAGGCCCTCCATACACTGCTGCTGCCTCCACTCTGGGTCCTATTGGGGGACACGTCAGTTCCTCTATGCTCCGCTCCCCGTTTACATGTCTGGGCTGTGCGCTCTCTATAAGGGGTGGTCCCTATCATTACTGCCAATCCCTCCCGGCAGTGACTCCTCGCACGCCGGGAGGGTCCCCACCCTTTCCCACTGCCGTGGCCAACCAATGCTTCTGCCATAGCCGCTCGATCGTATCTTGTATCGCACAGAGGAATATGTCCATCCCAATGTCAGATAGATGTACTCCGTCTGTACGATACAGTCCGGGGCGGCTCTCTTCAATTAAGTTGTGTACGATGGTATATCCGCCAATAGATTCCATGAAGCGGCCCATCCATTTGTTCACCTTCCGTCTTGTTCTCTCCACTGCTGGGTGCGACCATTCGCCCTTCCAGACCCGACGAGGTATGATGTGCGACCAGACCAACACCACTCCCTGGAAGGAACTCCTTATTGTCAGCAGATCTTTCTGCATTTTTTTGGTGAGTTCGATGCTGCGGGTACCTGTCAGGTCATTGCCCCCCAAATGTATCAGTATAGCCCATGGGTTCCCGCCCGCCCATCGCAATTGCATGAAAAGCGGCATCAACTGGTCCCACACCATACCCCGGCGTCCCATCCATTGCACTGTCAACTCTCTTTTGGGCAGGCCCAAGTTAAGTCCTTGTGGTCTGTTCTTCGTCCTCTTTTCTGCCCAGTGAACGAACGAATGGCCGCATATCCATGCCTCGCGCCGGGAACTGCCGCCTACGGAGAGGTGTTGTGAACATAACAGCTTGGTAAATTGCACGTAGATGGAGAGCAACAATGCCATGATATATTGGTGATTCTTTCACCTTTTTTTTTTTTTTTATGTCACTGCCTAACAGACATGCTTACGCAAGGCGTCATACCGGGCGTACATATGATTTATACCTATCGGATTTCCACCGTCCAATATGCATAATCTGCTCCCTGGTCATTCCTATATGGGCTGCCGTCGAAGCAGCCCCAATGCGAAAGGAATGAGTGCCGTAGAAGCACGCTTCCAAACCTGCCGCTTCAAGAGCTATCTTGAAGACTCTGGCGAACTATAAATGCGACAGGGGGGCCCCGTTGGCGTGTATTAGCCATTGTTCAGCACCCGCTGGTCACATTTCCATGTAATCGCTGAAAGTTTGTACCGGGCAGGATAGGTCCCCTGGTAGTGGTGCCTACACCACCTGTGCCCCTTTCGCCTCGGTGTCGGTTTTGGACCTCCGTACGTACAATACGAGAGCCCCATTCCAGAGGCTTATGTCCTGCCCTCTGATACCACCCTCGGCATGCCCACGACTCACCATGGCGACCAACTCGCCGATACGGAACGCTCCAAAGAACGCCCACGAAAATGCGCACCTGAACAGCCTGGTTTCGAAATTGGTGAAGCATACCTGGCCCACAACTGCTATCAGTTTTTGCAATATCAGGTGGGTTATTGGGCGCCGCCAGTCTTTGTTATAGCGTCGCTCTTCTGTCCAGCCCTTCATGACCCTGGATATTACAAAGTCCTCTCTCGGGCTGCTGTTACCCATTGCTTTCACAAAGATGGCAATTGCTGCCAGCTGCCTCTGAACCGCTGAATTCTTCGCCCCTAGCCGCTTGGAGTGCAGGATCCATTGGAGAATGGAATCCATCGTGGGACAGGCCTCTTCGATCCCGAGCCCCCTGCAGAAAACTTGAAACCTTTCCCAAGCCGCCAGGTATTCCCGCCTTGTCCGCTCCGATAGTGAGCTCAGCACAAGCTCCCAAACCTCGGGGGAACAAGGTCCCAGACTTCTCCTGGAACAGCCGTCTTGACTGCGTCAGCCTCTGGTGCAAGAGATCTGAAGAGCGGCATCTTGGAACGAGAGAGAGCGTCCGCGATGTTATTTAGGTGGCCAGGGATGTGTACTGCCAGGACCGTGATATTGTGCTTTAGGCACAACAACACTATATGTCTCAGCAATGCGACCACTCCCAGTGTGTGCGCCCTCATCCCATTCAACGCGTATACCACTGCCATATTGTCGGTGTGGAACATTACTGCCTTATTGCTTAACCTCTGTGCCCAGATGTATAATGCTACGGTGATAGGGAATAGCTCCAGGAAAGTGATATCCTTTGTGATTTCCTCCGCATGCCATTCGCGTGGCCATTCCTCGGCACACCAGGCACCTTGGAAATATATCCCAAAGCCATCTCCCCGACTGCATCCGTGAACAAGTTCAGGTCCGCATTGGACACTGGCGATTCCTGCCAGAAAGTCAGGCCGTTAAAAGTTTCTAAGAAAAGTTCCCACATTCGTAGGTCTTCCCTTATTCCCTTTGTGATCCTGATCTTATGATGCTTCTTTTTGACCCCTTTCATGGCCAGCGCCATTCGGTGGCAAAAGACCGCCCCATTGTCATGATCCTGCATGCAAAACACAGCAGGCCCAGCAGCGATTGAAACCGCTCCAGCGTTGCCTTGGTTCTCCCTTGGAAGTCATGAATCGCTTCACTCAGCTTCCTTATTTTGTCTGCTGGTAAGCGGGACCATTGTGCTTCCACGGCCAGTTCGATGCCCAAGAATGTAATTGTTCCTACGGGTCCGCAAGTCTTCTCCGCCGCTAAGGGGATCCCAAAGCGACTGGCCACTTGCTCAAACACAGTGAGGATCCTTTGGCAGTCAGGACTGTCCTTTCCCACAAACAGGAAATCGTCCAGATAATGGACCATGGTGTATGGTCCTGCTATGTCCTCAATGACCCAGTGTAGGAATGTGCTGAACTGCTCAAAATACGCGCACGAAATTGAGCAGCCCATGGGCAGGCATTTGTCATAATAGTATTCCCCATTCCAGGTGAAGCCCAGCAACGAAAAGGATTCCGGGTGAACAGGGAGAAGGCGAAAAGCTGACTCGATGTCCGCCTTCACTAGTCGTGCCCGCCGCCCCAGCATCCGTATGATGTCGATGGCTTGATCGATCATCGCATATCGCACAGAACATAGGGCTGGGTCAATGCTGTCGTTGACTGACCGACCTTCCGGGTACGATAAGTTATGTATCAATCGAAACTTACCTGCCTCCCTTTTCGGGACTATTCCCAATGGAGACAGCACTAGGTTAGGGATGGGCAAGTCGTGGAATGGGCCTGCCACCCTCCCCAGCTCAATTTCGTTGGCCAATTTTTGTTGCACTACAGCGCTAAATTGCTTCACCGATGGGGAGTTCCGGGTAGGGTGGCCAGACGATGGGACAGAGGCTGGGATGCGAAAGCCATGCGCAAAGCCGCTCTCAATACAGAGAGCTTTGTCCCGTCACGGGTAGGCTCGTAGCCATGCCCGCATGTGGTCAAGCCTGATGGGTGTGGGGGCCAAGGCCATCGTTGCCCCTCTGCTGTCCCTGCCTGAACGGCTTGGAGTCCCTAGCGGCTCGGCATGCGGAGGCCGGGTGACTGCCGCCGCAGCTGGAACACGAGTGGCAGAACTTAGACGGCCGCCATGTGCAACTGCTCGTATTGTACTGACGGCACGTTCGCCGACCGGCCATCTGGGAGGTTGGCCGCCATGAGGGCGCCTGAAAGGGCTGCATGGTCCCTTCTAGGCACAATGGCTTGTTGGGTGACATTTCCTCGAGCCACATGTCCACTATCCTGTGCTGCCAGGTCATGGTTGGGTCCTCCGCCAAACCCTGTCTGAACTTGATATCATAATTGAGCCATGCCCATCCGCCATAGCGCTTATGCGCTTGGGTAATGGTGTCTAGATACTTGATTAAATATTGGCTCAACTCTGGCTCTCGCTCCAGCACCACACTCATAAAAATGTGGAAGGCCGAGACCCAGTTGTTTATGGATTTGGTAACTCTGGGCTTTCTTTCCCCTTTCTTGTCCTTATCATTATTCTCTTTTGTCTCCCACTCCTGGTCCCTTATCAGCAAGGAGAATATATCAATGTATTCTCTCCGCCAAATCCTCTTTTTCAGCTTTTTGGGTACAGCACTGGATAGGGAGCTCACACCGCAACGCGGGTCCCCGCTGACCGTCGCTGGGCTGGCTAACACGGCGGGAACTGCTGTAGCCGTGCTTGCACTGGGTTCGCCGGTTGTGGCAACTGGTGCGATTACCTCCCTGTTCCCTGACCAGACCTGCGCTAGCTGTTTATGCTTGTGTGATTTACCCTTGTGTTTTTGGAAAGTCTTCAATAGGCTTTGCATGGCAGAAGCTAATGAAACGTCACCCTCTGTATCGGAGGAAGAATCCTCCGATGATGAAGATGACAATACCATTGCCCCCCTCTTTCCCGTTGGCTTACCATTCGCCGAACTGGTGCTGGCCGCGCTGTTACTTGCTATCGGCGTCTCTCCCACGCTGGTGTTTGCCGTGCCGATACTTGCTGCCTGCGTTCCTCCCGGAATCGCATTGGACGCCTCTATTCGCTGTTGGAAGGCACTGACGCCGTGTTGGCTCACCTGCTCACGAATAACCCGGAACAGGTTGTCCAGTTCCTGAATGGACGTCGTGGGCTGGGGTTGCTGCTGCGGTTGCTGCTCTGCATGCCACGCACTCCGCCGCGTGGTCTTCGGTGCCTCGCTGTTGCGTGGTGTTGCTCCACTCGCAGCCTTTCCCTTAGTTGCCGCTGACGGTGCCCGTTTGTCGGCGCCGCGTGACGCCCTACGCGCTGTACTCTGCATGGGCTCTGCTTGTCTCGGCTTCTTTGACTGCCCCTTGCGCTCTGTTTCTCGGGTCTGCGCAACCTTCCGTGGCATACTGAGCTGCGTGAACAAAAGCTAAAACAAGGAGCAATATGGAGACATAATGTATACATTAGCCATTATCGGCAGCTGCTAGCTTCCCCTGGAACCGCTTAGCATTGCCCCTCCCCTGGTAGCTTATTCCTACATACAACTTCATTCCTATATGCACCCGTTTTTTTTTGTTTTTGTTTTTTTTTGGCTGCTATCCCGCTTCCCCCGCTTAGGTGTTGCCCTCTACACTCAAAAGCATTAAATATGTGGCAGGCCATCCTAAGCTATACACTCCCCCACATGGCCACCAGATGGCCACCGCAGCACAAAACCACACCATCTTGTATGAGCACATGGCAGCTTTCTGCCTGAACCTAAACAAAAACACACCTCGTGCTACTTAGCAGCTGGGTACCAACAAAGTATGATAGT
The DNA here is from genome assembly GCA_033557465.1 of Ichthyophis bannanicus. Classification (NCBI taxonomy): domain Eukaryota; kingdom Metazoa; phylum Chordata; class Amphibia; order Gymnophiona; family Ichthyophiidae; genus Ichthyophis; species Ichthyophis bannanicus. The sequence goes on from CM066032.1 coordinate 390,979,469, forward strand.
GAAAACTCACCTCAGGAGCGCCGCAGGGTACGAGTTCTGCGCCTGCTATACTCGCAGGCAACGGGTACCGTATCCCTTATCACCTTCCAGCACTGCAAACCTTAATCTTTATTAAGCACACAGCTGCCCTATATCAGCCATCAGGCCCAGCTAGCCTGTATAGCGAGGCATGCACACTTGAACACTTACCTCCCTTAACTTACGACCCCCCACCCCCCATAACCGCCACCCCCCCCCCCCCGCCTTGAAACGCCTATGCCCCGGTGTTTCGCTCGGTATGGGACTGCTACATCCTGCCACTCTAGCCCACTGGATGCTTGCTACCTCGTTCCTGCACCCTGTACATGTCGCTGCAATAAGCTTGCAGGGATGCCCTTAAAATTTTTAGTTTATTTGTCCACGTGCTTACAGTGCCCCCTTTATTTTTTTTAACCCCCCCTACCCCCTGCCCGCATCCTGCCGACCAGCAAACGGCACATGCGCTGCCACTTAAAAGCCTCCCCGCTCTCGCAATCTCGAGGGGGGGGGGGGTTTGACCAACTGATGCACGCCGGCCTAGCGGCAAATTATTCTATGCTCCCTTCTCCGGACTCCTACCCGGGCCCGACTAGGTGCCGTGATGTTTCCTGCTCTGGGCTGAGACTAATACCCCCATTGCACACCTCCCCCGCACGCCGCTCTGCTTTGCTGCACTCACCCGATGAACAGTTGAGCTCATCGCCAGCCGCTCCTGTAAGCCCTTGCAGCACGCCGATTCCCCTGGACTCCGGCCCATGTGCCTCGCTGGCCCCTCCTCGCACCGTCGCTCTCAACGCACTCGTCGTGGCCGCACCAATCCAGCGCACGTCTCCTGGCCTTCTGCCCGCTCGCCGAACTAAACCGCTAGCGGGTACAAGCGAAGCAAGACCTTACCGCCTCGATTATTCTTGGCCTCTTCCTCCTGAGTGACACAACAAGCAGGTACGATTGCCCGCTTGCGCTGGCTGTTGGGAGGAGTGAAAAGAGGGCGAGCCGCGGCAGGACCGGCGCTTCTATAGCCCGGTCGCCCCACCGCCCGCCCCTTCCTCCTCCCCCCCTCCCGCCCATTGCCGAGGTTTAACCCTCGGTCCGCCGGCGCTCGCTGTGTCCGGCCGTGTTAATTCACAGCCGGTTCTGAAGTCATGAATGCTTGTATTTCCTAGCTCAGGAAGTCTCACATACCATGATGGTCTTCCCATGAAGAAAAGTACCATAAACTAACTGCTACTGTAATTTGGGATGTGCAAAGAAAACATTTTTGGTTCATGCCTGGGTCATTTTTGGATGTGTCCCTGATTTCACTGGTCAACATTGAAATCGTTCCTGACTTTAAAAGGCCCTAATCTGTAGTATCTTGGTGAGCTGAACACAAATATAACATAAAAAAAAATATTGGCTCTCGTTTTGAAGATATTGCATGTAGTTCATTTTTGACGTTTCATCGTGTAAATTTATCCAATAGGACATCAACAACATCCCAAATAAGCCTTGAATGATGTAATATTGCATCACATTGCATAATACCAGCATGCACATATCATCCAGAGTTGATTGCATCACTTTCTGATGCAATGCAATACTACTGCCAGACGGCTGCTGAAGCCATCTCACGTCAGCAGTATACTATACGCAGGCGGAAAGGAAAGTAATCTGGTATTCTGTTCCAATATTGAAAGTCTCATGAATACCTTAAAAATCACGCATGACCCACAAGACTGGAGACTATTTATAGACTCTTTGAAACTGAGTCTGAAGGATGTGCTTTTGAACAATGGAAACCGTCTTCCATCTATTCCAGTAGCGCATGCCGTCCACATGAAATACGATAACTTAAAGCATCTACTGACTTCCATTAACTATAACAAGTACAGCTGGCACCTCTGTGGTGACTTGAAGGTAGTTGCCCTTTTAATGGGACTGTAGCAGGGATATATAAAATACATGTGTTTCTTATGTGAGTGGGATAGCCAAGCAAGGGATTGGCACTACTTGCGGAAGGAATGGAATCACAGACAAAATGTAACAGTTGGAGAGAAGAATATCCAGCACTCAGCTCTGGTTGAGGCTCACAAAATCCTGCTACCACCCCTTCACATCAAACTAGGTTTGATGAAAAACTTTATGAAAGCCATGGACCACACTTCGCCAGCTTTCCGATACCTGCATGAAAAATTCCCTCAACTCAGCGAAGCAAAGATTAAAGAGGGAGTTTTTGTGGGTCCTCAGATTCGAGAGCTCTTCAAGGATGACAGGTTCAACAACTTGCTTCAGGGTGATGCGAAACAAACATGGAATGCTTTTCGCCTAGTGTCAACAAACGTTCTTGGGAATGTTAGGGCAGAAAACTACAAGGAACTAGTAGAAGACATGCTGATGCAGTATCAGAAACCTGGCTGCAATATGTCTCTAAAGATCCATTTCCTTATTTCCCATCTCGACTTCTTTGCTGACAACTGTGGTATGGTTAGTGATGAACAGGGCGAAAGTTTTCACCAGGATATCGCAACTATGGAGCAAAGATACCAGGGAAAATGGTCCACTACAATGCTGGCTGACTACTGATGGACAGTCCACAGAGAAGCTCCCAAACAGTTGTACTAAAGACAAGCGAAAAAATCTAAGAAGTAGTCTATGACTTGGGGGGATGTTTACTAAACACCGTTGCTGTGCGGGTTCCCGTTAGTGTGCGGGTGCCATATAAGGAGTGGGCGGGTCAGGCAGAAAAAAGAAAAAAACCGGACCGTACTTGTGCGCGTCGCGCTAATGTGCGGGGCCCACATTAGCGCGTGGGAAGGCTAAGTGGGGCACTGCTGCAAAACCAAACAACAGAGCCGTAGTACAACGGTGAAGACACTGATCAATGGTGCAAGGGCCAGGGGTTCAAACCTCCATTGCGCTCAACAAAAAAGACCAGCTGAGGCATCAACTTTTATGGGCAAAAGTGGTGTAGGAGGCATATTGATTATGGGCGGCAGAAGGCGGCGCACTCTTTTGTTATACGGCATGTGCGGCGCACTGTTCATTGTGGGCGGCAGATGGCAGCGCGCTGTTAAGGTTGGGCGGCAGAAGGCGGCGCGCTGTTAATTTTGTGCACCACAAGACGGCGCGCTGCTGCTCAAACATAGGAACAGAGCCACAGCACAATGGTTAAGACACTGACCAATGGTGCAGGGGTCATGGGTTCAACCCCTCACAGTGCCCGGTGAACAAGGCTGGCTGGGGCAGTATGTATTATGGTGAGGAGTGCTGTAGGAGGCCTTCAAAGTTCATTTTATTTCCCACTACTAGTAAACCCGCTCTCACAGCGTGTTAACATAAGGAGGCCCGTAAGGCACATGTTACAGTGCACTGTCCGCCAAGGCACCCTAGAATGTCCCCTATAGGGCACCATGTATGTTGCGACACAGGATAATGTATAGTGCACCCAATATGGATGTCACCCATAAGGTGGCCTATAGGGCGCCCTATAGAGCACCCTCAGAGGCACCTTATGGGTACAGTATGCCAAGGGTGTGTCTGCTGTCATAAAAATATGTACAGTAATAAAGGATACTGCTCTGGACAACCCTATCACAGAACCCCACTGTGGGCTTGAACCCATGACCTCTGGCTGCAAAGGCATGTCGTAACCATTGGGCTACAGCACTATAGCTGTAAGCAAGCCCCTGGCTGGCTGCAGAGAGCCTGCACGTCACCTCACAGACAGTCTGCTGTTGTAGACAGGATAGGATTAGGCCAGCCATACCCATGATGCACTGCACATGCAAATCAGCTGTCCACAGATGCACACAAGATGGGGGAATGCACCCCAAAAGCTACCCGGCCTGGTAGGGGGAATTGGCTGTGTGCACCCACACAGCACCTTGGCCTGGTAGGGGGTCCTGAGCGGGTGGACTACCGGCAAAGAGTAGCTACACACCGTCACATTGTGCGGGTACTGTGCTCACCCTGAGGGTGTGATGTGGAGCCCAGGACCAGGTCCACAACATCAGGCATGGCTGAATGAGGCCATGTCAGAGCTCCACAACAGTAATAACCTGTGAGATAGGAAGGTGCTGCAGAAACATCGTGGATATCTCTGTCTGTCTCAGTTAGTGGAAACCCCCATGGACCCCTAGGTGGTCAAATTACCTACCTACCCTCCCCTTACCCCCAAGGGTGGCAAACAGAGTCTCCCATCAACAGATCCCCATCCTGGCCCCCCCCCTGCACTGATAGCAGTAGAGTGGACCATCAACCCCTGTCCTGCTGGGGGACAGACACCCTACAGGGCAGTCCAAGCACCCCCACACACATCCACAACATCAGACAGACAGTAGGCCTGGATATGCAAGGATGCACCCCAGCACTATCTGATATCCCCCTGCAGCAAGCCATCAGCCACTGCACCCTGCAAGGCGCTCCATCAATACACATACCAGCTGTGCAGAGTCTGCTGGATAGTCCTGATGGAAATGCATGCACCCAAAACTGGGGTGGCAGCACACACAAGCAGATAAGTCAGTGAAGAGGCCCCAACAGACACCCATATATATCACAGGGGAGAAATGCTATACAGCACTATGGGGGTGCTTAGCCATGCTGTCATCACTGCACGCTCAGGGTGAGAATGATCCCCCAGCAGCACATACAGAGGTCACCCTGTCTGTGTAGGTGGTGGCTGGGCATTACAATGTCCCAGCCAGTGCCCTATGCCCTGTGCAGATGCATCCTGGCCAGCCCACCCTGTCTGAGCTATACCCATGGTACCTTGCTGCTCATTATGCACATTGTCAGGCCAATACTGGCAACAGCGCTGGCAGTGGGGGCTGTGGAAGGTGTTTGTAGCCAACACACACTGTATAGACAGACACACACACACACCTATGCCAGCATTGTGCTACTATTGAGGGGGTCATTAGACGTGCCCACCACACCGGTCCTGGGCATGGTACGGGCATGGATATGGTACGCATTACTGCTGGGGGTCACTCCACAGGGCTGTAAACACCGTCAGATGCCAGGCCTGGGGCACGCACCGCAGACACCAAACATGTTGGTCTGATGGGGGTCAATTAGCAGTATGTGCGTAACGTGGGGATATCTATCTGCCAGTGCTCCGAGCAAACGTTACAGAGCTGTGTACCGTAGACCCCAGGTGTAGGGTGACATTGCTAAGGTATGCAAGTGCTAGCTTTGGGGGATGCAGGCAGGGCCCACTGTCCTGCCTCTCCAGGAGGCATTGGCCAATGGGGCCTGTGGGTGTGGGTGTGGCCGCCCCTGTTGGCTGCTGCTTTACGGCAGAGGTTCCCAACTCCAGTTCAGGTGTGCAACACACTGTTCGGGTTTTCCTGCTGTCCCTCATGAATATGCATGAGCTACATCTACATGCCATGGGGGTGGTGCATAGCTATACGGCACAGGCATTTGTATGAGTTGCAGCATGGAACCTGAATGGTGTGTGGCCCACCAGGACTGCATTTGGGGGACTCTACTCTAGGTACTGCCCCTGTTCATGGTGTCTGTGCTCAGTGTGGTAAAAGATAGGCGTATTACCATTGCATATGTCCTTGGCACGAAAGGTGTGTCCTTACTATCAGTGTTTAGTTGTGGGAAAAATAAGTGGGCAGGATTGGCAGTGGCCCCAGCTGGGCCTTGAATCTGTGACCTTCTGTTCTTGCACACACTGTCTGTGTGCACTGCACCACCGTGTAGCCACAGATTGACTGGATTCCCTGGACAGGCCATGACTGTGCATCCGGCAGGGCCTGTCTGTTGCAGGGGACAGTGCCAGCCTGCACATGGCTAGGCCACTGTCCTCTGGGGCCAGCTGCCACTGCCCCCTGCACCACATGTACTCGTCCGCCAACATGCTGGCATGTCCTTCTCACTGACAAAACAGATGACCTGATTGCGTTGTGGCACTATGGGACTGCATTTGGGGGACCTGGCTGTGGGAAATGCCCATTGTTGTGGTGTGTGTGTGGTGTTGGGTAAAATATGGGTGATTTTCCCATGCTTCTGTTCCCTGCAATACAGGGGTGTCTGTGCTATCTTTGTTTGGTGGTGGGTAAGATATGGGGATTGGGCTGGCAGGTGCCTCAGCTGGGATTTGAACCTCTGACCCTCTGGTTTTAGAGGTACTGGCTCTGTCTGCTGCACCACACTGTGGCCACAGAAACAGTGCAGTCCCTGGAGATAGTAAACCTGGCAGGGTGGAGTCGCAAATCCTGCTCTGCACATTTTTACTGTGGGCTCCTTCACCCTGTCTGGTGACAAACGTGCAAATAAAACCTGGGAATGACCACGAAACGAAGGGGGATAACATATACCCAAGCTGGGCAACAGTGCTATTGATGGGCAACCATAGGAAACACTCCCAGGAAGGCTCCAATAAACACCTTTCCACAATTCATTTCTTTTTTTAGGAGCTCTCCTGGGTGTGTTTTTTTAGTTTTGCCCATTACTATAACTGTTACCCAGCTGATTTACTATTTTTACTAATTTTGTTGTGGTCATTTTCTATTTTTAATTGCAGTTTTGAGCTGTGCACATGTATCACACTGCTGACGTTTTGCAGGTTTCCCCGGTTTAGCTGTACATTGCTGACGGAAATGGTTTCTCTTCCCTTTAAATGCCCTCTACCGCGAGTGTTTCACTCGCGCTATTTTTTACTTGTAAATTCGGCCCCGCAACTGTGCGAGGGGCCTCTCCCCTCCCCTTCCCCGCCCATTCTGCCCGTCTCTCCGCCCCTCCGGGGCCTTCCTCCGCCCTCCGTTAGCCTTTCCACGCCTCTATCGGACATTTGCGGGCCCGTACTTGTGCGGCACCCGTTAGTGTGCCACGCACGGGTGCGTGGCTTCCTCGCACCTGTGCGGGGCGCTTAAGCGCTCTTAAGTGCGCTTTTAACGTGCTATTGTGCGGCACCGCAAATGTGCGGTTTTTAGTAAACATCCCCCTTGGTTTTTTACAGGTATTAACCGAAGGTCAATATTTACTATTGACATGCATTTCGTGATTTAAACATTAATTCTTGTAGATTACAAAAAAACTAGAGCCATCTTTGCAATTTCACTGTCATATTCGTGTTCAGCATATAAAAATTGATAAGAAATTGCTATTTTTATTTCAGTAACATGACTTTTGTAAAAATTTGTTGACCAGTGAGACTTTTTTTTTCATTTCCTTTCATATGTTTTAATAAAAACATTGCAAACAAGTATTAGACTACTTTAAAACATATAGGGGACCATTTAGTTTGCGCCGCTAACCAGTTAACATGCATTATGGCGTGCGGTAATTCGTGGTACTGTGCACTAGGGTTTTGAACTAACGTCATGGGGCCCCACACTAAAATTTCCATGCTAACTGGTCAGCATGTGATTGGGTGGGGATTAGACATGGTTAGGAGAATAATGTGGGCAATGACAGTGCATCATGTTTGGCACAGATGGTTTGGGCATGCACTAACCGTGCCTCTTGCCGTTAGCAATAGATGGAATTAAGTGTATCCATGTGCCAGTTGGCATAGTGCTGTGTTTTAGTCCCGAACCATCAGCAGGGAAACACATGTGCATGTCCCCAAATATTAGTATTGGCCTCTGTGCCTGGCGGCAGAATCACTTGATACTGGCACACACCTTAGTGAGCATGCCCTATGTGTCAAAAACGCAAATAATCTGTTAAAACATTCCACCTTCTTGTCATTTTCATGTGTGCCTCAGTTAAACTTAGCAATACCAGAAACTCCCTGACCTTTGATCACAACCATCATCTAGGAACATATTTCTCCAATTTATCAATTAATTAAGCTGGTCCCAACCCATAAGACTTTATAAAGAACCTAAGCCCCTTAACATGGATGCATAGTGCAACAGATAACCAAATAGAGTTGCTGAAGATTATGAGACGCGTAGTCGTAAGAGTGCAACCTTCTAAAAATCGTAATAGCATTATTTTTCAAATTTTTCATTGTTCTCAGGGTTTTTGGGGACAGTTTATGTTGAAAAAGCATCCATTTGTCCTATTTCTTAAGAAGTAATCACTAGATGTGAATGCTGTTGAATCATACTGTCCTATTTCTAGTCTTATCTTTTGTAAAATTTTGAAAAGGATTTTGTAGATGAAAGAGCATTGTTGGATGATGGACACTGAGAACTCTGAAGAGGGTTTAGTATGGAGAGGATGATGGTGGTCGGTGAGTAGCTTCCAACTCTACCCCATATCTTTGAGCACTGTTTCCTAGCATGGCACCATGCACATCATCTTTTTCTCTCTCCAAAATGACATTGCACCACTTGATGTCCTTTTCATATCTTCATGTGCCTTTGGAGTGTGACATTGGAAAGCAGGGCATGGGGACCTCACCCTCGTGACTTCAGATAACATCCCTGGCCCCCTCAAATTTATACTGCATCATGTTTTGGCCAGGGCCAATGCGATGGGGCTATAGCCACTCTGAGGATGCCTTCCGCTGTCACTCATATTACTATAACTCATTGGATGGTATATATAGTATGTGTGTGGAACTCATATGTCAATTAGGTGAGTTGACAGCCACTACATTGTGAATGATAGAATTGCACTGTTAATTTATAGGTGATGAAGACTATATAGATGCCCTGGAGGACTCCAGTACAGATCACAGTAGCTGATACCCTGGAGAGGGTCCCGCATCACAGGAGATTCTACTTCAGCATGATGGTGACAGGCTGGCTGAGGTGGTGAAACAAGGGGTCTGGAGGACAAGAGCAGCAAAGTGCCAAGAATTTCACCAGTGCTACTGACTAGGTGGTAGAGGCAGAGTCTGAATTGGAGGTGGCCAATCTCCAGCTTCTGCCTCCCTCTCCCTTTGATGACAATGCATCTGTGGAAGGTGCAGGAGAGGATGACAGCCAGGACCAATGGAGCTTTCACCAGCAATTTTCTGCAGTTGCTGAGCTCCACTGAAGAGCTCTGCAGCCAAATCAGGAACACCAGGCTCAATGTGCTGAGAAGTTGAAACTGATGAGATGGTCTGTTACCCTCAAGAAGAGATAGATGCAGGTCATGGAACACCTGGATGATTCTATCAAGCAGCTGAACCAGTCCCTGCAGCAACACATGGCCTCACAGGTCATGGCCCCCCCTCCACTGTGCCTTCTTCCACAGTGACCTCTGTGGACTCATCTATGGGCCCCCAAGAAGAAGGTACCTTTATCAGCCATCACCACCTGCAGTTCTGCCATCCTTGTGCCACCATCTGCTTAACCACCACCTCCATCATGGTACATATTGAGACCCATTTTCCATACAAGAGGGGAAGCCTTTCACATTCTCTTCTTCAGTGAGGGCTCACAACAGTCTGTTTTGCTGGCTGATGACTCCAATAGCTTCTCAGAATGGAGTAAGTCCACAGCAAGCACAGAAAAATATCAAGATAAGCTCAGTCAAGAGGATGGGGCAATGAATAAAGTATGGAGGGGCAGGAGCCAGTATGTGATGTGAAAAAATATATATCCATCTCCACAGGGTCATCCAGTGGGGGCTGATAGGATATGTTGGATGGGAGAGAGGGGGCAGGTTTCTAGAATGTTCAGGAATAAGGAGCATTGGAGGGAAGGGGGTGCACAGAGTTGTTGCTGGAAGATGGGGGATATGGAGTGGAGGAGTTGCCTAGTGCTTGGGGCAAGGTACTCCAGGCCAGAAGGTCAGGGGTTCAAATCCCACTAGAGGACAGCAATCTTGGGCCGGAAGGACTGGGGTTTCTAGTCTCACAGGTGCTCCTTGTGGTCTTGGGCAAGCCACTTAACCCTCCATAGCACATGTTCCCTGTAAAATAGTTATCTCCAAGTTATAATGCCCTGTTCAATGTAACTTCAGTTTGTTCAATTTAAACCACACTGATGCAGAATAGCACAGTATGTAAATAAATAAATAAATATAGTGTTGGGAGGAGGGGTTGCACAGGGCTGCTGCTTGGGGGAGGTAGAGGAGATGTTGGAGGAAGGGCATGGGGATGGGACTGTCACGCTTGTATCATATGCATTTGTAAATAAACAACAACCTTCACATGAAGTGAATATGTATGAAGTCATTTCTTGCAGCTAACCCTCCTTGGTATGTTTATCTGGTCTCCCCATGCCTTGGTCCTTTTGTATCAGTGTCATGGTCTTCATTTGCAGTGTTCTATTTTTCAGGCAGGGGTTGTCGATACCACAGTGCAAAATTGTGGAGCATGCAGAAGGTCATGAAGATTTTTACATACCCTGGCAAGGCTGTAGAGCAATTCACCGAAAAGACGTGAAGTAAAATATGTTTATTACTTTATTCCACTCCAGCCTCCAGCCACCGGCCCGACACTGGCCGTGTTTTGCAAAAATCTTCCTCAGGGGCAAATAATGGCTGTATATCGTCTATTACTACTACTATGAATTGCTCCACCTTTGAAAAATTAGGAGGACCTGCATAGAGGCATCGCCGCCGCTCACAAAGTTGTAAATGTACATGTGGCTGGCAAATAGTGCTGGGCTGGCCTCTGTCTGTCAGTTGCTGCATCTCATAGGGAATGAGGGTGCCTCTATGCATGTACTTGCCTGGGTGGGGAAGTGGAATGGCTCCTTGTGGCCTTGGGCAAGCCAATAACCCTCCATTGCCTTAGGTACAGACTTTGATTGTAAGCTCTCCGGAGATACGGAAAATAACTACTGTACCTGAATGTAACTTGCCTTGAACTGCTGCTGGAAAGGCCTGAGATAAATACTAATAAATAAATAAATATATGGCCTACCTAGCAGCCATCCACCAGTTATTTCACCACTCCTCAACCTCTCATAGGTTCTGGAGTAGATGAGGATGTAGGCTTCATGGCAGGAACCTGGAAATCTAGGAAATATATTTGTTCTCACCCAGCACATTGACCTGCATGTTGATGGAGTGGATGCCTTTTTTTTTCTAGTTGGTGGCCTCCCTCCCTTATGAGGATCTGAGGGGCACATGGGTGCAATCAATTAAACCCAGCACTGATGAGAATCCAGCTACCTTATGTAATTGTATCATGGTTTGTTGCCTCTGCTGTACACTCTGTGGGAAGACTACATATTACTGTGTGGGTTAAGAAAGCCATCAGGAACTGCAAGATTCATTGCGATACAGCTGACTAGCTGAGAACCACAGTAGCAGCTAAAACAGATTAGAAACTGCCATTGACAAGGTAGGCAAGGGCTATAATGATTTTGAGGTGGACAGGCATGGGCTGGCTCCTCTGTATGATGGAACAGAGGAGTAACTCCAGCTCCTGGTAGAGTTGGTGTATGGCTGCTTTAACAAAGTGGAACCTAGTGATTGCACTGCTCATCCATAAGGTCCATGAATTGAGTTATAGTGCTGTAGACCCTGTGATATAGGTGGCTCCTGGTAGCCCTCCTTCTCTCCTGGTAGCTCTCATGCAGCAAGGCCAGCACAATGTATTAAATGTCATCCATGGTTGCTACCTCTCACAACCAGCATGTAGTGACTCCCATCAACTGCATTCAAAGCACTGCATATACACTTCACACTCCCACACACACTCACATCCCCAGGCACTCACAGGCACACACATACACACATGCACACACATACACATATGCACACACACAGGCAGGTATCAGTGAACCTCACAAAGACACAGAAGCTGGTAGTTATAGCAAAGCACATACAGACAGGCAGCAGGGAACGTCACAACTTCACAGATACAGAGGCTGAGGGTCACAGCAAGGCACACAGTAGGCACAGGGCACCTGTGCAACAGGAACACTGATACAGTGAAGGCCAGGGTGAGGTACATAGGGTGTGTGGTTTTCAAGGCTGGGGGATTAAGGGTCTGGGATTTGGTGGTGAGGGGGTCTTGAAGGTGGGAGGGGAGTAGAAACAGGCACAGGATATAGTGAAGGGATAAAGAGGGAAGCTCAAAAGACACCTACTTTATGTGGGCACAGATAACAGTCAAGCCAATAATTCATAAATCAAGCTCTTTCAAACACCAGCGACACAGCCAGTCCCTAACAATATTAAAGTCCCCTACTTGTGTTTCATAGCAGGTACAGCTTTGCATGCTTAGAGATATTGCCCTGCATGTCTCCAAAGGTATATAAAACACATCATGGATGTGCAGACAAACACCGCCCATGCCATGCACAGAAAGGCCTTCAGAATGTCCTGGTCGGAGATGTGTACATATTGACATGTCTGAAACGGAAATATGCAGTTTGTGACCTTTCCAAAATTACAAGCTACATGAGTCTGTGGCTTCCATGGATTTTTGGGGTTTTTTTGAAGAGTACAATGGAGAGCAAATCACCCACATGGGTGCAAAAGACAAAATACAGCAGGTGCAGAGACGAAGTGACAAACGTATACTTTATTAACTCAAACAATCCAAATGTATTTTGGCAGTACTGGCCTTCTTCAGGGGGTACAAACCTCAAAAACAAAAATGCAATAATAAATGTGTATTAGACAAATCAATAAATACATATTTGATAAATAACTAAATAAGTAAACCACAAGATAAATAAAAATAATAAAAGCAATTAAAATCATGTGACATCATATAAAATCAAAACTACCAAACAATAAGAGCAATACTAAAACAAATTGGAGATTCAATGAAAATCCAGATGGAAAAAGTGCAAGGCTGAAAATAAATACTTGTGACTACAGAAAAAAACAGAAGAAATTAAAATATACTGAATGTATATGTATATGTATATATATATATATATATATATATATATGTTACCAAATGTTGTAAACCATTTGCCCACCGCAAGTTATGTTATTAACAAAGGAAGCAGGCATATAGAACTCCTCACTATAATCAATATACTTGGCTTAATAATTTCTTTCAAATCTATATTGTCTTTATCTGTGATAAACTTTTGAATATATTCCCTGATAGGTGGTCTCTTGAAGTGCTTGATAGCTCTACACTGGGTACTCGTCATTGCAATACTTTTTAAAAGAAACAGATATTTTAGGGTTTCTCGTATAACACATGCTATAGTCTATTACCCTCTTCACTTTACTTTCCATGTGTAAATGGTCTAGTTTTATTATACCAGCTCTGATGTGCAGGGACTGCCTCTTACATGTCTGTGCAGCATTGCGTATGTCTTATAGCGCTATACAAATGCTTAGTAGTAGTAGTAATTACACCCTTACATAATGTTCATGTTTTTTAGTGGTTCTTCTCTCCCCACTTGGTTTACAACATCAAAATACACATTTATTATTGCATTTTTGTTTTTGAGGTTTGTACCCCCTGCAGAAGGCCAGCATAGCTGAAACGCATTGGGGGTTGTTTGAGTTAATAAAGTGTACGTTTGTCACTTTGTCTGCACACCTACTGTGTTTTGTTTTTTGGTTTTGAGCCACTGACATGCTTAGATTGCTAATAGGACCTCTAAAATAATGTTCTTAATGTGGTGGTGTTTCTAGTGTGTGAGTTAGCCTGATACATACTTCCCTATATGTACATACACTGCATGGAGCAAAGAGTCCCCTTGCTTGCACTCTGTGAATGCAGCATGGGCCAAGAGCAATGTGCTTGCAGATAAATCATGAATCCCTGCCAGTGTCACCAACTAAGTGAATGGATTGCACATTCACAGATGCCAGCCTTCCTCCTGAGCCTAGTTCCCTATAGGCTGCAGCTGTGCCAGATGGGCTGACACTGTTGCCACAGATATAGCTAATATGGCAGTTGGCATTAATCTGGCAGCCTCTCACCTGTGAAAATGGGTGTGTCCAGAGGCCTAGAGGCTGAGCCAGAGGTGAGGGTTGCAACACATGTCCATGTGTCCCCCCTGCTCATTCCAGTCCAGCTAGCAGATGATTTGGGGAGCTGCACAACAATGCCATGTTAAGAGGTAAGTATAGAGAAATGCTGTGGGGATAGCCCTTTCGATAATGTAACTGGGAATGCATTACGGTGTCACAGCTACAGGTTATAAATACTTACTGCAAACTGATCTTCCTCTTGTAAATGGTATCTCACACCCTTCCATATGAGGTTGTTGTATAGCTGACCTGCAGCTTGTTGTATGCACAGCCATAGCACCTGGGCACCACATGAACTGATGAGGCTCTCACTACCCTGGAGACACACACACATGACCACGCTGTCCAAAAGTGTGAAGGATGGCATTCTTACCTGCCTGTTTGGCCTCCTTTGATGTTCCACCATTGTCAATGCCTGCTCAGTGTGCAGGCACTATTGGTGCGCGTTGAAATGCTCTGGCTCTATCAATGCTAGTGTGCCATTATCATGTTCTGCCATCCAGCAGTGGCTGGTACAGCTTCTCAGTGTGGCAGCTGAGTGTGTGGACTCTTGCTGGATGAAATGTTGAAGGTTGCACATGCTGATACCATTCTGGAAATGTTGGATAAAGTTAATGCACCAGTACATATAGTTCCTGATCCACAGGCTGGTCTTGAACCTTCTATCACACACACGCTGGCCATGTGTTTGGAGCCACAGAGTAGCCGCGTGGGTTCATCATTCCGTGGGTATATATGTGGTCATTGTCAGGATGCATGTGAACATGTGTTGGGATATGCCTATGTCAGCTTAGATCTCTGCAGACTCTGTGCCATACTTGTTTGACAAGGTATGTGTGGCAGGCATGGGAGAGGGACATCTTGTTATATCTGTATAATGCACTGCCTTGCTATGCTGCTGGTTCAACTGACATTCATGACTTACATATGGGATCTGTCCAGTCAAAGGGGCAGGCCATGATACATGAGCACACACATTGTAGACCATAGGTGTACAAGCAGACTGCCAATGTCCCCATTTCCTGGGGTGTGCTTGTGGGGTAGTCATGCAATAATCTCATATCTTGCAGACCAACATAGCTTTTTTTAAAATTCATATGTGGCTCAGGTGATTGTTACTAATTGGGTACTTGCTTCTGGAGGGTTCACAGGTTCACACACAGATTAAGTTGTCATTTGGCAGGTGAGAGGGCAGGGTGGGCATTTTTCTTCTGACAAGGGCAGTTATCATGTTCCATAGTATCCTGATTCTGTGGCATATACCCCCCAACATACACACACACATGAACATATCCACTCAGTATGTTCAGGCGGGGTCATCCTGATCTGAGGTCAGTCCATCCACTCATGAAACTTGCCGGACACAAGGGTCAATGATCCTGGTGGACAGCATGCAGACCATTCCCTCTCTCCCTGCCATAGTGACACAGCCGCTGCTTCAATGCTGCAGACAGCCTTATTGGCATTATCATATATTCAACTAGGCACACTTGCCACTCTTGCCTCCCTCCACTGCTGTACCTACTGCTAACATGCTTGCTATCCCAGTGACAGTGGCAACTGCAGCGTTACATCGGACACAAAGGGCCAGGACAATGTTGTGTCTGCAGCAGGCCACAGATGCTATGACTGCTACCTCTACTCTCACTCAATTCTGACATGGCAGCATGGTGGCAGTGGGGGTGGTGCAACTTCTTTTTGACTGCAGCAGCATGTATGTGTGCTGCTACTGTCACAGTGGAGTCATACCAGACATCACAGATGAACATCATAGCAGTAGCCTTGTCAGTCTAGAGGACCTGCCTGACCAACTGCATCACTCCTGTGCCACCTCCTGTGTGGCAATCTGGCACAACAACATACAATAGTCTGCTTCATTTCTAGGACACCATGCTGTTACTGCCAATGGAGGACTACTATCACTAATTCTAGAGCTAGAATGACAGTAGCACATTGCATACAGCTAAATAGGTTCCTTTATTTATTCATTTATTTATTTATGGATAAATAAATAAATGTTATGGAGTGGAGGAGTCACATTATGGAGTGGAGGAGTGGCCTAGTGGTTGGGGCAAGGTACTTCAGGCCAGAAGGTCAGGGGTTCAAATCCCACTAGAGGACAGCAACCTTGGGCTGGAAGGACTGGGTTTTCTAGTCCCACAGGTGCTCCTTGTGGTCTTGGGCAAACCACTTAACTCTCCATAGCCCATGTTCCCTGTAAAATAGTTATCTCCAAGTTATAATGCCCTGTTCAATGTAATTTCAGTTTGTTCAATGTAAACCACACTGATGCAGAATAGCATGGTATATAAGAGAATGTAAATAAATAAATCTACAACTTCCTGGGTGTCTACTCTATTGCATATTTTGGTATCATCTGCAAAGAGGCAAACCTTACCCGACAGCCCTTCCGCTATATCACTAACAAAGATGTTAAAAAGAATCGGACCAAGGACAGATCCCTGGGGCACACCACTGGTAACATCCTTCTCCTCAGAGTGAGCTCCATTTACTTGTACTCTTTGTTGCCTGCCACCCAACCAATTTCTAACCCAAGCAGTAGTGTTTATAAGTCGCCTGTGAGGAACGGTGTCAAAGTCTTTGCTGAAATCTAAATACACCACATCTAGAGCTCTCCCTTGGTCCAACTCCCTGGTCACCCACAGTCAAAGAAATCAATCAGATTTGTCTGACAAGACCTGCCTCTGGTGAATCCATGCTGCCTCGGATCCTGTAATCCGCTGGACTCCAGAAACCTCACTATTTTCTCTTTCAGCAGCGTTTCCAATAATTTACTCACCACCGAAGTTAAACTAACCAGCCTGGAGTTTTCAACCACATCCTTACTTCCGCTTTTGTGTAAAGGCAAACACATGAGCCTCTCTCCAGTCCTTTGGCACCACTCCCAACTCCAACGAGGCATTCACAACTACCCAGGGATTTTTCCCTCTACTTTATATTCACTCTCAACTTTCTTTATTCAAGATATTACAGCCACAGTGCATGAACAATGGCCATGCCCCATTGTTCATGTGCACTGCATTGGATTACTAGATGCTGCCATTTTACAGTGAATATGAATCCCTGCTCCTCCTCCCAAGATTTCTTTAGCATGGCTATCAGTTAGTAAAGAACTTTATGAGTCCGTTTTTTTAATCCTGCTAAGCAGTTAACGTGTTTTAGCAGTCAGTAATGTCCCACTATGACAACTAATACATGGACATGACAACAACTGGCTCCTAAAACACACATTAATCACCCATCATATGAAGGGGAGAGGAATGGGCAGAGTATGGGCAGAGTGTGGGTGTGGAAACCACACTATAATTAGTGCAGGGGTATATATATCATATACAAACTGTCAATATGAATGGCATTAGGTGCATCTGTGTTAATTGTGCTGCGCGTTAGGGTATGCATTCATGCAATAACTGCTGGGAACATGCTGCTGATGCCGCCAACAGTTACTGATGGAGGCTTTGCACTTAATGCATGTTAGTTTTCATGCTAAATACACATAAAGTACAAAACCTTAATAGACTTTAGTAAAAGGTCCCCTATATGCATCTCCATAACAAGGTATGACATTTCTTGCATGCATTCTTTTATCGGAGTAGCAGATCTGAACGATCCTCACAATACCAAAAATTAAAGATTGGAATTTTAAAATCTACAATGCATACTCAACACTGGGAAGCTACTGCAGCTATATTTGAATCCTGTCTCTGTACTGCAAGCATCAAAGAAGACAATTGTTAATAATCTGGCCACCACCCTGCTGGCATGCACCATCAGAACATGCCAGCACTAGACCAGGTTTCAATTCCATTTAGTTTCAATTAGATGTCTACAGCGCAATTATACTGTGCAGGAAGGATCTGTTGATGTTGTGAATTTGCTTTTTAATGAGATTGCGAAGAATTATAATATATTTCTTTTACTTTGAAATTGATAGTTAAAGCAGCAGTATCTGAATTGTTTCAGTCTCTATTTCCATCTATATCTATAGTAGTATAAGGTTTTGATTGGGGGAGGCATAAAGTTTCTGTTATTAGAAAGAGAATTACTTTTGCTTTTTTCTGTGAGAAAATAGGTTTTATTTTAGTGTGATGCACTTGCACTAACTACTGCATTCTAGTAAACACAATACAGTAATAGTACTGCAGAATCTATGAACATGATACTTTTGAAGCAATTTACTAATGTTTATTTTCAGGAGCTATGTTATCAGCGATAGATTTGATTTAGAAATGTACAAGCATAAAGCTGCAATGTAATGGACAGAGAAGTGAACTCTATTTTTATTATAAGTTTAACTACATTATGAAGGTTATAATAATTAGGGGTGTGTAGGACAAAAAAATAATAATTTCCAATGTCATTTGTAGGATTTGTTTTGTTTTCATTTGTTTTTGGGGGAAGTGCTATTAAGAGCGCATGCTATTGAGTGATGAAATTATTTGTTTTTATTTATTTAAAATAATTTCTTGCTCCTGCTGGAATTCTTTATGCAATAATGCAAAATTTAGCATTTTTTGTGATACTTAACTTAAAATATAATACAGAAAAAAATATCACTCAAAAACTATGCATGCCGACCCCTTAACTCTGGCTTCTCATTTCCACAGTAATGGAAGAGAAAATCCGGGGTTTGCCGTACAGCCGGAAAGCTACCAAACCTAAATGGGCAGCAGTGAATTTGGATGCTGCAGGGTTAGCCCTGGCACCTTAAAGATAGATGAGGGTTTTCCTCGTCAATCTTTAATGCAGCAGAGTGCTAAACGGGCTGCATTCAAAATCGCTGCTACCTGGTTAGTGCCATTCCCTACCTCTGCTCCGCCCCAGAACACCCCCAAAATGCCCCAATGTTAGCCGGAAAGCATCAGGGTGCGTAGGGGACTTAATCGGGGATTTTCAAAGGTACAAGCTATATAGGTGCCTTTGAAAATCCTTGATTAAAGCATTTACATGCTTACCATGGGCTCTTAACCATGTAAATGCCTTTGAAAATTGGGCCTAACAGGCTTTGTTATGTTGAAAAACAAAGCATGCAACATTGCATAGTTCAGACATTTTGACGCATTTTGAATTTTGTGTGCAGAATTTCAGCAGGATTTTCAGAAAGCCTTTGGTAAGGTCCCTCATGAGGTAAGAGGCAATATACTATTGTGGACTGGGAACTGGTTAAAAGATAGAAACATAGAAACATGATGGCAGAAAAAGACCACATGGCCTATCTAGTCTGCCCTTCCATATCAACCACTACAACAGTCCCCTTTTTTCCTTAAGAGATCCTCTGTGTTTGTCCCATGCTTTTTTGAATTCAGATACTGTCCTCATCTCTACCATCTCCACTGGGAGACTATTCCACGCATCTACCATTCTTTCCGTAAAGAAATATTTCCGCATATTACTCCTGAGTCTAACCCCTTTCACCCTCATCCTATGTCCTCTGAAAGCAGAGCTCACTTTCAATTGATAGAGGCTCTCCTCCTGTGCATTTATGCCATGGAGGTATTTAATTTATTTATTTATTTAACATTTTTTATATACTGCCTTTCATAATCTCAAGGCGGTTTACATAGAACAAAACTTTGTTTACATACAACGTATTCAAAACTATATACAGGTTTACATCGAACGGCATTTGGTTTGCATAGAACTTTTCAAACTATATATAGCAGTGTTTACTTTATTTACATTTAACTATTTACATAAGTTTTGCTTGCTTGGCGCCTGGATTCGGTCTGTGAGGTGGAAGGCAGTTCGTTATGAAGATGGTGGGCTGTAGAAGTATTCAGTAAATAGGTGTGTTTTCAAGAGCTTCCTGATGGTGGAAACATCTGTGGTGGCTCTCAGGTGGTGGGGGAGGGCATTCCAGAGTGAGGGGGAGTAGATCTCTAAGGCTCTCTTTAGAATATTATGGGATATTCCTGTGTGGGATGTGGAGCTTGCAAATGAATTTTGTTGCTATGTTCTTCATAATCTGTTGTCAGGAGTTTTTCGGATTAGTTCATTTAGGCAACTGGCAGATTGGTTATTTTGAATTTTGAATGCTAGCATTATGTTTTTATATTTTATTCTGGAGGTGATGGGGAGCCAATGGAGGGATTTGAGGATGGGGTGATTTGGTCATGTTTGCTGGATCTTGTGATTAGGCGAGCTGCTGGATTCTGGGCTAGCTGTAAGGCATAGATTGAGCTCTTTGGAAGGCCATGTAGAATTAGGTTACAGCAATATAAGATAAGAACATAAGATATGCCATACTGGGTCAGACCAAGGTCCATCAAGCCCAGTATTCTGTTTCCAACAGTGGCCAATCTAGGTCATATGTACCTAGCAGTTTCCCCAAGAGACACAAGTTCCACAATGCTTGTACTGGGTCAAGCATTGATATCTTCGGTCACTTCTTAATAATGGTTTATGGACCTTTCCTCCAGGAACTTGTCCAAACCTTTTTTAAACCCAGCTACACTAACAGCCTTTACTACATTCTCCGGTAACAAATTCCAGAGTTTGATTACATGTTGAGTGAAAAAATATTTTCTTTTATTAGTCTTAAATAGTTTACCCTGTAGCTTCATTGCATGTCCCCTAGTCTTTCTATATTCTGATAGCGTAAACAATCGATCTATGTTTACCCGTTCCACTCCGTTCATTAATTTATAGACTTCTATCATATCTCCCCTCAGCCGTCTCTTTTCCAGGTTAAAGATCCCTAACCTTTTTAGCCTTTCTTCATAGGAGTATCCTTCCATCCCCTTTACCATTTTGGTGGCTCTTCTCTGTACCTTTTCTAAAATAGCTATATCCTTTTTAAGATACGGCGACCAGAATTGCACACAATATTCAAGGTGCGGTCTCTCCATGGAACGATATAGAGGCATTATAATATCTTTTGTTTTATTTTCCATTCCTTTCCTTATCATACCTAGCATTCTATTTGCTCTCTTGGCCGCCGCTGCACACTGGGCCGAGGGTTTTAACATGGTATCCACAATGATGCCTAAATCTTTTAACTGGGTGGTGGTTCCTAATGTGGAACCTTGCATCGTGTAACCATAGTTTGGGTTGTTATTCCCTAGGTGCATAACCTTGCACTTGTCCACATTAAATTTCATCTGCCATTTTGATGCCCAGTCTTCCAATTTATCAAGATCCTCTTGCAATTTTTCACAATCCTCTTGTGTTTTAACAACTTTAAATAGTTTTTTGTCATCTGCAAATTTGATAACCTCACTCGTTATTCCACTTTCCAGGTCATTTATGAATATGTGAAAAAGCAGCGGACCCAGCACAGATCCCTGGGGTACACCACTATTCACCTTTCTCCATTGGGAAAATTGGCCATTTAGCCCAACCCTCTGCTTTCTATCTTTTAACCAGTTCCTGATCCACAATAGTACACTGCCTCCTATCCCATGACTCTATAGTTTTGCCAAAAGTCTCTGATGAGGGACCTTGTCAAAGGCTTTCTGAAAGTCCAGATACACAATATCAACCGACTCACCTTTGTCCACCTGTTTATTCACTCCTTCAAAAAAACATAACAGATTAGTAAGACAAGATCTTCCTTGTCTAAAGCCATGTTGGCTGTCTCCCATTAGGTTGTGACTATCTACATGCTGAGTAATATTATTCTTTATGATGGTTTCTACCATTTTTCCCTCTCACTTGGTTTGCAGCTTGTCGTGCTGTGAGGGCTTGCGTGCATCAGTGATGCTGAGAGCTAAACTATCGGTAGTTTAACTACTGGCAGGGTCTCCCAAGATGGACAGGTCTCAGCTGAGGTGCCAGACGAAGACAAACCACCCATCTGGGCAGCAGCAGAATGGGATAGTGTTGACGGCGGAGGATCACATTTCTGTGACAACGGCAACAACACCAAACTTAAACTGCGCGGAAGGAAGGCCCGGCAATCTACTTCTGTATCTTGCCATGAAAACCCAATGGATAGTTACAACAAAACAAATTGTGCTATGGTGCTGGAAGATGAGACTCCCAGGTCGGAAGGCACTCAACTAGCTACTGGGGAAGAGCTGAAGACTTTTCAGAGTAAAGCCAGCATTTATGATGTGGTTGGATCAAAGCCCTCGGGAAGTCTGACTGCTGATGTAGCTGCGCATGAAATGAGAGTCAGAAGCTGTAAAGATGTCTTACACATTGGAACATGGAACGTACGAAGCATGAACCAAGGGAAGTTGGAGGTGGTCAAGAATGAAATGGAACGTGTACAACTTGATCTGTTGGGTGTCAGCGAACTGAAATGGATTGGCATCGGGCACTTTGCATCAGATGATCACATGGTCTACTATGCTGGAAATGAAAGACAAAGAAGAAATGGTGTTGCATTTATAATAAAGAAGAAACTTGCAAGAACTGTAATGAAATACAATGCAGTTAGCGAACGCTTAATCTCTATTCGTCTACGAGGATTGCCTATCAACACAACTATAATTCAAGTATATGCCCCAACAACAGCTGCAGAAGAGAATGAAATTGAAGAGTTCTATGAACAAGTACAAGCTGAAATTGACAGAACATGCAAACAGGATATCCTGATAGTCATGGGTGACTGGAACGCAAAAGTTGGCAACAAAGAAGAAGGCAAAGTAGTTGGAAAATATGGACTTGGCAACAGAAATGAAGCTGGAGAAAGATTGATAGAATTCTGCAAGACCAATGATCTATTCATCGCAAACACCTTCTTCCAGCAACACAAGCGACGACTGTACACATGGACTTCACCCAATGGATTGTATAAAAATCAAATTGACTACATCTGTGGAAGTCAACGATGGAAAAGCTCTGTAACATCTACAAAGACAAAACCTGGAGCTGACTGTGGTACAGATCATCAACTACTAGTATGCAAACTCAAGCTAAAGTTGAAAAAGAGCAAACCACTCATGAATGCACCAAAATATGACCTTGAGAATATACCACTGGAATTTAAAGACTGCCTGCAAAATCGATTTGCTGCTTTAGATACAAATGACAGAGCTCCGGAAGAGTTATGGAATGACATCAAGAAGGTTGTGCTGGAAGAAAGCGAGAAGTCTCTACAAAAGGTTAAAAAGCAAAAACGGCCAAAATGGATGACGGAAGAAACTCTGAAAATTGCCCAGAAACGCAGAGAAGCTAAAGCCAAAGGAGAAAGAAAGACAATTGCAGAACTCAACAGAGATTTCCAACGTGCAGCAAGACAGGACAAGGAAAAGTACTACAATGACACTTGCAAGGAAATAGAAGCAGAAACTATTAGAGGAAGAACAAGATCGGCTTTCCTAAAGCTGCGAGAGTTAAAGAAAAAGTTCCAGCCTCGAATTGGAATGTTACAAGATGCTCAAGGTTCTATGTTGAATGATGCTGAGAAGATCAAGAAAAGGTGGAAGGAATATACAGAGTTTTTATATGATAAAGATCAAGTGGACCAACAGCCGTTTCAACCTATACCTTATGATCAGGAACCATTGGTGATGAAAGAAGAAGTTGAAGCAGCATTGAAAGCCTTATCAAAGAACAAAGCACCAGGCATTGATAGCATTCCCATAGAAGTATTGCAGCAATCTGATGCAGCTGTTACCGTACTTACAAGGCTCTGCCAAGAAATATGGAAGACAACATCATGGCCAACTGACTGGAAAAGATCTGTGTTTATACCAATACTAAAGAAAGGTGATCCAACTGACTGTGGAAATTATCGCACAATCGCTCTGATCCCACATGCCAGCAAGATTCTACTGAAGATTATTCAAAAGAGACTACAGCCATACCTAGAACAAGAACTACCTGAAGTGCAAGCAGGGTTCAGGAAAGGGCGAGGAACGAGAGACATCATTGCGGATGTGAGATGGATCCTTGAAAAGACTAAAGAATACCAAAAGGATATCTATTTGTGCTTTATCGACTATAGCAAGGCTTTTGACTGTGTAAACCATGAGAAACTCTGGGCCACATTAAGAAGCATGGGTATACCAGAACACCTGATCGTTCTCTTGCGTAATCTGTACATTGATCAAGAAGCAACAGTTCGAACGGAACAAGGAGAAACAGAATGGTTTAAAATAAGCAAAGGTGTAAGACAAGGCTGCATACTTTCCCCCTACCTGTTTAATTTATATGCAGAACAAATCATCAGAGAAGCAGGACTGTATGAAGACAACAGAGGTGTGAAGATTGGTGGAAGACTCATCAACAACCTTCGCTATGCTGATGATACCACATTACTGGCTGAAAGCGAAGATGATCTGAAACATTTGCTTCTCACAATCAAAGAACATAGTCTCAAAATGGGCCTGCACCTTAATGTAAAGAAGACAAAGATCATGACAACTGGCATAATCAACAGGTTCATCGTTGAAGGAGAAGAAATTGAAATTGTGAACAACTTTAACCTACTTGGATCAACTATCAATAAAGAAGCAACAAGCAGTCAAGAAATCAGACGACGCATTGCTCTTGGCAGAATGGCTATGAAAGACCTAGATAAGATTCTCAAGAGCAGAGATGTGTCTCTCCATACAAAGATTCGACTTGTTCAAGCCATGGTATTTTCAATAACATCATATGGATGTGAAAGCTGGACAGTGAAAAAGACAGACAGGAAGAAAATTGATGCCTTTGAATTATGGTGCTGGCGGCGAATACTGTGTATACCATGGACTGCCCGAAGAACAAACCAGTCGGTACTAGAGGAGATCAAACCTAAGCTTTCTTTAGAAGCTCAGATGACAAGACTTCGACTTTCATACTTCGGACACATCATGCGAAGAGAGAGATCATTAGAGAAAGACATCATGCTTGGCAAGATAGAAGGTCAACGCAAAAGAGGAAGGCCAGCAATGAGATGGATCGCTACAATAACAGCAGCTACGGGTACCAGTCTGTCATCAATGAGCCGCCTGACTGAAGACCGAACACAATTTAGGATAGCTATCCAGAGGGTCGCCATGAGTCGACTCCGACTCGACGGCACTTAACAACAACAACCATTTTTCCCGGTACTGGCGTCAGGCTCACCGGTCTGTAGTTTCCCGGATCACCCCTGGAACCCTTTTTAAAAATTGGTGTTACATTGGCGATCCTCCAATCTTCAGGTATTAGAGATGATTTTAATGATAGTTCACAGATTACTGATAGCAGTTCTGCAATCTCATATTTCAGTTCTTTCAACACCCTTGGATGTATACCATCCGGCCCAGGTGATTTGCTACTCTTCATTTTATCTAATAGTTGTAAGACATCTTCCCGATGTATCGATATTTCCTTCAATTCATCCGCACCTTTAAATACCACTTCGGTCATGGGTAACATCCCTACATCTTCCTCAGTAAAGATCGAAGCAAAGAATTCATTCAGTCTCTCCGCTATCGCCTTGTCATCTCTTAGTGCTCCTTTAACCCCTTTATCATCTAATGGACCAACTGACTCTCTCACAGGTTTTTTGCTACGAATGTACTTGAAAAGGTCTTTATTTCGCGTTTTTGCTTCCGCAGCAAGCTTCTTCTCAAATTCTCTCTTTGACTGCCTTATCAATGCCTTGCATTTGACTTGCCAGTGCTTGTGCTGTTTCCAGGTTTCGTCGTTTGGCTCTTTTTTCCATTTCCTGAAAGATGCTTTTTTGGCAACAACAGCCTCTCTGACCTCACCTTTAAACCATGCTGGCAGTTTTTTGGACTTCCTTCCACTTTTCTTAAAGCGTGGAATACAGCTGGTCTGGGCTTCCAAGATAGTATTTTTCAACAACACCCAAGCTTGATGTACGTCTTTAACCTTCGCAACTGCTCCTTTTAGTTTTTTCTTGAAAAACAAAGCATGCAACATTTCCTCATTTTCCTCATTTTTTATAGTCTCCCTTTCGAAAGTTAAAAGGTAGTACTGTGGATTTCCTTACTATCCCTCCTCCACTAATTAAATCAAAGGCGATCATGCTATGATCACTATTGCCAAGTGGCACCAACACCCTTATCTCTTGCACTAGATCTGGTGTTCCACTAAGGACTAGGTCCAATATGGCTTCCCCTCTGGTCGGTTCATGAACCAGCTGCTCCAAGAAGTAGTCATTTATTTCATCTAGGAACTTTATCTCCCTAGCATGTCCTGACGTGACACTGACCCAGTCGATACCGGGGTAATTGAAATCACCCATTATTATTACTGCGCTGTAACTTTTGTTAGCTTCCTTGATTTCTTTGAGCATTTCATCATCCATTTGGTCATTCTGGCCAGGTGCTCGATAGTACACCCCCACTGCCATTGCCTTCCCCCTTTTATATGGAATTTCAATCCATATAGATTCTATAGCAGATTTTGTTTCTTGCAAAACTTTAATCCTTTCTGAGTCAATGCCCTCTCTAACATAGAGTGCAACCCCTCCACCAATTTGATCAGCTCTATCATTACGATATAGTTTGTACCCAGGTATCACAGTGTCCCACTGGTTGTCCTCCTTCCACCATGTCTCTGATATTCCAATCATATCTAACCTTTCATTTAGTGCTATATATTCTAACTCTCCCATCTTATTCTTTAGACTTCTAGCATTTGCATACAAGCATTTTAGAGAATGTATTTTATTCATGTTAATTTGGCTATTGTTAGACATGGGTAAATTGGGATCTTTAAGCTCTGTCTGTTCCATACTTGAGGGCATTTGGGCTACTTTACTCTTTTGTGGCACCTCTCTGCTTTTGGTAGTATCCTTCAAGGATACATTCTTCCGAACCATCCGCTCTTGGGCGACTGTCGGCTTTCCCCTAATATCTAGTAATCGAGGAGTGGTGTGATGAGCGCTTGACACACATTTTGGAAATGGTTCTGCTCAAGGAGTGGATATAGGTTTAAATGTCTCAATCAAATCGCCTCTATCCCGCCTTTCCTCCAAAGTATACATATTGAGCTAATTAAGTCTGTCATTATATGCTTTCTAATGAAGACCACAAACCATTTTAGTAGCAACCTTCTGCACCGACTCAAACCGGTTTATATCCTTTTGACGGTGCGGTCTCCAGAATTACACACAATACTCCAAATGAGGTCACACCAAAGACTTATATAGAGGCACTATATCCTCCTTTTTCCTGCTGGCCATTCCTCTCCCTAGGCACCCAAGCATCCTTCTAGCTTTCTACGTTGCCTTTTCTACCTGTTTAACTACTTTAAGATCATCAGACACAATCACACCTAGGTCCCGCTCTTCTTTTATGGACAGAGGTACTTCACCCCCTATACTATATTGCTGCCTTGGATTACTGCAGCCCAAATGCATGACCTTGCATTTTTTAACATTAAATCACAGCTGCCAAATTCTAGACTATTCTTCAAGCTTAGCAAGATCCCTTCTCATATTATCTACACCTTTCTGAGTGTCTACTCTATTGTAGATTTTGGCATCATCCGGGCAGTGGGAGGTGTACAAACCTCAATTCATCGATGGGCGTGCCCGCGCCTGGTGGCCCTTGCCCCTTAGGCGGGGCTCGAAGGTGGGAAGAAAGACCAACAGGAGCAGAACGGTACACCAAACAATGACCAAGGATGACAAAGCAACACCTCACGACAAATACCCAGCCCGACCACTGTGAACCTCCTGCAACTAAACCACCAATCCCAGCCAGTATCCTGGAACTCACAGACCCACGCCTCTCACAAGGTAACCACCTGCAAGACCAAAATGCATGTCATACACTACATCCCCATAGCACTCTTCCTCACACAGCTGCTTCCCTTCCAAACAATCCCCACAAACACCATGCAGGCGCACACATGGAGCTATATCAGCACTCCACAGCCCCAAGAAACACTACAACCCATACACAGGAAACCCCGTCAAAGAAAACCTACCAAACCTAAAACAAATCCCCACTCTCTCCCAAGAAACCTACCAACCATCACCCTAGAACTCATCAATGCCAGGTCAATAAGAAACAAAATCAACACCCTTGCTGACCACATGGAAGCACAACAGACCAACATACTCTGCATCACAGAAACCTGGCTCACACCCACAGACAACGTGCTCCTCAACCAACTAACACCCCATCCCACACAGCCTTCAGCTGCCCGCAAATGTACAAGAAAGGAGGAGGAGTCCTGATCCTGACAAAAAGCAACCTATGATTCAAAGCCAAAACCTTAACAACTACAACACAATGTGAATCACTCACTATCAAAAACAAGCACCTAGCCCTGTGCCTCACATATAGAGCTCCACAGGCCTCCCCAGATGGCCTATCTTCTATAATAGAAGCAGTCTGTGCAGTAAACACCAGCCAAAAACACCTAATTATGCTGGGTGACTACAACCTCAAATCATCCTCCAACAAATACTCAGAATCTTTCCTTACAGCCATGGGCTCTCTACAATTCACAAAGATCATCACAAACGCTACCCACAGACACGGATCCTCACCTGACCTTGTCTTTGCTCCCGACCTCCTGATAGAAAGGAACAGCATCTCAAACCCAGCAATATCACTGATACCATGGTCTGACCCCATTTAATTAAAATCATAATACAAGCAACAAACCCAAAGGAAAACCAGACCAAACAACACACAGGCAGAAGATTCAAGAACTTCAACAAAGAACAGTTCCTACAAATTATACTACCCGACCTGAACTCAATTAATAACAACTCAGCGAACCAAATAGAAAGATGGAACAAGATCATCTCTTCTGCAGCCAAAACACCAGACACCAGGGCCTCGGATGCCCACCACTCTATAAGGGGTATGTTTACTAAAACCCCGTTAAAGTGCGGGCCGCGGTAGTGTGCGGGTGCCATATAAGGAGTTGGCGTTTCCTGCTGAAGAAGAAAATCCGGAATTTACATATGCGCTAAGGTGCACGGCGCCCTTGTGCGCCCCGCACATTAGCGCATCAGATAGCTGCGCGGGAGGCATAAGTGGTGCGCTGATGTATACACAGAAGAGCAGAGCCAGAGCACGAGCACAATGGTCAAGGCACTTACCAATGGTGCAGAAATCAGAAGTTCAATCCCCCACAGTGCCCAATGAAGATGGCTGGCTGAGGCATTAATTAATGAGGCACATAAATACTGGGCAGCATAAGGCTGCGCACTAATGTTTTTGGCGACATATTAATACTGGGCGGCATAAGGCGGCGCGCTGATGTTTATGGAGGCATTATAATACTGGGTGGTATAAGTGGCGCACTGATGTGCACACAGAGGAGCAGAGCCACAGTACAATGGTTAAGACACTGACCAATGATGCAGAGAGCAGGGGTTCAATCCCCCACAGTGCTCCATGAAAACAGCTGGCTGTGACATCATTTTAGGAGGCATTGAAATAATGGGTGGCATAAGGCGGTGCGCTAATTTTCTAGGAGGCATTTCAATATGGGGAGGCATAAGGCGGCGCGCTGATGAGCAAGCCAAAGAGCAGAGCCACAGCACAATGGTTAAGGCACTTACCAATGGTGTAGGGATCAGGGGATTGATCCCCCACAGTGCTCAATGAACAAGGCTTGTTAGGATGATACTTTAGGAGCCAGTCTAATATGGGGCAGCATAAGGCGGCACACTGATGGGCATTAGGTGGAGTGCTATTGATTTAGGAGGCTTTTTAATATTGGGCGGCATCAGGTGGCGCGCTGACATGCATGCATAGGAAAAAAGCCACAGCACAATGGTTAAGACACTGACCAATTGTGCAGGGATCAGGGATTCAATCCTCCACAGTGCCCAATGAACAAGGCTGGCTGAGGCATTGTGTATTATGGGGAAGATTGCTTTAGGAGGCATTTTATTTCTATTTTAATTATTATTAATAGCAAACACACTCTCAAATCGTGTTAACATAAGGCGCCCTATAAGGCACATTTTAAAGTGCACTGTCCGCCAAGCAACCCTAGAATGTTGCTTATAGGGCACCCTATAAGTTGCGTCACAGGAAGATGTATAGTGCCCCTTATATGGACGGAAACCATAAGGTGTCCTATAGGGTGCCCTATAAAGCACCCTCATAGGCACCTTATGGGTACAGTACGCTGAGGGTGTTTTTGCTAGCATCAAAATATGTACATCAAAAAACAGATAATGCTTTGGACAACTCTATCAAATGACCCCACTGTGGGTTTGAACCCACAACCTCTGGCTTTACAGGCAGTGACAACCATTGGGCTATAGCTCTATAGCTACTAGCAAGCCCCTGGCTGGCTGCAGAGAGCCTGCACGTCACCACACAGACAGTCTGCTGCGGTCACCAGGATAGGGTTAGCCCACCCGTACCCATGATGCACTGCACATGCAAATCAGCTGTCCACAGATGAACACAAGATGGGGAATGCACCCCCACAGCACCTCGGCCTGGTAGGGGGAAGTGACCGGGTGCACCCACACAGCACCTCGGCCTGGTAGGGGGTACTGACCGGGTGTTTTACTGGCACAGAGTAGCTACACACTGTCACATTGTGCGGGTACTGTGCTCACCCTGAGTGTGCGATGAGGCGCCCAGGACCAGGTCCACAACACCTTCCATGGCTGAAAGAGGCCATGTCAGAGATCCAAAACAGTGTTAATGTGTGAGATTAGGTAGTTTTTGCAGAAACACCTTGGATATCTCCATCTGTCTCAGTCAGATGTAGCCCCCTAGGAGGATCATGTACCACCACTCTTCTCCTCCAGGACTGAGGGTTGCAAACAGGGCCTCCCATCAATAGATCCACATTTTACCTCCCTGCAAAGGTGGTAGTAGAGGGGAACATCAACCCCAATCCTGCTGAGGAACAGACACCCCACAGGGGCAGTCAATGCAGCTCTATACACATCCATTACACAATAGCAGACAGACATTAGGCCAGGATATGGTAAGCTGCACCCCACCACTATCCAATATTCTCCTGCAGCAAGCCATCAGCCACTCCACCCTGCAAGCTGCTCCATCAAGACACATACCAGCTGCAAACAGTCTGCTAATTAGTTTATAGTGCATATTCCCAGTGGAGATGCATGCACCCAGAACTGGGATGTCAGCATACACAGCAAGCAGATAAATCAGTGACCAGGCCCCAAAAAGAAACCCATATCTATCACATGAGAGAAATACTATACAGCACTATGGGGGTGCTTAGCCATGCTGTGGTCACTGCACAGTCAGGGTGAGAGTGATCTCTCAGCAGGACATACTGAGGTCACCCTTTCTGTGTAGGTGGTGGCCGGGCACTAAAATGTCCCAGTCAGTGCCCTATGCCCTGTGCAGATGCACCCTGGCCAGGCCACCCCGTCCGGCCTATACCCATGGTACCTTGCTCCTCATTATGCACATTGACAGCCCAATACTGGCAACATTGCTGGCAGTGTGGGATGTAGAAGGTGTTTGCAGCCACCACACACTGGATAGACAGACAGACACCCCCACACCTATGCCAGCATTGTGCTACTATAGAGGAGTTCAGCAGCCATACCCACCACACCAGTCCTGGGCACAGTACAGGCATGGATATGGTACGCAATACTGTTGGGGGTCACTCCCCAGGGTGGTAAACACTGTCAGAGACCAGACCTGAAGCACACACCGCAGACATCAGAATGATTGTTGTGATGGAGCTCAATCAGCAAACTGTGCTTAACGTAGGAATCAATATCTGCCAGTTATCATAGGAAATGTTTGCTAGCTGCGTACCGTATACCCAGATGTAGGGTGGCATTGCTAAGGTATGCAACTGCTAGTATTGGGAGATACAGGCAGGGCCCAATGTCCTGCCTCTCCAGGAGGCATTGGCCAATGGGGCCTGTGGGTGTGTGTGGGTGTGTGTCTGGCCCTGTTGGCTGCTGCTTTACGGCAGAGTTCCCCAACTCCAGTCCTGGTTTTCCAAACACTGTTCGGGTTTTCATGCTGTCCCTCATAAATATGCATGAGCTACATCTGCATACCATGGCGGTGGTGCATAGATATGCAGCACAGGCATCTTTATTAGAGGCAGCATGGAACCTGAATGGTGTGGGGCCCTCCAGGACTGCATTTGGGAGACTCTGCTCTAGGTAATGCACCTGTTCATGGTGTCTGTGTTTGGTGTGGTAAAATATAGGCGTATTAACCATGCGTATGTTCTCAGCAATAAAGGTTTGTCCTTACTATCATGGTTTAGTTGTGGGAAAAATATGTGGACAGGATTGGCAGTGGCCCCAGCTGGCCTTTGAACCTGTGACTGTTTGTTCTTGCATACACTGTCTGTGTGCACTGCACCACCAGGTTGCCACAGATATGCTGTGTTCCCTGGGGAGTCCATGACTGTACATCCGACAGAGCCTCTCTGTTGCGGTGGACGGTGCCAGCCTGCACAGGCCTAGCCCACTATGTGCTGTGGCTTGCAGCCACTGGCCCCTCCACCACCTGTACCCTTCCGCCAACATGCAGACATGTCCTTATCTTGGAGAAGCATATGACCTGATTGAGTTGTGGCACTCCAGGACTGCATTTGGGGGACTCGGCTGTAGGTAATGGCCATTGTTATGGTTTGTGTGCGGTGTAGGGTAAAATATGGGTGTTTGAACCATGCTTATGTTCTCTGCAATAAAGGAGTGTCCTTACTATCACTGTTTAGTAGTGGGTAAAACTATGGGGACTGGGTTGGCAGGAGCCCCAGCTGGGATTTGAACCTGTGATTCTCTAGTTTTACAAGCACTGGCTGTGTTTGTTACACCACACTGTGGCCACAGAGACAGTGCAGTCCCTGATGATAGGAATCTTGGCTGGACGAGTCAGAAACCCTGCTCTGCACAATTTTACTGTGGGCTCATTTACCTTGTACGGAGACAAAAGTGCAAATAAGCCTCAAAAATGACCTCAAAAAAAGGGGCAAAAACCCATGACCAAACTGGGCAACAGTGATATCACTGGGCAACCATAAAAAACACTCCCAGGAAAGCTCCAATAAAATGAAATGATTTTTGAAAGGGTCTACGGAGCGTAGACCCTTCCAAAAATCATTTCCTTTTTTTGGAGCTTTCCTGGGAGTGTTTTTTATGGTTGCCCATTAATATCACTGTTGCCCAGCTGGATTATAATTTTTTAGGAATTTGTTGTGCTCATTTTCAATTTATATTTGCTATTTTGTTCTGTGCACATGTATCACACTGCTCACGTTTTTCAGGTTTCCCCGGTTTTGCTGTACATTGCTGACGGAATCGGCTCTAACGTGAGGGTTTCACTCGCGGTATTTTTTTTGCCGAAATTCAGCCCCGCTCCTGTGTGGGGAGCCTCTCCCCTCCCACTCTCTGCCCATTGACCCCGTCCCCCCGCCCCTCGGGAGCCTTCCTCCGCCCTCGAAATGCCTTTCCACGCCTCTATTGCACATCAGCTCGCCGCGCTCTTGTGCGGGTGGCGCGCACGCGTGCGGGGCACCAAGAATGCACTATTAGTGTGCGCTAAGGTACCTTAGCTCACGCTCAAGTGCGCCCCGCACAATTACGCGGTTTAGTAAACACACCCCTAAGACTAAAAACACCCCCTGGTACTCAAAAGAAATCTGTAGACAAAAGAGAACCCTAAGGAGACTTGAGCGACGCTGGTGACACACCAGTTCTGCAAGCTCCCAGAATCAATATTTGATAAAACAAAAAGAATACAACAAACTCATCAATCAGAACAAAAAGGAATACTATACATATACCAAACAGTATGGCCAAAGGGCCAATTTTCTCAGTGGACAAAGGTGAACAGTGGAGACTGGTTATCCAGAACGCAGATGAAATTTAATGTGGATAAGTGCAAAGTTATGCATGTGGAGGCTGCTTCTCAGAGGTGCATGTCCAGGCCATTCGGACAACCCAAAGATATATGGGGCTGTTATGTACCCAATTCTGCAACTGCAGGAGCTATACGTTCCAGCAGTTGTAAGATCAGGGTACATAGATGGCCCAGGCTGCTCCCAATTCTGTTGCATGAGATGTACATCTTTCTACCCAGCCAGCCCTCCCAACACTCCGGGTGGTATGCCGGTGCAGCGGCGTCCTGTCACCATGGCACTGCCATGTCCAGTCAGAGCAACAAAGTTCTCTGCCACAGAAAAGCCCCTTCTCTCCATGGCCTAGCCCTTGGTGGGGGGGATCCCCCAAGTTGGATCATTCTCCGGGATCACCCTCACAGCAACGTGCTGGGGTAGGCAGGGCTGTAGCCTGCAATTGCTGGGATGGAATTTGGGATGGAATAAGCAGAGCATCCTGCAGACGTACCTGAATAGACCCTGTACGTCCAGCCACCTTGCTGCCTCCGTTCTTCACCCTTCCACCCCCATCCAGTGCTCCCTGCACAATGGCTCTTTA
The DNA here is from genome assembly GCA_033557465.1 of Ichthyophis bannanicus. Taxonomy (NCBI): domain Eukaryota; kingdom Metazoa; phylum Chordata; class Amphibia; order Gymnophiona; family Ichthyophiidae; genus Ichthyophis; species Ichthyophis bannanicus. The sequence goes on from CM066032.1 coordinate 391,013,553, forward strand.
CATGCAGGGAGCCTAAGGAGCAGAATAAATGCCCTGTGAATATTGGGGGCTGCACGTCCCACTATTCAATAATCAGATTGACCTGAGGGAAAAATAACCCAAACTTTGGTTATATGGTGAAAGGTTCGACATTAGGAATCACAACCCAAGAAAAGGATCTGGGTATCATCATGTATAATACATTGAAACCCTCTGCCCAGTGTGCAGTGGTGGCCAAGAAAGCAAATAGAATGCTAGGAATCATAAGGGAAGGAATGGAGAATAAATAAAAGGATATTATAATGCCTTTTATTACTCCATGGTGTCACATCACCTTGAATATTATGTGCAGTTATGGTTACCATATTGTTTAAAAAATAAATAGCAGGATTAGAAAATGTACAGAGAAGACTGACGGAAATGATAAAGGCGATGGAAGGATACCTCTATGACGAAAGTCTTTGAAGATTAAGAAAAAGATGACTGAGGAGAGATATGATAGAGGTCTATAAAATAATGAATGGAGTGGGTGTTTACTCCTTCAAAGAGTACAAAACTAGGGGACATACAATGAAACTACAACATAGCAAATTTAAGACTAATCAGAGAAAATATTTTTTCGCTAAATGTAAAATCAAACTAGCAAATATTTTTAGTGTAGATGGGTTCAAGAGATATTTGAACAACATTTCTGAACATATAGATAGTCATGGTTTAATGGGAGAGAGCCAACATGGCTTTAGCCAGGGAAGGTCTTGTCTTACTAATATGTTATATTTTTTGAAGGTGTAAACAAACAGGTAGACAAAGATGAGCCGGTTGATATAGGGGAATGTTTACTAAAATGCGGTAATCGTGAATAACGCGCGTAAAGTACGTTTAACAATCGTTCGCATGTCTGCATGTTCTGACGCACGAACGATCGTTAAACGTACTTTACGCGCGTTAACCACAGTTAACGATCGTAAGCCTCCGCGGCGCGTTAAAACAGCGCAGAAGGTGGAGAGTGAGTGGAGAGAAGGGGTCAATGGGCGGAGAGTGGGCAGGGAGAGGCTCCCCTCACACTAACGCGCTGAATCTCAGAGCTCAATCCCAACGCGAATGAAAAAACCTGCCGTTAAAAGGCATATTAAAGGGAAGAGAAACCATTTACGTCAGCAATGTACAGCAAAACCGGGGAAACCTATAAAACGTGAGCGGTGTGATATATGTGCACTGAACAAAATAGCAAATAGGAATGGAAAAAGACCACAACAAAATCCTAAAAAACTATAATCAAGCTGGTCAACAGTGATATTAATGGGCAACCATAAAAAACACTCCCAGGAAAGCCCCAAAAAAAGAAATGAGTCTTGGAAGGGTCCACGGAGCGTAGACCCCTCCAAAAATCATTCCCTAATCCTAATTATGAGCGCTCCTGGGAGTGTGTTTCATGGTTGCCCATCAATATCACTATTGGCCAGCTTGGTTATGTTCCTATCCTCTCATTCCGAGGTCATATTCGGGGTTTATGTGCACCTATGTCACCATACAAGGTGAATGAGCCCACAGTAAAAATGTGCATAGCAGAGTTCTGACTCTTTCAGCCAGGTGACCTATCTCCAGGGACTGCACTGTCTCTGTGGTGCAGTGGACACAGCCAGTACCTGTAAGACCAGAGTGTCACAGATTCAAATCCCAGCTGGGGCCTCTGCCAACCCAGTCCACATATTTTACCCACCACTAAACCGAGATAGTAAAGACACCCCTTTATTGCAGAGAAGAGAGGCATCGTTCAAACACCAATATGTTACCCTACACCGCACACACACCATAACAATGGCCATTACCAACAGCCGAGTCCCCCAAATGCAGTCCTGGAGTGCCACACTTCAATCAGGTCATAATCATTTTCCAAGATAAGGACATGTCAGCATGTTGGCGGAAGGGTACAGGTGATGGAGGGGGCAGTGGCTGCTAGTCCCAGCAGACAGTGGCCTAGCCATGTGCAGGCTGGCATGTCCACAGCAACAGACAGGCCCTGTTGGATGTACAGTCAAGGACTACCCAGGGAATACAGCATATCTGTGGCAACACCGTGGTGCAGTGCACACAGACAGTGTGTGCAAGAACAGAAGGTCACAGGTTCAAAGCCCAGCTGGGTCAATGTCCAATCCTGTCCACATATTTTTCACCCAAATGTACCCTGACTGTAATGACAAACCTTTATTGCTGCGAACATACGCATGGTTAGTACGCCTATATATTACCACACCGAGCACAGACACCAGAAACAGCCGCATTACCTAGAGCAGAGTCTCCCAAATGCTGTCCTGGAGGGCCACACACCATTCAGGTTCCATGCTTCCTCTAATGAAGATGCCTGTGCTGCATATCTATGCACCACCCCCATGGTATGCAGATGTAGCCATGCATATTCATGAGGGACAGCCTGAAAACCTGAACAGTGTTTCGCACACCAGGACTGGATTTGGGAACCTCTGCTGTAAAGCACCAGCCAACAGGGGCAGACACACACCCACCCACACCCACAGGCCCCAGTGGCCAATGCCTCCTGGAGAGGCAGGACATTGGGCCCTGTGTGCATCTCCCAATACTACCACATGCATACCTTAGCAATGGCACCCTACACCTGGGTATACGGTACGCACCTATCAAACATTTCCTATGAGTACTGGCAGATAGCAAGTCCTACGTCAAGCACAGGTTGCGCATTTAGCTCCATCATAACAATCATTCTGATGTCTGCGGTGTGTGCTACAGGTCAGGTCTCTGACAGTGTTTACCACCCTGGGGAGTGACGCCCAACAGTATTGCGGACCATATCCATGCCTGGACTGTGCCCAGGACTGGTGTGGTGGGCAGGGCTGCTGAGCCCCCTCTACAGTAGCACAATGCTGGCATAGGTGTCGGAGTGTGTGTCTGTCTCTACAGTGTGTGGTGGCTGCAAACACCTTCCACAGCCCACACTGCCAGCACTGTTGCCAGTATTGGCCTGCCACTGTGCATAATGAGGAGCAAGGTACTATGGGTATAGCCAAGACAGGGTGGCATGGGCAGGCTGCATCTGCACAGCGCATAGGGCACTGACTGAGGCATATTAGTGCCCGGACACCACCTACACAGACAGGGTGACCGCTGTATGTCCTGCAGGGAGATCAATCTCACCCTGACTGTGCAGTGACCACAGCATGGCTAGGCAGCCCCATAGTGCTACATTGTAGTTCTGTCATGTGATATGTATGTGTTCCCCTTTGGGGGCCAGTCCCTGACTTATCTGCTTGTTGTGTATGCTGCCATCCCAGTCCAGTTCTGGGTGCATGCATTTCCGGCAGGAACATGCATCATGGACCAACTAGCAGACTGTTTGCAGCTGGTATGTGTCCTGATGGAGAGCCTTGCAGGGTGCAGTGGCTGATGGCCTGCTGTAGAAGAATATCAGATGGTGGTGGGGTCCAGCCTAGTATATACAGGCCTAATGTCTGTCTGCTATGGATATTTAGAGAGCTGCAGTAACTGCCCTGAGGGGTGTCTCTCCCACAGCAGAACTGGGGGTGATGGTCCCTTCCACTGCCACCATTGCAGGGAGGGAGAATGTGTTTACCACCAGAATCACCCTGGGGGTCCATAGGGACTACACCTGAGTGAGCCAGACAGATATATCCAAGGTGTTTGTGCAGAAACTACCTATCCCACACATTAACACTGCTGTGGATGTCCAGCATGGCCTATGTCTGCCATGGATGGTGCTGTGCGCCTCACTGCAACCTCACGGTGAGCGCAGTACCCGCACAATGTGACGGTGTGTAGCTACGCTGTGCCAGTAAAACACACGGGCAGAAACCCCTACCTGGCCTAGGTGCTGTGGGGGTGCACATGGTCAGTTCCCCCACCAGGCCGAGGTGCTGTGGGGGTGCATTCCCCATGGTGTGTATCTGTGAACAGCTGATTTGCATGTCAAGTGCATCATGGGTGTGACTGGGCCAATCCAACCCTGTGAACTACTGTGGATGGACTGTGTGGTGAACTGACGTCCCTCTGTAGTCAGCCAGTCATATAGAAGGAGATACAGATACAGACATAACGTCAACCCACTGTCAAATGCACTGACTGTGGAGGCCGAGGTTATGGGTTTGAACCCACTGTGGTGATACGTGGCAGGGCTGTCAGATGCATTTCCGCTCGGAGCAGTGGTGTCTGCAAAAATACTATTATCTGAGGTGATATAGAGAATCATAGCCAATGTTCCCTGCCCAAAGCCAAGAGAGGAACTAGTCCAAAGGTGAAAGAGCACCCATGAAAAGGAGCAAATCCATGCTATACATACCCAAAAGGTCAAAATCACAGCACCTCCACATTGTTCCCAATGTCAACCCTACATCTAACTAATCTGGGACTCCCTCTGTGCCCCTGTCTCCACACATTCCCCTCAATACATCTACAGAAAAGGGACATCAGAAATGTCAGATACAGCTCTACGTCATGGTCACCTCTAGGCAAAGGAAAGTGAATGTATGCTAATGCGCGATGTGTGCAGCAGAAGGGGCTAGGAAACATAAAGCAGAACCTGTAATGAGCAGAGTTCCAAAGACTTTACCTAGGAGATGTAGCAGCAGTACTAAAACCTGGCGGTTTAAAATCCAGCAAATGCTCACAGGCTCTGATAAACCATAGGCCATTATACTTCCACCTGTTAGCATAATTAATAGGTGCAAGAGTTTGTAATATAAAGTGCCCACACTGGAAGAACACACGTACCCACGCACGCTATTACGCCCGCACCAAGGCACGTGGCTATGCCCGCACCAACGCACGTAGCCACGCCCGCACCAACACACGTACCAACGCACGTGGCTACGCACAAGACATTCTTTCTGAAGAAATGGATGCAATATCGAGGAAGCCTGCATTCACGCAAAGGGAGCTCTACCTGCTCACAGAGCTATTCTGCCTTAGACAGAGGCGCCTATTCCCTGGATCATCCAGAAGGCAGAATCTGGTCAGGGTTAGAAGGGCATGGGAGCACCTCACTGTTAGGTACAACCGAAGCTCTGACTACCCACGTGAGGTAAGTTCATGGGAACAGGCACCCCAACCCAGGATGTGCAGAGGAACACCATGTAACCAAATCAACAATCAACAATGCACTAATAGGGCATGCAAGGTGTCTCCGCATCCAGCTGGGAGTGAGGTCTGTCCCACCCCCCCAAAACAGAATCCCCCTGGCCACAGGGGGTGCCTGCAAACATCGTACAGGTGAATTACAGACCACATTCCTATGGTATGTGCCGCTGTTGTAGCCTCAATGATGTGCCCTATCCACAGAGGACCACAGGCCCATCACAGATGCGAAGACACATAGGGGTCTGTCATCTGGCCCTGTCTGCGATCATAAGGTCAACACACATCCCAGGATTCAGCAGGCCCCACCTCAGGGGCCATCCCCCGTCCTGGTGCAATGGTACTTGTCCCTGTTAGGGGGTAAAACACATAACTATAGCTCAAGGATGCTGCAGGCCCCAAATGAGGGCCCATCTTCAGGCCTTGTGCTATGGTATCTGACCCTGTATGTGAGTAACAGACATAACTATAGCCCAAGGATGCTGCAGGCCCCAAATGAGGGCCCATCTTCAGGCCTTGTGCTATGGTATCTGACCCTGTATGTGAGTAACAGACATAACTATAGCCCAAGGATGCTGCAGGCCCCAAATGAGGGCCCATCTTCAGGCCTTGTGCTATGGTATCTGACCCTATTTGTGCAAACAGGGTTCAGCTATAGCCCAAGGATGCTGCAGGCCCCAAATGAGGGCCCATCTTCAGGCCTTGTGCTATGGTATCTGACCCTATTTGTGCAAACAGGGTTCAGCTATAGCCCAAGGATGCTGCAGGCCCCAAATGAGGGCCCATCTTCAGGCCTTGTGCTATGGTATCTGACCCTGTATGTGAGTAACAGACATAACTATAGTCCAAGGATGCTGCAGGCCCCAAATGAGGCCCATCTTCAGGCCTTGTGCTATGGTATCTGACCCTGTATGTGAGTAACAGACATAACTAAAGCCCAAGGATGCTGCAGGCCCCAAATGAGGGCCCATCTTCAGGACTTGTGCTATGGTATCTGACCCTGATTGTGAGTAACAGGGTTCAGCTATAGCCCAAGGATGCTGCAGGCCCCAAATGAGGGCCCATCTTCAGGCCTTGTGCTATGGTATCTGACCCTGTATGTGAGTAACAGACATAACTATAGCCCAAGGATGCTGCAGGCCCCAAATGAGGGCCCATCTTCAGGCCATGTGCTATGGTATCTGACCCTGTAAGTGAGTAACAGACATAACTATAGCCCAAGGATGCTGCAGGCCCCAAATGAGGGCCCATCTTCAGGCCTTGTGCTATGGTATCTGACCCTGTTTGTAACAGGGTTCAGCTATAGCCCAAGGATGCTGCAGGCCCCAAATGAGGGCCCATCTTCAGGCCATGTGCTATGGTATCTGACCCTGTTTGTGAGTACAGGAAAGATACCACATCCCCAGGATGCAGTAGGCCTCACCTCATGGCCCTACCCCTCACCCTGGTGCTGTGGGGAATGGGCCAGTCTGTGAACACAGGGACAAAACACATCCCCAGGATGCAGTAGGCCTCGCCTCAGAGCCCTACCCCTCACCCTGGTGCTGTGGGGAATGGCCCAGTCTGTGAACACAGGGACAAACCACATCCCCAGGATGCAGTAGGCCTCACCTCAGAGCCCTACCCCTCACCCTGGTGCTGTGGGGAATGGCCCAGTCTGTGAACACAGGGACAAACCACATCCCCAGGATGCAGTAGGCCTCACCTCAGAGCCCTACCCCTCACCCTGGTTCTGTGGGGAATGGCCCAGTCTGTGAACACAGGGACAAACCACATCCCCAGGATGCAGTAGGCCTCACCTCAGAGCCCTACCCCTCACCCTGGTGCTGTGGGGAATGGCCCAGTCTGTGAACACAGGGACAAACCACATCCCCAGGATGCAGTAGGCCTCACCTCAGAGCCCTACCCCTCACCCTGGTGCTTTGGGGAATGGCCCAGTCTGTGAACACAGGGACAAACCACATCCCCAGGATGCAGTAGGCCTCACCTCAGAGCCCTACCCCTCACCCTGGTGCTGTGGGGAATGGCCCAGTCTGTGAACACAGGGACAAACCACATCCCCAGGATGCAGTAGGCCTCACCTCAGAGCCCTACCCCTCACCCTGGTGCTGTGGGGAATGGCACAGTCTGTGAACACAGGGACAAACCACATCCCCAGGATGCAGTAGGCCTCACCTCAGAGCCCTACCCCTCACCCTGGTGCTGTGGGGAATGGCCCAGTTTGTGACTCATTCGGCCAAGGCATATTGCACACTGATAAATATATCTGTGTTGGGGCACAGGCCACCAAAGGGTGTCTGCCCCCTAATGTCAATATGTGTTGTCACTCCAATAGGTCGAGGATCTCCGCAAAAAAGCCCGAGAGTTGCGGGCACGGTATCCCCGTTTTGTGCGCCGAGTGCAGAGGGAGCGGCTGGCCCAACAGGATGGTGAGTGATGTGACATGGCCCTGTGGGCCAGTGGCAGACATGACCACAGGATGTATGTTACTGCTGTGGCACATGTGTGAACATGGGAATGACACGTGTCCCCCTCACCCATAGTGGATGCACGCGCTGCGGAGGAACAGGTGGTGCAGGATGCGGGGCCCGGTGATCCGCAAGGAGCAGAACAGATGGATGTGCTGCCTGACCCTGTGGAACTGGTGGTGGAGCGCCACACACCACCTCATGGGGCAGAAGAATCCTCGGACGCAGAGGGGGAGGAGGAGGATGTGGGGCAGGGTGGGGGGCCGGCTGAGGAGGACATGCAGCTGCCCCGTGCAGATACGGTGGGGGAGGAGGTGGGGGAGGGGGGAGGGCAGAGGTGCTGGAGGGGCAGGGGGAGGAGGGGGAGGAGGGGCGGGTGCAGGTGGCTCGGGCGGGTAGGGGCCCTTCTGTGGTGGGACAGGGGCCTGAAGGGGGTGACCTGCCCAACGATGCGCTGGTGGGGGATGGGTTGGGGGGGGGTTGGGGGGGCATGTGTGCTGGGTGCCCATCTACATGAGCTGTCACAGGGCTACGGGGGCGCCAGCGACCTGCAACATGGTGATGGCGACGCACACCCCCTGGACGTGGGCATGGCACACATAGCCGAGGACATGCGCACCGTGGATGCAGCCACACAGACACGGGGAGACCTGTGTCTGTGTGGCTGCATGTGCGGGCTGCGCATGGCCACGGCTGTGCGTGCACATGCACACGCCCAGAGGCAGACCGCCCTTATCATGGGGCAGGTCCTGGCGACCCTGACCATGGTGGCTGACCGGCTACGCTTGCTGGAGGAGCGCGAAGCTGGGGGCACGCCGGAACAGCCACCATGTGATAGGGGTCCCCGGGGTGTGTAGCGCGTGGATACGCAGTACACACCCGCCCTGTGACAGCCCATGCCATGGCCTACCCCACACACGGAGGGCAGCAGGGCTGTTTGATAGCGATGTTCGCATGTTGGCCAATGAAATGCCCCACCCCCAAGTTGTTCTGTAAATAAAGTTTGACATTGTTACCTGTTAACTGTGCTGTCCAGATATCCCTCTGTGCTATGGGTCAGTGTTGTGTGAGAGACACATGAGGACACACACATGTGTGTCAGTGTGAGATACAAAGGGTGCATGCAGGGTACTCTACATGTGTCATGCGTTTAGTGATACTACGGCCATTACATGGGCCTGTGCCACACATGTAGCAATGCAAAGACATGTAACTGTGCCCAGTGGTCAGCAGTGGTGGCACCTGCAAGGCTATGTGCAGCATCTGTGATGGGTGCAGACCAGGGTGGTGGATGGCATGGACACAGCAGGTGGGCTAATGGACACTGCCCATGTAAAACCCATTGCAAACCCGCTGTATCCTGACAGCAATACCAGGACTCACTAAGCACCATACTCTACCAATCAAAAGGTAACACTGCAGATATTACACCAACACATTTCACAGAACCACAATACCTGAACCACTGGGGAGGGAGAACAAGTGGCAATACCACATTAGAGTCATTTAAAGAGAACAACTCCGCTCAGTTACACATGCAGAACATACACCATCACCAAACAGGTACTCACTAATTCCAAACAGGAAGACAACCATTAAACTGCGAATCACAACAGCCTAACATGGAATGTACAACACTGTAGAAATAGAACTATACATTAATATGCTCCTGTATCAAACAAAGCGCAGACGTTAATGATGCACATTTACCAGCGCTGACCTATTCCAGATAGGAAATGCAATACAAAGGGATATGTGTCTACCTTTTGTGCAATTTCATCAGCTGCAAGTGTTCCATCCATTTTCTCCTGGTGTCCTCCTGTCCTCTGCTAACTCCCCATCGTCTGGTGTCCATGTGTCCTTTCTTCTCTCTTGTAGTTGATCACCATTCCCTCGCCACATCTGCTTTAACATACTAATCCCTCTCATTATTCTCTTTCCGCATTCCTAGTTCATCCACTCAACTCTTACCCCTCCATCCCCAATCCCCAGGTACACACCCAATACCCGGCCAATTGGAGATGTTATCTCCCTCCCACACAAAATATTTTCCACCTCTCCATTTTCCACCTCCAGCCCCATCCCATTCTGATCCACCCCCAACATCAGCTCCCTCCTAGTTCCAGCCTCACCCAGCATCCTTTCCCTTCTAGTCCCTGCAGCAGCACATATCCATTCATAGCCACCCATCAGCCCAGTTCCAGTCCTAGCATCCCCCAAACCCAATACGTGTCCTAGCCCACCCCATCAACCCACTTACTGTCCTAACCCCCCATCAGCCCACATCCAGTCCTAACCCCATCAACCCATTCCCAGTCAGCCCCCCGTAGCCCATTGCCAGTCCTAACCCCCCCATCAGCCCACAGCCCATTACCAGTCCAAACCCCCCCATCACCCACAGTCCACCTAATGTCATGCCCTTCCCGCCTCCATAGCCCATAACCGGATGTCCCCCCCCCCCCTGCACACAGGGATAGGATGCGGGGAACAGATATTGGTTGCAAATGCTGGGTAGTGTGTGCCTGCTGGTGTGCGCCCAAGAGCACGTGGGGCATCCCATGCTGGCCACAGCAGTGTCGGTGTCTACACCGTCTGGCATAATGGTTCCCATTGGGCACACCCCAGGGTCATGCACGTGTGGGCTGTGCATACCACTGTCCCCCCAAACAACACAGGAGACATGACATGTGCTTCATCCGCATGTTATGCAGTTTATTTCCCATGGCCCCTGCCCCTGCCATGCCTTGCGTGGCCCCTCCCACCCTGTGATGATGGTGGCTCTGCTGCCGCCATCACTGCCGCTGCTTCCACTGGTGTTGGTGGAGGAGGTGGTGGTGGTGGTGGTGGTGGCGTCACCCCCATGTGTGCTGCGATGCTTCGCTGGCTCTTCGCAATGCTCTCTGCAGCTACAACAAGCCGCGGGACCCCCATCATGACCCTGGACAGCATGCGGTGGTATCTGCGAAGCGCATGCCTCTGCCGCCGCTGCTCTCGCAGACATGCATGCAGTAAATGCCATATACCTGTGGAGACAGCAGGTAGTGCATTGTTGTCGTGAAACTAATCGCCTACCTTTGCAGACGCATTGTCAACAGAACACAGTTTTAGACTCACCCTCCGCATCCCTGTGTGCCTCAGCGGTGTGCGCCTGCATTTGCTGGATCACCTCTTCCACCGCGGACAGTGCCGCAGCACTGTTTTGCTGCCCTGCCTCTGCATACACGTTCCCGGTGGCGCCATCGGTGTGCGTGTCCCCTCCACAGGCTGGCTGAGGAATGGTCACAATGTCCTCACCGGGAGGGGGGGTTAGGGGAGCTTCTGCCTCCATGTTGGAAACCTCAGGCACTGTGTCCATGGGGGTGCACGCCCAGGGCTGGCTGTCCCCATGCGCCTCCTCAGCTGCATCGATGGCAGCTATGTCACCTGTAGGACACAAGATCATATAGGTCATATGCGTCAGGGCTGCCTGTGTGCACCCATCCCACTCCCCTGAGAGCACATGTGTGTGGGTGAGCCACATGGGTCCTGGTGGGGTCCCCTCCCACCCCCCCACCCCCCTCACCTATTCCCAATTGCCGAGAGGGGCCGTTGCCCTGCAACGTCAAGTGACCACCCCCCCCCCAGTGCATGCTACCACGCTCCCCATGCAGCCCCGTCACCGCTATCAGCCCTGCATACACAGTCCTTGTTCAACCCAGGTTCATAGTGCTGTCCTGTCGTCCATGTCAACACCTGTGTGGCCGTGCTGCCCCCACCAGCCCTACACCCTCCCCACTGCTACACATTGACAGCCCCTGCTGGTACTGTGGGACCTTTCCCCTTGACACAGCACACATCCACTGTGCTATTCCACTCCCTGACCACCATGGACATCTCTCTCCCAATGGGTCATGGCCCAGAGGCTGGTTATATGCCTGTGCTGCCCCATGGATCCTCTTTTTGCACAATCATGCCACCTACACCCCAGTCCACCCTTGGTCACCCACACACATGTGCACTTGCAGGCTCCCACTGGTACAGATCACTCAAACACTTACCTGCACCTTGGTGCGCTGTGTCCAACTCTGGCGGAAGGCCATGTATGTACATTGTGCCCAGGTGCTCCGCCAAGCGCCACTCTAGTGGACTCAGGTTGGCGACCTGTGCTGGGCCCCCTCCTGTGCCTTGAGCCCCTCTGCGCTCTCTTCCCAGCTCATTCCTGATGTTCCTTTTAATGTCGCAGTATCGTTTGCGCAAACTTTCAACATCCCTGTGCGGCCCATTTGCGGTTGCCACCTCCGCTTGTACCTCCGCCCATGCCCTAGCACGTGTTGCACCAGTTGTTGTTGAGCTCAGCTGTCCGAAAAGAAGGTCATATCGCTCCAGAATGGCGGTGAGGAGTAGGTCATTCTCCTCCTGGCTGAACCGTACTGCTCGTTTGCGAAGTTCCTCAGGGAGGGTGGGCCTGCGCCTCTTCTGCCCCATTGTGGCAGTGCCCTGTGCACATGGTGTTCCATGTACACCAGATGTGCCTGGCCTCTCACCATCTTCATTGGGTGTGTCCATCGATGGCATCTGCTCTGCTCCTGCACTGTCAGACATCTGGCTTGTCATATTCATCCAGATTGTGTGATGAGGTGCGTGCCATTTTGTCCTCCCCAGCTTTATATAGGTCCCATGTGGGTGTGGCTCTGAGCACGTTGCGTGAGCACGTTGCATGCGCGCGTTGCGTACGTGCGTTGCGTATGCACGTAACATCGCGCTCTCCCCCTGAGCACGCATGGAGGTAATGCGAATATGTGCCCTACGTGACACACTGTGCATGGTTTTCGCCTGTTCCCCATACATTCATCCCTCGATGTACACATTACACGTGGCCTCCTCCTACAATGCATGTTGTGATGGTAAGTAGGACATATCTTTTATCTTGGAGTACCCCTGTATATTTGTTCTGCGCGTAACCACGCGCGTTGGATGCTAGTCATGTCTTGTTTGGCTCATTACGTGGTACGTGTGTTGCGTGTACGCGCGTGTTAACGCGGTTGGCATCTCTGTGACATCTTGGCGTCTTCCTTATTTGGTAGGGTGTATACCTCACAGTACCTTTACACTATGCTGCGTCACAGGGAGTTGGTTATTATCGGACTGGCTTTTCTCGGGAGCAATGCGGGGGTACGCACGCTCCTTCGCGCGCTACGTTGCCGACTACAGGAATTTGCGGACTACAGGGTGTTGGGTGTGGTGGATGTCCCTGGTTGACCAGGTGTGTATTGTTTGTGTGATTTGTGTTCCCGCCCTGTGCCCTATTTCACAGCCACCTGTCCAACATCCTGTGTCTATCATGGCTCAGACTGTGAATGCAGGTGGTGCAGTCATTGCATTGCTGGAGCTAGCTGGGCTGCACTTTCAGGCCGAGGGAGATGATGGTCCTGGGGCTGAGGCCCTGGGCATGGGTCCTCACCCACTGCAACACAGGCCTGCAGCTGTGGAGGGTCCACTGGTGGGTGTGGTGGAACAACGGCGCCGTAGGCGTCCTGAGGGGCGGCCACGCCTGCAACACCTCTACAGGCCCAGGGCCATGCTACAGAACATCCGTGAGGACCAGGTGATCTCCCTCTACCGGTTGGACACAGGGGCTATTAGGGAGCTCTATGAGGATCTGAGACCTGACCTCGAGCCCATGACTGCCCGGTCACATGCTATACCGGGAATGGCCAAGCTCCTTGCTGCCCTACATTTCTTTGCCTCTGGCTGTTTCCAAACCTCAGTGGCCGCAGTGGGTGGGATGAGTCGGCCAACGTTCTCTCGCTGCCTCCACCAGGTACTGCGGGCCATGGTCAGCCGGGTTGGGAATTACATTGCCATTCCCAACAGTAGGCAACAATGGGTGGCCCTGGGACATGCATTCCAGCAGATTGCAGGGATACCACATGTGATGGGTGCAATAGATTGCACACATGTTGCCCTCATCTCACCACGCGACAGGGAGGTTGTGTACCGCAACCGCAAACACTTCCATTCCCTCAATGTGCAGGTTGTCTGTGATGCAGGTATGCGTATCCTGAATGTGGTCCCGCGGTTCCCAGGGTCAGCCCATGACTCCTATATCCTGCAGAACTCAGCACTGTTTGGCCTGTTTGAGGCCAGGCAATATGAGGACTATGTCCTGCTGGGTAGGTATTCCCCGCATCCTGTGTGTAACGACCACATGTGTTTCACGGGGGCACCATTGTCAACTGTGTCCTCTGCATGCATGACATGGTGCTGTTGTGTCCTTGTGCTGACTATTCTGGGACTGTGACCACAGCACGCCCTGTCACCTGGACTGTGCTCACGTACCTCTGTGCAGCAACACACATCCCCTTGCCTACCATGTGCCTATTCTTGCTCATCTGTGTCACTCCACACCCATGTGGTGTCGTCTCTACCCTGCCTTAGCTGTTTACATCGCTATCATCCTTTTTAATGGTAATTCAGGGCATGCATGGTGCAAAGGTTTCACATATGTCGGCCTGTGTGTTGTGTCCATCTCATGCCCAATGTGCCATGGGATTGTGCATGTGCCAGCCGTGGGGGGGGGGGGGCTTTGGGGAACTCGGGGAACAGGACCATAGACCAGCTGTACAGTGTGTATGTGGCCTACTAAGCCGCCATGTAGGGGGTGGCACGTGTCAGGGTGTATGTGCAAACCTGATATCATACATGTCTGCTGCATGACTGTTTGCTTTGGCCTGTCTGCGCTGACACCCCCCACCTTGCCCACCCGGGTTGTGGTACACTGACATATCCCCTGTGTGCCATATCACATCATGTCCCAGCGACTTGCCCACCTGACCATCTTTGTACCGGCCAGTGTGATTTTGATCTCCATGATGCAGACTCTGGTGCACCACAATTGTGTGCAATGCTGTGCCGTCATATGTGTGTGACCATGTTTTCCTGCTGTCCATCTCTGCATTGCTACATCATGGTTTCCATAGGTTCTTCTTCTCACATGTGCCTTACTTCCATTTCTGTTTGCAGGTGATGCAGGATATGGGTGTCACACCTGGCTGCTGACCCCTGTGCGTCTCCCTCAGACAGGTGCAGAGATGCGGTACAATGAGGCCCATGCCTCCAGCCGCTCAGTCATTGAGCGCACCTTTGGCATTCTCAAAAGTCGCTTCAGGTGTCTGGATAGGACTGGCGGGGCCTTATAGTACGGACCCCTGACTGTGGCAAAGATCATCATAGCCTGTTGCATCCTCCACAACATTGCTCTCAGGCACAATGTTCCAGTCGATATTAATGAGGATCTCGGGGTGGATCCTGTGTGCCCTCCTGCACCTGGCCATGGTGACACACGTGCGGGGATGGCAGCCAGGCAACATCTGATCGAGGAGCTCTTTTCCTGTAAGTTGTGGGTGTGCTGGGGACGTGTCTCTTGGTTAGCCATGTGTAAGCTGGCGTACGGATTGTGCAGCACTGCCATCTCATGTCTCCATATCTCTGTCCTGTTCTTGGCTCCACAGGATGAGCTTCTGTGTTCCAGGCCCACAGGGATTGGCTGACTATGCTGCCTGAAGCTGTGCTGCATGTGGGGAGTGTGTGTTCATATAAGCACCATTCCTTTTGACTCGGGTGAGTTGGCAGATAGTGAGGATTGCATTGCTGTCATCACGGTTAGACACATATATGTTGTTTTCTCTCCACTGCTCCTATGGTGATGGACATGTCTTTGGACCACTGCTCCATCACCCTTAGCTTCCATCTGTTACACATGTGGCCATTACCTGTTCACATCTTGGGAGTCTTCATGGTGTATCATACACACATATTGTGAGGCTGTGTGTGTACACGGGCACAGGACAGTGTGTTTTTGAAGGGTATGTTGAACAGTCACTGCCATTGAGTCATTTGAAAGATTTGTGCCACTCATGCATGTACTGTGATGTGTGTCTCCATTTGTCGTTCAGTGTTGGGGGTCCTGCCATCTTAACCTTCTGGCATGCGTACCTTGTCACACAGTGTATGTTACTGTTTCTGCTTGACCTGTCTACATGACCGGTCATTCTGCGCTACCCTGCCTATCTGTGTTGTAGGGATGTATTTGACTACCTCACCAATTATGTTCCCTCATCCCTATGTTACCTTCTGCTTGTGGGCTAATGTACATTGTGCACATGTGTCATATAGTTTTCTCAGATGTGTGACAGTTTTGCTGGTGGTCCAATGTACATCCACATTGTGTTTCCGCAAAACACAAAGCACCGTGGACATGTTCCACTCACAGCTACCCATGCAGACGTGGTGATGTCCGCCATCCATTGGTGTCTGCATCCGCTATTGGGGCTCTTTGTGCT
Organism: Ichthyophis bannanicus; assembly: GCA_033557465.1. Classification (NCBI taxonomy): domain Eukaryota; kingdom Metazoa; phylum Chordata; class Amphibia; order Gymnophiona; family Ichthyophiidae; genus Ichthyophis; species Ichthyophis bannanicus. The sequence goes on from CM066032.1 coordinate 391,029,442, forward strand.
CTTGCCTGACACGGACATTCCCAGTCAGGCCACTGGTATACCTTTCAGGTGGGCCTCACCTTCCATCCTCTGGGAAATACACCACGTCCTGATGCTGCATTTGGCCTATTGCTATCAGGATGTCCTTCGTTGTTATCTCTGTGTGCCACCACTGCTGCACATGCTCTGGACTCCTGGGGTGTATGCGTGTCATGTGCATTTACATGAACATATTGGGATGGTGTCCTGGTCTTCAGGGACATCTCCTGCAGTGGTCCATGTGCACTGTGCTCAGTGTTGTGGCCCTGTCATGTGGTGCTATCTATGCATTTTGGGTGTTGCTGTTTTTATGTGTGTGTCTCCTTTCTGTCCTCCAGGGGTCGTGGGTGGGTGTGCCATTCCCTTACCTGATATCTGCATCTTTTCACACAGGACACTGACAACAATGTTGACACATGTGCTCCACTGCATCTGGTGTTCCCGTCATCCATATGTGCTTGGCCACAGCACCCATGAGAGCGTGTTCCTGGATGTTGCTGCCACAGGGAGATGGTCCTCTGCACTTTGGACACAGGTCTTTTTCTCTGACTCATTGCTGGCCTATTGTTACTGTTCCAGCGGTGACTTGCCTGCCGTTGCTGCCATAACCTGTTTGGGTGTTTCGTTTTTTGCAGTAGGGGGGTGATGAGCTGCATATGGGTTGTTGATTTTTGAACCGTCACTGTTGGCATGGCATGTGGCCTTGTCACTCTGCATGCTTTCACCAGAGTCGTTTGTTTGCTGGGGATGGTGTCTGCTGTGCATACAGTGAGTGCATACACTGTGCGGACATGTCATGGTGAGACCCTCCACCTCACATATTACTGTCTGTTTGCAGTGTCTGCTGAGTTAGGGCTTTGGATTTTGGGTGGCACCAGTGGGGGGTGGTCAGGGTGTGTAGGCTCCACGGGCAGAAACAGGTGGGTGGCGTCGCAACGTGGGTTGGGTGTGTCCTTGCAACGTTGGCTGCCACACAGACCCCATGTCGTTCTTCAGGTAATATGGTGCACCGGAAGGCAGAATATGATTTCTCCTTGGGTCTGGTGATTGACTGTTGGGGACAGATGTTTGCACCTTCGTGGTTTTGGATATTTGGAGGTTTGGTCACCCCATTTCATTGCCACTCGTGTGCTTGACGTTTTGGGTGACACCTGGCAGTTGTCTTTTTCTTCCTTGTTTGCTGCTTACTTGGCCATATGATGTGTGCATCCCCATCACATCTCCGCCCACCCATCCATGGTTGAGCTGTTCATGTCCGTGTGGCATGTTTGATGCCCCTGTGCCACATTGTCTGGACTAATTGTAGTTCTCCTCCTGGAGTGGTGCATGTGCTGGGCTACCTGTGTATTGGTGCTGCTGATGTTGGTTGGCCTGGGCCTCATCCCTGATCTTGTTGGTCATTAACATGCTCCTCTTTCAGTCCATTGCCCTTTCCACAGCCCATCCACATGGCCCTCCATTGGCCTAACCCCTTCCACCCCTCATGTGTCACTCCCCTGATCAGTTGCATGTTGTTTACACTGCATTATATTTCCTGGTGTGTGTGTGTGGATCTGTTCATATGTGTCTTCCATCCCACCTGTGGACTGTGTTGTTGGCTGTGGACCCCTCCTCCACATGTGTACTGCATCTTGGCTACGCTCTGTGGTTCCATCGCCTGACACGCAGCTGTGGTTTTGGATGTTGACATGCTGTGATCCTGTCTGCATCCATTTCTGTGTGCCTCAGGGTGTTGTTGTGGTCATTTTTTTTCTGCAGTGCTTTCCATCCTAGTGGTCATAGCTTTGCACTCTCTCTGTTCCCCTGTTTTTATGCCTTTTCTGCACTGGTACCTGTGGTCGCTGTAACACTCATTTTTTGGCTTCTACGTTCTGGCCGCTCATATTATCCTAATCACATTTGCTGTCCATCCTTTGGTCCATCTATCTGCATCATTGTGGTGTGAGATGTCTTGTATGTTGCTGTGGACTGTTGCCCCGTATCCTACCCTGCTACCCTTATCTGCATTGCATCTCTTTTTGCTTGGTGGTCCCGTGCCTGTTCTATGTTTTAGACTCACTCCTCTGGCCACCTCACCCTCCACTGGGGGACACATATTCTCCTCACCTGCCACACACTGTTTTTCCAGTACTCCATGGTGCCAACACCCTTTGCTGTGATGCTGTTGCCACCGCCATGTTTGTCAGCGCTGCTGCCAGACACGTGTGATGCTGTCAGGGATGAGGGTCCGTTAACTCCCTACTCGCCCTCCATCTGTCGCCTGTTCATTGTCTTTACTGTGGGTTCTAGGTGGTGTTTGTACTACATCTGTCTCTGTTCCACGCAGGTCCTGCAGGCCCTCCAGGAACACCTTGCAGCCCCTTGGGCACACTGACCTTGGCAAACATACCATTTTTGGAGCACCGTGCCATATTGTTCTATGGGCCACGGTTCCATCAGCACTCTCCTATCCCTATGTACCTCACATTGCACTTAGCTTTGGACACCTGTCTTGACACCGTACTGGTACACCTTTTCAGGCTTCTTCTTGGGCACACTGTTGGGCTACTGTCTTTTGCTGCTCTATGGCAGTGGCGCACATATTCATTTCTCCCTTCCAGGCCAGGCACTGTGGGGGTGCCTACCCCCTCCTATGGTCATCTCGGGACTGCTGCTGTGCATGTGCAGTGCACCATGGGTACTGTTGCATACACCCATATCCTTAGCACCCCAGCAGGCACCTTGGGTGAAGACATGGCGCCCCTCAGTGCACAGTCAGGGGGTTGTGGTTCAGGTGTTACGGACATCTGCATTTTCTTGCGCACACTAACCATAGTATGTTTGTTTTTGCTTTTGCTTTTGCCAGTGACATTCAGTTTTGGAAAGGGGTCTGTGATGTTATTGGGCCTTATATATTTGGTAATGATCATGGCCTTGCTCTTGATTGTGTTTGCCATATGCCCTTGTTTGCTGAGACCTTGCTTTGTTTCCTTGTCAGGCATCCCTTGTATGTACATAGTGCAACTTCTGTGGTTCTGGTGTGGGTGTTTGGGTCATTTGACAGTTCTGCTCCAGTAGCTGGCCACCTCATTATTGGGACTGTGTTATTTGCACTAGCAATATGAGCGAATAGTTACTTCCATGCCTGGGGGGGCCCCTAGGTCATGGGTTTCAGCACACAGTGGATCATTTGGCGCCTCTTGAAGGGGCATTTTGTTATCTTGCTTTACATTGGTGCTGACAGCAGCAACACCCTCACACTGCAGACTCCTCACAGTGACTCATCAGGGACCCTATAACATGCCCTATGGGGCGCTTTGTGACACGCCCTATAGGGTGCTCTGGCGGACAGTGCACATTAACCTTTGCCCTCTGGTGTGGCTTTTAGGGTGCCCTATATGACACCTTCGGGTTATATCCCTGTGAGTGGGTGTTTGCCAGCAGAACTTGTTGGACGTACAAAACCGACTACCTATGACATCACTGATCTAGTGTGGGGGTCATGACGCACACTCATCCACAGATACGCCCACCTGGCAGGGACACATTCACTTGGTACAGGGCCCATAGTTGGGCCAAACAATGCATGTCGTGGTGGTGTTTGCTGCTGGCGTACAATGCCAGGACAATTGGGTTGTCCCCGGCCTTGTTTCAAGCACAGTTTGACGTTGTCTTTCCTTTATTAAATGAATTGTGTATATATTTGACTTTGTACGTTTCACACACCCAGTTCTGGCTGCAGATTCACACTGTTTTCTACCTTTGGGGGCTGAGGTTCTCTTGATTAAACGGCCACTCCCAATGAGGGGAGGTGGGCATTTTTTCCCACCTGTCAGGTTGTTTGTGTCCGACAAAAATATGGGGTTATCTATGGTTTAAACAGAGTGGTGACTGGTTCTACATATGAGTGACTACTGTTTGTGGAGGGTACTGTTGCAGGCAGCTTTGGTCCTTGGGCACACAGGGGGAATTGAACTCACAGACCTTGCACCACCTGACAGTGTCTTACCCATTGTGGTACGGATCAGGCTGCCTTAAAGGATACCTTTTCTAGCTTCTTATGGGGCACCCTGTTGGGAACTTGGGATACTGTCTGTTGCTACTATATGACAGTGACGCACACAGCCATTTCGCCTTACCATACCAGGGGGCTATGTGGGTAGTACCCCTTCTTGTGTTCATCTCTGGACTGCTGGTCTGCATGTGCAGTGCACCATGGGTATGCCTGCATTGGTACAGATCCTAGCCAACACAGCAGGCAGTTAGGGTGGTGTCCTGCTGCCCTTCAGTAGCCAGCCAGGGGGTTGTTAGCAGCTATGGGGCTGCAGGCCAGTGGTTCCTTCATTGCCTGTGGGGCCAGTAGTCATGGGTTCAGACCCACAGTGGACTCCTTTTATAGGGCTGTCTGCAGCGTTATATATTTTTAATACACATGACTGCTACCAGCGACAGCCCCTCAGCGTAATATAACCTTACAGAGCCTCATAGGGCGCCCCATGTGTCACCTTATCTGGCTCCCTTTACGTTCCCTTATAGGATGTTTTATGGGGGACATTTTGATATGCCTCAGCGGACAGTCCACTTTATAATGTAGCCTATGGTGTGCGTTATGGGGTGCCTTCTGCGGCACCTTCGGGTACGCCACTGTGTGGGGGTGTTTGCTGGAAACCCTACAAAAAAAACATAACATATGCATGCCCCCTCACTCACTATATAATGTACAGGATGCTGCGTTAGCCAGCCTTATGCATCTGGTGCCCTGGGGACTCAAACCCATTATGCCTGTATCAGCAGTCAGTGCAGTAACCATTGTGCTACAGCTCTGTATTGGTGATGTATGTCTGGGTGGCTTCTTATGCTTAACGCGCGGTGACGCGCCACGGTGCCCTGTAACGCTCGTTAGTTTTTGGAACGCGCGTTAGAGGTTACGATGTCCCGCCCATGTCCTTATTTGGGGTTTTGGTTATTACCGCGGCTCCTAACGCGAACTGCACTAACGCGGTTTAGTAAACATACCCCATAGTGTATTTGGATTTTCAGAAAGCCTTTGACAAGGTCCCTCTTGAGAGACTCTTGGCAAAATTAAAAAGTCATGGGATAGGAGCAGGATACACATAGTAAAGGGTGGTATATCAAGTGCATAAACCATTAAACCATAACCCCCCCCCCCCCCCGCCCCATAAAACCATGAAAAAAGTATACTACTGTGGATAGGAACTAGTTAAAAGATAGAAAGCAGAGGGTACGACTAAATGGCAAATTTTCCCATTGAAGAAAGGCAAAGAGTGGAGTACCCCAGGGATATGTGCTGAGTCCAGTGCTTTTTAACATATTCATAAATGACCTGGAAATGGGAATAATGAGTGAGGTGATTAAATTTGCAGATAGTACAAAATTATTCTAAGTTGTTAAAACCCAAGAGGATTGTGAAAAATTGCAAGAGGACCTTGATAAATTGGAAGACTAGATGTTCAAGTGGCAGATGAAATTTAATGTGAACAAGTGCAAAGTTATGCACCTAGGAAAGAACAACCCAAATTAAAGTTACATGCTGCAAATTTCCATTTTAGGAACCACCACCCAGGAAAACGATTTAGGTATCCCTGCAGATAACACATTGAAACCCTCTGTCCAGTGTGCAGTGGCGGCCAAGAAAGCAAATAGAATACTAGGAATCATAAGGAAAGGAATGGAGAATAAAATAAAGGATATTATAAGGCCTCTGCATCATTCAATGGTGTGACCGCACCTTGAATATTGTGTGCAGTTCTAGTCACCATATCTTAAAAAGGATATAGCAGAATTAGAAAAGGTACAGAGAAGAGCTACCAAAATGGTAAAGGGGATGGGAGAATACCTCTATGAGGAGAGGCTAAAAAGGTTAGGGTTCTTCAACCTGGAAAAGAGACAGCTGAGGGGAGATATGATAGAGGTCTATAAATTAATGAATCGAGTGGAACAGATAATTGTAGATTGATTGTTTATGCCATCAAAATGTAGAAAGACTAGGGGATATGCAATGAAGCTACTGTGTAACCTATTTAAGACTAATAAGAGAAGATATTTTTTCACTCAGCGCATAATCAAACTCTGGAATTTGTTACCAGAGGATGTAGTAAAATCTGTTAGTATAGCTGGGTTTAAAAAAGGTTTGGACAAGTTCCTGGAGGAAACGTTCATAAACCATTATTAAAGGGGACCTGGGAAAACCACTGCTTGTCCCAATACAAGCATTGTGGAACCTGTGTCTTCTGGGAAAACTACTAGGTACTTGTGACCTAGATTGGCCACTGTTGGAAACAGGATACAGGGCTTGATGAACCTTGGTCTGACCCAGTATGGCATATCTTATGTTCTTAAAGTCCATAAACCATTATTAAAGAAGACCAGAGAAATCCACTGCTTACCCTTGGATAAACAGCATGTTATCTGTACTTTTGGGGAACCTGACAGATACTGTATGTGTGACATGGATTGACCACTGCTGGAAACAGGGTAGTGGGCTTTTTGGACCCTTGGTCTGACTCAGTATAACCCATCTTATGTTCTTATGTCAGTTTGCACAATCAAAACATTCAGAATAATCATATAATAAATATAAAATTATAATAGCCAGCAAATAAAAACAATACAACAACAAAACATGGTATGCACATAAACACATAAAAGACAAAAACACAGCAGTAGCAACATGCCATTTATCTCTAGTCCCTGAAAAGTGATGGAAAAGCCTTCTGAAAGAAATATGCTTTCAATTTCAATTTCCTGAATGCAATGGTAAGGAGTTCCAAATCTTGGGGGCTGCTACCAAAAACATTTGGTATCGAAGTGCCTTAAAGTGTGTCCTCTTAAATGAGGGAACATCTAACAACATAGCACCATGTTAATAAAGTGCAGGACATAGCCAATATACCCTGAAATACAAAGTGGGGCCTAATGGGTCAGTGCTTTGTAAACAAGCATTCACATTGTAAAGTCATCACGCCATCTTACTGGCAACCTATGTAAATCAAATAAAACTGGTGAGATATGCTGAAAATGACTAGTTCCAATAATGATACAGGCTGCTGAATTCTGAATAACTTCAAGAGTATGGATGGTATAAACTGGAAGTTCCAAATAAAGAAAGTTACAGTAATCCAGATGCAAAATGGCAAGAGCCTGGATTACAATACAAAGATGATTTTCCAACAAAAAAGGTTTATATCTATATACAGTGCAGCCCTGGTCAGTTTGAATTTGCCTTTGCATAGTTACTTGTGCACTCAATGTCACTCCTAAATTTTGCACCTGAGAAGAGATTAGTTTGATGCAATCGTTGACCTTCATCTGGGTAGGTATATCAGATGAATCAATCCAGTTTATATAGAGAATTTCCATTTGTTTAATGTTAAGGGCCAGTTTGTTATGAAACATCCAGGTCTTCATGGTCTTAATACACAAAAAGACACATTTACAAATGACTTCCAAGTGCAATCTGGGATGTCTAAGCCGTAATTCTGAAGAAAAAGCAGGTACATCCAAGTTCAACCACGATTTTACAAAATGGACGTGCCTTTTATGAATGTCTGCAAGGTGTCTTCATAGACATTCTCAAAATAGTATTCAAGACCAAGGGCATCTAGGAATAGCCTAATGGTTAGAATAGTGGGCCAAACCAGAGAAAACAAAACACCACAAAGGGAGCAACACTTCTGCAGTATATTCAGTCACTACAGAGAAGGACCAGAGAATGGGTCTTTCCGAATAAAGTCTTGTGTGTTCATGAGGCCTGATCTGTTTCTCCTCTTCTTCTGTGTGGTGACTAGGACCAGAAAAGCCATTGCTGATATCATTGTGATTATGGAGAGTACTGGGAAAGGCAGAGTTCCATTTTTTCTACACCCTCTGGACATTTTACAACCAAAACAAGCACTTTGCAGATGTCTATTTGTGCCTGGAGCAGGTCTAAAGTTGGGCGGTGTCACAGATGTCCCCAACATTTCTGAAATTGAGTGGGATGTCTAAGTCTATTGTATCATCCCAGACATGCCTCTGCCATACCCCCTTCCTACTTGGATGTCCCCGCATCAGAGATGTCTTTAAAGGTCAATTGTAAAATGGCTCCAGGGATATTTCCATGATTTGGATGCCTGTATGCATGTTTTTTCAAATGTCCAGATCACAACTATGACTTTTAAAATGACCCCTAAAGCTAAATAAACCAATATGTATGTCAGTGAATTTGTGGCAGGGATAAAAAAAATGAATGCCAACTGCATGTATGTGCTAACTAACTTCTAAATACACAAACAGTTTATAAATCATTGTAACATAAAATGAAATAGAACAGGATGGCTCTTAAGACACCCCAGTGGTTAAGTCAAACCAAGAAGACAATATCCAGATGATCTAAACTGTGCCCTATGATTTATTAAAAAAGATTGAAACTATGCCAGTACAGTATTTGATATCCCAAGGAATAATCCACCGTGTCAAAGGCACTGAATAGAAACAGAAAAAATGATTGCCCTGATCAAATCTTCATGAGATAATAATGTTTCCATTCCATGTTGTGGCCTAAACACAAATTGGAAAGGGCTGAGTACTGTGTGTTCTTTTACAAATTCTTGAGGCTGACTCAGAACAAGCTTTTCCATCACCTTGGCCAAAAAGGGCAAAGAAGAGACTGGTCAGAGAGTGGGTCAGTCCTATCCAATGAAGGATTTTTCAAAATAGGGCATATGGAGGCATCCCGGAGAATATTGGAAACAATGCCCTCTGAAAAGGATGTATCAATAATTAGAGTAATTGCATTACAGATATTGTCCCTAAGTGCTTTAAAAACCTTAAAAGGACAGTCATCAAAAAATTATAGGTGTTATTAAAAGCCACAATGGCTTCTTGGATTTGCTCAACTGAAACTAGGGAAATGTTTTCCCTTGGGGGAGTATCTAAAAGAGAAGGCAGAGCCATAATAGTGTCAGAGAAACCAGAATTAATTTCAGCTATCTTGGCCTGCAGGGATATCATAAATTCCTGTGAATCCAGCATGAAATTTTCAGCCGAGTCTGTCAAGGAATGAGCCAATCTTTTAGCAACAGAAAAATGTTTGGTACACTGTCCTAGTCGAGTATAGATTTGTGTTATAATAGTCTTTCTTAGTCTCAATAACTGCTTTATGATAAACCCTCAAATTACATAAATAATCCTGTTGGGAAAACTAATCCTGTGCTGCCTTCCATCTTCAATCCCTTCTACTCAGTATTCTCTTCTGCTCATTCAATGATTGTGTTAGCCAGGGAATCCTCATACTTTAACAACTACTTCCATCAATGAGGCTATCAGTTTAAGGAATCACAAAAGGAACCCCTCTATAATGCTATTGAGTCATCAATTCCTCAATAATCAAGACCAGATAATCTAGGTAGTCAGGTATTCTTTCAGTCTTCAATCTTACATCCCAAGCATATTGTGCGTGTGTGTGCCATTGAGTCAATACTGACTCCTGGAAACCCAGCCCCTGGGTTTTCTTGGTAGGGTGTGACAGGAAGTAGATTGCTAGGCCATTCTTCCACACAGTAAGTCTACAGCACCTGATATTCCAAGTTGGTCTCCCATCCAAGTACTAGCCAGGCCCAACCCTGCCACTGTGGATAACCCCGATCTTCAAACTTACGCATCATAAGTCTAGCCTGTATCTCAAATTCAGACAATGTCGAACAAATGCGCCGATATCGTAAAAATTGTGAATATGGTAAACTACACTTCAATTGATGAGGATGAAAACTCGTGAAATGCAACAAAGTATTCCTGTCAGTAGTTTTAGAATAAACCGTAGTAAAAAAACCTTCTTGTCATTTAAGAATTTTAACATCCAAAAAATGCAGCTCATAAGCGTGTATATTGATATCAAAGTTAATACAAGCGCTACAGTTGTTCAAATAGAGAAATAGAGAAAAAACTCATTTAAGCCCTGTCTCTGGCTAATTTGTATATGAGTTTTTTTGAAGATCAGTTTGTTTATTCTTCAAAGTATGCATTGAATATCATTAAATGGATCGCTATATAGATGATATTTTTCTTTTATGGCAAGGTTCTAAAGACCTCTTAAATGAGTTTTTTTTCTCTATTTGAACAACTGTAGTGCTTGTATTAACTTCAATATCAATATACATGCTTATGAGCTGTATTTTTTGGATGTTAAAATTCTTAAACGACAAGAAGGTTTTTTTTACTACGGTTTATTCTAAACCTACTGACAGGAATACTTTGTTGCATTTCACGAGTTTTCATCCTCATCATTTGAAGTGTAGTTTAACATATTCACGATTTTTACGATGTCGGCGTATTTGTTCTACATTGTCTGAATTTGAGATACAGGCTCGACTTATGATGCGTGGGTTTGAAGATTGGGGTTATCCTCATGTAGTTTTGTGAAAAGCATATAAGAGAGCAAGGTATAATCATCGAGAATGGTTGCTTCACCCTGATCGGGTGGAGTCTGGACATCTGTCTTTACCAACTGTTATATGTGTTTTACAACATTCTAGTCTTTCACATCATATAGCAACAGTGCTGCAAAGATGATGGTGTTTAATTAAAATGCATCCCAAGCTTTCAGGATGTTCATTGCGAATGGCGTATAGCCGTGGACGTAATCTAAGGGACCGGCTTTGCCCGGCAGTATCGCGGCTAGATAACAACTTAGCTACAATAACAGGCCATTCAGCATGTCATCATTGTTCTTTCTGCAGCATTATGAGTAATTCAATTTGTGTGGAGTATCAAAGTAAAGTTTGTCGTTTGCTCAGTAATACCACTTTGCATGTCATTTATGGTCTGTGGTGTTCTTGTTCGAAATTGTATATAGGTAAAACTACACAGCCCTTGAGGATGCGGCTCACTGAACTTAAATACAGTCTTCATAAAACTCGCGTAGATACACCCTTGATACAACACTGTATAGACTTGAATCATCGTTTTGAGGATCTACGTTCTACAGTATTGGAATATGTTCCACAGAACAACAGAAGGGGTGATCGCAACAGAATATTATTACAAAAGGAGCAATGGTGGATTTACACTCTGAATAATGTACGAGGCCGTCGGGCTGGGTCCCGCAGCCGGCAGTAACCTGGGCCCGGGCCCGGCTTCGGCCTCCACCGCGTGACAGGGGTCGGGGGGGGGGGGGAGATGGTGGAGGTGTGCAGCAGCGGCTGGAAATCGCTCCACGACATGACAGTGGAGCGATTTCATTGGCTCCTGGGCTGCGGGGCGGGGCTAAGGTTGGCAAGGAGCCGCATGGCCGGCCCTTTTCCGCGGCTCCTCGGGCTGGAAGGACACGTTTCCCGCCCACCCTCCCTATGGGGTCATGGGTGGTGGGGGGTTGTTGCAGCTGGGTGCAGGGTAGAGAGCCAGCGCTCGCCGAGGCGGCGGGGGCATTAACTGATTTAGGAGCAGTGGGGAGCGAAGGGCTCCCCGGGGTGGGGCGAGGCTTCCTGGTTGGGGGTCTCGGCCCGCTATACGGGTGTGTGCCGGCCTTTGCTACTAGCATGGTGAGGCAGGCGGCGGGCTTCGGGGAATGGAGGATGCTCTGCCTTGCTAATAATATGGCGGGTGGGGGCATTGTCCGGTGCTGGGGTGGGGGGGGGGGTTATGTTGGGATGTTGAATATGTTTGGGCCATGTTGGGCCAGTTGTTATATGAGTTAAATAAAGCTGCGACTAAAGTTGTACCAAGACATGGTCTCTGTAGTGTTTGTATGTGGACAAAGAGAAATGAAGGGGTCTGGGGTAAATGGTTGCTTTGGAGGGCGAGGAGGGCCTCCGGGTTACCAGACTTACTTTATATCCGAGTGGTTTAAATGACAAAATTGAATGGACTTTGTTTTTCTGAATGCTTTCTTAGGTGCTAAACATCTGACGTATATAACATTTTTGTTGGCCTTTTTGAGGGGTCCGACTGCTCTGCGTTATGTGGCTATGGAGCTTTAATCTGCTCACTTTTGTTCTTGTTTGTGAAGTATATGAATGAGTGTACAGCATTTTATGTGTGTGGTGATGTCATTGTTGGATAATGTTGTGATTGGTTGTTGGTTTTTAATAAGTAGTGTGTCATACGCCGTCTTTTTGGATGGCGGAGAGAGTGGAGGAATGAGAAGATCTAGTGTTGTATTTGTGGTATTTTTAACCCCTGAAGAAGCCATACTTTGGTGAAACGAAAGCTTTTGTAGGGTTTGGTATTAGTTGATTTCAGTATTGGCAATTAGAAAGTTTCCCTGCTGTATTCAACCTTTGAAGATTTTCGAAGATTTATGGTCTCGTTTATATGCCGACCTGTGCCGAAGTGGCTCTGGAACTGAAGAGTTGAAGAGCGTTATTAGAAGATAAGTAACCGTAGACCTAGTTAGGCATGTTTACTATTATTTTTGCTTACTTTACCCTCTTTTTTACAGGAGGCAACAGTCTGTTCCGGTGCTGCTTTGTGCAGTAGATTAAATAACGACGCTTTTGAATGAATGTGTATGTTTTGTGTTAAGGTGCTTTATTAAGTGTTTTGGGTTTCCCAGTCGTACTCATGTGGTGTTTAAGTGTTATGATTGGAAGTCTGTTATATTTGAGAGGGGTTATATAGAAGGCTTTTTTGACCAGTGATGTGAGCGTCAGCTGTTCCCTATAGTGATATTTTCACTAAATGCAGGGTATAAGCCATCCTGAGGTCATTTTTGCCTGTGATAAGTGTGACTGTATTGGGTTTGAAGGAGAGTATTTTTGTTTGATTATAGTTTGGATTATGAGCGGGTATTGTTTACAGGCTAGGTACAGACCAGCCATTCATGGCCTCCCTGAATTGCAGATTAGTACACCAGATACTCCCATGCTATCCCCAAACCACACAATCTCACTTGCAGTCACAAAAGCCATGATTCTGCCAAACCAAACCTATAACTAGCAGCTGCCAATGTTCCCTCTAATTTTCTGTAGGCTGTGTGCGCATAAAATATCATCTGTGCAGCTTTTGAAGGAAGGTTAAATTTTTGTGCGCTACATAATGGCACTCGGAGTTATATACTTTAAAATTTGACTACACGTCAGAATACAGTATGTACACCACATTGATTGCACTAGAAAATATTGTAGAACTTGTGAAAACCGTAAATACACAACAACTTTTAAATTTTAAGACGTCTGTTTTCAGAATCAGAACCAAACTTTTTGTGCGCTCTGTTGTAAAGTATGTGCGCTCGCTCGGCGAGGTGTGTGCGCGCGCACACGCGCACAGCTTAGAGGGAACAGTGGCAGCTGCTATATTTATTTAGCAATTCTTATGTACTGCTTTTCACTGGGTCAAAGTGGTGTACATTCAGGTACAGTATATATTTCCCCTTTTCCCCAAAGGGCTCACAATCTGTTTTGTAAATGATGCAATGGAAGTTTCAGTGGCTTGCCCAAGGCCACAAGGAGCACCTGTGGGACTAGAAACCCCAGTCCTTGTGGCCCAGGGTTGTTGTCCACTAGTGGAATTCAAACCCTTAGCCCTCTGGCCTGAGGCAACTTGTTCCAACCACTAGGCCACTCCTCCCTATACCAAAACAGCTATACCATAATGGCATGATGTCCCAGGACTACATATATGATCTCCCTTTCTCACTCCAACATGATTTGTTTCCAGACTCACTCACATACTATTCATACATCAACAGTCCTAGTTTTCAGAACACAGGATTTGTTAGGGTCCCCTGGATTAGATCTTTTGGTACAAACAGTACATTTCAGCATAGAGTGAATAAACACTATGGGGGTCATTCCAATCCTTGTTTAGTGGGTCTGGACGTCTGGATTGCACTGGTGGGAACAGAGCTTCCCGCAAATATAGCCAACTTGTGCAAGGAGCTCTGTTCATGGGCAGGAGGGGGTGGACCTGGGAAGGATTAAGGGTGGGCAGTGGGTGACTACTGACTCCGGATGTACAGGGTCAATTCAGAGTGTACATCCAGGGTTGGTCATCTAAACAGGGGACTTATTCCTTCTCTGAGGTGGAATAAGTCCCCCTGGACGTTGGGGACTGCTGGTGCCGGGGAACATAAAGAAGGTGAGGGGGTGCAGCGGGTTCCCCGCAGACTGACCTTGGCCATGGAAGGCCCAATCAAAGGTCGGGCTGCAGGGAAATCACTTTGTGGATGTCAGCCTGGGATCACAGCTTCTGCATGGGGCACATCCTGAATATCCAGCCACTATGCCATGATTCTGTTCTTTCATGGACATCTAGCCCCTGTGGGAGCAGAATTGGGTGCATCCCTGGGCCATCCGGATGTTTGGATGTCTGGTCAGACCAGGGACACACATCTTGGAATTGGCCTCGTGCAGGAGCTGCGATCCCAGGCCAACTTTCGCAAAGTGCTTTCCCCATAGCCCAACCCCCGATTGGGCCTCACCTTCTTTACGTGCCCTAGCACCAGCAGTCCCCGATGACCAGGGGGACATTCCACCTCTGAGGAGGAATAAGTCTCCTGTTTAGATGGCCGACCCATGATGAACACAGTCAACCTCTGAATCGGCCCTGCATGTATGGGGTCAGTCTCCACCCACTGCACGCCCTCGCTCCTCCCCGGCTCACCCACTCGTGCCCATGAACAGAACTCCCCACACAAGTTGGCTATATATGCAGGGAACTTCTTTCTCGCCAGTGCAATCTGGGCATTTAGTGAGTCTGGATGTCCGGCTCAGACATCCAGACCTGCTAAACGATGATTGGAATGATCCCCTATTGGTTTTCTATTTCTTTAAGAGTGTTTATTAATGTTTATTTACCTTATTACATTCCCTCACCTCTGCTTTCTGTTCTTGGTAATTGCATCCTATCTTTTTCAAGACTGCAGACACACCAGTTCAGCACATACTTGTCAAAACTATTGTTCGGTATAGGATGAATTGCAGAGCATAGCAGAATAATTTCTAAGCCCTGGCTTTATTCTATGTTTCAGCAAGAATAATGTGGATATCTGCGGGAAACATTTAAAATGTACACAGACCTTTCCTGAATACGCTTTATGGGTCCCATTCTGAAAGGCGACCAGCAGGGCTGTACGTCCCGGAGGAACATCCAGCCCTTCTGCCCATGATGTCCAAATTCAGCCACACCCCCTTCCCAGACGGCCAGAGCCGCAGTGCATGCAGAGCCGGAGGGGGGTGGGTGGGGGCAGATAGTGGGCGGCGTGAAGGCGGGCCAATCTGGTTGGGTTGTGGGAAAATGCGGATCAGCCCTGTGGTGGCCAGGACAGCATGTGGGGAGGATATCCCCACAGAGATGCAGGGGCATTCCAAGGTGTCTTAGGGCCCGATCCTGCACCCGCAGGAACGTCTGGCTCCTTGCAGTGCAGAATTGGGTCCTAACGGGCCCTTCCTGCTTGGGGGCGTCCGGAGGTGCCCCTTCTGGGATCGGGCTCCACATGTCTCTGTGGCTGACCATGCCCCCGGCCCACCCCCTCTGGGCATGTTCTGAGATCCCCGTGTTAGCACCATGGGCATGCACAACAGCAGTATTTCAGAATACGGTTGGGGATGTTTTCGGCACATAAATGTCACCATTGCACGTATATACCCCTTATTCATGTTCTGGAATGACCTCCTTAGTGAAATATCAGGATACTAGATATATTTTTTATGATCCCCAACAGATTTTGCTATTTCTTAATTCTAAACTGTCTGATGCTTAGAATGATGCTGATGCTGTTTCAGGTTCTGCTCCTTAGGTCCACATCTTAGGTGGCTAGGTTCACAATGAATTAGGTAATTAATTGCCCCTTACAGTCTTTCTTATGGACATTTTCCTTGGATTTGTATTGTGGACTAGATAAAAGCTTATTTAAGGTCAGCATTTTACTTTTCTTTTTTAGGTTTTTTTTTTTTCTAATAGACTACCTATTTGATGTAACAAGTTTATTTTGCTTTGATGTGTTTGTAACAAGTTTCAGAAATATAAAGAAAAGTTGAACAGTTAGACCATTGATCTATCTCTGCTGCATGTCTATGGCAACTCCCCTTTCCTCAGAGTGAACATCAGTCACCACTCAACTTTATCACCCCCCACTCAATCAGATTCCAACCCAGTCAGTTATTCGGAGTCCATAACTAGGATGCTTAGGGGTCTTTTACTGATGGTCTCTAAGATGCTGCATGCAATGTGTCAATGGCACTGAAACTATGGCACACTAGGTGCAATACCACTGTTTTAAAGCATTTTCCCAGCAGTTAACATGAAGCTCTGTCCCCTAGTGTGTGCTGAATTAGCATGGGTGCACTCAACTCCACCTATTGCAGTGGTGTTAGATAACGAACACACCAAGAGGAAGGAGCTCCGGAAAAACGAGCAAGTCTACATAAAGCGGAGGAGAAAAATGGCCACACTACTGATATTTATGATAAAAGAAGCCTTTATTTCAAAACCTTCAAGGTTCAGGACCCGACTTGGCCAAGTTTCAGCTGTCAGTCTGCATCAGAGGTCTGAAACATGGACATGTACATATGTCATAAGATAATATATATTAACACAGGTAAATTATAATAAAATCAAACAATATAAAATGAAAATAAAGGCAACTCTACTGGCAGGAGACCAGTTGGAAAAGATCTCCAGTACAATGAGAAGAATGTCTAAAAAACAATAATAAAAAGATAAATATATAAATAAAAAATAAGAACCATGGAAATACATACCAATCAGGAACAATTAATAAAATATCATCTATTAATATATCAAGCCATAAGGCACAAGTGATTTGTAATGTAATATGAAATTGAAAAAGGAATCACCAAAAGAACATGTGAATATGTAATTCCAAAATAGAAATAAAAGACACATGCAGTGATTAAATAGGGCATACTCTTCATGGCGCTTCCCTAACCCAAGAGGGAGAAAGCAATGTTTTAACACCAGGGGTAGAAAGTGTATCATGCACTTCCCTAAAAAAACCTTGTCATGCACTTCCCTAATACTATAGAAAGGGTAACACATTTGTAACCATGTCCTAAAGTAACCATAATTATGATTAATGTGCATCCATGTTACAAAAGAGAAACGTTTGAAAGGGAAAAGAAAAAGAAAGGTCCGTACTACCCGAGAGCGCAGTTCAGCAAAACGGACTCCACAAATGCCTATATAAAAGTTTAAAAACACATTTATTCAAAAGAATGGCCTTAATCAACCATCCAAAGAGGGCAGATGTCTAGTCATGAGGCCATCATGTTCTTCAATTCCAACATTACAATAGATGGTCACAGAGAAGAGACAAACCACGGCAAAAGTTTTTAAGAATCCTCCTCGCTTCTCTAAAAATAATGTATAGAATGCAAAAGAGTAGTACATGTATCTTAAAATACATAATCAAAAATTGAAAGAGAAGGACATAAAAGAAGTAAATGTACAAAGGGGTCTATGGAAGCTAGATGGGGGCAGGAAAGGTGTGGCATGAGGCAGATACAGGACAGGCTGTGGGTGGTCTGCAGTCCCGGACGTACAGGGCCGATTCTGATGTCAGCTCTGTACGTCCGGGACCGGCAGAGTAGATGAGGAACTTATTCCACCTCTGAGGTAGAATAAGTTCCCCTAGACAGGAAGGGACAGCAGGCCCAGGGAGCATCAAAGGGTGGAGGGGGCAAAGGAGATTCCCTACAGTCTGACCCTGGCCTTGGGAGGCCAGATCTGGGGTTAGACTGCGGGGAATGAATTAAATCATGGCGGCCGGGGATCACAGCTCCTGAATGGAGCCACTGTGCCATGGCAACTGGAAGCCATGATGCCACGGCTCCATTCAGGAGCCCTGATTGAATTAGCTGGGCAGGTGCCTGTATGTGTAGGCTGTCCAGAATCGGGTCCAGGCCTGCATGTACAGGCTTAGGATTCTGATCCCGCAGGGGCTAGACGTGCCCCGCAGGATCAGAATCCTGTCTCTCTCTGTGCATCCTATTCTGATCGGACGCACAGAGCTCGGGATGTCCACTTTAGAATAGGTCTCCACGTGCACTAAAGTCTATACTTTCAGCGTCTCACTGGAATAAAATGTCTAGAACCACCAGGCACATGTCTGCCCTTTAAATGTAAAATCCAATTGATGTAATTGAATGTCCTAATGCATATTCATAAGGGGGATGGCTAAAATACGTAAAAACGCTGAGTGAAGGCAAATCAAACCATAAAGTCTGCAAGTTGATAAACAGTAGACAGAACGTGAAAATGGTTAATAAAGGGATAAAAAAGTATCACAGAAGGTCCCATGATTGGAATAAGTACCTCTCTATAAAACATAAGAATACCCAACAAACAAATCGCTAACAGAATCATAGAGAGACTAATCTGTAAACAATTTAAAATACAATATCAAGAAGGAGCACTGCAAAATGAACAATAAGAGAAAAGACAAAGAAAAATCTTCCATTCCTTACTGTATATTGCTCTGTGGGTACATCAGAAGGAAGGAGTCAGAAATTCAAAAAACATCCAGTGCTATGTAAGTCTGAGAGACAAAAACAGGGAATTCACCCAGTCAGTGATGTGATTATACTCAACCATAAATGACCATATCAGACAAAAAAAAACTTACTAGTGTAATAAATCTAAAACACTTCAAGAGATCAAAGAAAAGAGAAAAAATGGGGGGGGGGGGGACACAGTAGGTCAGATTGAAGACTCTGATGTATAAAATCTTAAAAGGCAAAAAAGTGGGGTGGGGGGATGGAGGTGGGAGGATGGGGAGAGGGATTGATATATTAATAGGCGAATAGTGCCGTGGTTGTCAGAGGAAATATTCAGCGCCACTATTCACACAGTACGCTGAATATCTTTGGTCTGCATTTGTCTGGTTAGCAGATACTAGTTGTCAGATTATAGAGCAGAGGTAGGAAAAGTACAAAGAAGGCAAACAAAAGGATGAAGGGGTAGGATGACATCCCTATAAAGAAAAACTAAACATTTCAAGCAAAATGGAGAAAGTATTTTTTCATTCAGTTAACAATTAAGCCATGGAATTTGTTGGCAGACTATGCAGAAATGAGTGGTTTTCATCAGGATTGATGGAAATGAAAATAATTGCAGTGTCTAGAAGGAAGATGGAGAACAACAGAGCTCCGGTGAGATAGCAATTTATGGAAGAAGATGATTAACGAGCATCGGAAATTAGTGCAGGAAACAAAAAGGAAGATATGTTCAAACAGGATTTAAGAAATGATCAATAAACCTAAACAGTTGTTTCGGGTAGCAAAACAATTATTAGGGCAAAGAAACGGGAAGGAGTGGGTTAGTGAGGGTGAGATGAAGGTGGAACAGGTAGTGGAGTATTTGGTTAATAAAGTGGAGAAGCTAAAAACTGGTCAGAATATAGTGAGGATGGAGGAGGAAAGAATTAATGGTAATATGGGAGAGACTGGATGGGAGACTTTTGTATAGATGACTTAGGAAAAATTGAATCCTTTAGAAAAGAGCTAAAAACATATCTCTTCACCCAACACTTCCATAATCTACAGCACACATTTGAACAGACTTCGCAAGAACGTAATAACTATCAAACACAAGCTGACCCTACCTAATAAACTTCTCATACAAACTCATTTCCCACTGCCCTCTACCTCAGTCTCCTCATTAATTCACTCCAATCAAGTGACACAATGTAAATAGAACCTAAGCATCAATTCCCATACCTGTACATATGTTGGCTGTAAATAGTTGCTCTTTACAAGCTAATTCAAAAGCTCCAACTTTTTATTCCTTGCAAATAGTTAATATGTATTCAAATAGTTATTATGTTCAAATGGTTACTATGTTCAACGTCATTGTTATGTTTCAGTTCTCTGTAAACTGCCCCTGATCTCTGGAAGGGGCGGTATAAATAAATAAATACAATTTTAAAGAGTGCATATCACTTGGATGTATCCGTATCTGTTGCAGCGATATTCAGAGGGGGTATTGTCATGGATGATATATTTCATGAATGCCTCTTTCAAGCAGGGAGTTTACCCAGAACTACTGATGGCCAAATTTTGCGGTGCTGCTCCACTAGTGTGAGTGCAGCACTTCGTGACTGTGGCCATTTTGCAATGGCTGAATGACGGTGCAGTAGTGGGGAGTCCTGCTCCTGCCCCATGGACCCACTAGACCACCAGTTTTCAAAAGGTAGGCCTATGGAGGAGTTTAGGGGTCAGGGGGAGAGAGTGGGGGTGGGGGGCCATGAGGCCCCCTCTCTTTGATGGCTGGCTATTCCGGATATTGTATTTTTAATGGGGACGTGAGAGACAGAGGAGGAAATTGAGGGGCCATGGGCTCCCCCCCCCTTGACTAGTGGATCAAAGGGTGGATAGGGAGGAGGCTTTAACCAACTGGCTAGCTGGGATGCTGTTTTGGTTGAGGGGGTACACCTATCCCTCCCTAGGCAGCTCCCGATGGGGATAGGGAACTGTCAAGGGCAGATCAGTGCTGCAGGGAGGCCAGCACTTATTTTGTTAATATTGTTGGTGCCGTGGATTGCAACACCTGGCACCAACAATACTGTGGAGGAGCGGAGGCCCAATCATGTTCTTTGGAGGCCCAATCACCTCTAGGGCATGAGGCCACATTCCCACATTATCGAGCCTCCAGGCAGATAACAGCACAGCGATTTGGCTACATTTTGGTAGCCACTACATGAAAACATTCACACATGGCTGCCAACCATCACCACCCCTACTCCCTGCCCCGATCCTGGCCCTAGAGCACTGCACTACACAAAAAAATCAGATATCACAAAGAATTGCCTGTGATATCTGATTTTTCAGTTGCTACCATGGAACATTAATTCTGCTTTTGTCCCGTGGTAACAGTTAATACCCTTTAGCAGACACACCACTAAGCATCAAAAAATAGGCATACGGGAAGATTTATATGATTTATACTAGACATAGGCTCTACTGAAGGGTATAGCTTGGGTGGAGCAGAGGTAGAGTTGGGTTGTACAATCACACATTTACTTCTTTGGAGCAGATGCAAATTTGTGCATCAGCATTTGTACACTATTGAGGATGGATCTGGGATTTATTTTAGGAAAGCACATTAGCACCTATGTTGCCTTTATAAAATAGTTTTAAAATAGACACTTTTTCTGGACTTTTCACAAATGCATATGTCAGGGTGGCCCACATAAATAGTAGCTATAATATGAAACTTCCAACATTGCAAATTATATGTGGATATTCTGCAGCACCACATAAATGCAGCACATCGCTGAATGTATGCACAATTTAAATCCATCAAAGTTAGATGGCTGAATGTGAACCTTGATATGACTTTGTTTTACTTGTTTTATTGTATAATGTTTGTCTTACCGGATTTTCATTGATACTACTGTGAACCTCTCAGAAAGTCATTTGCTCAGAAAGAACTGTATATAATTGTTTTACATAACTGAATATCTATATCCACATACATCTCTATATAGAATTCTAAGCAGACAAGCAAAAGATAGGTTTTGAGTGCAACTTCATGAAGCAAAAATTGTGACAAAAATCAATGTTTGCATTTAAAACAGTGCAGAAAATATACATGAAAATGCATTTATTTATTTATTATTTAATTGGGTTTTTTTATACCACTTTTCATCGGGTCAAAGTGGTTTACAATCAACAGAACTTTCGTTGGTTACAATGAATGATAACAAATATACAGGGGTGTGTGGAGGGTGCATTAAAAACATACCATTAATCAAGGAATCAAAGAAATTAACATATGGGGCAACATTTTCCCTTCAGAAATGTCTTGCAACTAGCAATTACAACTAGTAGCTCATGCTTGCTGTACAACAGAGATTTCTAAACTAAATTCAGGAATCAGAAACTTTAAACTATTAATATATCATATACTTTGATAAATATATCTTAACTGGTGTTAGGACTTTAAATTCTTTCCCTGCAGTGAAATAGCTGACACATATTTGACTGCATGAACGTAAAGTGACTTCTTAATACTGGCCTTAAAGAAGAACCCTTAGCTATGTAGTTGCCATTAGTGTTCTCTGCACTCTTTATCCTGGACCGTTGAGACTCCTGGCTGCCAAATTATGTGAATTATGGTCAGTTATATAGTGCTCCCCTATTCACCAGGGAGAAGGCTGAGGCTCGGGAACTTGCTACACTTCTGACCATTAAAAGCCAGCTTGACATAGCTTTTCATCTATTTTTTTAATGGATGAACTCTTACCAAATCTTCAGGGATCTGAATGGGACTGAGAATGGCTGCAGTTGTTGGACTGCCTCGTTACATTTTAGGTTTTGTTTTGTTTATCCATTTCTGTTTGCTTGTTAAAAAGAGATTATAGAAATAATGTGTCGTTTTCCACATCTGTTCCCAATCTGCATATCTACTAAATAGTCCCATGTTTTCTTGAATTCAGATACTGTCCTTAGCTCAACCAACTCAACTGGGAGGTCATTTCAGATAGACATCACCCATTATGTAAAGAAATGTTTCCTTAGATCAGGCCTTGACAAATTTTCTTTGGATCTGGGTGCCAGCTCAAAAACGTAGCGGCCAATAGTAAGAACTCTCTAAATTTCCCTGTTATCCTCTGAGACGTTGAAAAGCTGAGAGTCACTTGCAAAACGTAATACTCTAGGAGCTATATTTTTGAAGGTTTCCTCTGCAGGGTCTGCTGCAGCTGATTTAGAAACTGATTTACTAAGACTGTTTTCCCATTCTGTATCTATAGGAGAAAAGGTTTTCAAAATCAGGTCCTTAATATTTATTTGCACTCCTTTTTTCTCCCTTTTAGTCTCCATACATAGTCTCTTTCATCCTCTCATCTTATTTCTAGTAATCTCTCCTATCTCGTCTCCCATCCTGTCTCTAGTCTTCCTCCTTCTCCTAGTCTCCACCAATCTTCCTCTCTCAACTCCATTCCTCACCCCTTTTCCACCTAGTCATCCCTCCCCCTGTTAACTGTCTCCCAATGCAATGACCCCTCAGCTAACCAACCATCTACCTAAGCACCCCCTCAATTGTACCCACCTTCTCTCAAAACCCCCATCCAGTCACTTCTCTCCTCATTCCTTGCCAGCCATCCTTCCTAGCTAACTAATCATACATCCATTACTCCCAGGAAGTCATCCTCCACTAGGTTATCCCCTCCCTCAACCTTCCCACCCAACCAGTCACCTCAAGCTGATTTGAATCAGCTACTCCTCCTTTCTCACCTTGTTGGCACTTGATGCTCCTCCTGGCCCATGTTCATGCAGCTCTGAGTTACAGTACTTGAACTCCCACAATAATTTTTTGAGCAAAGTACAAGAATTCAGGCATTGCAAGGATAAAACTCAACTGAAAGCTGCATGGGTTCAGGATGGCACTGTTTTGCAACAGGAGAAACACAGGAAGGATGTTTAGTATAGGTTATGAGAACCTGACATGATTTGTCATGCCTTGCCTTAGATTCCTCCAGAATTTAATTCCTTTCACCCTTATCCTATGATCCTTCATTCCAATGCTTCCTTTCCTCCTGTGCATTGATTTCTTGGAATCTATCATACCGCCCACATTCCATCTTTCCTCCAGGTTAAACATATTTTACTATTTTAGTAGCCACCCTCTGGACCAACTCCATCGGGTTTATATTCTGTTGAGAGCATGGTCTTCAGAATAGCACACAGCATTCCAAAGGAGGTCTCACTAGAGACTTATACAGAGGCACTGTCACTTTCCTTTTTCTGCTTGCTTTTGCCATTGTTTTTTTTTTTTTTTTTACCTTAAAATCATCAGATACAATGACCTTCAGATCCTGGTCTTGTTTCATGCAGAGAAAAATATCATTACCTATACTGTTTTGCTCTCTTGTGGTTTTGCAGCTCAAATGCATGATCTTGCACTTTGTAGTAGGAATATGCATGCCAAAAATGTATGCATCAGTTAGTATTTATCCACAAACATAGTTCAATTTGTCTTCATACACTGAATCAGTTGTGTTTTCATCACATTGCCCCCCACTGAGGTCTATGGGGCAAACAATTTTATAATGTAACAGTGGGGTTTTCCATTCATTTGAATGAAACCAGTTTGAAACTTGCTAGAAGGCATCTGTAATGGAGGCAACAACATTGCAAGTTATCAAGAGTATCACCAGCACTGTATGGCCTGAAGATGGGAAAATAACGTTCACTATCAACAAAACTATAAACCACCTTCATAGGGAAAAGTGGCACAAAGGGCAGAATGAACATTCCAAACTAATGGAAGAGGGAAAGCTGCATTAAAATTGGTGGGAAAACACCAAGGAACTTTGAAAGGAGCAAAATGGCACTAACCAATCAAGAAGACTCCAACATATTGACAGAATAGTAAAGCAGCATTAAACACTGTCCAGATGACAGCGTAAGTGGGTTACAGAAGCAATAAAATTGTATGAAAGGCATAGAATCACTGGAAGAGGGCAAACATGCTACCCAAATTGGCTGGAAGGCTCTATAACACCTGAAGAGTGCCAACACAGCAGCAAGATAGACTGGAAGGCCATAAAACACCAGAGGAGAGTCAACATAGCAATCACAGCAGACTCCCATGGCAGATAGGCTGCATAAGCTCAAGCTGTGGGAGTAGTATAAGGTCAGTTTAACTATGTATCTCCAAGTTGAGAGTCCTGGCACTGAGGGGTTTTGTCCCAGCATAGAAACCTTTAAAGAAGATTGCCCCAGGCTGGGGAAAATCTTCATGGACTGCTTGGAATGAGATCAGGAAAGATTTATATAGAAAGCAGAGGATATGACTGGTTTTCCAAGATGGCGGCAAGCACAGCTCACTCATTCTGATGCTTTTGCCTGATGGGAAAGAGAAAGGCTAAGTCGGGGAAGCAGCCCCAGGTTCCCCAACAGTCCTCTACTTCATTACCTACTACTGGTCCTTTGGATGTATTCCTGACCAGTCAAGAGTGAAAAGCTGGTGGATGTGGGAGTGGTGAGCCTAGCTGTGAGGACTCTTGAGTTAAGTGGCTCAGGGACTTCTTCGGGCATAGATCTAACATCCCCAGTGATATGGAGGCCCTCGAAACAAGCCTGCTCCGTAAAGACTCCAAGAGGCTTGCAGGCTTCAGGCTTGCCTGAAGCTGGTTTGCCTGTTTCTCTGTTGGGGCCAATCTCCAGACGTGACATGGGACAGATGGTGACCCCACCTAGTCAGCATCTGTCTGGTGCAAAGCTCGAGAGTGGAGGACTACTGGCGGCTATAGAAGGTGTCGCTGGAAAGCTCCGGGGGAACACTGCGGGAGCTTCTATTGACACAAGCATGGAGGATGGTGCTTATTTTTCTTTTTCAATGACCGCAGTAGTTCACCCTGGAAGTGATTTGGATGGCGATTAAGCAGTTGGGTGAGGCCATTATCCCACAAATTCAAATTCTCCATGCTAAAGTTCAGTTTAATACAGAGGCTTGTCTGAAGAATTCTGAAAAGATTGGGTCTTTAAAAACTTCTCTTGGGGACTTGACTGAGCAAACTGTTCATTTAGAAATCAATTCAGAAGCTTTTGTCAAGGATGCTACCCAGTTAAAAGCTCTAAATGTTCAATAACCTCTGCTTGATTAATTTTCTGAGGTCTTCAGTAGTATCTGCAAGACATATGTTTAAATGTTATCGTCTGAGGTCTTGGGGTTCCTGCTAAGTCCTATCCTCCCTTGGTGAAAATCTAGTATTTACTGACTGTTGAGAAAGTACTAGCTGGAGCTGAGATAGCAGGGTCCTCAGCATGCTGATGTTCTTAATGTATCCAATATCTTGAAACGTTCAGGTAGTGAGCCTGTTACCCCCGCTACTTGTTTGGCCACTTTTGCACTTGTATCGGACAGGGAATTGGTTTCTTAAAATGTTTTTCAAGTAAAAGAACCTTTGCTTTAAGGGCTTATTGGTCTGGATTTTTCCTGACCTAGCAAGAGAAACCCAGCTCCACAGGAGATAGTTTCTGCTCCTGTAGCCTTGGGTTTTGCACCTTGGGGGGGGGGGGGTATTTTTCCTAAGTACCCCTGTAAATTCCTGGTCAAGATACAAGCTGTTTCATATATTTTTTTGTATCCTTCTCAGTTAATTTTCTTCTGGATCAAGAACTAGTGAAGTTTCCTGCCCTGTAGGAAGTTATAGCCATCATCTGATTAGTTCTGACTTTTTTACTTTGACAGTATCATTTAATGTGATTTTCTCTAGTGTTTTGGGGAACTCCCTCTAGAGAGCTAGAGAAGGGGTTATTTGTTTATTGCTTTTTTTTTCACCTGTCCACAACTGCTGTGTTTTCTGTCTTGACTAGATTGTAAGCTCTGCTGAGCAGGGACCATCTTTTACGTGTGTCTGTGCAGCTCTGCATATGCTTTATAGTGATATACCAATGATCAGTAGTATTAGTAGTGGTTGTAGTAGGGCTTTCTGGCTATGGCATCTGATTCCTACCTATCTGGGTACTGGCATTTCTCACAACAGCTACATCTGTCCCACCGTGGCATATGTCAGACTTTATACATCCGCTATCTAGAGGGTGATCCTGTCTGCCTTTCCACAGTCTGCTTTGTGGCACTGCTCACCTGGTCAGGGCTGTGTGGGCATGGAAAGAGAGATTCCTGTGCCATCACACCAAGTAGCCAGCCTCCAGATCTATCACCACTCTCACAGCTCTCATAGATCCTGGACTGGGTAGGGATGTAGGCTTCATGGAACAATCTGGGGAATGTTGGAACAACATCAGTCATGTTTCCCAGTGCCTGGCACAGTGGATGTATGACTGGACTATCCCACTGCCAACAATATATGATCTTATTAGAGTCCCTATGAAAAATAAGCCAGAAGGAATCTGAATAGGTTCCCTATAGCTAAATGTCAAAACATATCCCTGTCAGTAATAAGGGATCCTCAGAATAAAAACATTCAGCGTGAAAACAGCACTAATATGTGCTGAACAGCAACACCATTGGTCTCAAATAATGTGCATTATGGGCATGTATTAGTGCTATTTTCACTGTTGAATGTTCTTAGTCTGAATTTTTGACAGGGATATGTTTTGATATTTAGCTATAGAGAACCTCCTCTGATTTTTTTTCTGCCTGATCATACTGGCACCGGGTGATGCTGTGGTCATCCATATGCTCCAGGTACTGGCCAGGCTTTCATGTTCGCCCTGAGTTGCAAATGAGCACAGCATATCCTCCCATGTACCCCTTAAACCACACACACACACTCTCACTTTCAATCACAAAAACATAATTCTGCCAAAAAGATGCCCTGAACCTATACATAACAGCTATGATATAACAGTAACATCATGGGGTACCAGAACTAAAAATATGATCTCCATTTCTTACCCAAACAAGAATCCTTTCCCTACTCATGCCAATACTATCCCTACATCAGCAGTTCCATCATTCAGAACATGGGAATCGTTAGGATCCCTTAGATTATCTCATTTTGCACAAACAGCACATTTCAGCATAGCTATAATGCACACAATTGCTCTTCTTAATATTTCTGTGAGGATGTTTAGTAATGTTTCTATACCTTACAACATTCCCTCACCTCTGCTTTCTGTTCCTTAAAACTGCATCTTGTGTTTTTACAGACTGCAATCACACCAATTCAAATCATAATTGTCACACCCATTCTTCAATCTAGGATGCATGGCAGAGAAGAACAGAATTTTTTCTAAGTCCAGGCCTTATACCACGCTTCCACAGGAATAATGTGATTGTCTGTGGGAAGCACTTAAAATGCTTCCGTGGCATAAATGTTCAGGGAGAGAGCCTCTTTCAATTGAAAGCAAGTTCTGCTACGAGGGGACATGGGATGAGGGAGAAGGGAGATAGATTCAGGAGTGATATGCGGAAATATTTCTTTACGGAAAGAGTAGTGGATCCATGGAATAGTCTCCCAGTGGAGGTGGTAGAGATGAGAACACAGAGGAGTGGCCGGTTCACACACACAACACTTTTATTGACCAAATAAAAAGTGGCCCAAACCCAACACAGGACCGTGTTTCGTAGTGTACTTCATCAGGGGTTCGTCAGGACACACTAAAAAACAGATAACACCAAACTTCAAATCAAGCACCCTTCAAACCCCACCATCCAGAAATCCATATGGCCCAGAGATGAACTTGATTCTGCTCCCACGGGGGCTAGATAGTCCCGGCAGGAGCAGAATCACAGCATTGGGCCAGGATTCCCAGACCGTGATCCGATTCTGGCATCCCAGACATCCAGGCACTTCCCTGGCTAGCTCAGCATGGCTCCTGCATGGAGATGTGGTGCCATGGCATCCTATTATCATGACATCACGGCTCCATGTAGGAGTCCCAGTAAACTTCACTGCACAAAATGCCCTGTTCCCCAACGCATGACCCCCAATTAGGCCTTCTTAAGCCAGGATTGGGTGGCGGGGAACCCCCTGCAACCACCTACCCAGTTATGGGGTCCTGATGGTGCCATTCTCTGATGCTGGAGGGACTTATTCTATCTCCAAGGTGGAATAAGTCTCCCATCTATCCTGATGAACCTGGATGTTCAGGGCCATGTCCGGAATCAGCCCTGTATGTCCAGGTTGTGCACTCCACCCCCAGCCTGCCCACTTTACTCCCTGTTGCTGCCCCTGCCCGCCCCCATACAGAACTCTCCACACATCTCCTATGTACATGCTTTGGACAGAGAATAGGGGCCAGGTGAATAACAGGGATGTATGTCCAAATCGGATTACATCCTCGCTATTCGTCATTTGGAATGACCCCCATAATTAATATCTTGAGATATGTTTAGTTTATCCTTATAGATGTCCTTAGCAGTTGGGTAGAGGATATCAAGAGGATACAACCTTTTAAGGCCTTTGGTTGTATTGTTGAATGTGATGATTTTTCATGAATTTGTCACCTTGTGGTGATTTTTATTATTTTATCAAATAAACTCTTCCACACCTCTTCCACACAGATATTCACTCTGGCTCATCTTACCTCATCAAAAGTCTTCTTGTGTCTTTTGGGGAAACTGCTAGGTACTTGTGACCTAGATTGGCCACTGCTGGAAGCAGGATACTGAGCTTGATGGACCTTGGTCTGACCCAGTATGGCATTTCTTATGTTCTTCCCCAACCTCTATAATTCTAGCATTAGTATTATATCTTCTCTATGAAAGTGTTTTTCTACCTAGCTCTATTTAAAAATAGTCCCCTATAACTAGCTTCATTTCAATTCAGTGTTTTAAAGCCCCTAACAGACCTTTGCACATATAAAACTAGTTTTACAAGTCATTTTCTTTCAATTTCACTGAGTATATATATTATTTATTTAAATTACATCAGGAGTTTTAGTCTTCTGGGCTCTTCCCAGGTGCCTACAGTCTCAGTTGATTGCCTGCATCAACTTTCCCTCTGCAGCTAGCAACACCCTGCATGGGGACACCATAATCCAGCACACTGTAAAACACTCTCACATGCGTACACACATTAAATAACATTCACTTTCATTTGCATGTTCTTTTCTTTTATGTAAGCTTTCTCTGGCACTTTTATTTGATAGTCTTTTGACACTTTTCATTTATTTTTAATGCCGCAGTCACTTGGTTTTCATTACTTTTCATTTTTGTCTCTTTTTCTTTCATTTTTGCCCTCTGGGGTTCACCTGGCCCCTCCAACACGATGTTGGATCATTTTCCAACCTTATTTTTACTTTTATCTTTATTTATTTATATTTTTATCGTCTTCCTGACTCTCTGCTGTCTCCTGCCACCCCTCCCCCCACCTGGAGTGCTTCCATGCATGTGCATGCATGCACAGGCACTTTTGGGTTTGGTCTGGCACAAATAAAACCTCTTCATGCCTGCCTGATGCTCTCAGAGTCATTTTGAAGCCCCGGGTGCATCATCATGATCGTGAGAGGCCATGATCCAAGAATACCTTCAATGCCAGGGGAGAACTGGGGAGCCGGCAAAATGCAGGGCTCCCTGCTGCATAAAAATGCCCAGGACCTGCCCTGCTCTCAGTTAAAAAAAAATGTGGCAGCCAGGTATTTTTAACTTTCCTTTTCTCTGCCATTACACAAATACGCCAAAAGTGCTGAAATACAGTATGAAAGGAAACATCCAGAATCTGCCTCCATCATCAAACTCGAACAAGCATTCTGATGACTAGAAGGAATGAGTGAGAATCCACAAACACACACGGGGAAGGAAGCCACAGAATTTGAAAAACAAGAGAGGGGGCATTAATAAGCAGTTGCAAGGGATGAGGTTCACCTAGGGCACCTCATCTCCTTGTACTGGCCCTGGAAGCCGGACATAGTGGAATAGGAGAAGAACATCAGAACGGCATTGATGACAGAGGTGTCAGTCCTACTCGACTATTCTATGAATTGTTTTGAGAGGGAGAACTTCAAGTACCAAGAAAAGCACTCAAAGACAAAGAAAATGTGGCAGAAAGATACCAAGCTTTTTCTCACCGTGTTGAGTGCCACACTACTACTACTACTACTATTTAGCATTTATTTATTTATTTATTTAACACTTATTTATATACCGCATCTTCCAGCGATCAGTTGCGGTGTACAATTAACAACAATTAACAATGCAGAGCTTGTTTTACATAGAACAATTTATATAGCGCCACACATGCAGTGCTGTACAGGCATATATATAGGAGACAGTCCCTGCTCGTTGAAGTCCTGCTCGTCCGAGCTTACAATCTAGTTGAGACAGTAGAGAGCATTAGTCAAGTCGGTGCAAAGCACAATATGGTTTTTACAATTCGGTCATGAAAATTGATGTGAGTCAGGTTGAGATAAAGGATAGAAGTCAGGATCTGAAAGTGATAGTAAAGAGGTGGGTCTTCAATCTGGATTTGAAGAGGGACAGTGAGGGTGACTGGCGTATAGACACAGGTAGGCTGTTCCAGACGTAAGGTGCAGCAAGGTGAAAGGAGCAAAGTCGGGAGTTAGCGGTGCGAGTGAAAGGCCTAGATAGAAGTAACTTGTTAGCGGAGTGAAGTTCCAGAGAGGGGATGTAGGGAGAAATAAGAGGTGAGAGATATTGAGGGGCCGTAGAGTGAATGCATTTATAGGTCAGTAGGAGAAGTTTGAATTGGATGCGGAATTGGATAAGGAGCCAGTGAAGCGACTTGAGAAGAGGGGTAATGTGGGCATGGCGAGACTGGCGGAAGATTAGTCGAGCAGCATAATTTTGTATAGATTGAAGGGGAAAGAGGTGGCTCACAGGGAGACCAGCAAGGAGTAGGTTGCAGTAGTCGAGGCGAGAGGAGATTAAGGAGTGGATAAGCATTTTGGTGGTGTGTTCAGAAAGGAAGGGGCGGATTTTGCTAATGTAGAGAAAGAAGCAGCAGGTCTTAGCTATGAGCTGGATATGTGTGGTGAAGGAGAGAGAGGAGTCAAAGATAACCCCCAGATTGCGGGCCGAGGGAACAGGAAGGATCATAGATCCATCCACGGAGACTGAGAAGGGGGGGGGGGGTGAGGAGGGGAGGAGTTGGGGGGAAAGACAAGGAGTTCAGTCTTGGCCATGTTCAACTTCAAGTGGCAATGAGACATCCAGGCAGCGATGTCAGAAAGGCAGGCAGAGATCCTGGTCTGGATTGCTGGAGAGATATTAGGTGTAGAGAGGTAGATTTGGGAGTCATCGGGAGATGGTACTGACAGCCGTGGGAGGAGATGAGCACGCCAAGGGATTGGGTATAGAGAGAGAAAAGGAGGGGGCCCAAGACGGATCCCTGGGGTACACCAACATGGAGTGGGGTGGGAGAGGAGGAGGAGCCACCAGAGCATACACTAAAGGAGTGATGGGAGAGGTAGGAGGAGAACCAGGATAGTATGGAGTCCTTGAAACCAAGTGAGGAGAGGGTAGTGAGTGGAAGATTGTGGTCAACAGTGTCAAAGGCAGCGGAGAGGTCGAGAAGGATGAGGACTGGGTAGAGGCCCTTAGATTTAGCCAGGAACAAGTCATTGGAGACGTTTGTAAGAGCCGTTTCAGTGGCTTCATGAAGAAGAATTTGCAAGCACACCTTGATAAATTACCCATATATGTTACGAATTCCAGAAGGACAGTCTATGCTGAGCATTAGCAGGAAATTGGAGAGACTGAGATCATACTCCACCTATCCTAGCTTAGAAGTTGAGATTCATGATTAACATGTAAGTGCAAAACTAACCCATTTGGAAAAATTGTCCCGAGTTTCCTCCCAGGATAATGACCTTGTGGCTGCACAGGAAAAGAAAGGTTGTCATTTGAGATGTGTACTAGTATGATTTGGTTTTTTTTAAGTGAATGTGAATTTTACATAAAAAAGATTAATGTATATGAGGATTTTTATCTAAAAAAATGAGAAAAATAAACACTAGGCACATGGCAAAACAGACAAAGCTATTCATATCACTTAACACATTAATGGTGGCAATGTACTTAGTGTTTATTGGTATTTATGCTTCTTTCGCATACCTTGGGCTAATTTTGTTAATGTGTGGCACTCTTTTATTGATTGCTAACATACGTGTTATTTAATACAGGGCCCATTATATGCAATGGGGTTTACTTACCAGTAATGCAATTTAACAGAGTTAGTACGCACTAGCCCAGCAGCATACTTTAGTATATCAAGCTCTTAAACCACACACAAAGAAACATAGCTGTACAGTAATGGGTCCATTAAAATAATTCCAGATAAGGATCATTTTTGCAAATGTGTTTGTGAGATCCAAGAATGAATTGACAACCTGTAGAAAAATATATACATAGGTAGCCCAATGTTACTCTGAAATTAGCTCACTTCATATGTTAATAAATCAGTGCAAAAAACAAAAACAGATCTCATACCATTTCCAATCTAATCAGAGAAACAAAGACACAAGAAATATAATATATTTTTTCTCTGCAGAATGTATATGTAAATTGTGACAGACTCCTTGGCAAGAGATATGTCAGCCAAAGGCTTCAGAGAAATCTCTTAACGGTAGGAAACAGGAAATTGGCTGATTGGCTGTTAATGAGGGAATTGTAACTCCCAGGGAATAAATTGAAGTCTAATCTTAAAAACTTGGGGATGAGGGGGAATATTCAGCGACTGCAACTAGCCCTTGTAAAATGGCTAGCCATCCCCACTGAACTTAAAACCTAGATATTCAATGACGGGGCAATATCCGGCCATTGGCATGGAATATCCAGGTTAGCTGGACAGCAGCAAAGCTAACTGGGCAGTGGCGATATTCAGCCATTGCTTGGTTAGCTTCTGTGGCCAGAGTTTGGCCAGCTTTCAAGGTGCCTAACTTTCTCTGCTTAGCGATAACTGGAGAGCAACTGGATTTTGTCACTGTTCAGTTATCCCTGGGTGCCCCCTCCCCTCTGCCCCCAGAATTGGATGCTGGCTAGCATTGGGGCATTCCGAGGGGTCATTCGAGGACAGTCAGTGGCACTAACTGGTTTAGTGCTACTGAAAATCCTAGTCACTGCGATATTGTTGCTAGCAAGTCTGCTAACGGTGTTAATAGTTCTGAATATCAGCTTCTTGGTTTTCTTATTATGGAAACTAGCTGGGAATGAAGTTTCAAAGGGAATGAAAGGATCCCCTAGTGCAAAATAGATAGCTCCTAAAGGCATAAGCATTGGAAAGGGGTGGACATGCAGGCCTTGGCCCCACCAAAACTTTGCTGCTGCAATTGCGGCCTTTGCCTATTTCTGCCCGTGGGGATCCAGTCTGCCCGCAAGAGGGGAAAGCCGGCAATTGCAGCCTCATGTGATTTGGCAGGCCTGGGGGCAGAGATTGACTCCCCCAAAGCAAATGGTGTTCTGCCATGCCTGCCTAAAGCAGATGCTTAGACAAGTACAGGTTATTTGAAGAGTTCCTTGGGAGGGAATCATAGCAAAAGAATTTGGCTAACTTTTTTTTCAGAAGTAGCTCAAGTTGTGTTACATTCAGGAAACCCCTTGAAGGGTCTACCATCTAAACTGTACATGAGGCAATAGAGAGTTAAGGGACTTGCCGAAGACCACAAGGAACAGAAATGGGACCTGAACTGGGCTTCTCTGTTTGACCATGTGCTGAGGAGGGTTAGGGAAGAAAGAAGCCCAGCCATGGTGGGAGGGGGAGATACTGCACTGTTAACCTCGATTCCAGAAGTCCCAAAAACTATGACACTAGAGCTTCAGCCATATCTGCTGCTTTGAGCAGGAGAAGGTACTTGTTTTTGTTTGACAGCAAAGGGAGAGGGGGAACCTCACTCCCACTCAGACAACTCCTCAACACTTGCAGTGATCTGAAATATTTAATATGACCCTCAGTCCAAAACATTTGAGGATCCCTGCTGTACTAGAAAGTCATGAAACCAGCAATTTTCACTGTTTTCATGTTCCAGAAAAGATACATATGTGCACCCAATTTCAGAAACAGCGAGTGTGTCTAAACCAGTGATTTTCAAACTTTTATCCCATATGACCCCATTTTAACAACAAAAAATTCACAAGAGCCCAGATGGCAATGGAATCAAAACAGCAGGTCTCCAGCCTCCTTCTCCAGCCTCCACTCATCTCAAGCAGGAAGGAGGCAGCAGAAACAGCAGTGGTAACTTCAGCCGCAGTCAGAACAGGGTTCCTTGTGTCCGTGTGCAGTGTGCGCTTACAGACCCCAGTACTCAGCATGGGTTTCCAGTCTAACAGGAAGCTTACCCAGGAGGGGGCAAGGGCCTATGAATTTTCACTGGCTCACAGGCCACATACTGACTGGTGACTTTGCATAGGTCACAGTGAAAGTCCAGAGAGATGTGGATATGGCCATGTTTTTGTGACCCCCATCTACTGACAATGTGACTTCATTTGGGGTCCCGACTCCATGTTTGGGAACCACTGGTCTAAAACCATCAGCGATAATGTCCATATCTATTGCTGTTCCAGGGCACAAATAGACATCACATAAGCTCTCATTCTGCCACCAAAACACCTGGATACAGTAGAAAGGATGGAACTGTGATATCCACAATGCTTTTCACGGCCATAAAGAAAATGGAAGGGAAACACAGACACTTGTTTTCTGGTTGGCACACTGATGCATATCTTTGCTTGCAAAAGAGCAGGCGGGAACATGCATGCAATATGGAATAGATGTCCCTGTTCTAAAATTTTGTCATGGGGACAACTATGTGGCTGTGTGGCTGTCAGTGTCCAGTTCACGCATGTGCAAATTTCTGAAACTGGGCCAAAACTTGCATACGTTTTTTTCATATGTTTTGACCTACATGTTCCTGATTGTACCTAGATGCAATTTCTAAAATGTGCCTTTGAACATTTACTGTACATAAAGATGAAGACAGATTCCAAAAGCTATTTACCTGGGTAAAGTATGTGCTGATGGTTCTTTAACTTTTGGCAACTGTCAGTATATTTTGTATTGCTTGGACTGAAGCTGCCATTTGCCAATTTAGGTAACCATCTAGGCTGCCTAATGATTAACACAGGCCCTGTCCTTAGTAGCAGAAGTGGAACAGTCCTTCAGTCCAGGGTTTCTCAAGCAGCTCATGGAGTGCACCTTAGTCAGTTTGATTTTTGAGACCTCCAGTGCATGTAAATCAGACTGGGCAGGAGGTATTCCAGCATCTGCATTTTTGTATTGCAGATACAAGATGCTAGAAGAAAGAGAAGTGTTTTCCCCAGAAGCAGGCAATATTCTGAAACACTGATGCTGGGTTCAAAGTTTCTTCCAGTGACTTAAGTTTTAAAAGTGTTTGGGACATTTGAATATGAAAACATAATAAAAGAGGCAGGTGATGAACTGGAGTGCATAAAACAACACAGAGACATGACAAAATACTATTATGATGCTGCAGATTTGATACCTCCATTTAATAAAAGTGTAAAAATTTAAACATTAACAAATAAATTCCTTCGTAGCTTCCTTGTTATTCTAATAGAAGCTTTTTGATTTTGAGTGTTTGGTTTGGTATTTTTTCATATTATCTATTAATGTATTAGTAGCATTGAATTTATCTACACTGTGTAGAGTATAAGGAAGACATTATGTCCTTTCTAACCAAATCCAAAACAAGACAATGAGAGAGATGTGTGAGAAATTAAAAAAAAAATAAAATCACCTAATAGAAAATGCATAAAAGGGATGGTTGCATGTGGAAAATAAATAGTAAAGGATATTTTTTTTTCTAGTGCTAACATCTGGCAGTAATCCTTGCTTACACAATTAATGGGCATCTAATTGGCAATGATCAGTTTATTGCAATATTATGAAGTGACTGTTTCCCCAGGATCAAACAGATGTTTCAGGAATTTCACAGTGATTTAGCAAACAGCAGGTGATAGCAATAGCAAGAATTGAGTGTTCGGACTCCATATTGAAAGCCAAGTAGAAGAAAAATTGACAGCAGTGACACTGCAGAGCTTATGAATGTATCTGCTTCTTTCTAGTAATATCAGATTTATGTAGCTCAATGAAATGAGTGATACAGTCATATCTAGTCTTTCAAAAATAAAATATAATATGCAACTAAGCGATACTAGATATAACACAGTACTGAACACGAACATCTAAGAAACATAGAAACAGGATGGCAGAAAAAATCCATATGGCCTATCCAATCTGCCCTTCCGTACCAACTACTATAGTCTCCTTGCTTTCCTTTAGAGATCTTTCATGTTTGTCCCATGCTTTCTTGGTCTCTACTAGCTCCATTGAGAGACTATACCACACATTATTCCACATACCCTGGCTTAGAAGTGAGGCACCCCTCACTGATACGGTACTGCTGCCTCCCACATGCTCATCCCACTTACTGACACACGTAAGATACATATGATATGACAGGTCCATCAGCTCTAGCTTTACTTCCATTCATCATCTAATATGTGACTTTCACAGAGGCTCCCTTATCCTGCGTTGTGACTGCCATTTTCTGGCATTAAAGTGCATGCTTCACACTATAGCACCCAATGTTCTGAGAGAGCTTGATAAGTGGAGTGCCCTTATCCCCAGAACGCCTACTCCCCGCCCCGTCCTTTATCGCACGCAAACACCCTTAACGCTGCCATTTATGCTATTATCTGGGGATCCCTTAACGCTCTTTAGCAAACATTCCCCTTTATTTTAAAATGTATATGCCATCCATCTAAAATCTTAGGTGGCTTCCAAACATACACATGCAATTTAGTAAAACAGATGTTACAATAAAACAAAGATAATAATAAAACATTAAATTTGATTCATAAAAAGCCACTTACACAGCCCTCTCCCCAAATCAAGCCATTATAAGTATCCGTGCACCAAATTGTTTTTGCTATGACCAAATTATTGATGAGAAAGGAAGATATAACATGTGGAAAACTAATCCTGGTAGTCATGAATTCAAAGGCTAGATTTGATGCGCTACAGATGGAAAAGTCCAAAACTCAGCAGTGGTGAAGCTATCAGGCTACTAAACAAAATTAAACAGATGTTCCCTTAAAATTTGAAATTTTCTTGAATCTGAACTGACAGAATATTTTAAATTTCAGTCTGGTAGCATAAAGAATGAAAAATTGCAAATCTCAAAGGCAATACATATTCCAGTTGACTACACCAAGAACCCAGAGCAAATCTACTATTCCATAACAGCACTAACTTCCGAAACTCACACAACATGGAGCATACCCAGAAAAGGGCAGCACCATAAATATTGCAGTAGGCCCTAAAACATCCATATTCCTTTTCAGAAAACTGAACAAGCCAGATTACTACAGATCTCTACATAAAAACTCCATACTAACCGAACATATAGGGCCAGATTCCGATCCTGACATACATCTTCTTTGTATGTCCGGGCTCACCCGGACATACAAAGGAGACTGCGATTCTGATGCCGCAGGGCACATCTAGTCCCATGGGATCAGAATTGCGAACAAGCCTGTACGTGCAGGCCGGGACCGCAATTCAGTCCTGGCCTGCATGTACAGGCATTGCCCTGATAACTCAGCCAGGGCTTTTAAATGGAGCCGCGGTGCCATGGCATCATGTTGCCATGGCCCTGCAACTCCATTTAAAAGCCGTGATGCCGGCTGCCTGCTACAAAAGTTAATTCCCTGCAGCCCGTCCTCAATCCAGCCTCCTAAGGCCAGGATTGGGCTGTGGGGAATTAACTTTGCCCCCCCCCCAGCCCCTTCTGCCCCCCGATTCAGACCAAAAGAAATGTCCAGGGAAGATATTCCACCCTGGGGGTGGAATAACTTCCCCAGGCATTTTGCCGGCCCTGAATATACAGGGCCGACATCAGAATCAGCCCTGTACATCCAGGGCCGGCGACTGCCCACTGCCCGCCCACTCTCCACCCCTGTGCTGCCCCTTCCCTGCCCCCATATAACTTCCCTGCACAATCGATGGGGAAGTTATACAGGAGCAGGAACCAGCACGAATAGCCTTAGTCACACATGCAGAACAGAGATAAATCTTCACTAAGTAGGGAATATATTAATACAAACTAAAAACAGGCATATGTAGACAAAAAATGTTTTAACCTCATTACTCTTAGGTTTACAGAATTTCTTTTTCAAAATTATACTTTACTTCAGAGTGAGGTGAGAGAAAGAACTCTCACACACAGGCATCTGCATTGTCAGCACAAACTACCATAATGGCTCAGCTGAAGTAGCATGGATGCAACTAATGCCACGTCAGTGGGTGGCCTTAGTTGCACTGGCAGCCATTTTGCCATGTTGAAATGCAGTAACTGCAGGGGGATGTAACTACTTCCCTGCAGTTAGCCTATGTCCCCACGTTATCAAACTCTGTAATTCGTTACCAGAGGATGTAGTAAAAGCTGTTTAGTGTAGCTGGATTTAAAAAAGGTTTAGACGAGTTTTTGGAGGAAAGGTGCATAAACTATTATTTAAAAGGACCTGGGAAATCTACTGCTTGCCCAGGGACAAGCATTGTGGAACATGTATGGCTTTTTGGAAACCCGCCAGGTATTTGTGACCTGGATTGGCTACTGTTGGAAATAGGCTACTGGGCTTGATGGACCTTGGTCTGACCCAGTATGGCATTTCTTATGTTCTTATGTTCATATGTTACCAGCACAGAGGCTATGAAACATGGTGCTATATATGCCAAACAAGAGGGGCTCAATAGCACCCATGCATCACCTCCCACTTCCACAAAAACAAGAGCAACTTCTAAATCTTTGAAAAACAAGAGGGACTTTGTGACCCCATCACAACATCTCCCACTCTAACATAGATACCAAGAAGTGCTTGGCAACCCCAACATAACTCCTGAAACTGTGCACTGGATAGCTTGGTGTTAGTGTAAATATAGATTCCTCAAAATTGTCCAGCATTTGTCTTCCTGCTTCCCCCTCCCCTGTTGTCCAGCATTTGTCTTCCTGTTTCCCCCTGTCCTGTATTTGTCTTTCTGCTCCCCCCCATCATCCTGCATTTATCTTCCTGCTTTCCCCCCTGTGCTGTATTTGTCTTCCTGCTCCCCCCTCCTGTTGTCCAGCCTTTGTCCTCCTGTCCCTCTCCCATTCATTCCCCTGCCCCTTTCACCATTCTCCAGCATCTGACATCCACCTCAATATCTGCAAGAAGAAAGGAAAAACAAATGTTTTTCAAGACTCCTACGTGCTTGTATGTCCCTCCTGGTCCTGCCCCAACATTATCAGAGGGGGTGGGACCCATCAGGGCCTTACAAGCATATTGGAGTTGCAAGAGCCAGAGCTTTTGCTTTCATTTCTTTTTATCAAAGTTGATAGCTTACTGCGCATATAAGCGGCAGAGGTTGGGTGAAACTAGCAGGGGTTTATGAGCATACCAGTTCATAGCTGTCCCAACAGGAAAGAGTGTTTTGATTTGGTGACTACTGACTGAGAGAAATGGCGGCTGCAGCAACAGCAATTTTTTTTTTTTTTTTTTTTTTACCTTAGAAGGCAGAATGAGGCGGCAGCCACTTGGCTATTTTGGAGGCATTTTTTTGCCACCCCTAAAACTTTGTCGCCTGAGGCGCCTCACTCCGCCTCCTTATAGAACGGCTCCTGCTTGCATGTGTCTGTCAAGTGCAGCATTCACCTTGTAGTGCTGTATGATTGAC
Source organism: Ichthyophis bannanicus (assembly GCA_033557465.1). Taxonomy (NCBI): domain Eukaryota; kingdom Metazoa; phylum Chordata; class Amphibia; order Gymnophiona; family Ichthyophiidae; genus Ichthyophis; species Ichthyophis bannanicus. Next base: position 391,069,499 of record CM066032.1, read on the forward strand.
AATTTTTAGCACTATTAGTTTTATTAGTACTGTTAAGATAGCTCTTTACTAACTTCTGCTTTCCTCTCCATCTCTTCTTACAGCTCCACATCACCTTTTCTTCCTATTACTGACTCTCCCTAACCTTCTCCCCTATTATCAACATCTTCAAACCCCCACTCCTTATCATCCTTTTTCTACCTTCCTCATTTCTTCTCCCATCTTCTCTTCCACCCTGTTCTCAACTCTTGAACTTCACCTTTTTCTTCCTCTCATTCATCCCTCTCCTTTCTCTCTAAAAAAAATCATCTTCATTTCCACTGTGCCATCTCCTCTCTGCCTCACACTTTTCTGCTCCTCCTCCTTCTATCATCTGAAGATATTAATCCTAACCATGCCCCCCCCCTAGATCATTCTCTCACTCCCACTCCTCACTCAACAACTCTAATCTTATTCTTTTTCCTCTCCTTTTCCCCTTCTCTCTTCCTTTCTCATGTGCCTTATGAAATGCTCATTCCATATCTAATAAACTCATCTTTACTCATGATCTCTTCATTTCTAATGCTTTCCGTCTTCTAGCTCTTACTGAGACCTGGCTCCTCCCTGATGGCACTGCTTCAGTCGCTGCTCTCTGTCAGTCCTTGTGCCACTGGTCATAGTAATGGTGTTGGGTTTCTGCTTTTTCCTTCCTGCCAATTTCAATCCCTCCTTTTACCTTAGTTTCACTCCTTTTCCTCCTTTGAAGTCCATTCTACTTCAAGATCTTCTCCCTCTCCATGCGATTCACAGGATAATCACTCGGTACCAACACTTGTGTTATCAGTGCCGTTCTGGCGTTCTTCTCCTTTACCACTATGTCAGGTTTCCTGGCATCCAGTTTCTTATCTATCAGCATGGGAATGTCCCAGGTGATCATAACCTCTTCATTCTCTGTTATTCTCTTAGGGTCATGATCGCAGAGCTTTTCAGGGACAGTGATGTTATAGTGTTTACAGAGTTTCCAGTGGAGGAAGCGTGCTACTTTGTTGTGCCTTTCTGTATAGAAATTTTCCGCCACCAGAACTTCACAGCCTGCTATTAGGTGAGTCACTTTTTCCATCTCTTTCTTACAGAATCGGCATATGTCAGTTGTGCCAGTTTTTTCAATACTCACCGTAAACCATCTCGTCCGTAATCCACTGTCCTGGGCTGCAACTATCAATCTTTCATCCTTTGGTTTCAGTCTACCTCTCCTCAACCATTTGTGTGTCTGTTTTTGATTGACAAAAGTTTCTTGGAGTAACACTATATATTTTCCACTGTATTTGTGCATTTGCCACTTGTTTTTCTTCACCTGCTGATCTAATTTTTGAGGAGTTTTTTCTCTTGTTTTGCAAATTCTGTTACTTTCTTTCCCATGCATGCCTGTGGATTCTCGCTCATTCCTTCTCATTGTCAGAACACTTGTCCAAGTTTGATGATGGAGACAGATTCTAGACATTTACTTTCATATTTCAGCACTTCTTGTGTATTTGGATCCGATGATGCTATCAGATAGGCTTGGAGGCCTACGATAGTAGCTCTGTAGGTGTAGTCAGTCTCTACAAGTCATAGCCCTCCTTCAGCTCTAGGGATGTACAATCTTGGCATACACTGATTCTTGTAAATTACTTCATGAGCATGGAGGGGGTTTTTTGTTCGCACATCCAGTTTTTCAAGCTCTTTATGAGGCCAATTCACAATCCCAAAACTGTAGGAGAATACAGGAATTGCTAGCTGATTGATGGCTTGTATCTTATTTTGTGATGTTAAAGCACTTTTCAATAACTGTTTTAATCTCCTGTAATATTCTTTACTGATCTTCTCTCTCAACAGTTTCTGCTTGAGTGTCATTCCTTCCTCTATTCCGAGATACTTATATATGCCTTCCTGCTCAAGGTCCTTGATGTCACAGCCATCAGTAAGGGAGATGTTTTCAGTTTTGATCAATTTTCCTCTGAAAAGAAGTTGCCTTAGCAATTTGTCAAGGCCAAAAGTCATCCTGATGTCATCAGTAAAGCTTTTCACCACACAAAGCTGCTCTGCTAATTGTTGGTCACTGGAACTGTAGAGTTTCAGATCATTTACAAATAGCAGATGGGAAGTTGCTTCTGGGTTGGTCAGTCTTTAGAATTCAGGTTAAATCCATACTCCAAGATTTGAATGAGAGCACTCATTGGATTAAGCGCCAAACAAAACAGAAGTGCCTACAGAGAATCTCCCTGAAATATTCCTCACTGGATCTTAATGTTAGAAATGATGTACTGATCATAATCATATCTCCAAAAGAGAGTGGATTGACACATTTTCATAGTGAACTTAATATACTCTATCAAACCAGAATTTAATTTATAACTTTCAAGGCAATGTATTATCCAAGCATGTGGGATTCTATCAAAAGCTTTCTTATAATCAATCCATGCTTTACTGAGATTTCTGCCTTTCTTAGCACTGGCCATAATACTACTAATAAATAATAAACTGATGGCCATATGGAGAATGCAGTGATCCATTATATCAGTACTGTACTATGCAGGGACAATGTATGCTTCATGCACATGACAGCTGCCATATGTGCAAATGACCTGTTTCTGCAGTCATCCTGATTGTGTGGGAGGGCACACATCACCTGGTCCCCAGAGCAACCCCTATAATGATGTACTCTCCAGGATCTAGAGCAGATCTCTGTCTCTGCTTGTGTGCTACAAGTATTGTCTAAAGTATATGATGCTAGTCACTTAGTATGCTGTACAATTACAGCATGCTGGAGTGGCCTGACTTATCTGTGCCTTGTGTCCTGCTTCTGTTAGCCATGGACTATCCTATAATATCTATTATCATTCCCTAAGTCTGCAGCAGCTATTGACAAGGAACACAAATGCTGTGAGTGTTGTCTAGGCTGGAAGGAGGTAAGTACAGATACCCAATGAAAGGGACTGCTAGGACTATAGTTACCTGCAGGTTACCAACAGCCCTAGAACAGCCGTTAGCCTCACTTTCAGAGATACTCCAGTCCATATTGGGTAGATTAAAGCCACCCAATATGATCATTTCTCCCTTCATGGCTATCTTTGCAATATCAATAATCAATTCACAATCTATTTCTTTGGTTTGAGTTGGAGGCCTGCAGACTACACCAGAATGGATGACAGTGCATCTCCTCTTTCCAACACAATCCACAATGCTTCTTCTTTTCCCCATGTCCCCTGCATTTCAGTAGCTTTAATATTGCTTTTGACATATAGGGCTACTCCTCCTCCTTTTCTACTCTCTGTATCTCTTCTAAATAGATTATAGCCAGCTATGTCTATATAGCATTTATGCGACTCATTAAACCACATTTCTATAATGGTCACAATGTCCAAGCCCATTTCCACCATTAGGGCTTCCAGGTCATTTGTGCTCATTGCTTTCCAGTATTTGTTGGCTGGCTCACCTGTATTTTGCATGGATTTTGTTCTACACACCTCTTCCCACTTGCCATTGATGTGTGGTTTAAAAGTGTGGCTGTTTCCATTGTTATTATGCTTTTGCTGGGAGTGATGTCCTGAACTTGTCTTCTCCATCCATCACCCCCTTTCCCTACTTTAAATGCCTGTCCACATATTTTCGGCAGGTGCGGGAGAGAGACATCTTGTTAAATCAGTGTGTTGCACTGCCTTGCTATGCTGCTGGTTCAAATGACATTTAAGTCTTACATATGGATTCTGTCCAGTCAAAGAGGCAGACCATGATAGGTGAACACACACATTGCTGACCATGGATATACTAGCAGAATGCCAAGGTTCCCATTTCCTGGTGTATGCTTGTGGGGTAGTTATCAGAAGACAAATTCAAAAACCCCAAACAAGGCTCAAAAAAAGAATTTTTTTTTACTATCAATACCATGTGAGAAAAAATAATAATAGAAAATAAAAAAAAATCAACCAGTTCAGAGCTATCATCAAAAAATATGTATGTTGCCTTAATAGACATAACATAGAGGAAAAAAGACCTCAGCCACCTCTGCCAACATCGGCAAGAAGAAAGAGCCAGTCAATGGGACAAATGCCACTATACTCGAACCAGACTCATAAGAACATCAGCGGTCCAAAAACACTGCCCGAAGAACAAACCAGTTGATACTAGAGGAAATCAAACCTAAGCTTTCTTTCTTTCTTTCTTTATTTATTTATTTAGCAAGCATTTGTAGCCCTCTCCTTCCAGCGATCAGAAGCGGGTAGGATTACTATTGTGAAACTGCCGAATCAAGGCAGGTACAAATTTTGTTTACATACAGATTGTCAGAAAAGCACATCATACAGAGTTAACACTTCTTAGCTATGGGGGAGTTCATTTACATATATACATAAAAACATATATACAGGATAATCTTCTTGGACTGTCGAATCAAGGCAGGTACAAATTTTGCTTACATACAGATTGTCAGAAAAGCACATCATACAGAGTTAACACTTCTTAGCTATGGGGGAGTTCATTTACAGATATACATAAATACATATATACAGGATAATCTTCTTGGACACAGTGGTCAGGGGCTGCTCCATCTGTGGGTTTAGTTCAGGTTGAAATGTGATTGGAAAATGTGCGTTTTGAGTTTCTTTCTGAAGTCTAGAAGGTCATTGCTAGCTCGTAGTTCTGGTGGGAGTTGGTTCCACAGTGTTGGCGCCACATATGAGAAAGCCCTGTGGCTGGTGTTAGTTTTGGCAGATCTTATATCTGTTGGAGTGTGAAGGATGTTGGAATTGTGGGTTCTTCTGTTTCGGGTAGGAGGTTGCAATCTTACTAGGTTGTTGAGGAAGGAAGGTGCTAAGTTGTGGATGAGTTTGAAGGTGGTTGTTAGTATTTTGTATTTTGTGCGAGCTGTTATGGGTAGCCAGTGTAATTGAATTAGCACTGGTGTGATGTGGTCACTTAGATTTTTCTTCATTATGACCCTGGCAGCTACATTTTGTGCCATTTGTAATATGTTTAGGTTTTTTTTAGGTAAACCTTGTAGGATGGCGTTGCAGTAGTCAAAATGTGGCATGATGAGTGCTTGGGCCACTGTTCTGAAGTCTTGGGGATCAATAATATTCCGAATGGGTTGGAGCACTCTAAGCTTGTGGAAAACTGCTCTGTTGGTCTTTCGGAGGTGTTTTTCCATCTTTAGGTCACAGTCAAATGTGACTCCTAGATACTTTATTTCTTTTTTTGTTTGGTAAGTGTTGTTACATAGTGTTATTGATGTGGTAGGGTCAAAATTCGGTTCTTTGGAGATATACATTACTTCGGTTTTTTTGTGATTAATTGACATACTACTTTGTTGTAACCAGTCTTGCATCTCTCTGATACATGTCTCCAGTGGGTTGTAGTCTGGGTTTTTAGTGTCTAGTTGTGTGTATAGCATGATATCATCGGCATAGATGTGGTAATTAATTTCGTGCCGTGAGAAAATTTTGCATAGTGGCTGCATATATATGTTAAACAGAAGTGCTGAGAGAGCAGAGCCTTGGGGGATTCCCTGTGTTTGTGAGAAAGATTCTGCTTTTTCTCCGTTGAATTGAACCTGTTGTGTTCGATTTGAGATGTAAGATGAGAACCATTTTAGTGGGGTTCCTGTTATTCCTATTGATTTTATCCTATTTATGAGGGTCCCATGATTAACTGTATCAAAGGCAGCTGAGATGTCAATGAATACAAGAATGTACATTTTCTTTTTGTTTTCAAGGCCCTTTAGGAGGTTGTTAAGTAGAACTAGTAACAGGGTTTCAACTCCATGATGTTGCCTGAAGCCATATTGCTGGTCATCAAGAGGAGCACTGTCAGTCAGATGGTCTTGGAGTTGTAGAAGGACCGTTTTTTCTATGATCTTTGCCAGGAATGAGATACTTGATATGGGACGGTAGGAGGCTGGGTCTTCTCCGTTGAGTGTAGTGTTTTTTAGGATCGGTCTAATGACTGATTTCTTTAGTTCTGAGGGCATGATTCCTTGTTGTAGGGATAGGTTAACTATGTATGCTATGTGAGGTGCTATGTCTTGTTTCACTGCCTTGATCCAGGATGCAGGACAGGGATCTAGTGGGGAGGTGGTGCTTTTCAGGCTTGTGACAATGGCTGTGATTTGCTGGGTTCCTATTTTGTGGAAGTGCTCCCATAACTGGTTTTGCGTTGTGTTGTTCTCACTTCTGATTTGTGGTGTTGGTGGGGGGGGGGTGGAGGACCAGGGGCCGTCAGTTTGGTCGCGTAGTGGTTTGCCAGTGTTTGGACCTTGATGGATTTGTTGGGGTTGGCATTTTGGTCGGTTTTGGTTAGTGATTTGACTAGTTCAAATAACTCTCGTGGGCGATTGATTGCCTTGTTTAGGATGTTGGTGTGATGTAATTTTTTTGCATTGTTCACGTCGTCTTTGTATTTTGCGAGATGGGCCATGTATTTAGTTTTGAGATCGGAGGATTTGGTTTGTCTCCATTTTCTCTCTATTTTACGGAGCTCCCTTTTTGATTTTATTAGAGTTCCTGTGTACCAGGGTTCCGAGTTGATCTTATGTGGGTTTGATGTGTGTTTCAAAGTTGGGTTAGATGTATTTTGGATGTGTGTGTTCCATCTGTTAGTTAGTTCGTCTAGGTCTGTGGAATCTAGGTTTATGTGGGATGCAATGGTGCTTATGAGGTGTTCCTTGTTGAGTTTGCTGAATTTCCTAATGGGGTTGGTCATTCTCTTCTCCTTTGAGTTTTTGGGTTGGCACTGTAGTTTAAGTTTACAGTTGATTTGGTGGTGGTCTGACCATGGTACTTGAGTTATGTTTATTATAGGTGGTTCATTGCTTTGTTGTGGATTTCTGGGTATGAAAATCATATCTAGGATGTTTCCTCTATCGTGTGTGGGGTTGCTTATTATTTGTTGGAAACCCAATTGGTCGATGGCTTCATAGAAGGAGTCCGTGTGGGACGGAGGAATTGATACTAGGTTCAAATCTCCGAGGATGATCTGGAATTTTTTGCTTTGTGTGGATGTGATGGTTTCTAGTGCTGTGGCTAGTGTTTCGTGCTGTGGTGAGGGAGGTCGATAGATTAGGCAGATGGATAATGCCATGCTCTCGACTTTAAGTAGGTCAAGATCGGGATTTGTGACCGTAGATGTGGTTGTGAGTTGAAGGCTGGTTTTGGCTGCTATAAGGACTCCGCCTCCTCTTCTGTTGATGCGTGGGCAGTTGTATAGTTGATATCCGGGCTTCTGTATTTGATTCATTGTTGCAGAGTCTGAGTCAGTGAGCCATGTTTCTGTTATGCATAGGATATCTGGTTGTTCGTCAGTTAGAATGTTGTGGATAATATGCGTTTTATTCCTTATTGACCTAGCATTAATAAGGATAATGTTACATGTGTGATGTTCTTGGTGTGTGGTTCGTGTGAGTTGTATTTGAGATCCAATAGTGTTCTTTGCTTTGGTTTTAGGGTGTTTTTGGGATTTGTTCCCTTTGATATGGGTGTGTCGTTGGGGTAATTTACTTGGTGTTTGTGTGGTGGTGATAGGATTTATGTTGTATTGATGCAGGATGGGTAATGGAGGGGGGGGGGTGGAGAAGGTAGATTGGTGTATATAGTAGAGGAATGCAGTATTGTGAGTGTGGGATGGTTCTATATGAAGATGTTAGTATACACATGCACAAAATCAGGAAGGTGTGAGCAGGCTCCATTTTATGTCTGCCAGAAATACTTGGATTTTGGATTCGAGTGGCGCAGTGTGGGGTGAAGTCAAGGCAGCTGGCCTAGAGATGTGTTAGTGTAGGCCGACAAGATAGTTGTTGGGTACCAACAGTCTAGCAGGGATAGATGGGTTGGGGTACAGCGTTTCTTATTACTTTAACAAAATAGGGATACAGTCCTAACGTTCCTTATCACTCAGTATAAACAGATACAGTATTAGAAGCTCAGATGACAAGGGGGGCGGAGCCTGATGTCCAGCGGGTTAGACGCTTCGCGCTGAAGCTCCCGAGAGGCCTACTCAGAATCCTGACTTAATACCTACATAAACTCAATTTTTTGCTCCGAACTTACCGGGGTACCTCGGGGGGGATGGCGGCCCATAAACCAGCGCGCTTGGACTTCGGGTCTCCTTCTTCTTCACACGGAAAACGCTCCAAAACAGAGGTGTCTTCCCCACAGAAGATGGTTCCACTTCGGGAAAACCCCGAAATGCATCAGGAGCTCTTAGAGGAAATACGCGGAGTGAAGGAACTGGTGCAGTCCAACGGAGAAGCGCTTCGAGCCATGCGAGAAGACTTCGGTGTGCTCCAGGACCGACTTGAAAGCCTTTCATTACGGCAGGACAACATGGCGGGGGTCCTCGACTCGCACGCGGTGCGCTTGGTCAAACTGGACAAGGCTGAGCGCCAGATACAGAATCTTCAAAAAGAGTTAGAAGATAGCAATAATCGCGCCCATCGCAACAATGTGAGGCTCCTTGGAATACCGGAGGGGGCGGAAGCAGGAGATATCAGAGAATTCTTGCTCAAAACTCTTCCCTCCTTGTTGAAGATCACATTTCATAGAGACCTGGAAATTGATCGAGCACATCGTGTTCCTACCCATATGGCGCTCAACCGCACGACCCCCCGGCCTATTATCTTTCGATTACTACGATATCAACAAGTGGAACAAATTCTAAATGCTGCCCGGGCGAATCGTCATCTGGAGTTTGAAAGTCATAAAGTCTCCTTCTTCCCTGATTTGGCAAAGCCCACAGTTGACCGTCGGAAGAGGCTCCTTGCTTTTCGCCCTCGACTTCAACAGCTACAGGCTCGCTTTGGCCTGTTGTATCCAGCGAAGCTCCGAGTGACTCTCCACAACCAAACTAGGACATTCGAAGATCCTGATCTACTATCAACATTTTTAGACTCCAAAGAAGCAGAGCAGATGCGTTAACCCAACAACTTGGACTTATTATCTGCCGGCTCTGTCCGCCATTTTGAAGGGCCCGACGTGGTGGTCATCGCCAAGCACAGAGACTGCCTGGACTTTTCTTTCTGTCTTTATATGACTTACTTGGTCTTCTATCCCTCCATGATGTGTGCCTCGGTTGGATTCGGAGCACGCACAGTTATACAGGTTATATGTTTTCAATTTCGGCCTTCTCTGGGGTTTCTCCCCGCAGACACATGGTCGCCAGTAATTTCTGGGGTTCTGCTTCTTCTCTACCGCGCTGCGGTTCTTATTTTTTAATGTGGGGCGCTTCATTGTATTACATTAGCTTATTTTCTATCATGTCATGTGTACAGCCAGATACAGTTACTATGAGGGACATTGTGAACTTATGTGCGCTATCATGTTCTCTTTCAGAATTTTTAACCTTGCTCAATGGCCTTATGTAAGATCTTATCACTTAACGTAAAAGGCATCAATAGTCCAATCAAAAGAAAGAAAATTCTTAGCTATCTTAATCATGAGCATGCTGATATAGTGTTTCTTCAGGAAACGCATCTAAATTCCGCTGAAACACTGAAACTCAATGCTAAACCTTATCTGGTGGCTGCCTATTCTCCCGCCGTTTCCAAACGGTGTGGGGTGGCCATTCTGGTTAAGAGGTCTTTGCAAGCTACTGTAATAGATACTAGCTCTGATAAGGAGGGTAGATGGACCCGTGCACATTTTAAGGTTGGAGATAGTGAATTCACGTGTATTTGTATTTATGCTCCGAATGTGGATAACCCTGCTTACTATGCAAGTATTGCGCAGTTGGCACAGGCCTCTGCCAATACTCCATTAATACTCGGTGGCGATTTTAATCAAGTGCTAGACCCTTTGATAGATAGACAACCGCCCAGAACGAGTAGTCCACCCAAGAGTCTTGCTACCCTTACAGCTCTAATGCAAGACCTTGCGCTAGTAGATATATGGAGGCTGCTTCACCCCGCCGACTTAGAGTACACCTTTTTTTCTGCCCCCCATCACTCACAATCTAGAATAGATTTTTTTCTCATTTCCAAAGCACTGATTTCTCAAGTGGACACGGCTAGGACTCATCCTCTTCATATTTCTGACCATGCTGCCATATCTTTTTCATTGCATGTCACTACGCGAGATGATCATCCCCGTGCTTGGTTTTTTGATAGATCCCTACTGGATCAAAAGGATTTTCAGGTTGACATAAAGGCCGCTATCCAAGATTATTTTCATTTTAACTCACCCCATGACACAGCGAGCTGGGCTTGGTGGGAGGGTTTTAAGGCATCTATCCGTGCTACTATAACCAGCTACCAAATTCGACAGGGGAAACAAAGAAAGCAGCACTTACTGATTCTAGAGCAACAGATACAAGCTGGGGAGCGTCTCCTTACGTCCCGTACTGACCCATGTATTTTACTCCGTTTACAACGCCTCCGCTTTCAATACAATCAGCTTTTATATACTGCTGCTGCTAAAAATATTGAATCACAACAAGGGTTGTATTACCGGGAAAATAACCGTGCTGGCAAACTATTAGCGAATGCCCTGAAAGGTCAAAAAGAAGCCAAGCGTGTTACCGCTCTCCGTAATCCGTCGGGGGGGGGGGGCCTGGTCACTAACGATACAGAAATTTTAGAACTCTTTCGTGATTTTTATACTCGGCTTTATCAATCTGAATGTGATTTTGAGCCAGAAGTATTTGAACGATTGCTCTCAGGGGTACAACGGCCGACCCTATCTGACGAAGATAGAGAGGCCATGGACAAACCATTCACTTTATTAGAAATTCATTCTGCTCTCAAGAGATGTGCCACAGGTCGAGCTGCCGGCCCGGACGGTCTCCCTGCTGAATTCTACAAAACCTTTAACGCTGACTTAGCTCCAGTTTTGAAACTTTATTTTTCTGCTCTGGCCGAGGAGGGCTCTCCTGCTGGGTCCTTTTCTATGGCAAATGTAGTAGTTTTTGAGAAAGAGGGGAGAGATCCGCAACTAACAGCCAATTATCGTCCAATTTCCCTTCTAAATGCGGACTATAAAATATTTGCCACCATTCTCTCCACCCGGCTCTCTGATAGGATGTCTACTTTGATACACCCAGATCAATGCGGTTTCATTCCCGGTAGATCAACCGCTGACAATGCTCGGACTCTATGTCATGTACTGACTACCGCAGTTAATCTTGATCGACCATTTGTCGGCCTCTCACTTGATGCTGAGAAGGCCTTTGATCGCTTAGAATGGCCTTTCCTGTTTGCAACTCTCCGCTGGTACGGATTCGGAGAAGGTTTTCTCCGTTGTCTCCACACCATGTACGCACAGCCTACAGCCAGTATCTGTGCTAATGCTTTAAAGTCTCAGCCATTTCCCCTTCAACGCGGTACTCGTCAGGGATGCCCACTGTCTCCACTTCTTTTCGATCTTGCACTCGAACCCTTAGCTTTACTAATCCGGCAATCGGAGGAGATTCATGGAGTCCCCTTCTCTCATAGGGAAATTAAAATTTCAGCATATGCTGATGACCTTATGCTTTTTGTCTCTTTAGACTCGATGCCGGCTGTCCTAGAGCAAATCGGTAAATATTCACAACTCTCGGGGTATAAGATAAATTGGACCAAATCGGTAGCCTTCCCATTAAACTCTCTAATTCATCATGCAGATATGCAATCCTTTCCCTTTCTATGGCAACCTCGCATGGTCAAATACCTTGGGGTCCACTACTGCTCTCCTTTGGAAGATGCTATCTCCTTTAATGCCAAAGACTTAACCTCTAAAGTCCGGGCGCTTACTCACCGTTGGACTCCTTTAACACTTACCTGGTGGGGGCGCCTAGAAACCATAAAAATGATGATTGTTCCTAAAGTGAATTACATTTTAGAAATGTTGCCCTGTCTCCTACCTCGACGTACATATAAAGATTTAGAGGGCCTTCTGACTAGATACTTATGGCAAAACAAGACACCTAGGATAGCGAAGCATAAGTTGCAAGCTGATAAGGACAATGGGGGTGTCCGATTCCCTGATTTCCTGAAATATCACCACTCTTTTCTTCTCAAACAAGGCGCTCGTTGGCTGGAAGATCTAGCACCGAGTAGACCTGTGTGGCTAGATATAGAGGAGAACCTTTGCAAACCGTTTCCTCTTACTTCTCTCCCTGGTATGACTCTCCCATCAGACTCCCACTATCCACCAATGCTTTTAGATACTTTAGGTGCCTTTAATACTCTTATTCAATCTCTAGACTCCCGATTCTGTCCGTTAGACAGACTCCCGCTCTGGTACAATACTCGATTTCAAATACAAAATAAACCGATGGCGTGGAGCCCCTGGTACACTAGGGGCATTTGGACCCCTACCCAGTTGTTCCATGATGGTCGCTGGAAAACTTTTAGTGAATTGCAAATTGAATTTGGTCTCCCAGCGAAACACTACTTTCAGTTGGTGCAACTACAGCATTGTCTTCGGAGTGCTAAGGTGCTCCCGCCATCGGAATCCCCTACCCAAGACTTGTCGGAGACTATCCGATCTATCGGGAGCTCATCGGGTGTAGCATCTAACTTTTACAAAACCTTAAGTACTGCTGTAAATAGAGGTACCCCTATTGCACAGAAAGCATGGGAGCGGGAACTGCATGTAACTTTGACCCCGGAGCAATGGAGCCTTGTCTGGAGTAGAGTGACACGGGTCTCCAGATCCGCCTCACTCACTCAGACACTCTTCTTTCTAGCCCACCGGTGTTTCTATACTCCTGACAGATTAGCCAAATGGAACACCTCCCAGGGCAATAAATGCTGGACATGCCATGCGGCCATTGGTTCACTATCTCATGTTATGTATGAATGTCCCGCACTACAGTATTACTGGCGTCTGGTCTGGGGTCGTATCCAATCTATTTTGCACTTTCAAGAGCCCCTGTCTTGGAGGATAGTGGGACTCCGCTGAGCTGCGGGGATCCCCTCTCTTCCAAAATCGGCTTACTTCCTTTTAGACTTTATGTTGGGCATTGCTATTTCCCTAATTACGAAATACTGGAAAAATAGCTCCCATCTGAGCCCCAATGAATGGTGGAATCATGTCTGTCTTTACAGTAAATATGAACAAATACCTCGTATGTTTGCTTCTTCCGTTCAGACCCCCCATTATCTGTCTAAATGGAAGATGCTCAATGACTATGTTCACACCGCTAAATGCTCTCATCTGACTGTTTAAATTTGTATAAATCTCTGTCACATGATTATTCTGTATCGCAGATGCTATTTATGTTCGTTTTGATGTACAATCACTGTTGTTTGGAAGCGCTCACATGCTGATACTGTCGACTTAGAGAAGAAGCAGGGGGTGGGGGGTATTAGGGTTTGTTTTTCCTTATTGTATACTTGTTTTGTCTCCTTTGGTGTGTTGTTTTTTTTTGTTTGTTGCAAAATGAAAATAAAAGTTTAAAAAAAAAAAAAAGAAGCTCAGATGACAAGACTTTGACTTTCATACTTTGGACACATCATGCGGAGAGAGAGATCATTAGAGAAAGACATCATGCTTGGCAAGATAGAGGGTCAACGCAAAAGAAGAAGGCCAGCAATGAGATGGATCGATACAATAACAGCAGCTACGGGTACCAGTCTGTCAACAATGAGCTGCCAGACTGAAGGCCGAACACAATTTAGGATAACTATCCAGAGGGCTGCCATGAGTTGACTCCGACTCAACGGCACTTAACAACAACATAATAATCTGAATTGGTTGTGAAGACACTGCAGAAAATATGAACATGGTAAGAACAACAGATACCAAGAAAAGATACAGCATAAAGGTGGCAACACTTATCTGAAAAACAGCAGGCTGTGAGAAAGTATGAGAAGGTGCAGAAGCTAAAAGCAGCAGTCCTTTGAAGTGGAAACAGCAATCCAAAGACAGGCTGTGATCCAATGTGGAGAACAAACACAGCATACGAAATAAACAGCTGGAGTCCCGATACCAGGTGTTTCGCCCGACGGCTTCTTCAGGGAGCTCAAGGAAATCCACAACGCTGTTCTTGAAGCAAAAAATATGTAATACTGCTGGTCCTAAAGTACAGAAAGGAAAAAAGAAAAAAGAAAAACACTCACATGGATTGAGAAAAATGATGTGGAAAACCCAAATGTGTTAAAGGAATCCACTAAGAACTTACATGATACAAAATATCCACAAAACAAGGAAGCACCAGAATAACACTGCACACAACACCGGCTTAGAAATGCAAAAGACGCCAAGAAAGAATCCCTTGAGCATGCGCACTTATAACGGCATGCCCTATGATGTCAGAGGGAAATCCCTCAAAAAACAAACTTATGTTAAAGATAAATCTGAAGCAATATCAAAGCTCCATTATTAAACAAAACTTTAAGGCTCTACAATTCATGCCAAAAAACATGCACACAAGCCGGCTGGCAGTAAAAATAATATGTATAGTTAAAATCTGTGCTCCAAAAACATCAACTAAAGAAAAAAAACACCCTACCCTCCCAGACAGCAAAATGGTAATGCTGCGAAATTTAAAGGAATTTAGAAACAGATCTTCCATTCAATGGAATCATTAAGACCTTTATTTGCCATGGTGTCCAAATGAAAAATCCAACGTTACTCTGGTGTTACTCTGGTGCTTCTTTCTTTTGTATCATGTAAGTTCTTAGTGGATTCCTTTAACACATTTGGGTTTTCCACATCGTTTTTGTCAATCCATGTGAGTGTTTTTCTTTTTTCTTTTTTCCTTTCTGTACTTTAGGACCAGCAGTATTACATATTTTTTGCTTCAAGAACAGCAGTGGATTTCCTTGAGCTCCCTGAAGAAGCCGTCGGGCGAAACACCTGGTGTCAGGGCTCCAGCTGTTTATTTCGTATGCTGTGTTTGTTCTCCACATTGGATCGCTGCCTGTCTTTGGATTGCTGTTTCCACTTCAAAGGACTGCTGCTTTTAGCTTCTGCACCTTCTCATACATTCTCACAGCCTGCTGATTTTCAGATAAGTGTTGCCACCTTTACACTGTATCTTTTTATGGTAGCTGTTTTTCTTACCATGTTCATATTTTCTGCAGTGTCTTCACAACCAATTCAGAGTATTATATAGAGGGGGGTTTTTGACCGCTGATGTTCTTATGAGTCTGTTTCGAGTATAGTGACATTTGTCCCATCGACTGGTTCTTCCTTCTTGCCGATGTTGGCCAAGGTGGCTGAGGTCTTTTTTCCTCTATGTTATGTCTGTTTAGGCAAATACATATTTTTTGATGATAGCTATGAACTGGTTGATTGGTTGATTTTTTGATTTTCTATTATTATTTTTTCTCACATGGTATTGATATTAAACAAAGAAAATCTTTTTTTTAGCCTTGTTTGGGGTTTTTGAATTTGTCTTCTGATGTTTTTGGCCCCTTGGGGAATTTTCATTATATAGAGTAACTGTGGGGTAGTTATGTCAGACCAATATTGCTTACTTGGATTCCCATGTGACTCAAATGGTTGCAACTGACTAAGTGCTTACATATGGAGGGGTTACAAGTTCACACACCAATGGTTATCACTGGGCATGGTGGGCATTTTTCCTCTGACATGGGTTGTTATCATATTGCATATTCTCCTGCCTCTGTAGCATTATTCCCCCCCCCCCCCCACGTGTACATATCCACTCAATATGTGCAAGGGGAGGGCATCATGATCCCAGGGCCAGCCTATCCACTTGGAATACTAGCCAAGTGTCAGGGTTCACTGATCATGGTGGACAGCATGCCAACCGATCCCTCCCTCCCTGCTATCGTGGCACAGCTGCTGCTTCAGTGCTGCTGGCAGCCTTATTGCACACACATGCAGCTCGCCACACCTTGCCACTCCTGCATCCCTCCACCAGGGTCTGTTGGCATGTGTGCTGCTGCCTTAGGCCTCGGTAGGGAGGGATCACCATGTACTCCACTGTACCTGCCGCTGACATGCTTGCTTTACAGCCAACAGTGACAACTGCAGTGTTGCAACTGACGCACGATGCCGGGTTTTGTCTGCAGCAGGCCACAGCCATTGTGACTGCCACCCCCACCCTCACACAATGCTGACATGGCAGCATGATGGCAGTGGGGATGGTGGGACTTGTTTTTGACTACGGCAGCATGCATGTGTGCTGCCACTATCATAGTGGAGCCATAACAGACATCACAGATATACACCTTAGGCAGCAGCCTTGTCAGCCTAATGGGCTAGCCAGCCCCACAACATCACCCGCATGACACTTCCTTTGCCAATTTGACACCAGCAATAAAGTGCCCTTTCTTAATGGGTCACCATGCTGTTGCTGTCAATGGAGCACTGCTATCGCATATTTGGGATCTCCAGTGGGTGAATCACATTTAATATATTAAAATAGGCTCGCTCTCCTCAGAAAGATCCCTTTCTGTGAGGTTTCAGTTCACATTAGGGTTCCCAGCGCTTGGGGCTTTAACGAACGGTACAATAACCCAGTGTTAGGGCAGCACACCCTATCATTGCCCACTCTCCATCCCATTCATGCCCACTCTCTGCCTCCTTTCACCTTAATGCTAAGGGCCCTGCTTCCGATCATTAATCCAGCCTTATTGGCACTTTTCATGGCGGTAACCGCTCATGGGCACCAATAGTGCACATTAACAGCACACTTGCTCCCTTACCCCCTCTTTTAGTAAACATACCCCAAAATATACTAACTTTATGCAAATGATGCTGCAGTGAGCCTCTGCTCATGGCCCTGCATCACCCTCATGCTGTCCCTGGGGGGAAATAGACAGGAGGGGGCACTGGGAGGTGGAGGAAAGCAGAAACCTCAGATTGGGACCAGCATGATCAGAGAATAAAATGGTCAGACAACAAAGGTAGAAGAGACTTTTATTTTCAATTTAATGATCAGATTTGGTGATATCTTTATATTTTATACAGTACAAGGAAATGCATCTCTTTTTATTTAACTGGTGTTGCACTGTATGCAGAATCTAACTTTTTGGAGTTGCAGTTTAATTTTTATCTACATATGTATATTTTTAGGTTATGGTCACTTATTCTGTACTTTGATGAGGGTTTGTGTTCTGAGTTTGTGGCCAAGGCCAGGTGTTCTGTTAACATGGAGTTTGTATATAGGGATCTATACTGTAGTAATCTGAATTGTTCAGCTTTCCAAATAGGTGTTGGATGTTTCAGGGCCCACTGCAGTATTTATAATGTTGCTTTTTTGGGGTAGGCTCCTTATGTGAGTTTTGGAAGTTGGTGCTGGTATGGCATGGTAGATTTATTCTATAGATCCTCAGTAACTTTGTGGTAGGGTTTTGTATTAGTTCACAATATGCCTAATACTGGAGAATGTTTGTTGTTGTTAGTGAGATGACCAGAAGCAGATTTTTTTTTTTTTTTAGATATTGAGTTCTGTGGGTGAATATCCTAGTTCTGCTCAGCACCTATTGTTGAGGGAGGGTTTCTGTGAATACAAAATATATGCTGAAAAATAAAAAGCAAGTTTATAACAATAAAATAAAAATGAGTGATAATTTGTTGTTATAAACTGTGCTGTGGTTCTCACTCATTCTTTTAGTTCCTTGATATGCAAACATCTTGCATTTCCTCCATATTATCTAATTGGCTTTTCGGTTTGATTCGGTCCCTGACTGGAGTTTTGAAAAAGACCTCCTCACCACTCCAGGGGGGGGGGGGGGGGCACCATCTCATCCATCGCCTCAGGCAGCAGATTGCCTTGAGCCGCCCCTGCATGCAAGAGATTGTCCTTGATCACAAATACTCAATGAGCTCAGAGTTCTGTTCCATGCAAGGTGTGGGCAGAGCAGGGTACAGATTTTAAGCTCTTTTTAGTTGAGATGCAGCTTTGGGTATCTGTATCCAGTTTCTATACCAAAGCTAAGGGATGGAATGGTGGTAGTTGGAAGGCATCTGAGAAATCTGCAGCTCCATAAGACAGAGGGTTTCAATGAATAAGTCCAAATGAATCTTACTTTTGAATTAGTCCTGAATGATAGTTGAACCTGCACAGATT
Organism: Ichthyophis bannanicus; assembly: GCA_033557465.1. Classification (NCBI taxonomy): domain Eukaryota; kingdom Metazoa; phylum Chordata; class Amphibia; order Gymnophiona; family Ichthyophiidae; genus Ichthyophis; species Ichthyophis bannanicus. The sequence goes on from CM066032.1 coordinate 391,087,448, forward strand.
TTGGAGGCCTCCGATCGCAACCCGGGGTCAGATCAGACATGGAGAGTAGTTGAGCAGCTGGAACAGGCTACAAGTCAGAAGCAAGGTAGGCCTTTAGGCTGCACAGGCTCTGTGATACAGATGGCTGTGTTGGTATCCTAGTAGTTAACACTGCACATATTAGGCATCTGATATCGCCAATTAGATGATCCAGGGGATGTTCATTGAGGAGGAATGGGAGCGCTTCACCAATAAAGTTGTATGACCGGCAGGGAGGCACGGCACTGGAGAGAAATGGTCGAGCATGTGCGGGAGCATGCTGTCAGGCCGTGGACCTCCTTTTACAACAGCTGTAATTGCAGACACTTAAAATGTGTAACTCCAGATTAAAAAGAAAATTTGATAAAGTCCTAAGGCCAGGACCACAAATCATAGTCAATGTGAAATCGAGCAGGAGGAAAGCGAAAAAGCAGGCAGCAGCGGCGCACTGATGGGTTCTATGCGGCCTGTACTGGGCCCAGACGATATGCAGCATCATACTTCAAACAAAGCCGCATGTGCACACTCCAGAACTGCACTTAAGCATTTGGTTGCTACAGTTCTTATGTACTGCCAGAAACAACAATTTTCATTCTGTGAGTATAACGGACATGCTGGGAAGACACAGTAAAGAGGCTGCTCAGTGCCGCAGCTATTGACTGGCTGGTACAATAGCTTATGTGGAAGGATTATGAGCAGGAGGAAAAAGGCTAAAAGAAGAAAGAAGGAGAAAAAACGTGAAAAAAAGGGGAAAATGGGCTTAATAATCAAAAATTTATTTGACTTATTTATTGGTTTTATATACCACGCTATTTCACATTCAGTGCAGTTTACAGGGAACAAAAACAGAAATTACATAGAACAAGTTTAGAGAACCACAGCAACTTACATACAACAATTTTGGGAAACAATCACAATTAAATAGAACATGTTTAGTGCAAAACCAAATAGATTGGAGGTTAACAGTGTAACCATATATAACTTAAAAATGAGATGGGAAACATAACACTGGTGCAGAACAATTGATTGAACTGGATATAATTTTGGTCTGAAGAGTCCAAAGGCTCCCAGTTCGGCTGGTCTTGGACAGATGGAAGGACTGATGAAAAATTATTCCAGTCACATCCAGTATTCCACAAGGTTCACTTCTTCCCCCTCACCCACTTTTCAACATCTTTCTCATCTTCTTGCTACTCTTACCAGTTACTACTATACAAATGATATACAGTTAGTAGCTTACACTAGTTACCAAAATCTTGATCTTTAACAGCTTAACCCCTGTCTCCAAGCAATCAGTAACTGGCTCTCCTCACACCAACTTAAATTAAATCTCACAAAAACCGAAGACATGTTGATTACAGGCTTAGCATCCATTTCTCTGATTATGATCATCGAAAACCATCAGGTAGCCATGATTGACATCCTCAAAAATACTTCAATATCTCATTGATTCAGAACTAACCGTCTCTTCCCATGTATTTGTCATAATCAAGAGCTGCTTCAAAAATGCTGATCCATCAAAAAATATCTTGCCTTCTCTGCTCTTCACACATTCATTCTGACTTTAATTATGTCCCGTATCAACTATTAAAACAGCATTCTCCATGGAACCATAGCTGCAAATCTGTACAGACCTCAATACGTTCAAAATATGGCTAACTTTCCCATAATCACTCAAAATTCAACCATGTGACCCCCCCACTGGTAAAAAATCACTGGCTTCCCATCTCCTATGGAATAGCATATAAGGTCTTCTACACAAGTATCCGCCTATACCTGACTTGCCATTTAGTCCCCTACTTGTCAATGTAACCATCTATTCATTGAATGCCCACCAGTTAATAATGAACAGCCAGACTGGAATCCACCCATACCTCAGCCTTTTACTTCCTAGCTCTTCATCAATATAACTCCCTTCCTTTATGCATCAGAGAAGAATTGTCTTTTAAAAAGTTTAAGAAAGGCCTAAATACCTATTTCTTTGAGCTTGCCTACAGCTAGTTCAATTGTTCATCTTTGTTTCCCTTTTCCCAGTCATTATAATTATTACCTGCACTATTCCCTCTCAACGTTTTCTTCAATTTTCTTTTTTCATATTTTTGACTTTTTAACTTTATTTCGAATTTTATTGTGAAATACCCTGATACGCTGTGTTATGGCAGTATATCAAAACTGCAATAAACTAGAAACTATTATTTCTTTATAAAAGATTTCTAATATTGAAATAATTTAATAACTACATTTTCTCCTTAATAGCTTTTCACTATCTGACTAAAATTAAAGGCATTACTATTATATTTGTACTGCATCTAGTATGTCTTTCCATAAAAGATTAAATACAAAAATTCCCATGTTTTTCATATTTCGATATGCTTCCTTATTATTGATTTAATAAAATGATAATAGCTTTGCTAACTTTCTGCTTCTACTTACTGGTCAGATTTTGGCATATATTGAATTGCATATTTTAATGTATCTTGCTAGCAAACATTGCTATTTCCTAAAGCTCATTTTCATTAGTCAAAGAGGTAATTTTGCTTCAGCAAATGCTTTTATTTTCTGTACAGTTTAGTATTGGCTTTTGCGAGATATGCCAAACAATACTCTGAAATGAGCAAGACATTTAAGAACCAATTTATGGAACAATGGTTTTGTTTTTTCCAAGCATGCATTCTCCGAAAAGTCATCTCCATGACAAAAGAAGGCAATCAATCATCTTCAATGATGCTTTCCTTGGTAAAATTGCTATTCTTTTTGTAACAAAAAATAAATGCTGGCTCAGTAACAGGGAAATTCTTAAATACAAATCAATAAATTGAGCAGTCTTCAAAAAATCTTTAGTCATATGACAATCAAATTTTTGATTCCACATTCACCTTACTAGAATATTGACGTTTTATGTTGTTAATGACAATAGTCATTAAAAAAAAAAACCTCCACTCATTGCTATAAAAAAGTAGTCTAGTTAGTTAAAGCATGTGATATTTCTCTCATTCAACTTCCTTTTGGTCTGAAAAGGCGCAAATCTGAGAAATATTTGTGCTTTTCCACATATCAAATGCTACAAAAGCCCCATTCGGCTGAAAAATGTAGATATTTGCTGTGCACCTCCTAAAATTCTCCCCCCTTTCCCAAAGCTTTCTATATGTCACTTAACCAGTTTGGAAGCACCATTTAAGCAACCCATTGAGATCTTTCAGACAGATTACTTCCTGCCTCAGATGGAAGTAACTAGTTGGATGATTACATTCCAACCATACTGCTTCCATTGTTTAATATGGATTCTTTGTCTTTACTAATTTTATTGCATTGTTTTCCCCTTACATTTCTCCTTTTAAATCTATGCTGACCAGTTACACCCTGACCTCCTTGTGCAACATCCTCCAAAGAGCTATTGTACTCCAGACAACTTGGAGTTGCATTCATATACTTCTGTGCATCAGATTCACCTTCTGAAGTGAATCCAGTATCAACAATCTGAATAAATCTGACACTCTGTTCTCTTCTCTCTGCTCAGGTCAGATCCAAGCAGCCAAATGATGGTCCAAGTTTCCTATTGTAATGTCCATGAACCATGTTCAAGTTGATGTGTGAGTTCTAGAACAGTCTGTAATTGAAGTATGAGACATGGAACACAACCCCATCCCAGGATGGCTGAGTTCTGCACTTCAGATACTAATCATGCACCAGTGGACATGCAGAAGAGACAAAATACCCGAGACAAGAAAATACTGGGTATTCCCCACATAAACTTATAGAATTAACTCCTAACCATTGACATAATGAAAGAAAATCCTCACTTGCTAATCTTCTCTACCCTAACACAAGAAAATGATTTTGCTCTGCCTACTGACTAACCTTCCCGCCTGAATGCAGAAGCAGATTTCTATGACCTCACTGTAGGCTGAAACATATTCAGAACCCTCTGTAGTTCACTTCAGCCCCATTGCTATAATCTGCTTCTGTTTAGACCCCGAAGGCTGTATAATTCAGTGCATAGCCTAACATATGGCTTGATAAAGGCAAAATCAAGCAAAAAAACCCAAAACAAAACACTGAATGGCCTATACAAATCTCTGTAACTGTTGCTTAATCCTAAAATTAGAATTATGAAGATAGGAGGAACAAGACCTCAGACGATGTCCTCTTAGTAATCTTTGTAGCCATTAATGCACTTAACCATGGTTATCGTTTTATTTCAAGGACTAATCCTCAAAAAAAGAATAATATAGGAGGTTGAGACCTATGATGATCATTCTCTGAACTAAAAAGATAGCTATGGTCAAGTGCTTTAATGTTACTGAGAATAAAAGTTAATAAGAGGACATAGTCTTAGGTCTTTTTCCTCCTATATTCCAATTGTGGGCTTAAGCAGCAGTTATAGTTACCGATAATGGCCAAGCAGTGATTTCTTTGTTGGATTTTGATGATTTATCACTGAAGCCTGCAGAGTTTGTGATCATTCTGCTAAAGGAACCAAAAGAAGAGGGCCTTCCACAAAAATACAATAGAAAAACCAGCGGAGGGCATAAACCACGGCCTACCAAAGGGTGTAGATAGAATCAACTTTATTGAAGACCCAACTTTACAAGTTTCGGCCAGAGGCCTTCATCAGGGGTCAGATTACCACATAGAGAGTGTATGAAACACGTCTATGAGGTGGAGTAACCACTCGTCCCAATCTTCTCAGCAGGCTTCCTTTCAAAGGTAAGTGATTCTGTCGTATGCTCTAGACCTCTGGGCTCCTCTCTTGGTGGTTTATGCCCTCCGCTGGTTTTTCTATCATTCTGCTAAAGGCAAAATCATTATGATCTAGGTTAGAGATCCCACGTGATGCGTGAGTAAGCAAGGTGCTCTCTTGCTTGCTCCGGGGCTGCCCCGAGAAATTCTTGCCTTAACCTACTTATTTGTCATCTCGGAGGAGTGCAGAGGGAAGTGTTGGTCTTGGGAACCCTGCCTCCGGATCTGGGAGAGAGCGGTGAGCGTCCCCATGCCGAGCCTGCCGAAAAAAGAGAAAGAAAAGTTGGCTAAGGGGCCAGGAACAGGCCCGTCCAAGATGGCGCAGCCGCCCTCGCCGGGCACGGGAAGTGTTGAGTCAGCAACGGAGGAGCTTGCCAAGGAGGTGGCTGCTGTGCTGGAGCCGAAATTTGACCAGCTTTTTAAAAAGCTTGATTCGCTGGGTGACTCCTTAGCGGAGGTCGGTCGGAGAGTGGAGGAGCTCGAACATCGGGTCACCAGCGTGGAGGAGGGTGAAGGCCGCCTGGAGCGAGAGCTGGCCGCGCAAAGGAAACAACTGGAAGCGCTCCTGGAGAAGACTGATGACTTAGAAAATAGATCGCGGCGCAACAACCTGCGGGTGGTCGGCATCCCAGAATCTACTACAGACGGCATGCTGATTTCACTGTTTGAGGATTGGCTACCCAAAGAGCTAGGCCTAAACGCGCTGGCTGGAGTGCTCAAGATAGAACGGGCGCATCGACTCGGTCGCAGACGCGAAGATCAGCAGCGCCCACGTGTTGTCATCCTACGGATCCTTAATTTCCAGCATAAGGACCAGCTTTTGCGGGCTTACCGGGCTAAGGGACACCTGAACCTGGAGAATCATAGAATTCTACTCTTTCAAGACTACTCTGCGAAGGTCACGGACCAGCGGAAAGCTTTCTCGGGCATATGTGCTGACCTATTTAAGATGCAGGTCCGTTTTATGCTTGCCTTCCCTGCAACCTTGCGTGTGTGGCATCAGAGCAAATCGCTCACTTTTCAGACGCCGAAGGAGGCGAAGACCTTTCTGGACTCCCTTCCTAAGACTGGCGCCAATGGTCATGACGGCTAACTCTTGGTTCTGTGTGAGCGAAAGACATGCTGGAAATGCTTGGACTGCCTTCGACTCATGCAAGCGGTTGATGAGCAACTATCATATCAGAGATGAGTTTGCTGGCTAAGCGGGGATTGTTAGGTTAGGCCCACGCCCGCCTGTGGGGCCTGGCCGGGACTGAGCTTTCCATAGAACTTGAGTTTCGTCTTTGATTTGTGTTTTGTGTGGGGGGCTGTGACTATACCTCGGAGTATGTTTCTGCTTTTGGCAAGGGGGTCCTGTTTTTCTATGGGGGTTTGACAACTAGATTGTTACTTGTGCACTGCTATCATCATGTTTCTATGTTATATGTTTCCATTGAGGGCATGAGACTTTCTGGGGATGAACTATTTCTCACTTTCATGCTTTTTGTTCTCCGTCTTATGACTTTCACTCCTACTTTGCTCACCGGTCCTTTAGCGCTTCGTTACTGTGACCTGCCTTTTTCTAGCGGACACTTGGGGCAGCCCTGCAGCATCATATTAGGGATTGCTGCTCAGCGAGTGAGCTGGGGTTGAATTGTAGATTTTTGGATGGGAGGGGGGGTGGGGTTAAGATTAATGGGGTTGTGGTTGGGGAGGTTGAGATTAGGGGGGGTGAGTATGAGGAGACATGGGGTTGCGTGTGGTGGGGCTTAGGGGGGGGAAGGGAGGGGGGGAGGGGGGTAACTGGGACTTTGTGGGGCTGTTGTGGTGTGTGTGCGATTGTGGTGAGTGGTATTTATGACTGCGGTGTGTATAGGCGGCGGGGTGGTAAGGCTGCTGTTTCATTATCCTATTTCTGCTCGGGGCTGAGGCTGGGCAGCCCTGGGTTTTTTGCTGTGGTGGAAGCTCTTGGTATGGCTCCCTGTTTGCTATGACCCATAATCTCCGAATATTAACTTGGAATGTGGGAGGTATTGGGACCCCAGTGAAGCGAACCAAAATATTGCAGGCTTTAAAGAAATCTAAGGCACATATTGCTTTACTACAGGAGACGCATCTGTCGTCTGAGGAGCATAAAAAACTCTGCAGAGATTGGGTGGGCCATGTTTTCTCTGCCTCAGCAGGGGTGCGGAAAAGGGGGGTGGCGGTCTTAATTAAGAAGGGGGTTGCTCTAGAGGTGCTTACGGAGGAACGAGATCCCCAGGGCCGTTTTCTCTTTTTGCATATACGTGTAAACGGGGAGGAGATGTTTTTAGGGAATATCTATGCCCCTAATACATATGAACATCCCTTTTTCAAGGCCCTCCTGCAGCGGCTTGTAGGTGCGCCTAAGGTTCCATTGGTAATTGCTGGGGACTTCAATTGCCCCCATGACCCTCTTCTGGATAGATCCGGGGGGGCCTGTGGACGACTGTGGGACAATAAAGGAGTGGACTTTCTATGTCGTTGGGGAGACCTTCTAGACATTTGGAGAGTTTTACACCAGGAGGAGCGGGATTACACCCATCTCTCCAGGGCTCATCGGACCTGGTCCCGGATTGATTATGTTTTGATCTCCCGGGACTTGTTCGGCAGAGTGGAGAGATCGGAGATTGAACCGATCGTGGTTTCAGATCATGCTAAGGTCTTTCTGGATCTCAGGGAGGGTCGGCCCCCGGGCGGTAGATGGTCCTTTCCTAGACATCTTTGGCAGCGAGATACTTTCCGGGAATTTCTCACCCATCAGTGGAGGGAGTACCAAAGGGAGAATGAATCCCCGGAGATCTCGGCGACCACGTTCTGGGAGGCGGGGAAGGCGGTCCTGCGGGGGCAATTAATAGCTTATGTTGCCCGGGAGAAGAAGCGTGTCGAGGCTCAGATTGTGGCATTGGCGCAGACCCTCCGGGAGGCAAAGAGAGCAGCCATAGCGGATACGTCTAAATTGGGGTTCTATCTTGACTGCCAGCGGACGTTAAATGATGCTCTACAGGAGCGTGCGGTATACTCGGACCAATACTATAGACATCAATTATTTCGATATGGCAATCGCTCCGGTAAACTTTTGGCTCGTCTAGTTAAAGGCAAAGGTGGAGTCCAGGCGGTCGCGGCCCTTCGGGATAGGAATGGGGAGAGGCAGACGGACGCGGCTAATATTCTGCAGATCTTTGAACGCTTTTATCGGGGTTTATATACTCCTGACCGCGAGGACCGTGCGGTGGAGCAGGCGTTTCTTGAGAAAGTTCCCCTTCCTCAATTAACAGAAGCGGATAGACAGTATTTGAATAGAAATATCACCGCGGACGAGATTCGCAAAGTGATCCAGCATGGGAAACCCCACAAGGCGCCCGGGCCTGATGGCTATGGGGTGGAGATGTATAAACTTTTGCTGAATCAGATTACCCCTACTTTGATGGCGGTGTTTGAGGAGGGGCGGGAACGGCGGTCCTTCCCGCGAGACATGCGGACGGCGTCGATCACGGTGATCCCCAAGGAGGGTCGGGATCTTGAGAGCCCAGCTTCGTACCGTCCAATATCCCTCATCAACTACGATTTAAAGCTGGTAGCTTCCATTCTGGCTAATCGGTTGCAGAATTTTTTGCCGCGGTTGGTGGGCTCCCATCAAGCTGGGTTTGTTAAGGGCCGGGATGCCTTTGCGAATATCACTAAGGTGTTGTTGGGCATGGAGTGTTGTACGGAGAGAGCCGAACCGCTGATTCTTGTGAGCTTGGACGCGGAAAAGGCTTTCGATCGGGTTTCGTGGTCATATATGTTTAAAGTCTTGACGCGTTTTGGTTTTGAGGGTGCGTACTTTGATTGGATTGCTGCGTTATATGCCCAGCCGTTGGCATGTATCTGCAGTGGGGGCCGCTACTCCTCCTCTTTTGAGCTTCACAGAGGCACCCGTCAAGGATGTCCGCTGTCCCCGTTACTTTTTGTCCTGCAATTGGAGCCGTTGTTGCTTACCATTTTGAATGACCCGCAAATTCGTGGTGTTGTTTGGCGGGATGGGGGGGTTAAGCTCAGCGCTTTTGCAGATGACATTTTGCTATGCTTGTGTGACCCTCAACCCTCGCTAGAACGTGCTTTGCACATACTCGATGATCTAGGTTAAAGTTAGAAGCAATACCAAGTCCCCCCACTACTATAAGTTGCAACATGCAAGGTAACCCTGGAGTATAACCTAGCCCCATTGCATCCTAATGCCCCAGGGACCTCCCTTCTCTGTATCTACCCTTTGCAGCCATAAAAGTACCAAAGACACGTACCTAACCACAGATCTCCATTTTCCTTTAAACTTTCCCCAGCAACCACCGGCACTCAGCTGTGACTGTCTAATCTAAACTATCCAGTCTAGAGTAGACTTTAAGCAAATTTCCACCTTCCATCCACACTCATCTTCTCCTTAATGACAATTTGACTTTCTCTATGCTATTGCTGCCAAGATGATCCAGGCTGGAAATCCTCCCACCCATCTTGTCAAACAGGGTGAAAATGGAATATGCCTACAAGGGCTGGAGTCATGGATCCAGAAACAGGCCCAGGAGTTGGCATCACTCTTGCCAGAGTTGTCCATATTCTGAAAACCAGTAACAAATGTAAAAGCAAGGAGAAACAGGAAAGTATAGTCATTGTATCTCATGCATGGAACTTGTTCAGCTGACACATTCTCCACCCTCTGTCAGGTTGTACCTCCCTGGAGGAGATCCCCATGAGCTGTCAACAAACAAAAAGACTTCCCAAGGTTAACTGCCTCTTAGGAAGGGTACAACCCTGGATATAGGATCCTGATTTGGGATTTTAAGATTCCAAATTTCTGTCTTGGCATGCAGTTCTGAGTGGTTTCTAGCCCTTTTCAGAGCTTCGAAATAGCCTCTAAGAACAGAAGAACATATTTAAGTTATGTCGAGTTAGACCAAAGTCCATCAAGCCCTCTGATTGGGCCATTTCTAGTCCCATGATGGCATAGAACCTTTCATTCAGCCCGATCAGCAGATAAGACCAAGACTGATGCCTACTGTGTTTCTCTAGTATTGCTATATCCTAATTGCTTTCTCGAAAAGGTATACTTATACTCCTGCTGTTCAATTTTGATTTGCTTGAAGGTCCTGAGTGCTACTCCAAAGCTGTTTACTCCTATGCCATCACTTCACATATACATTTCCTCTCAGCAAGAGTCTTCTGTGTATACTAGTATAGAACACATTTCAGGATTATATTCTCATCTTCACTCTACTCAAGCAATGGCAAATGTGCCCTTGCCTCAGTACTAGGGATTTGCAGTGAAAAAAAAAAAATCAGTTTGCATTGGTGTTATTTTGTGTGCATTAGTATTTTTTCCCAAGAATATAGTTTTTTTCATTAAGGTATATGTTATATTTATACAACTTGCAGATATTTTTTTATAACATGCATTATTTACACAGGTACATGCTGAAATCCTTAAGCATATGCTGAAATGACACACTAACACAGATTATATTTCATTAGCTTTTTTTTTTTTTTTACTTTTGGGATTGGAAATAATACACAGCTGTGGAGGCTATTCCATTCAGGCCATCCAGCCCCTTTATGTCTGCAGAATCAGAATCGGGTCTAGCACCTGACCTGCACGCTGGGACCCAATTCTGTCCAGCTGTATGCCCGGTCACAACCTGACTAGTGCAGTCAGGCTCCTGAATGGAGCTGCAGAGTCATGGAATCCCGTTGCCATGGCACCGCTGCTTCATTCAGGAGCCGCGAATGCCAGTCACCGCAGATATCTTCCTTTCCCCGCAGTCAGACCCTTGATCTGACCTCCCATGGCCAGGATCTGGCTGCAGGGAACTTCTTGCACCCCTGCCTCACCTGTTTCCACCAGCCGCTGCCAAAACACTATGTTCATGGGGACTTATTCCACCTCTGAGATGGAGAAAGTCCACTGTCTAAGCCGAAACCCCAGTCATATAGGGCCAACCTCTGAATCGGCCCCGTACGTCCGGGATCATGACCTGCCCATGCCCTGCCCTTGCTTGGCCTCCAGAACGCCCCTCCTGCCCCGGTCTAGGCCTCCCCATACAAACCCACTGTTTCTACAGGGAGGCTTTGCCCGGGCCAGCACAGGGGCAAATGGGACATCCATTCCCACTATTCTCAGGATAGAATGACCCCCATATTGTCCAATATTGTTGATGCTTTCATATCATTTAAAAACAAAAGCACTTCTGTACTCAGTACTAGCATTTCCTCCTCTTCCAGCATTACCTGTTGATACTGTCAGGCCTCTCTGCTTTCCAGTCATCATTTACCATACTCTAGCCATTACCCATCCCTCCTGTCCCCTCCTGTCCCCTCATACTCCTGCCACTCTCCTTCACCTCATCATTCATTCACCTAACCACACTTTCAATATTCAGAATCCTGCATGTTTATGTACCAAAGCTGTGTTGTTTCCCCTGCCATATATCATGTCTTATCACTCCTGTTTTTCAAATCCCATCACAGACACAGAAAACACTTTAGATGGAAGAGGTACACTCACCCTAATAAGGGAGCTGATGTATTAACCCATGATTGTTAGACTCAAGGGGGAAGGGGAGGAATATGTAGAAGCTTGGAAGGATAAAGTGGAATTGCTTAACAAATATTTTTGTTCTGTGTTCGCAGATGAAGGACCAGGAGCAGGACCTCAGGAAACTCTCAGAAACAGGAACAGAAGTGAAGGAAATCTTGATCGATTTCCAGAAGACTGTGTTTGTGAGAAACTAGCTAAACTAAAAGTAGACAAAATGATGGGTCCAGATTGGATACATCTGAGAGTATTGAAGAAATTGGGAAAGTTCTAATGACTCCACTGTCTGACCTTTTGAATGCTTCTTTAAAGTTGGGAGTGGCCCCATAGGACTGGAGAAAGGCAAATGTAGTCCTTTTACATAAAAGCGGAAATAAGGATGAGGTTAGCCTGACCTCTGTGGTGAGTAAATTAATGGAAACACTGCTTAAACAGAGGATAGTAAGGTTTTTGGAGTCTAATGGATTTTAGGATTTGAGGCAGCATGATTTTTTCAACTGAGCAACCAGAGAGTTGGACAGAGAGAGAGTCCTAGATGTGATATACTTAGATTTCAGTAAAGCCTTTCCCAACATCACCCACAGGTGATTTATACATAAATTGAATACCCTAGAAATGGACCCTAAAGCGACTAACTGGGTTAGAAATTGGTTGAGTGAGAGATGACAAAGGGTACAGGTAAAGGGAGTTCACTCTGAGGAGAAAGCACAGTTACTTACCTGTAACAGGTGATCTCTGGGAACAGCAGGAATAAGTCTTCACATATGGGGTATGTCGGTACCGACGGAGTCTGCGCGGGAATGCTCCCCAGCGTCCAATCAGAACGCTTTTGGGAGCATCCCAACATACCTGCATGCTGCCTTCCCACCTTTCCCAACTGCCTCTCCTCAGTTAAGTTTTAAAGCTGAGACAAAGAGAGAGAGAGCGAGAGAAAGGGAAAGATAGAGTTAGAGAGATACAACTCCTAGGGAAGGTGGGTGGGTTGTGAAGACTTATTCCTGCTGTTCCCAGAGATCACCTGTTACAGGTAACTGTGCTATCTCCAGGAACAAGCAGGAATGAGTCTTCACATTTGGGGACTCCCCAAGCTAAGATGCCCGGAGAGAGTCCTAGCATGTTGCGAATCTAGAATGAGCCATGCTACTCCTCAGAACCTCAGGCATCCTGGGGATGGAGGGTAGGAGTTGAATTACAGAAAGGTGCTGTGGAACAGCTGGACTAGAACAGGACTGTGGAACAGCTGGACTAGAACAGGACCTCTATAGAGGAAGACCCTGTGAGATGAAATTTAGTAGTAAAAATATTGAGTGCAATAATCTAATATGGACCTCACTTGGTGGTATTGTAAAAAGTCTATTGAGGTTCATATGGATCTGTTAGAAGAGCCAGTAAAAGATCCTCAAGGAGTACCTCACTGTGAAGTAGAGGTAATAAACTGTAGAAAAAACAAGTGGAGGTCAGAACCCTTCAGGGTGAGAAATAGCCCCAGGGGAAACTGAGCTAGTACAATGAGGTAGGGCTTCAGCGGGAAACGCAGAAGGTACTATTAGACAAAGCTTAAGCTCTTTTGGCCGAAGAACATTACAATTCAAGGACCAAAAGGAAAATAAGTCTGACCAATTTGGACTGACAATAGAAATAGTCCATGTAGGAGAGAAGGGGTAGGGAGACCCCTGTATCCGATGAGAAAGTAAGGACAGACTTATGAAGCATTACATCTTTAGATTAACTGAAGATCTGCAATGTCTTTCCTAAATGAGGTCAATTAGGAAAGAAAAGGTACATGGAGAGCTTCAGAGGTACCTAAACCTGAAAGGTTATTGTAAGAAAAAATTGCTAATTACCACAGGGAGCAGTTGTATGTGTAGAACCCTAAACATGCTGGCACAGCATTGATAGGGGTAGTGCCCATCTGTCAGAATCATATAGGAATATATGGATATATGAACCTAAACACATAGGTAGATAAGTACGTAGATACATATCTACCTAAAAGATATATCTCGAGATATATATATAGATATATATATAGATAGATATTTATAAATATATATACATATAGGAGTATATATGGATATATATATACAGAGATATACATGGGCAGAAGATACACAGATACATATATATATATATATATATATATATATATATATAAATAAATATGCAGACATATAGACACATGCCTCCACTTATGTAGATGGAGACATGCCTATATAACTAGATCCCCATAGGAATATGGGGAGAGAGAAAGATTCATCTAATAGCAAGAGAGGTGATACCTGCTTGAATAGATGCATAGAGAATCTTCTTTCCCTGGTTATGATTGACAGTCAGAGGAATAGTCTCCCTGACAAGGAGGAGTCTAGATTCCTTTAAGAATTTGAGCTCTTGAATAACCAGGATGGCCTACGTGAAAAATGCAGAGGATAACTTCAGTCTGCAGGCAGCAAGTCCAGATCTCTCTAGAACTCCAGTATGGTAAATGGATAGAAGACGCCAATGGAATAAGATACCATATTGACCCGCTTATGAGGGCAAGATGGGTATCATGTGTCCTTCAGTTGAACATGAGCTTCCCATGAAGTATTGGGAAGGAAGCATATAAGGACGAGCTGCAACGAAAAGAAAACTATCCCTGGTGAGAAGTCCAAAGAAGATGTGGACCAAGCCAGGGAATTGGCTATTCTTTAGGTTTTCATGTGATGTAAGGCCTGTGTCTTTTGTTTTGAAAAGAGATTTTAGATGAGATGGTAAGGGTAGGGAACACCTACCAGTCATGGGAGCATGACTGGGTGAACCCCTCCTAACCATCTGGGATTATCTGCTAGACAAGATGCTAATGCTCTCTAGCAAGGGCCCATAGTGCAAAGCTACTCTGTAGAGTTGCAGAGAGCATGTTGCAGGTCGGTTAGAAGAAACAACTGACTGCTTAAAGCCAGTAGGTACCGGTAACTTAAACTATTCTGCCAAAAACAAGGGAATTGGAGATGGCGAAGAATAGAAGTCAAACCAACAAGCCTGTGATGATAGGGTTTCCAAAAAAGGTTGATAACCTGTTTTGGGTTTACTACCCAGGCCAGAAGGATTGCTAGTGGAGGACAAACCCTGGTTGTGTGGTGAACAGAACCAGTGGTTTAACCACTAGGAACTGCTGCATTTGCAGCAAATACCAGGACAGCGGAAAAAAAAATCCCTTTTTTTTCAGATTGGAAAAAGAAACAACAGACATAAGCAGGAGTGGTAAGACTTCCCTATTGTCTGATAAGCTGCCCTAAAGTAAGAATGTGAAAGGGGGAGACAACTCTGGAAAGAAAACCCCTTCTTGGAATAGGTAGAGAACCATAGGGGCTTACCAGTGTAATAGAACCACTCTTACAAACCGAATGTTGCAGTAAGAGGGCAGGTAAGACAGAGTTGAAGGAGACTCATGATGCAGTAAGTCTCTGAAAGGTAAGATGATACATGCTAGTACAGGGAAAACTGTCTTATTGATAGTTGTTACACCTCTCTTTCCCAATAGGAGGAAGAGGAGAAACCTGTTAACTATAGGCATGATCATCATAAAAACTCTTAAAGCAAAAAGAAAGGATGTCTCATGAAAAGAGATCCATGAGAATTTAGGATGAAATTAGTGTAGATGCTTCAAGTGAAAAGAAGCAGACTACAAACTCTAACCCCCAAACAGAAGATGTTATGATAATCTATCAGAAACCCTGCGGCTGGGGGGCTTTGCTGAACCTGTTGAGGTTGTGGTTTCTTTAGCCTGGTCTGATGTTTCCCCTGTCTGGGAACATCTGTATGATGGGTAGAAGATGGATAAAACTTTTTCCCCTTAGGGGAACAAAGTTTGTTAGGAAATTTCCTACAAACTGGGAAAGAGGAAGGCGTAGACAAGCCTCTGAAAACAGTAATGTCAGTGGTTAACTGAGCAGCTTGGAGTAAAGACTCCTTGTTAAAGAGATTTTCTCCAGTGCAAGGAGTATTTCCCAGTGTTCTCTGTACCCATTTGTCCAAGTCTGAAACTTGGAGCCAGGCTTTACGTCGTGCCCCTATAGCTATAGTAGAAGTTCTGCTAACAGATTCAAAGGAGTCTAGGGAAGCATGAGTAAGGAACCTAGAGATATTTTGAGCATGACTAACCAATAAGGAATAGTCTGCTCTTTTGGGCTCTTGAAGAAAAGGGGTCAAAAGTAGTAAATTCTTTGTGACTTCTTCAAGAGATAATCCCATATAGAAAATATATGAGAGAATTCTTGCTGAAAAGCATGGATGCCTGGAATGTTTGGTGTCCAAAGGCATCTAAAGTCTTAGACTCACGACCTGGCGGATAAGAAGAGTGCTTTTTAGTACTCTTAACACGCCTCATTGCTGATTCTACAACAATGGAATGATGAGGAAGTTGAGTCTTTTGAAAACCTGGAGAAGGGGGCACCCTGTATAAAAGATCAGTTGCCCTAGAAGGTGGGGATACCGTTAAAGGAGTTTCCCACATTCGAAAGAGCAGATCCTGCAAGGTCTGATGCAAAGGAAGCATGATGTTCTCCTTTGGACTCCAGGAAATATACAGAGATTCTGTATTCCCTGGTACAGGATCTTGACCAGGTATAGAAATGGCAAGTGACTTTGCCATATCAAGCAGGAATGCCCAAACAGCATGGGGTCGATTCTGGCTTTGGCGACAGTGGTAGGAGTGGTCAGCCGGGGTTTCTGCCTAGGGCACCAGGGACCCTTGGTCTGCACCCTTGGCCTTTTTGACAGCAGCAGCATGTCTGTGTACTGTCACTGTCACTGTGGGGTCATGACGTACATCATAGCTGTGCCCCCTGGACAGCTGTCTGGTCAGCCTTCTGCACCTACAACCCCCACTGCATCACCCACATTGTATCTCCTCTGCCCCATTTTCAACTTCAACATAGTGCCATTTCATACTTGGTCACTATGCTCTTGCTGCTAATTGAGCACATACTATCACTCTTTTGGTTTACCCTACGTGTGGATCACATTGCACACATTGGGATAGGCTCTCTCCCCTCAAAATAGACCCTTTCCCAAATTTTTACTTGGTGATAGAGTTCTCTGCGATGAGGGCTCTAACACTTGATGTGCAACCAGCGATAAGGGAGCAACCACTGTCAACACCCACTCTCTGCCCCGTTAACACCCACTCTCCATCTCCTTTTTCCTTAACGCTGCAGCACTCTGTAATGCTCGTTATTGCAGCATTATCGGCCCTTTCCACAGCATTAAGGGTGCAAGGGTGCCAATAACAGGCGTTAACGGGACACTTGCTCCTTTACTGCCCTTTAATAAACATACCCCTATTTTCCTTTTCTTTTGTAGATAGTTGAGTGATGATGTGGTTAACTAGCAAGTAAATTATATTAGACTTATTTTTAACAATATATATTTATATTTGTATTTTTGAGACATGGCCATGTTATATTATTAGGAATATTGAGCCGGATAATCTTCTGGGAAGTCTATGCTTCCTGCCCGCTGACCCTTAAACCCAGATATTCAATGCTTGGGTCATATGTAGCCCTGACATTGAATATCTTGGTATTGCTGCACAACCCAGAAGCAGCCAAAGCTAACTGGGCAGCAGCAATATTGCATGCTGCCCAGTTAGCACCTAAACTGTAAAGATAGGCAAGGGTTTTCCTCGCCTTTCTTTTTGGTGCAGAGCACTAACCGGGAAGCATGCAATATTTCTACTGCCCAGTTATCTCACGCTCCCACCTCCGCTCTGCCCCAGAACGCCCCCGACACACCTCGATGTTAGCTGGATAGCATCAGGGCACGTAGGGGACATAGATGGGGATATTCAATAGCACTATCCGAGTATGTGCCCTTGAATATCCGCATCTAAGGCATTTACATGGTTTAGTAGGTTGTAAACCATGCAAATGCCCTTCAAATATAGGGTCCATTGTACTTAGATATTTTAGAAATGCTGTATTTTTAAGCGGTTTATAGTGAACCTTACAAAATTAATATATTTTCCAAGGAAATTGTTTTTAAGGAAAAGCAAGTTTGCAATTTATTCCACTTAATTTCTTTCCCCGCTCTTCTTGTCTAGAGATAGCGTAGAAGGACCTTACCTCTCTGTTTGATTTTTGATAATGGGTTACGGTTGACTTCAGAACAGTATTTCAAGCTCTAGTAATGCCTCATTTCGACCACATTAACTCCATACTGCACGGACTTCCGAAGAGCACCCTACATCCCTTACTGTTGGCAATGAACGCTGCAGCAAGAACTCTACACAGAGCCTCCAGAAGAGAACACATTACCCCCATACTAAAACACCTACACTGGCTCCCCGTCCACTACAGGATTTCATTTAAGATTCTAACAATGACTTTCAAGGCCATCCATAATTGCACGTCCACCTCCCTCTCTGACTTAGTCCAGATAACCCCCCCCCCCCCAACAGGATAAGGAGATCAGCTGCTACTAGCACTCTCATCCTTCCCAAAGCAATCATTAAATGCTCCAAGACTACGAGCAACCGTGCCTTTGCCTTCTATGCACCCTCCTGCTGGAATGCTCTCCCACCTGACATCCGCGCCATCAACAACCTTCTTCAATTTAGGAAAGCGCTGAAACGTCACCTATTTACCCAGCACTTCTCCATCCCAAATGACAGCTCTCAGCCACCATCCCTCATGTCCAACTCTCACCGCACGAGCCCACTGCCCACGACACTCCTTTCCGAACCCACCTCTATTTAATTGTCAGAATGTCATTGTCGTATCAACTGTACTTACTGACGAGATAGGTGTATAAGCCTGCATACCTAATTGTAAATAGTTGTTACCTCTTAACCTGTTATCCATGTTTATTTACCCTGTTTATTGTAAGTGCATTGAACTGCCCTCTTTGCACAAATACGTTTCCTGTAAACCGCGCTGATAATAAATAGTGCGGTATAGAAAAGCAATTAAATAAATAAATAACAGATAGATTGGTATTCAAGTCCGGTAGTCAGCTATTTTTTTAAACATTGACTTAGACATTTAAGGTATCAAAAATACTTATTTTGCCAATATCCATCAGAACAATAATACCAAACAATCCGTTTTAGTTAATCTGGCCCATTTTGCCCGTGAATAAAGTTCACAGGTAAATTCTGACCATCCAAACAGTATGTGGAAGTCCAGGAAAAGTTAGGAAAATGGTAGATTTTTCCCAACAGCTGGGTCACATTAGAAATCTTCTGGTGCCATGGGTGATATTGAGGCTTTAGTGATATTTCTGAATAGTGGATTTCATGTGACTGAGAAATCTGCACTTGCAAGAGAGAAACTCATTGTGTATGGTTCTCTTTAACTTTTCTAGAAGATGGATTGCATTCAGTGGCTGTTATTTATCATACACGCTATCATTTCCTTCTCTGAGTCTGACATTACTCTTCCTTCCAGTTCTTTACGTTGATGAAGGTGGCCAGTTTTCTCACGTTGTTGTTACTGAATTCACTATTTGAGCAGTTACTATCAGTTTCTATTTATTTTGGTTTCATTTATACCTTTTCAGAAGTAATTCAAGACAAGTTGTATTCAGATATGCTAGGCATTGGCTTGTTCGCAGAGGGCTTATAATCTAAGGCTTCTATTTATTTAGCTGTTGTAAGATAGTGTATGGTTGCGCTATTTCAATACATGAAGATTTACCATACTGATGAAGGATAGGGAATATCACAGTATATTCACTACTGCATTATTGCAGCCATTAATATTGTGCAAATTATCAGCCACAGCAATGCAAAACCAATGGTTCCCAAATTGGGTGCACTATGTTTTAAAGAGCCATGCTGATGTTTTCAAAAAATGTCCCCACCACCACTGATCTCCATTCAAGATCCCCAACCTCCACATCCATGATCCATTTTCAAGAACCTCTCCCCCCACCTCAATTCCCTTTTTGCAACCCCTCCATCTTCCAATCTTCTTTAAACAACCTCCCCTTTGAATCTGCCTCCCCCGCCCACCCTTCTGGCACCTACTCCAGTCTCCATGGTGAGTAGCAAGGGCCATGAATGATCCTCAGATGCTCCTACCTCAGCAATTCCTTGCCTAAAAATGTCATTCTCTGTCCCATTGCAGAGTCTCACTATACCACTCTAGGGAATAAGGCTGACAAATAATGAAGTGATATATCAAATAAACATTAAAAAGGAAAAAATTGGCTGTGGGAAGAGAGAGATTGGTAGGAAGTGGCCTGGGGGGAGGGGGGGAGGATAGGGAGCAAGAGAGAGAGAATGTAGAGATAACTAGACAGGGGAGGGAGAGAGAAAAAGACTAGTAGTGACTTGTTGAAGGTGGGAGAGAGAGAGACTGGTAGAGACATGAAGGGGAAGGAAGATTACTACTATTACTACTACTTGTCATTTGTATAGCACTACAAGGCATACACAGCGCTGTACAGGCACATGGAAAAGACAGTTCCTGCTCATCAGAGCTTACAATCCAGTCAAGACAGACAGCATAACAGCTGAGGACAAGGATACTGTATATCTAGGGGAATGGTAAGGAAACACATAAGTGGATCGGGATCCAAAAGTGGCCTTAAAGAGGTGAGTTTTCAGCCTGGATCTGAAAAGGACCAGAGATGAAGGCTGACACACAGACTTGAGTAGTTTGTTCCAGGCTTAAGGAGCAGCAAGGTGAAAGGATAAAGTCTGGTGCTGGCAGTAGAATAGAAGGACACAGATAGAAGGGATCTGCCAGAAGAGCAGAGTTCCCAAGGAGGGATGCAGGGGAAGATAAGAGAGGAAAGACAGTATGGAACAGCAGAATGAGTGCACTTATATATCAGTAGGATAAGTTTGAACTAGATATGGAAACGAATAGAGAGCCAGTGAAGTGACTTGAGAAGAGGGGTTATATGGGTATTTTGAGGCTGGCGGAAGATTAGCCGTGCAGCTGAGTTCTGAACAGATTGAAGGAAGAGAGATGATTCAGAGGGAGATCAGCAAGGAGGAGGTTGCAATAGTCTAGGTGAGAGGTGATGAAAGAGTGGATATGTTTCTTAGTAGTATGCATAGAAAGGAAAGGATGAATTTTGCCAGTGTTATAGAGAAAGAAATGACAGGGTTTAGCTGTCTGTTGGATGTGTGCAGAGAAAGAGAGAGTAGAGTAGAAGATGACCCCAAGGTTGCGAGCTGAGGAAACAAGGAGGAGTGTAGTGTTATCCACAGAAATAGAAAGGGGAGGAAGGGAGGAGGTGGATTTTAGGGGGAAAGGTAAGAGGCTCAGTTTTGACCATGTTCAGTTTCAGATGGCAGTGGGGTATCCAGGCAGCAATGGCGGATAAGCAGGCAGAAAGAAAAAGGACCAATGGGGCAGGCTTGGTGCTGAGGGGCGAGGGTCTGGAATGAGTAGTAGGGATGAACTGGGAGTCTCTGAAGTTTTTTAGGAAGTCAATAAGAAATCTACACTACCAAATTGGTTGTGAATCTCTGGGAAGAGGCAATAGATAAGCAGGAAGAAAGATGACAACATTATGGAAGGGTGAGGAAAGGAAAGAAAACCTTGAGTGTCATCGGCAAAGTAGTTGTGGGAACAATCAAGAGGAAATAATATTATCTTGAGAGTCAAACGTTTGCCAATATAGACATGAATGGAAAGATAAGAGAAATATATGGTGTCCAGAAGATGACAACAAATGAAGGAAAGAAGGACTGGAGAACCAGAAATGGACAGATAATGGAATAGAGCTGAAATAAGCAGGGCAAGGTCCAAAGTACAATAGAAACATACATAAACAGAAACATGGAAACACAATGACAGAAAAAGACCACATGGCCTATCTAGTCTGTCCTTCCATATCAACCACTACAACAGTCCCCTCTTTTCCTTTAGAGATCCTCTGTGTCTGTCCCATGCTTTTTTGAATTCAGATACTGTCCTCATCTCTACCACCTACACTGGGAGACTATTCCATGGATCCACTACTCTTTCTGTAAAGAAATATTTCCGCATTTCACTCCTGAATCTATCTCCCTTCACCCTCATCCCATGTCCCCTCGTAGCAGAACTTGCTTTCAATTGAAAGAGGCTCTCTCCCTGAACATTTATGCCACGGAGGTATTTAAACATCTCAATCATATCACCTCTATCCCGCCTTTCCTCTAAGGTGTACATATTAAGATCCTTCAGTCTGTCCTCATATGCTTTATAATGAAGACCACTAATCATTTTAGTAGCCACCCTCTGCACAGACTCCATCCTGTTCACATCCTTTTGAAGGTGCGATCTCCAGAATTGCACACCATACTCCAAATGAGGTCGCACCAAAGACTTATACAGAGGCATTATCACCTCCTTTTTTCTGCTAGCCATTCCTCTCCGTATGCACCCAAGCATCCTTCTAGCTTTTGCTGTTGCCTTTTCTACCTGTTTAGCTACTTTAAGATCATCAGACACAACCACGCCTAGGTCCCGCTGTTCTTTAGTGGACAAAAGTACTTCACCTCCTATACTGTATTGCTCCCTTGGATTGCTGCAGCCCAAATGCATGACCTTACATTTTTTAACATTAAATCCCAGCTGCCAAATTCTAGACCATTCTTCAAGCTTAGTTAGATCCCTCTTCGTGTTATCTACACCTTCCTGGGTGTCTACTCTATTGCAGATTTTGGTATCATCTGCAAAGAGGCAAACCTTACCCGACAGCCCTTCCACTATATCACTAACAAAGATGTTAAAAAGAATCGGACCAAGGACAGATCCCTGGGGCACACCACTGGTAACATCCTTCTCCTCAGAGTGAGCTCCATTTACTTGTACTCTTTGTCGCCTCCCACCCAACCAATTTCTAACCCAAGAGTCAGTTGGATGTTCCTCCTGACTCCGTCTCACTGGATATATGGAAAATGGATATATGGAAATTACTGATGGTTTATTAAGGGGATTTATTAATCAGACAACCTCCTTTTTGGAGGAGGTTGTTACTTAGTTTACCTATTATGACCAATTGCTAGTTTAGTCTGCTGAACAAATGGGGAAAGTTGACACTCAGACTACTGTTTGCCAGGCTACGGGTATGGCTGGTATTATGCACAGCCTAGTTTTGCATAGGCAAATTGAAGCACTTGAAAACTCCCTCCATTGTGATTGCTTACTTTTCCTAAAACCCATTTTCTTCTCCACTAATTTTACTGCAAAAATACTTCAAGGAGGTGTTTCAGTTATATAATTCAGAAACTATGGCTGTCGCCAATGCATATTATTTGCCTCAGAAAAAAATCAGCTAATGGCTTTCCCGCTGCTCCTCATGAGTTGGTTACATAGAAACATAAAAATATGAGGACAGAAAAAGACCACATGGCCTATCTAGTCTGTCCTTCCATAACAACTACAAAAGTCCCCTTTTTTCCTTTAGAGATCCTCTGTGTTTGTCCCATGTTTTTTTTAATTCAGTTACTGTCCTCATCTCTACCACCTCCACTAAGAGACTATTCCACAGATCCACCACTCTTTCCATAAAGAAATATTTCCGCATATCACTCCTGAATCTATCCCCCTTCACCCTCATCGCATGTCCCCTCGTAGCAGAACTTGCTTTCAATTGAAAGAGGCTCCCCCCCTGAACATTTATGCCACGGAGGTATTTAAACATCTCAATCATATCACCTCTATCCCGCCTTTCCTCTAAGGTGTACATATAAAGATCCCTAGGTCTGTCCTCATATGCTTTATAATGAAGACCACTAACCATTTTAGTAGCCACCCTCTGCACTGACTCCATCCTGTTTACATCCTTTTGAAGGTGCGGTCTCCAGAATTGCACACTAAACTCCATATGAGGTCGCACCAAAGACTTATACAAAGGCACTATTGTAATCTTCTGGAAAATGTAATCTTTCGCCGCTCTCTACTTTTGGTTATGCTCCGTTTGGTCCTGGGATCATTTCACAGAGACAGTAGGGTAAGCAGCACAAATAAGACAATCAAAACTTTATTTAAGAGTTTCTTTCTCCATGATGTGTATTCTTATGATGAGTGGTATATTGTTTTCTTGAAGATTTGGTATGTTTATTATATTTCTTTTCCTTTTCACTGTTTGTATACTCAAGAAAAGCTTAAATAAAAGTTTAAAAAAAAACAAAAAAAAAAACTGGTGTGGCTTGGAAAAAGAATTTTATATAGAAATAGGCTTATTACATAGGTACAGAACAGAGTTATATAGTGGTTGTTACAGAGCTACTTCAGTGTGCCTCAATGAATCTGTGTGTGTGTGCATGTGTGTGTGTGTGAGAGAGAGAGAGAGACGCAGAGAGAGGGAGAAAAGGGGGGGGGAGGGAAGAAGTGTGTGTCAGAGCCCCATAGTAAGGAGTGTCCGATCAATATAGGCATGGAGTTCTGTAAAGCTGAGCAGTTTATGTAGTGTCTCTTCTCCCATGCCAAGTGGTATTGGATGCACAGCATATGAGATAAAGTCTGGAATGTCCATAGAGTCATTGGTGTGGAATAAGTTGTCCCGTTAATGGTGATGGAGACCAGTGGTGTATGACTGCACCAGGTATTGTTTGAACTGTACAACAAAGTGTTCTTAGGAAGGCGGGTGTCATGCATTCTGGGAGCAACTGAAAAAGAAACATTCTTTGTCCTGACAGGAAATATTGTAGAAAATCAAGGCAGGAGGACCTAGAAAGTAATTTTCTGGAGGTGCCCTCAATTCTTGTGTCCTTTCTAGAGAAGTGGAAACTGGTGGCACCCACTGTACTTGAGTGATGTTTAATGAATAGAACACTGGCTTGTCCTGTATGGAACAGAAACTCAGGATGACCAGATCCTTTCCTTCCGGGAAAGGTGGGGGTATTTCTTGATAGCGATATACCCCATCTGTGGAGTTAGCCCAGCCAATCGTGCATATTCTGATGATAGTGCCTGTAATGAGACTTGGGTAGAAGAGAGCAGATACAAGAACAACAAGAAACCGAGACATAATAAAAGCTAACTTGTTTCACTCTACTAGGGAGTAAATTAGTGCTCCCCACTTATAGTATGCAACAACAAAAATAATTTTTACTACTTATTTACATAACTATTAGATACATGTCCAGTATCTAGGACACATCAAATATACAGCAGAAGTAAATAGTTCCCATCCTCAAGCGACTTTTGTTCAGAAAGCAGCTGTCCATGCTGTCTTCAGAAAGCAGCTGTCCGTGCTGTCTTCAGATGGTATCTGAAAACAAAGACTGATAAAACACGTATTACAAATATGATTTCAACTGGGTGATGTTTCTAATACTGCTGGTTGTCGGGCATTAGGATCTGGGACAGGGAATGCTTCTACCCAATGAGAAAAGGAGTCAACAACAGTGAGTAAAAATCTATTTTTCCTAGCTGTTAATGGAAGAGGGCCCACATGATCTATTTGCAATCTCTCAAATGGGCCACGAGGAGGTGCTATCATTAGTAAAAATCTATTTTTCCTAGCTGTTAACGGAAGAGGGCCCACATGATCTATTTGCAATCTCTCAAATGGGCCACGAGGAGGTACTCTCATTAACTGTCCCCTTCTCTTTTTAAGTTGCCTCCCAAATGAAGCACAGATTACACAGGAGGAAACATGATCCTGTATATCATGTTTCATTTCTGGCCACCATACCAATCTATTGAGGGTAGTCTGCATTTCTTCTGCTTTAGGGTGTCCCATAGGACCTGCACCATGAACCCAGTGGTGTGCCCCAGGGATCTGTCCTTGGTCCGATTCTTTTTAACATCTTTGTTAGTGATATAGCGGAAGGGCTGTCGGGTAAGGTTTGCCTCTTTGCGGATGATACCAAAATCTGCAATAGAGTAGACACCCAGGAAGGGGTAGATAACATGAGGAGGGATCTAGCTAAGCTTGAAGAATGGTCTAGAATTTGGCAGCTGGGATTTAATGTTAAAAAATGTAAGGTCATGCATTTGGGCTGCAGCAATCCAAGGGAGCAATACAGTATAGGAGGTGAAGTACTTTTGTCCACTAAAGAAGAGCGGGACCTAGGCGTGGTTGTGTCTGATGATCTTAAAGTAGCTAAACAGGTGGAAAAGGCGACAGCAAAAGCTAGAAGGATGCTTGGGTGCATACGGAGAGGAATGGCTAGCAGAAAAAAGGAGGTGATAATGCCTCTGTATAAGTCTTTGGTGCGACCTCATTTGGAGTATGGTGTGCATTTCTGGAGACCGCACCTTCAAAAGGATGTGAACAGGATGGAGTCGGTGCAGAGGGTTGCTACCAAAATGATTAATGGGCTTCATTATAAAGCATATGAGGACAGACTTAAGGATCTTAATATGTACACCTTAGAGGAAAGGCGGGATAGAGGTGATATGATTGAGATGTTTAAATACCTCCGTGGCATAAATGTTCAGGGAGAGAGCCTCTTTCAATTGAAAGCAAGTTCTGCTACGAGGGGACATGGGATGAGGGTGAAGGGAGATAGATTCAGGAGTGATATGCGGAAATATTTCTTTACGGAAAGAGTAGTGGATCCGTGGAATAGTCTCCCAGTGGAGGTGGTAGAGATGAGGACAGTAACTGAATTCAAGAAAGCATTGGACCAACACAGAGGATCTCTAAAGGCAAAAAGTGGACTGTTGTAGTTGTTATGGAAGGACAGACTAGATAGGCCATGTGGTCTTTTTCTGTCGTCATATTTCTATGTTTCTATGTTTCTATGTTTCAATGCATCCATTCTTTACCTCGAGCTCTAGGGATAGCTATAACGAAGCCTTCCTCTCTTTTTGCACATAGAATGTCTTTCTCTATAGCGAGTGTGAGAAAGGGTGTGTGCTGTTATAGGTTATCTGGGGCGTCCTGCACAAGCTTCCTCAAATTGGAAAGCTCAGTGTCCTTTGTCTGCAGTGCTACGAAGTAATCTGGTGGTATTATCTGATCATAATCTGTGGAACGTGTAGCAATAGCAACCATGCGTGTCTGCTCATACCAGGGCCATATGAGGCCTACATGGTATGCTTTTGACTAGTGAGTCTGCTAATGTGTTTCCTTTTACTAAAGGGCCTTTCTTCCTATGTGCCTTTACTTTAACTAAATGTACTTTCTGAAACTTCTCACTCAATTCTTGTGCCATAGACCACAGTGATGAATTTTTCACTGTGGACCCATCTGTAGATTTAAATTTATTTGCCAGCCACCAGGGTAACAGGGCAATGGCACTTTTAAAGACATAATCAGAATCTAAAATGATTTGTATCTCTGGGTGTGAATCCTGATATTGTTGCATACAAGCTACAAAAGCAGCCAGCTCACAGTACTGTGCTGACGCTGACCCTCAGGAATACTGTCTCTGCAGTACCACTTGGTTATTTGGGTCCAATTGTACAATTGCAAAACCTGCTAGTCGCCTGCCTCCTTCACATTGGCTACTACCATCAATATATACTGTAGAAAGAAAAGGTGAAATTTTGTCTAGTCCCAGTTCCCTAAATATCATGTGATTGGGGGCACTGGGTGAGGACTGACAGTCATGAGGTTGCCCCTCCAGCAAAATTCCAGCCACTTGCACGTTAGGTTCTTTCAACAATTCGAACTTTACATTGTGCGCTTGCAACATGAGAGTCCACTGGACTATTCTCTCAGTCCTAATCTTGCTACATGCTAACTTTCCCTCTACAATGAATTTGAGGGGGGGTGTGATGGCTGCATATGTATGTGGTTTGAGCACCAATGATGTATGTAAATTTCTGCATAGCAGCATAGGAAGCCAGTACATGTTTTTCACAGTTTCCCATTTTTAGTTCAGGAGAAGTGAGAACTCTGGAACAGAAGGCAATAAGGCGATCTACTCCTCCTAGGCGTTGCATTAGAGCTGCACCTATACTGTTCTCTCCAACTACAGGGTACAGGAAAAAATGTTGTGTGTGATCTGGGTGTGCAAGAACAGGAGCAGAAGTCAGAATGTGCTTTAATTTAGTTACAGCTTCTGTATGTTCTTCCTCCCAAACATAACTTTTACTTTTTAGCAGGGAGTAAAGTGGAGCTGCCACTTCAGCATAATTGTGCATGAGGTCACGACAGAAACCAGTGAGCCCTAGAAATGACTGGAGTGATTTCTGATCTGTAGGAAGTAGAAGTTTCTGTATCAGCTCTATCCTCTGAGAATCTACAGATTTACCATCCTGGCCAATAGTAACCCCTAAAAAGGAAACCTGTGATTTGCACAGTTGAGCCTTGGCAGGATGAACTTTAAGACCAGCTTGTAAGAGGGCTTTTAAAACTTCTCTTACATGATTCCAGTGTACAGCTTCATTCTCAGACTGAATCAGAATGTCATCTACATACTGAATTATATTATCTCTGCAAGACAATAGTGACAGGGCTTCCTGCATGTATTTATGAAATATTGAGGGTGAATCCTTATAGCTCTGTGGAAGCACAGTCCATGCATATTGTTTATTCAGCCACTGAAAGGCTGTTTTGTACTGGAATTCAAGGGCCAGGGGCAGACTCCAAAACCCATTGGATATGTCTAAAACAGAGAAAAATTTACATTTGGGGTTCCGTTTAGAGATCATTTCAGGGTATGAGGCTACCACGGGCACTACAGATTTTGAAACTTGATTCAGGGCATGGAAGTCCATAGTGAGCCTGAAGGAACCCCCTGGTTTAACTATCGGCCAGGCTGGTGAATTGCATGTGGAAGAAAGAGGTCTAATCAGACCCCTCTCCTCCAGTATCTTCACAATTTTAGTCACTGGTTCTATAGCCTGATGAGGTACTGGGTATTGTTTCTGTGGTGGAGGATCCTCGCCTTCCAACGTATTTCTGTGTGCATTTTCCCACAATCTAACTTGTCTTGTGCCCAGACTGGAATATCAGCCACCTCTGAGGGAATTACACACAGATCATACTGCTGAGCTGCCTTGGTGCACTGAGTTGCTAACTGCATGGGAATGACTTCATGCACTAAAGTTTTAGAAGCACTTGAAGTTCCTGAATACTGCCACAATTTAAGATTAGCCATATCCACCACCAAATTTAACTGGTTGAGAACGTCAATTCCAATTATTTCTTTTGGTGTGTTCACTATAGTGGAGGCAGTGGTTTCCAACATTTCCTTGTTTTGTTCACTGTACACAGGGATACCCCATTTAACTGGGATAGCCACACATTTGGAAGCTGTGTCATTAATTCCTTGGATTTCATAAATTTCCATATTTTTCTGATCTGCAGTGGGAGAAGCTCTGTTTGTAAAACTAATTCCAGCCCCTGTGTCAATCAAAGCTAGTTTATTCTGACCCCCTATTCTGCTGATAACATTGGGGTGTACACAAGAGTCCAATATCAAGGAGGATCCCTCAGCTTGCCACTTCTGTGCTTCTGATACTGTTACGACCTGCGAGGGCTGGGTCTTCCAAACAGACCCAATTCTGAGCATTAAAGTATCAAAAGGGGTTGTTTTAGGGTCTTCAGAAAATAACAGAAGGTGTTTTGTAATCTCAGGGGATAGCAATTCTAATAAAAATGCCTTATGCGTGCTCTCCCCATAATCTTCTGCATTGGGCCAGGACTCCTGCTCATTAAGAACTGCTTTTAAAATCCAGGCTCTATATGCAAACTCGTCCAGTGTATCATTTGGTAGAGGTGAAATAATTTTAAATACTTGCATTGGGGATCAGTGAAATAGTTTCTCAATGCCCCTTTTAACCAACTGGTATGGGTGAGTGAGAGAGCCAACTTTATAATAGTGTGGCCCCAGAGCCAGATGCATAAGTCTATCAAAGTCTGATTGTTTTCTTCTGTATTTCCCTAGACCCCAGTGAATCAGAATATCAGTGGCCCATTTGCACCATTCATTTACATTAAAAGGCATAGGGCCCGCTTTCTCAACTATCCTTTCCATGTCCCTATCTTTTAAAGAGTCCTGCAGCATCACTTTAACTGGTGCTCTGAGTTCGGCACTGGGTGCCGGGTCTGAGTCATCTGAATTATCCTCCTGACACAGGTCCTGGTTATTGCTCTGTTCTGGCTGAGATAAACTATTAGGATTTTCTTCCTCTGTGCTGTCTGATTCATTTTTATTTTTTCCATTCCTAAGCCCAGCTATAGATACTTCTGTATTCTTTTGTTTATAGGGTGTGTCATAGGCGGGGGGGGGGGGGGGGGGGGCCTGAGGGTGAAATAGTGCAGAGCTTATATTTCTTTTGTCTTTCAGAGGCCAATTCATCCTTAACGTGCCTCAATTCAAGTTTAAGTGCTTCTAATTGCTCACTAACATTTATAAAGGAATTTGTGGCTTGTATCACCTGAACTCTTTGCATAGAAATGCAAATTTGTACCTCCTCTAGGTCTTTGGTTAATTGTGTACAATGAGAAGTCAGTTCAGTATTGTCCTGTTTCATGCTAATGAGCCCCCTGCACATGCCTTGGATAAAAAGGCATTTTCTTTTATTTGTTTTCTTTTTGAATTCTTGATAATGGTTTAACATTTGCCTTTGAATATTATACCATGATGCCTCAGGGAATTCCCCTTCAAAGGGACCACCTTTTCTCTTACAGTATGTCAATACTATTTCTTTAAGTTCTTTAAAATCAAAGGCTTCCATATTTGAGACTGCAGAAAGACTAGTTGGTACAGGGGCCTAGCTTATTATGTTTTTATTTGGTTTTATGCGACTATCTCAAATGTGCAACTTTGGAAGGAGGAATGCTCACTTTTATGAAGAAGTGAGGCTTAAAATTATAGTTGGAATGGCATAAATTTTATGGGTGTTCAGTAAAGAGTACTGGCATAAAGACCACGCCTTAAAATTATACCTGAATAAAAAGTGCTTACCACCTTTTAACAGGGTGGAAGTTTAGGATGAAATTATAGTAAGAAGGGTGTTAGGAGATTAACAGAATTGTCAGTTGCTGTATCAATTGCAGCAAACTTTAAGCCTGCTCTCACCAAGATACCTACTGACAGGAGACTGAGAAATAAAAGGCAAAGGGACAGGAGGTAATAGTGTTACCAGGAAAGATATATATTGTATTCAATGAGGGACTGTTTACCTGTGTACCACTTCCAAACTAAAGCTGGACTATCTCTCTGTCTTTTCTTAGCAGCTCAAATACTAGAGAAAAATCTGTGCCTTGTAACAAACTGTAACAAGCCTCTACATACAAATAAGAAAATTGCAAGCCACTCTATGTAATGTCCCTAGATGTAGGTAATATTAAAATCCAGGATTCTTACAGAGCCTTTTGACAATAAAAATCTCACCTTGTCTAACCCACAAAACAAAGGTATCACTGGAACTTTTCACTAAATAGTGTCACTCTGCCTGTCTACAGAGTCTTTTCACTCACGTGTCATCCAGCTTGTAACCAAAATTGTCAATTGTACATGGTCACAAGGGCTTTTGATTTTCATGTCGCACCCTGTCTGAAATCCACTTTAATGTATCAAACAAAATTATTACTTACCCAACTGGAGATCTGCTGTGAAGTCTGAGACGGGCCCCCATAAATGTAATCTTCTGGAAAATGTAATCTTTCGCCGCTCTCTACTTTTGGTTACGCTCTGTTTGGTCCTGGGTTCATTTCACAGAGACAGTAGGGTAAGCAGCACAAATAAGACAACCAAAACTGGTGTGGCTTGGAAAAAGAGTTTTATATAGAAATAGGCTTATTACATAGGTACAGAACAGAGTTATATAGTGGTTGTTACAGAGCTGCTTCAGTGTGCCTCAATGAATCTGTGTGTGTGTGTTCATGTGTGTGTGACAGAGAGAGAGAGAGAGACGCAGAGAGAGGGAGAAAAAGGGGGAGGGGAAGGGAAGACGTGTGTGTCAGAGCCCCATAGTAAGGAGTGTCCGATGAAATAGGAAGAGAGTGATATTTTTGTGTTTCTCTGTATCTATAGTGAAAATCTTCAGCACCTCCCCTTGTCATAATTTTGGTCAGTTTGAAGTTTGCTATCATTTGATTAGCTAGGAGGGGCTGCAGACTAATCTCATCAGGCCTGGAGACGTCCTATATGACATCACCAGGGGGTCAAAGCTAATCTCATCTTGTAAACTACGCTCATTAAGTTTGGAGACTGACATCCCCAGAGTAACAAAGCTGCTTGTAATCCAAGGTCTGGGAAAAAGCCATGACACCTATGCTAGGCATAATGTCATGCTGATATATGCTGACAACTATCACCTCCTTTTTTCTGCTAGCCATTCCTCTCCGTATGCACCCAAGCAGTCTTCTAGCTTTTGTCGTCACC
This sequence comes from Ichthyophis bannanicus, assembly GCA_033557465.1. Lineage (NCBI taxonomy): Eukaryota > Metazoa > Chordata > Amphibia > Gymnophiona > Ichthyophiidae > Ichthyophis > Ichthyophis bannanicus. The sequence continues at coordinate 391,118,986 of CM066032.1, forward strand.
TTTTCTACCTGTTTAGCTACTTTAAGATCATCAGACACAAGCATGTCTAGGTCTCGCTCTTCTTTAATGGACAAAAGTACTTCACCCCCTATACTATATTGCTCCCTTGGATTGCTGCAGCCCAAATGCATGGCCTTCCTTTTTTTAACATTAAATCCAAGCTGCCAAATTCTAGACCATTCTTCAAGCTTAGCTAGATCCCTCCTCATGTTATCTACATCTTCCTGGGTGTCTACTCTATTGCAGATTTTGGTATCATCTGCAAAAAGGCAAACCTTACCCGACAGCCCTTCCGCTATATCACTAACAAAGATGTTAAAAAGAATCGGACCAAGGACAGATCCCTGGGGCACACCACTGATAGCATCCTTCTCCTCAGAGTGAGCTCCATTTACTGTACTCTTTGTCGCCTCCCACTCAACCAATTTCTAACCCAAGCAGTAACTTTAGGGTCCATCCCTAGGGTGCTCAGTTTGTTTATAAGTCGCCTGTGAGGAACAGTGTCAAAGGCTTTACTGAAATCTATATACACCACATCTAGGACTCTCCCTCGGTCCAACTCCCTGGTCACCCAGTCAAAGAAATCAATCAGATTTGTCTGACAAGACTTGCCTCTGGTGAATCCATGCTGCCTCGGATCCTGTAATCCGCTGGACTCCAGAAACCTCACTATTTTCTCTTTCAGCAGCGTTTCCAATAATTTATTCACCACCAAAGATAAACTAACCGACCTGTAGTTTTCAACCACATCCTTACTTCCACTCTTGTGTAAAGGCACCATTTGAGCCTCTCTCCAGTCCTTTGGCAACACTCCTGACTCCAATGAGGCATTGAAAAGGTCAGTCAGTGGAGCTGCTTGAACGTCCTCAGGTTCCCTCAGTATTCTAGGGTGTATCCCATCTGGTCCCATCGCTTTGTCTACTTTAAGTTGAGCTAGTTTCTCACGAACACAGTCTTCTGAAAATTATTCACAATGTCCCTCGCTTCTTTTCCTATTTGTGGGTGTTTTCTGAGGTTCTGCTCTTGTTTCTTCATCTGTGAACACAGAACAGAAATATTTGTTGAGCAATTCCGCTTTATCCTCATCAGCTTCTACATATTCCTCCCCTTCACCCTTGAGTCTGACAATACCACTTTTGCCCTTCCTCTTTTCACTATTATATCTGAAAAATGTCTTATCCTCCCATTTTATTGCATTGGCAATTTCCTCCTCTTTTTGAATCTTTGCTTTCCTGACTACTTTGCTAGCTTCTCTAAGTTTTTCCAAATATAGATGCCTGTCTTCTTCTCTCTGTGATCTCTTGAATTTCATGAAGGCTTCCCTCTTTTTCTTCACTTTTTCAGCTACTTCTTTCGAAAGCCATAGTGGTCTCCTTTTCCTTTTACCTTTATTTACCATTTGAACAAAAAGGTTGGTTGCCCTTAAAATATTCCCTTTCAGTTTTGCCCACTGTTTTTCTACATCCCCCAGCTGTTCCCATCCCGCTAATGGCTAAGACCCTCACTTTTGAATGGATTCTTACAGCCCTAGTCCTAATACTGAACCACACCATCTGGTGATCACTGGATGCAAAATGATCTCCCACTATAACATCAGAAACACTTTCACCATTGGTAAGTGTTGGGATATTTTGGCTTAGGGACAGTTATGCTCAGATCTGCTTCACAACCCACACTATAGTTACTCGATGCAAGGCTCCACATTAGAAGCCACCACCCAGGAAAAAGATTTAGGAGTCATCGTGGATAACATATTAAAACCCTCCGCCCAGTGTGCAGCGGCGGCCAAGAAAGCAAACAGAATGCTAGGTATCATAAGGAAAGGGATGGAGAATAAAACAAAGGATATTATAATGCCTCTGTATCGCTCCATGGTACGACCGCACCTTGAATATTGTGTGCAATTCTGGTCACCGTATCTTAAAAAGGACATAGCGTTATTAGAAAAAGTACAGAGAAGAGCCACCAAATTGGTGAAGGGGATGGAAGGCTACTCCTATGAAGAGAGGCTAAAAAGGTTAGGGCTCTTTAGCCTGGAAAAGAGACGGCTGAGGGGAGATATGATAGAGGTCTATAAATTAATGAATGGAGTGGAACAGATAAACGTGGATCAATTGTTTACGCTATCAGAATATAGAAAGACTAGGGGACATGTAATGAAGCTACAGGGTAAACTATTTAAGACAAATAAGAGAAAATATTTTTTCACTCAACGTGTAATCAAACTCTGGAATCTGTTACCGGAGGATGTGGTAAGGGCTGATAGTATAGCTGGGTTTAAAAAAGGTTTGGACAAGTTCCTGGAGGAAAGGTCCATAAACCACTATTAAAAAGGGACCCAGGATATCAATGCTTGACCCAGTACAAGCATTGTGGAACTTGTGTCTTTTGGGGAAACTGCTAGGTACGTATGACCTAGATTGGCCACTGTTGGAAACAGGATACTGGGCTTGATGGACCTCGGTCTGACCCAGTATGGCATGTCTTATGTTCTTATGTTCTTATATGCCTTCTATGTCTACACTCTTGCTGGCCTGCAACGTACACAAGCATCCTGTTTATGGCACAGAAATACAGCATGTGGGCTACAAGAGAAAGTATATGTTATGAGGCCTACTATAGTCTGGGAAGCCATGTTTTGTGCAGAAGTGCTCAGAATGTGGACCCAGAGAAATACAGGCCAATTTAAAACTAATTAGCAGAAATACTTTCAGCCTTGAAGATTATGTTTAGTGCCAAGAAACATAAGAACACAGGCCGGACAAAGGAAGGCAGAGAAAAGAAATGCCTGACAGCACACAGATAAGCAGAGACCTTGAAGAAAAGCAATTGCTGGCCCAAATAATCATGGGGAGGGTCCCAAGGCGAAACTTTGCAGACTTTGCAGAAAGCTGCACGTGCTCCATAGAAAAACCCCTGCATATGACATCAGAAGCTATGCCGTACTTTCTAGAACTTTGTGACAGAGAGAAAAATGTATATAAGGAGGCAGCTCTCTAGCTCAGGGGCAATCTGCTCTCTAACTCCGGTACAGAGAGTAGGTTGCCTGACACCCTTTCAGACAGAGTCTTTTGTTATCTGCATTTGTGATTTGTTTGTTTTGGTACCCAAATAAAGAGCTTTTGTAGCTAAGCAGAAGTTGTCTGAGCAATTTGTTGGTGATTGGCAATATTTGGGGAACCTTTGTGGGCTACCAGGCCCCACAGTAAGCACCAAGTCCAGTATGGCCCCTTCACATGTGGGGTCTGTTACCAATTGCTTGAATAGTTTTCCCTATAGAGAATCCAGGATCTCTTTACTTCTAGATGATACTGCAGCAGGAATGTGCCAATCAACATCTGGCATATTGAAATCCCCTATCAGTATCACTTCCCCTTTCCTAGCAATGCTGCATATGTCTTCAATTAACTCTCTGTCCACCTCTTCCTCTTGTGAGGGAGGTCTGTATATCACACCAATGCAGATAGATTTCTCTTACCCTCTTTCTAGTTTAACTTTCTTGAGTCCTCAAATGAGGTTATTCCCAACACAGCTACACTAGTGGCATATATTTCATCAGAGAATGATAATTTGATTGTTCTTTAATTGTATTTCTTGAAAAAGCTATTTACTTTTTGAGGTCAGAAAATAACTATATTTCCTGAAGTTTTGTGGGTGACCCAGCTGTGGCAGATCTCAGTGGACAGAACAGGAGGGGAAGGTGGTGGGGAGCTAGGAGTGGAGTTAGGGTGGGGCTAGGAGTGGCATTAAGACACCCCCCCCCCACCCAATCAGAAAGGTGTTCTTCAGCCCCTGTCAATATGTGTACTTTGGAAGAAAAGCAGAAGAGGGGAGATATGATAGAGATGTTTAAATACCCCCATCACATAAATGCACAGGAGGAGAGTTTCTTTAAATTGAAATAAAGTCTGCAATGGGGAGGCATAAGATGAAGGTGACAGGGATAGACTCAGAAATAATCTATGGAACAATGTATTTATGGAATAGTCTCCTAGTTGAAGTAGTAAACACAAGGATTATATTTGTATTCTGGAAATCCAGGGACAAACAGACACGATCTCTAAAAGGTAAAAGGGGGCTGTAGTTGCTGATATCGAAGGGCAGACTGGATATAAACATAGTAACAAGATGGCAGATAAAGAGCATATGGACTATATGGTCTTCATCTGCTATTACTTTTCTATGGGAATCATTCTCAAAGATGAATAAGGGGTTTATATGAGCGGCAGGGACATTTATGTGCCAAAAACATCCCCAATCGTATTCTGAAACACTGCTGACATGCACGTTCAAGGCTCTAGTAAGGAAACCTCAGAACATGTGGGAAAGGGCGGAACGGTGGCATGGTCAGCCATGGCAACATAAAAAGCGTATTCAGGAAAGACCTTTTTACGTTTAGATTCCTGGACACGTCCATGTTATACCTGCTGAAACGTAATATAAGTCTATGACTTAGAAAATATTCTGCTGTGCTCTGCAATGCGTCCCATATAGAAGAATGGTTGTGACAAGTATGTTTTGAACTGGTGTGACTGCAGCCTGGGAAGATACAGGGAGCAGAGGTGAAGGAATGTTGTAAGGTAAAGAAACATTTCTAAACACCCTTACAGAAATATTAAGAAGAGCAATAGTGTTTATTCAGGCTATGCACCTATGTGCTGTTTGTGCTAAAGGAGACAATCTATGGGATCCTAGCAATTCCCATGTTCTGAAAAATGGGACTGCTGATGCAGGGATAGTATGGATGTGAGCAGGAAATGGATTCCTTTTTTGGGTGAGAAACCAGGATCATATTTGTAGTCCTGGTATCCCATGTGATTATGTTCTGTCATAGCTGTTATGTATAGGTTCAGGGCACCCTTAGGGCAGAATCATGTTTTTGTGGCAAAAAGTGAGAATGCATTTTGTGTGGTTTGATGGGTGCACAGGGGGGATCTTGTGTGCTCATCTGCAACTCAGGGGGGACACGAAAGCCTGGCCAGTACCTGGACCGAATGGATGACCGCAGCGTCACTAAGTGCGATTGTGATTTAGCAGTCAAACTCAGAGAGATTTCACTAAAGCTAAATGTCAAGCATTTCCCAGTCAATGATAAGGGACCTTCAGAATAAGAGCACTCAACAGTGCAAGCAGCATTAATGCATGCCCATAATGCACATTTTGTGGGACCAATGGTGTTACTGTGGAGCATGTATCACTGCTGTTTGCACTTCTGAATACCCGTATTCTGAGGGCCCTTTTTATTGACAGGGATATATTTTGACATTTAGCCATAGGGAACCTATGCTGATTCCTTCTGGATTATTTTACATAGGGTACCCTACTTAGATCAGATATTGTTGCCAGTGTGACAGGTCAGTCATACATCTGGCATAGGGAGACACGACTGATGTGATGCCACCATTCCTTGGATTGTCCCATGAGGCTTACATCCGTACCCAGGCCAGGATCAATGAGATCTGTGAAACTGGTGATATATCTGGACTCTGGCTACTTGATTTGCTGGCACAGGGATCTCCCCTCCCATGCCAACACAGCCCCGAACAGGGGAACAGTGCCACAAAGCTGAGTTGCCCCACATCTAGATGATGTTTATAGACCGACATACGCCATGATGGGACAGGTTAGCTGCTGTGAGAAATGCAAATACCCAGATAGGTGGGCCTCAGATGCCATAGCCAGAATGCCCTACCACAGCTACAATAGCTACTACTGATCATTTGTATAGTGCCACAAGGCATATGCAGTGCTGCACAGATACACATAACAGATAGCACCTGTTCAGTGGATCTTACAATCTAGTCGGGACAGCCAACACAGCAGTTGTGAATAGGATACATCCAGGGAGAATGGTCAGGAAACACAAGGGAGCTTAGACGGATCTGATCCAACAGCGGCACCGATGAGGTGAGCGCTCAGCCTGGATTAGAGAGGGGCCAGGGACAAAGCCTGACATACAGACTGAGGTAGTTTGTGCCAGGCATAAGGAGCTGCAAGGTGCAAGGAGCGACATCGGGATCTGGCGGTAGAAGAGAAGAGCACAGATAGAAACAAACTGATAGAAGAGCAAAGTCCACAGGGAGAAGTGTAGGGAGAGATAAGAGAGGAATAGTAGTGCGGAGAAGCAGATTGGGTGCACTTATAGGCCATAGGCACGAAACAGGCATACATTTATTGCTCAGCAATATCATGCATCTTTTGGGGACCTTCAATGTTAGTTTGGGGTTTTGTGCACTTGGTGAGGGTCCATTCCTAGCAGTTTAAGGATTGTTTGTAGAGATTACCAGGGCAGGCATCACTGGAGCCGGTTCCTAATGCCACTTACCATTTGATGCAAGGTATTTCCTGACATACATATTCACATTTACATTCTGGTATACCATATTGAGGTGCACAGGGCTTACCCAGGGCACTTTTCAGGGCATGAGGGGGACTGGTATATGGCCTAGGCTGCAGCAGCTGTCATTTCTCATTAGTATTTATGTCTAGTGTGCATCAGCAAATTACTGTCTGTGATGAGCAGCTTAGGAGATGCACATTTTTCCCAAAGGGCCTGGCATCCGCAGGTACATCCCGGGGACAGGTGGGATCCGAAACATGTAATGTTTCAGAATATGGCGGGTGCAGGGATATCCAAAATGTTTACCTGGGTCTGAGGTATGGAACTGTCTGAATAGCGCTTGTATGTGCCTGCCGGACACATCTATCGCCCTGATTCTGGACCCGTGTGCATGTCTAGACCAACAGATGCAGAATTGTGTTCAAAGGGGGCCCCTTTTTAATTTAGACATGTCCGTTGGCCAGATGTGCATGTTATGGAATCATGCTCAACATTACTTAGCTGTAAGAAAGTACAACAGAAGGGCCTGTCTACTAAAGTGCAATTAAGCACTTGGCATGGGTTTTACCACATGCTGTTAGCGCATGCCCTTGCTAATAATTATCACATACTAAAACATCACCATATTAAAAAAAACCACACTAAGCACTTAAAGCAGGTAGAGATGGGATCTCAGTATACATAGGGGGTAGATTTCAGTTTGCGTTTAGCAGGGATGGACATCCGGTTCGGCATCCATCCCCGCTAAACGCCAGGGTGCTGCTGCTGCTGACAGAGTTCCCCGCATGTACAGGCAAGATATGTGGGGAGTTCTGTTCGTGGGCAGGAGGGGGCAGGTCGGAGTTGGAGCAAGGGCAGGCAGTGAACGAGAACCTGACACTAGACATACAGGGCTGATTCCGAGGTCAGCCCTGTAGCACCGGGGTTGGCCATTTGCATGGGAGACTTATTCCATCTTGGAGGTGGAATAAGTCCTCCTGGACAGCAGGACATGCAGCAGCCAGGGCCATAAAGTGGGGTAAAGGGCACAGAGTGTTCCCTGCAGCCCAACCCTGGCCATTGGAAGCCTGATCGGGGGTCGGGCTGTGGAGGAAGCAAATTTTCAGGGTCTGTTGGGGATCACTGCTGCTGCATGGAGCCATGGTGTCATGGCAACATGATACTACGACTCTGCGGCTCCATGCAGGAGCCTGACTGGGCTAGCCGGGAAGTGCCTGAAGGTCCAGGGTGTCTGAATCGGGCACATCTTGGATTTGTAGGCCCTATGCCATGATTCTGATCCCGCGGGGACGTCTAGCCCCATGGGAGCAGAATCGGGTGCATCTCAAGGCCATCCGGATTTCTGGATGTCTGGATGGTCTCCTAACATCAATAACCCATGAACACCCCCCTTAATGAGCACCACCACACTGAACAGAACCTCATAACAACATTCCCTTGATCCAGAGCTTTCTAATCCAGAACCCTCCCCCCCACCCCAGATCATCTACTTCACAAGCCACACTCCCTCAAAATAACACCCTGAGGATCTCCCCAAATAGATGCCCCAGTGGGTTCAAATCCTACTGGAAGACAAGCAACCTTGGGCTGGAAGGCTGGTTTTTAGTCCTCCAGGTGGCCTTGGACAAACCACTTAACCCTCTCTTGCCTCAGGTAGAAAACATAGATTGTGAGCCCTTTTGGGGACAAGGGAAATATATACTGTACCTGAATGTATGCTGCTTTGACTGGGCAAAAAGTGGTATATAAGCATTGCTAAATAAATAAACCCAACCCTGTTCTCACAGAATTTACCCAGGGGTTTCTGTGGAAGCTTGAGTTGGCCAGGGTAGAATTAGTATCTCTCCACTCTTGCCATGGTAGTCACTGGTTTCAAAATGGAAATAGTATCCATAGCCTCAGATATTACTGCTAGAAGTTGATCCCTAGTGGTAATACCATAAGACTACTGTTAGGTGTTGTGCCACTATTTTGGATGCCAGTAACTATAGGGGTGGTAGCAGAAGGGAACCACTCTTTCTCTGACTCATTTAGACTACAAGGGAGACCCCTGTGTAAGGCCTGGGAGGGTCAGGGATGGGTTTGTAGGAGGGTTTCTATTTGGAGAGTTCTCACGGGGGTTATCTTAGGTGGTCTGGCTTATAAAGTGTGATTTGGGGAGTCAGTATTGGAAGGGATGATTGGGGTGGGTGTTCTTCAGGTGGTTATTGATGTTGGGTAGTGGGGGTGCTGTCCAGTGGTGGTGCTGATTGGAGTGATCTGTTGAGGGGGTTTGATGTTGCCGAGGATTGGATCAGGAGTATTGGATTGGGAGGCCCCGCCTATTGTAGCTATTGCATCGGATTTTGTTTTGTAATGTCGAGGCCTATGCTGGGCAGATAATGCAGGCATTTCCACGCTATCTCCCAAGACATAGACTGTGGAAGCGTGTGGTAATAGTCTGCACTATGCGGTAAATGTAGAGCTCATGCTAGGAATGCTATCTGCATTTACTGCAGAGGCTTCACACTTATTGTACCTTAAATTTTGCTCTTAAGTTGTAGCAAATGAAAAACCTTACCACACTTTAATAAACAGACCACAGAGAGTGAGAAATTAGAAAGATGCTAGCAGGATTGGGCCAAGGATTTCTGCTGCCCCAGACAAAAGTCACTGCCGCACCATCCCCTCTACCACCGCCGTCCCGCACCATCCCCCTGTCACTACTGCCGCCACTGCTCACCTCAAATCCATCTTCTCATTTTGTAGAGCAGGGGCGATGATGGCAGTGGCAGCATCACTGTTTTAAAGCCGCCACTTTGGTGCCTGTGCCAGGCCATGTGCTTCAGCACACATGGCCTGCCACACCTGCCCCTCTCTGAAAGGAAGTTACATCAGAGGGGAGCAGAAGCAGCAGGCCATGATTTTTGTGCTGAAAATCATGGCCTTCCACAGGCAATTATGTGCCTTTATAAAACAGCCAACTAGAACTATTCCCAACACTGCACAAATTCTCATGCACAAATTTATGCTTGTTTTAAAGATGGTATAAATGTATGCAGGTACCCTAGGCATGTACTCATGTCTTTTATAAATATACATGCATTACAAGCCTTGCTCTACCCAAATTATAAGCCTGCTAATGCCTACACATAGAAGGCATATCAGCATGTACTATCATGATGGCACACATACTTACACACGCAATTTTATAAACGTTTTTTCTTATGTGTATAAAACAGGCTTTACATGCAGAAAAAATATGTTTATGAAATTACTCCCATGGAAGTACTTTTTATAAGAATGTCTGTGTGGAAAGTCCAAGAAAGTGACTATTTTACCCCTATTTTAGAAAGGCAATATAGACAAAGTAGCATTTTACAAATGACACTCAAGTGCAATCTGGGACATCCAAGCCAGAATGTCTGGGAAAAAGCAGGCACCCCCTGAGTTCAGACACAATTTAGCAAATGTGGATGTCTGTGGGACATCTACATAGACATCTCTGGAAGAGTATTCAAAACCAGGGACATCTAGGAATTGCCTAATGGTTAGAGTAGTGGGATAAGACTATGCAAGCCACAGTTCAATTCCACTGCTGCTGTCATATGATTCGGTAGAGTACTGGGGATGTTGGAGTGCCATCTGCTCTACAGCCTTTGGATGTTTGATGGCCAGAATGAGGACTTTCCTGATGCCTAGTCATGCCTGGTCTAAACTTGAATGGGGTCACAAACATCCCGGATGTTTCTGAAATCAAGCAGGGACGTCTAAATACATTGCACTGCCCCAGACATGCCTCCACTATACCACCTGCCTACTTGGCTGTCCCCACACTGAAGATGTTTGAAAAAAGCCTAGGGACCTCTCCGTTATTTGGACATCCACATACATGTTTTTGGATGTCCAAATCACAACTTATGCTTTTAATATGCACCCCTCAGACCCTTATAAACCAGGCACCAAGAGCCAGCCGCAACAGCATGAATGCACACACACATTTACACCTGCTCCGAGTTGTTAATATGTTTGCATGTTTTCTATTCATCTACTCAGGCATTTTAAAAAATATGTGTATGCATACATTGTAACTCCACTCCTGCTGACGTAGGAATATCTATTTACAGATCACAGAAAAATAAGCACACTCTATCTACGCATCTGCTTTGTGCACATGTACACCCCTGTGCAATTTTATAGGAACTCTTTCTGCATGCAAAGCACATGGAAAAAAAAAACTTTACAAATTTGCCTCCACAATGTTCACAAAAGTTCTAATACATTTTTACATCAATGACGTTCATTTTTCTCTTTCAAATATACCAGGAATATATCACACCATATTTTTTGTTGTAAATTCTTCATCTTCTATTTTTTTAAATCAAAACCCAATACATTTCCAGTCAAAATGATTACAAGCTATTGCTGTAAATGTCATTTTAAATATTATTTTAGGCTTCTCAAGATCAATAATACCCCTGGTCTTTGCAAGCTTGGGTAGTTTTCATGGGTGAATTCACTGGTCCTTCAGCTCCATTTAAACATGTTATTTAAAAACGTTCAAGATTTTCTTTCACCAATAAAATATTATTGAAACAGACCTGTTGAGCCTAAAGGATTTTGAATTGTACTTGAGATATGTCAGAGGTACTATAGCCTCTTAATAAGCAGACATTAATATTGCATTACCATAACTTGTTTTCAGCATACGCTCAATCTGTTAAACTTTCATACTGTACTTGAGATTATGTATGAGATAGAATAAAACATATTTTTAGGTTTAGCATTTAATATAAAGACATGCTTGGAGGGCGACAAAGGGTTTAAGACAAGCCAAAAAGCACAAGGCACTTCAGTCAATCATGTTAGAAAGTTTCACAAGAAGACAAGGCATCCTATCCCTGCTTGATATACAGCGACATACAGAGTCAAGGGAGAGAGAACAATTTTGGATCAGATTTTTATAAAGGGAGAGAGAGTCATTAGTAGCTGGGCTCCAGCGATTTACAGTGAAAACAATGGTGGGAAACAAAAAGTCTGGTACAGGTTACAGGAGACAGTGGTAGGGAAGTAGACAGGACCAATGTACAAAGTGCACAACTGCAAAACTGTCTCCTGTGTTTCAAGTTTGAAGCTACTTGCTTGCTGGGGTCTCAGTATCAGATCGTGGATAGAAAATATACAAGAGAAGGGGTCAGCAAAGCGCTAGGCAATGGACATAGGCACTCAAGCAGGAAGGCTAGGGTACAGAAAGCCGTATTTATAGCTTATGTTTGCTTGCTACTACTGCACTGTCTAATAACTGTCAAAGTCTGTCAGAATTGTTGTTGAACAGGCAGGAAAGAGGAACTGAAGCTGTGTAGAGTGCCAGGCAATTCCAATTGCAGTTTATTAAAGGGACCTTAGAACAAATATTTGAGATAGCATAATAGAGGTTACAAACATGCCTTCCAATCTCCAAAAGTATTATTGGGTTTTTGTTAAGTGCCATTGAGTCGGTGTCGACTCATGGCGACCCTCTGGATAGTTGTCCTAAACCATGTTCGATCTTCAGTTAGGCGGCTCATTGTTGATAGTGTGGCACCCCTAGCTGCTGTTATTGTATAGTTCCATCTCATTGCTTGGCTTCCTCTTATGCATTGACTTTCTACCTTGCCAAGCAAGATGTCTTTAATGATTTCTCTCTTTGCATGATATGTCCAAAATATGAAAGTCATCTAAGCTTCTAAAGAAAGCTTAGGTTTGATCTCCTCTAGTACTGACTGGTTTGTTCTTTGGGCAATCCTTGGTATACACAGTATTCATCGCCAGCACCATAATTCAAAGGCATCAATTTTCTTCCTGTCTATCTTTTTCACTGTCCAACTTTTGCATCCATATGATATTATTGAACATACCATGGCTTGAACAAGTCAAATCTTTGTATGGAGAGAGACATCTCTGCTCTTGAAAGTCTTGTCTAGGTCCTTCATAGCCATTCTGCCAAGAGCAATGCATGCTCAGATTTCTTGACTGCTTCTCCATTCTTTGTTGATTGTTGATCCAGGTAAGTTAAAGTTGTCCATTATTTCAATTTCTTCTCCAACAATGATGAACTTACTGATTTTGCCAGATGTCAGGATCTTTGTTTTCTTTACATTAAGGTGAGAGCTTGCATTGCATCGTAATGCTTGTAAGGGTAGTTGGAGAAAGGATTGTAAAAGAACACAAAGGAAAATATTTAAGATCAGCATCAGAATTAGTATGGAGGCAGAAAAAGGTCTTTCCAAGAGTATGCTTGTGGCCCCCTGTTGTCCAACAGTTAATCTAAAAAGAGATTTTTCAAGAGGAGAGTAGCAAGAGCTGCAGATTCTAGTGCAACCGTCAAAGAGCTGGTATCAAGTCCCATCTCCAGAGCCAGAAAAGGGAGGCAAAGACAGAGACAGTATAAAGTAGAGTGGATAGGAGAGTTGCAGCAGGTAAAAGCAATAGAGCAGATTTATTTATTTATTTTATTTATTTATTTATTTAATGTCTCTTCTATACCGCACTCTTTAAAAATCAGTGCGGTTTACAGGTAACAGATATGTGCAGTGCAGGCAAGCCTACACTAGACTTACAATAAACAGGGGATTTTATACAGGATTAACAGGGTAAGTATGTACAAGATAACTTGCTGTCATAAGTTGTGAGGACAGCTCAACACTATTACACATTGGCTCAGCTATATACATGCTGTTATATGTCATGGGGACAGTTCGAATATTACACATTGTCTCAGCTATATACATGGTGACAGGGTAGGGGAGTATACCTCTACCCATCAAGGGGATCGGGGGTCTAGTGGGCTGGGCTGCAGACTCGTGGAGGGGCTGCGTTGGGGCGTCACCTGGGTCCTGAGTGTGACTGACTGTGGGTTGTCATCAGGTTCGGTATAGTGCTGGAGGAACAGATAGTGCTTCAATGCCTTCCTAAACTGGGTGAGGTCATTGATAGCCCAGATAGCAGGTGGCAGGGCATTCCAGCATGTGCATGCATATAACTCAAAAGCTCTGTTTCTAGTTGCCTGTGAGCATTTTGTGATCGCCCTCGGGAGTTTCAGAGTATTGAGGGTGGCAGATCTCCTTACTCTGTTGGGGGGGGGGGGGGTATGAGGTCTGTGAGTGAGGTGGAGGAACATTTGTTGATGGCTTTATAGGTCATCATTAGAATCTTAAAGAAGATCCTGCAGTGGACCAGGAGCCAATGCAGGTGTTTCATGATTGGGGTTATATGTTCCCTCCTGGAGGCTCTGTGCAGGATTCTGGCGGTCGCTTCAGATCAGCAGCTGCAGACTGAGAAGGGAATGTACATGGTCTTGTCAGACACAGAATCTGCTGAATCCTCATGGCATGGCTTTGCATTATACTTATCAGTTTAAAGGTTAAAGAGGTTCTTACGGATCTTATTGCCCTTGTATGTGGAGAGGAAATAGGAAGTGATACTGCCACTATCAGGGCCCAAAACAACCCGTAGTTAGAGTAGATGGATAGATGGATGCTCCTGGCATGTTATCCTCTCATCCTCCCCCAGCTCCAGATCTAGCAGCAGCAGCAGCAGCAGCAGCAATAGGAGAATCCCGCCCCCCCCCCCCCTCTCCACACACACTCCTGAGGTAGAGGGGAAATCTTGTAGAACCTCCAAATTATGAAAGCATTTTAAAGCGCTAGAAGATCTGTGGCTTGCAGACTGCAATTACTGTAGAAAGCGCATACTGGCCCTCTTCCTGTGTTCATTCCTGCACCTCCCAGACAATGTTAGCACTGCTTTAACCCATTCACTGCGGCCCATGGGGTTGTCCAGACCGTGTTTACCCTTCTCTCTATAACATTCATTCTTCTGGGAATGGTGTTGCTGCTTTTCCCTCTTCAATTCCCCTGTAGTGTTCATTCCACTCTCTGTGCTTCTTTGCCCTTCTGATGATGGCTTATAGCCTTCCTGCCACCTTGCCCTTTGCCCATCTTCTAGTGCCATGGAATGCTTCTGAAACTCTTGACAGGTTTAAATGCTGTTGCATCTGTAACAGATGCCTGCCATTAAGATTCAAGCAGGTTTGATTGCAAACCAATAGCAAGCCTCACTGTTTCCTTGTAAAATAGTTTGCTTCCTAGACTTGAATGGGGACAAACGGGATGAATGCACAAATTATTCAGCATATGAAAATTAACTGAACAGGTCCCAAGGACAAATTATGATGAACATGAAAAGTTTTGGCATGCAGATCCCTATTTTTTTTAGAGCTGCCCTTTCCACACAGTAGTACAATATGTGTATAGTTGCACCCACTGTAGGGGGAGGCATTCCTCAGGATTTGGGGCTACAGAATTATTTTTGAATGTTCCAGAGTTTAATTTTAGTCAGAAAAAGTATCCATACAGATTAGCAAGTGCAATTGTGTAAGGCTGCTGTTCCTGGGATAATTTCAAAGTAAAATGTGCATACTGCAAAGTTTGCAGAGTGAGAAGTACAGATGCACTTTCAATGTAAGATCCCCCCTTAACGAGCAGATCAATATGTCTTTGAATATTAACTGGAAACAGATATCAATGATTTTCTCCACTGTAGTATATAATATCTTCTGCTTCATGGGAAATGTGAAATGAATGCAGTTTTAGTTTGGAAGTGAACTTCCATTCCAACTATACAAGTCCTCATCATTAGACAAGTTTTCTTGTTATCCTCAGGAGGCAGTTATTTTCCTCAGTCATCAAGACGGGTGCAGTTTCTAAGCAATAACAGAATTCATCACAACGAAGTGACCTCCACTTTAGATTGATAGCAATAACTGCTCAAGAATAGCTTCATAGCTGGAATAACCTCTCAAGAGACAGAGCTGAAGATTGAAGCTGGAAATTTCTCATTGTATGAAGTGCTAAACTCTTGATACAATAATAATGTCAGCCATTGTTTAGACATTGAAAATGTATTGACAGTGATTCATATGATTGTGACTAGTCACTTAGACTATTGTAATGCTTTGCTAGTAGACAGAAAAACATTTGCAAAGATTGTAGTATATATTGATCCTGAATAGATTATAGTCTGGTATAATTATGTCATAG
This sequence comes from Ichthyophis bannanicus, assembly GCA_033557465.1. NCBI lineage: Eukaryota > Metazoa > Chordata > Amphibia > Gymnophiona > Ichthyophiidae > Ichthyophis > Ichthyophis bannanicus. The sequence goes on from CM066032.1 coordinate 391,134,385, forward strand.
TCATTGTTTTCCATCTACTAGGTATCCATGACTGCCATTATATCCAAGTCAGCCTCTTCCATTAAAGCTTAATAAGAACATAAGATGTGTCATACTGGGTCAGACTAAAGGCTCATTAAGCCCAGTGTTCTGTTTCCAACAGTGGCCAGTCCAGTTCTTAAGTACCTGTCAGTCTCCCAAAAGGTAGACAGATTCCATTCTGCTTATCCCAGAGGTAATGGACTGTTCCTCCAGAAACTTGTCCAAACCTCTTTAAACCCAGCTACAGTAACAGCTTTTACTACACCCTCCGGAAACAAATTCCACAGTTTGATTACGTGTTGAGTGAAAAAATATTCTCTCAAATTTGTCTTCAATGTGCTACATTGTAGCTTCATTGTGTGTCCCCTAATTTTTCTACTTTTTGAAGATATAAACTATCAATCTATATTTACCCCTTCCACTCCATTCATTTTTGTATATACCTTTATCATATCTCCCCTCAGCCATCTCTTTATGTTATGCATTATGGGCAATAGTATATGCATCACTTCAGATTTTTTTCCCTTTTCTATACTATGTTTAATGTTTTACTTACTTGAGGGCTTTTACTTACCTGGGGGATTTCTTCACTCATCTGTGATGATCTTAGTTTAAAGCCATCCTCAGAAGATTAGCCAGTCTGTTGCAATACACTCTTCATCACTTCTTCTATAGATGCATGCCATTTCTGCTCATCAGCCCTTGGAAAGTTATGCCATGGTCTAGAAAGGCAAAATGCAGCCATCTATGCAGCCAGAAATTCATCTCCATGATGCGAGCCTTTTGGTCCTGCCCTAACTCTTGACAGGGAGGATTGAGGAGAACATGTGTGCACCTAACTGCTTCACCTTATCTTCCAGGGCCACAAAGTTCCTTTTGATATGCTCAAATGGGAACATATCAGTATCAATTGTGCCAATATGAATGTATAGCATCAGATTTAGTCAGTAGGCTTGAGGAGTCTCCTCAAATTCTCTTTAACATCTTGGATCTTGGCACAGGTATATAGCATACCTCCCATGATGTCATGTGGTTGGCAGATGGACACCTATGTACTACTCAGATGGAAGCCATCAACCCTTCATTTTCTAGTGGTTGCTGATCCTACAGCTTTGGTGTGTTTGAGCTCTTATACTTCTGTTCCTGGGATGTTGTTGCCTCTTCCACTTCCAGGACTACATACTAGTTCCTCACTTCTAGGAAAGGTGGAGTCAGAGTGTTGAGTCTGCAGGCCCTGGAGATCTGTGTCCAGCTGTCAACATCTCATAGAGTGTCATCTTCTTTTCTGTTAGAGATTTTAGATGCCTCTAGAAGCATTTCATCACCATATCTCTCTTTGTCAAGGATGCTTCTTAGCCTAACCACCTTCTCTGTCAGTTCCTCAACTTGTTTCCTGAGGGATTCAACCTGCAGGCATCTTACACATTAAACTGGTTCCATGACCTGGATCTAGTTGACTGTTTGTATGGATGTAGAAGTGGTAACAAGGGCTCCATGTTGTTTCCTAACCATAGTTCTTCTGTAGGTACTCGACTCAAACCCCAAACCCTCTTAAACACAATCTACACCCCTCCACCCTTCCTACTCTACCTATTCTGTGTCATTAAGCTGAAGCCCTTAGGGCACAACAGTCACTTGATAACTGCATTGGGCTCCCCTAACTAGCTTTCAGTAATAAATACCATACCCCCAGCTCATGGAAAGGATTAATCAGCAATAAGCTCCTCATTGTTTTTAACCTCCCACACCCTATACTTACTCAGCCTGTTATGAGACACCTCCCTCACAACCCAAGCCCTCTTCTTACACATAGCAGTATTACATATATTTGTAATCAAGTTATGATACATTACTGACTTGTATTGAGAAGTCGGCACCCCACACCCATATTTCCCATAACCCCAAACCACTGAAATCACACTATCCAATATTTCCTTACAAACTGCCATGTAGCAAAATCAACCACCTCCATCTCAGCCTACAATAAACAACCTTACCAATCCCTTTCCCCCATCCTACTCATCCCTTCCTTCCCCCTTCCACTGAGACATCAGTCAAATATGCCAAAAATAAATACAAAGTAGATAGAAAAATGCTTTCAAAAGTAGCAGCACCCTCATCCTCACACTTGGGCCACACCAAAGACACATAAAGGGACATACCCATTTGTCAGGGCACCGGCCATTAAATGCCATAGAATGGCATCTTATGTGGGCAAAGGCGGCTGCCAAAAGTGACATCAATCGGTCAAAGGTGACATTTTATTTATTTATTTATTTATTACAGGCTCTTATATACCGCACTATTTAGCATCAGCGCAGTTTACAATATAACAATAGACCATAACAACAAGCTGTTTGGTTTTACATAGAACAGGTATGAGAACTTGGATAAAACAAGGGGGAAATTGTTAACTGAGACTATTTACATATGTATTTACATGTATATACAGCAGGATTTATTCTTAGCTTGAGTTGGGTCCTGTGAATAGGTGTTCAAAAGGGAAGGGTGGTCAGGTCGGTGTTTGGTTGATCTGGTAATATTGGGGGAATAGGTGGGATTTGAGTGCCTTTCTGAAAAGAGTTAGATCGGTGACGGCCCGAATCTCCGGTGGTAAGGTGTTCCAGCACTTAGGGGCATAGAAGCTGAAAGCCCTGTTAGACGTCACTAGTGAGCATTTTGTTGCTGCCTTAGGGATTACTAGTGCGTTTGTAGATATCGTTCTCCTAGATCTGTTGGGTGGAACGGTCTGAATGAGGTCTATTAGTGAGGAGGAGATGATGCCTTTGATAGCCTTGAAGGTGAGTAATAAGGTCTTGAACAACAATCTCCCATGTATGGGGAGCCAGTGCAGCTGCTTTAGAATAGGTGTTACATGGTCTCTTCTTGATGCTCCGTAGAGGACTCTGGCAGCGGTGTTCATGGCAAGTTGTAAAGGGTTTAAGGTGGAGTGTGGGAGGCCTTGAAAAATGGCATTAGCATAGTCGAGGTGCAGTAAGGTTAAAGCTTGGAATATAGTCCGGAAGTCCTCAGGATCAAGCAAGGAGCGAAGGTGCCGGAGTGTCCGGATCTTGAGATAGATCGCTCTGACTACGTTGGTTATATGTAATTTTATATCCAGGCGTTGATCCAAAGTGACCCCAAGGTATCGGATTGAAGGCTTTGTTTGGAGCTCGGCTTCTTTCACCTTTATCTGGGGTGGGGGGGGGGGGTGAAAAATGGGTCCCTAGTGATGAAAAGAACCTCAGTTTTCTTGTGTTGAATGCGGAGGTTCTGGGCTTCAAGCCATTCAGACACTGCATCAAAACATTTGGTCAGCGGTGAAAGATCCATGTGGACTGTGGAGAAAGGCATGTAAAGAAGAATGTCGTCTGCGTATATCAAGCAGTCGACCTTGAAGGACCTGATGATGTTGCAGACGGGCTGTATGTATATGTTAAATAAGAGCGATGATAGGGATGACCCCTGTGGCACACCCTGTCTTTGATGGAAAGGTGTGGATGTTGCTGTTCCTGAGGTTACATACTGCCATCTCTGATCCAGGTATGATCTGCACCAGGCCAGAGCAGTGTCATTGATGCCCTTTTCTTTTAGCCGCCCTATTAAAAGATCATGATGAACAGAGTCAAAGGCCGTAGCAATGTCCAGGAAGATAAGAACAAAGCCTTGGCGGATGTTATCAATGCCTGTGATAATGTTGTTGCAGAGGGTGGTGAGGAGGGTTTCTACACCGTGGAACTCCCTGAAGCCATGCTGGCATTGGTCTAGAGGGGAGGCGGTGTCGATGTGATCCTGTATTTGCCTTTGAGCTTCCTTTTCAATTATTTTAGCTAGCAGAGGTATACTAGCTATGGGTCTATAAGATTCAACCTTTTGTGGGTCGAGTTTGGGGTTCTTCAAGAGGGATCTAATGGACGTTCTCTTGAGGGCTGCTGGGAAGGAACCAGATGTAAAGGATAAATTCAACATTCTAGTGATGAGAGGGCTGAGATCACAGCGTAGCTCCTTTATCCAATAGGCTGGGCAGGGGTCGGTTTGTGCAGTGGTGGTGTTGAGGGCAGCGATGGTGTTCTCAACATGTTTTTTAGATGGTGTGGAGAACATAGATAGGTTCGATAGGCAGATGGTGTCTTGAACAGGGATTGTTGCGATGTTGTCAGTTAGTAGCAGCTTGGATTGCAGATATTCAGCGAAAGCTTGTGGGTGAATGAGTTCAAGTTGTTCAGACGAAGGTTCCTTAGTTAAGGTCTTGACTAGATTAAAAAGATCACGTGGTTTATTTAGTGATCTTTTAAGTGTATCAGTATAGAATTGTTTCATCTTAGCCATGACTGACTCTCTGTGCGTAGATAGGTGTAATTTGTAGGCTGTTTGGTCTTCCGTGGAGTGTGATCAACACCATCGTCTTTCCAATCTTCTTAGATGTATGAGGGAAACTCGTAGGTCAGGGGAGAACCAAGGAGATGGTTTTCTTTTCTTCAGGTTGGTACTCTGGTTTGGTTGTAGTGCAATGGTGCTGAGATTGCTATTCCAGGCGGTGATCAGGTCTTCCAGACTGAGAGAGGTGTCATTGAGGAGAGGACGGGTTCCAGCAAGAATATGTTCTTTGTTGAAAGCTCTGAACCTCTGAGATGTTACTTTTGTTGTGGTGATAGAGTTGTTGTTGAAGTGTGATGATGTCTTGCTCTTGATGGGAATGGGGAAGGTGATTAACTTGTGGTCTGACCAAGGTACTGGAGTTACAGATGTGTCAAGTTTATTGATAGAATCAAGGGCTGTCAGAGGGGCAAAGATCATGTCAAGGATGTTTCCTTTTTTGTGTGTGGGAACTTTGACAATTTGCTTGTAGCCCAGCTCGTTGATTGCTTCTAGGAGGGCTGAGGCATGACTGAGGTGGAGTGTTGGGAGATTGAAGTCTCCTAGTATCCAATTAGGAATGATGGGATGGGAGCTGACTACGACGTGAGAGGAGGTGTGGAGCCCTTACCATCTGGGCTGAGAGATTGCTGGGACGGACTGCCTGCTGCCGCTGCCGCTTCCCTGCTCGGATCGGGCAGGCACGCCCGGGGCAGCCTGCAGTACTTGGGGCTTGACGCCCTTTAAAGAGCTGGTCCGAGTTCCCCCCCGTTGGAGCTGACTACGACGTGAGAGGAGGTGTGGAGCCCTTACCATCTGGGCTGAGAGATTGCTGGGACGGACTGCCTGCTGCCGCTGACGCTTCCCTGCTCGGATCGGGCAGGCACGCCCGGGGCAGCCTTCAGTACTTGGGGCTTGACACCCTTTAAAGAGCTGGTCCGAGTTCCCCCCCGTTGGAGCTGACTACGACGTGAGAGGAGGTGTGGAGCCCTTACCATCTGGGCTGAGAGATTGCTGGGACGGACTGCCTGCTGCCGCTGACGCTTCCCTGCTCGGATCGGGCAGGCACGCCCGGGGCAGCCTGCAGTACTTGGGGCTTGACGCCCTTTAAAGAGCTGGTCCGAGTTCCCCCCCGTTGGAGTTGACTACGACGTGAGAGGAGGTGTGGAGCCCTTACCATCTGGGCTGAGAGATTGCTGGGACGGACTGCCTGCTGCCGCTGACGCTTCCCTGCTCGGATCGGGCAGGCACGCCCGGGGCAGCCTGCAGTACTTGGGACTTTCCTCTATAAAAGTGTTTACGCTCCCTCCGTGATCGCGGAGCGTGGTCGCGGGGCGCGTGTTGAAGGGGCATGTTTAAAGGGGCAGGTTCTGCCCCTTGGACGCCCCTTCGACGTCACTGCGACGTCACTTTAGTTCCGGTATAATGTTTGGGGGTGGCTTGGTCTCTGTCCAGAGGTAGGTGAAGTATATCCTTTTATCTTGTTTTTTGTTTGTCTTCCACTTCGTTTTCGGTTGCAGTGGGACTGTGGTTTTCTCTGCACCTGCTGCGATGGGTAAACGGAAGTCCAAGGATAAACAACAACCGGCTGCTGTGAAAGGCAAACCGGTTGGCCCACTGGACAGACACTTCGCCCCCCTCCCTCTGGCGCAATCCTCTCCCGAAGGGGTCTCGTTGAGCTCCGGCGGGAGGACTCCCCCCCTGTGTCCGAGTCTGGAGAGAGATGTTAGTGCTGGGGAACCCTCAGGTCAGTGTCGGGGCAATGTGTTTCCTGTTATATTACCTAAGCCTGTTCAGTTAACATTACTGGAAGGAGTTTCAGAATTTCCTGTTCGGTCCTCTGACGCAGAGATAACCTTGGGAGATCTATGGGGAGCTTTGAAAGTTATTGATTCCAAAGTTTCTCTTGTAGTGAATTCTCTTTCTACTTTTTCTCATGAAACTGCTGATTCGATTCAGCAGTTGGATGTGAAATTTACTGTGATGGATCAGAGAGTTAGCAAATTAGAATCACAGGTGCTTCCACTACAATCTATTAATGTGGTTGGGATTAAAGATTCCCTAATGTTACACTCAAAGTTGGAAGCACTTGAGAATTCTTCTCGGATGCATAACCTGCGTTTCCTTAATTTTCCCTTTTCTTCTCTTCTCTCTGGTAAAATTCTTCTAGATAAATACTTTAAAGAGGTGTTAACTATCTCTGATCCTGTGGATATAACCCAGATGTATTATGTACCCTCTAGATCTAGGAAAGTTACCTCTGAAGAAGGGGCTTTTGATGAAATTGTTCCATCTATATCTAACCTAACCGCTTTCCTGGAGGATTCTCTGGATACAATTACTCAACGGGCCACATTACTGGTGACTTTCTCGTCCATGCTTGTAAAACAACGCATTCTTAAGGCTTTTTTTAAAGTCAAAGCCACTAAGTTCTGTGTTCAATTGATTAATGTTTTCCCTGATGTTACACGTAGCACCCAACTTCGCCGGCGGCAGTTTTTGACCTTTAAGCCCCGGGTCCTGGCATTGGGTGCTACATTTTTCTTGTGCTTTCCGTGTAAGTGTGTGGTTGTCTATGAGGGTAATTCTTATATCTTCATGGACGTCTCACACTTGGAAAAATTTCTCTTAGACCGGCAGAACAGGGTGAGGGAAGTGCAATCTACTATGTGAAATAACCTCCATTTGGTAGGCCTTGTGGCCTTGTTTTCTTAATAGTTATCTTATTTGTTTACTTATTTAATTGACATAGTTCGCTTCCGTAATGTGGGCTTTGCAGTGTCCCTTGTTGATTGATTTATGGCATCCATTTACTGGTTGTCTAATATGTTACTTTTACTTTATCTGTCAAGTGTACACTGATTTCCTTTTTTCATTTTGGTTGTTGTAATGACTACAAATGCACAATAAAAAAAAAAAAAAAAAAAAAAAGGAATGATGGGATTGCGTGTGTTGGCTGCTAAGTCTAAAATGTTAGGGAGGTCGTCAGGAGAGGGTGAGGGTGCTCTGTATATTAAATTGATGGAGCACTGTTCATTTGCGATGGATATGACGTCCATGTTATTTGAGCTTGTGGAGTCAACGGTGTGGAAATGTAGATCCGCCTTGGTAAGTACAAGAATACCTCCTCCTCTCTTGTTCTCTCTATGTTGGGAGTGGACGGAGAAGTTGGAGGGTACAAGTTAATTAAAGATTACATTATCTACGTCAGATAACCAGGTTTCAGTTATCATGAGTATATCCAGATGTAGGAAGAAATTGTGTCGGCGATAACTGGCCATTTCTTACGGATAGACCGTGCATTTATGAGCGCACAATTTAGGCATAGGGGTTGAGGGGGTTCCACTTGTTTATTCTTCTTGGAGTGTTGGAGAGCTATGTGTATTAGGTGAGAGTGGCGCATGGGGGCTTCAACTCTTGGGTTAGGATAGGGAGCTTCTGCCCATCTTTTTCCATGGCTATGGAGTATTGGAATTTGGTGAGCTGTGTGATGTAGGGCAAAGGATTCGTTAAGCCAGCCTAGGAGAAGGAAGATGCAGATAGCTAGGGCATTGATTGGTAGAGCCATTTGGAGGTTTCCGTTGATTGGGTGATGCACTTTCTGTGAGAATTGGAGATACTGTTATGCTTGCCTACTCAGGTGCTATCAAACCTGATCAAGGATGCTCAGTGTGGAATGTATGTTTGTGAGCAACCAGTTGGTGAAAGGGATATGTGGTGATTTGTAGCTTTATGATATGTGGTACAGGAGTTGACTGATAACCTGGAGGTTATGAGGCAGCAGAGAAAACAACAGTCAAATATACAGAATAGCATAGGGAATTATGTGGCCGACATACCTGGAGGATGAGTACAGAGAAATCAACACTCAGGTATCAAATATATCAAATCAATACACAGATATCAAATATATCAAATCAATACTCAGATATCAAATATATGAAATAGCATAGGACATGTAATTGCAACACTCAGATATCAAATATATGAGATAGCATAGGACATGCAATTGTATAGGCAAAGTATTTAAGTAGTAACTGGTCTCGGCGTGGTATGTTGCAATTAAGAGCACTGGTTAAGGGTGAAATGTTAGTTTCAGAAGTGGTGATGTCCCATGGAGCATAAGATTTGCAAAAAAGACGCCGGTACCTGATTGTAAGCATTTGCGTGCGGCTTTCTGAATTAAACCGCGGATAGCTGAAACCAGGACTTGCGAGTGCGTCTGTGGTTGAGTGTTGTCTTCCCTGGAGTCTCCAACGTCAGGCGATCAGTTCGCTAGTGCGGTTGTGGTTTATGATGTTGATGTTCGGGTATCCTGTCGTGCCCCGCCTAAGGGCCACGCCAAAGGGCCCTCTGGCGAGGCCCTCAGGCGGGGCACGACAGGCGCGGGCGAGCCCGATGGCGCAAAACTTTTAAAGGTCGCGGTGGCTGCCCCGATTGGGCAACGATGGTGATGAAGCCCCTCTCGCTGCTGGAGGCTCTATCCCCGGGCTGGGGAGAGCTGAGGATGGTAGCGGGGGCACAAAGAAGGAGCACCCGATGGCTGGAGGATTTTGGCCAGAGCTCACCAAAGCTCTATCAGAAGAAAAATACAGGTATACAAAAAGAAATTAAGTACTGCTATTAGGAACATATTGCAATCCAGCAACAGTGCTTCCAAACCAGGCATGTTGTTGGTTGATTTTCATATACATCAGGAAGGGCCAGTTTAAGAGGCAAGCCAATGAGACACTGGCTCAGGGAACACAAGAAAAAGAGCACAAGAAGCCTGCCTCACTGGCTCATCCCCAATACCTCTAGCAAGTGCCTCCTCTCCCTGCCCTCGTGCCGAGGCTACATTCAAGTTTAATACAACCACAGAAGAATTTTCCTTTGTTCCTTCATCTATGCTATTTTGAAGCTGCCAGCAACCTGGACTTTTTAGAAGGTCAAAGCAAGCACTTCCTGTTTTTTTTTCTAGATATAGGAAGTGCTTGTTTTCACCTGCTGAAAATGCTGTGGTGCATACAACTTCAACACAGCATAGCCACGGGACCAAAGGAAAATATTCCTGTGATTGTGTGTTAAACTTTAATGCTGCCATGATATGCGGTCAGGGAGAGAGGCTGTTGGCTAATAGTAATGGGGAAGAGGTAGCTGTGGGACTCATAATTAGGACTGATTCTGGGGAGAGGAAAGACTAGGACTAGAAAAGGGCTGATGTTACTGTAGGGACTGGGGCTGGAAGAGGGATAATGCTGATGGACGGCGACTAAAAATCGGTTGACAGTTGGACAGGGAGAGTTGGAATTAGAAATGTGTTGATACTGGGGCAGAGGGATATGGATCGGATTCCGGGCTCTAGAAGGGACTGGGGCTAGAAATGGTCTGATGCTGTTGCTGGGGGTCTAGGAATGGAAATTGGGTTATGATTGAGGAGAGATAATTCAGGAAAGGGGCTAGGATTGAAAGTGAACTGACACTGGCAGTGGGAGGCTGGGAGTGTCGCTGGAAATGGTAGGGGACTGATTCTAGGGCTAGGAAGAGGAAAAGCAGGGTTAAGGAATATTAAATATCTGGGTGGATGCTGAGGAAGGTGAGTAAGATGTAGGAGGGCAGATACTGGGGACATGGAGATGTTGTAAATCAGATGGAGAGTCTAAGATTAAGTTAGAAAACAGAAGAAGACAGACACTAAAATAGGCTGGGTATTGAAAGTGTAAATTGGACTCAGGGCTTGAGTGGGATTGTGAGAGAGTACACAGGAAGTGGTTAGGATTGAAGAGTGGAGACTTGCGGTTAACTGAAGGATATGGCTCACACTATTGATGAAAACCCACAAAATAATGACACCCCCCCCCCCCAACAAAAGATGAAATGAAATAAAAGTTCTAGCACTTTCATCTGAAAACAATGACACAATTAGGATACAATTTTTTCCCCCCTGCATACCCTTAGAGGACAGTTGGGAGTAGGTGACTGGGTGAAAGATATGAGCAGGTCTGTGAGACCAAGTGCAGAAATATGGGAAAGGGGAAAAGTTTTGAAGGACCCGAAGGGTTTGGGGAGGAGTTGGGAGGCAGTTAAAAAGGAGTTAGGGCTACAGAGTGGGTGAGAGACACACGAAAGAACAGGTCTTCCTTGAAGGAGGTGTGAGAGGGTAGAAATGGGGGATATGAAAGGGGAACTGAAAGCCTTGATAGGGGTTAAGACATAAGAAAGGACCTGGGGTTGGAAAGAGGATGAGTGATAGGAAATAAACTTTGACTGAGTAGGAGACAAGAGGCTCCATGAGCCTGGGGAGGAGATGAGTACAGAGAGAAACTGGGAGACCAGAAAGTGGGTAAAAGATGGGGGGGATAGGAGACTGGTGAAAGAATGAGAGGCGAGGAAATGAAGGACTAGGGATATAAAATTAAGAAGGTAAGTATCTGAAAGATTAAAAGAGGGAGACTGAGGATTGAAGAAGGGAGAAAGAGGAAAGGAATAAAGTTATAGGTAAGTAAAAATGCAGGGTCTAGATATGTCACTTGGGGGGAGACAAGATGGCGTTTCTGTAGGCATGCTATGTGGCACGGTTTGTTCTATAGGGAGGAAGCAGAAAGCTAGAGGGGCTAAACTGCCTTCTACGGCCCCCCTGGCTTTGAATCCTTCACCTTTAGTGCCTAATGGGCCCTTGGATTCCCCCCTGTGCTGCGGCAGTCAGTTGGAGGAGGGGAAGTCAGCTCGGTATTGTGGCCATCGGAGGTGGAGGCCTCGGTGTCCACATCGGGCAACAATTCTAGCGCCTCTGGCTCAGCTCAGGCCTCAAAGGTCCTCTGGAAAGAAGTTCCTGAGTCGATGAATCAGGCTGAAGGACCCACATTGGCGGACTCTGCCTGCGAGCAGGAGCTGGTCTTGGGACTTGGATTGGTTGCTGGTGCTTCGCTGGAACAGTGTCAGAGGGCAGAGTTCTCAGCGACTATGGCAGAGGGAAGTGAAAGAACAGCTTCTAGTTTGAGGATGCCCGACCGGTTGCTGAGCTGTTTGGAGGTTTTGCCTGGGAATGTGGAGGTCCTCTCTTCGGAGTCTTCTGTCCCCCCCCCCCCCCCCCGGAGGTTATAACTTTGGAATCCATATGGGCTGCTATTATGCAACTTCGGGAAGATTTGGCTCCACGGATGTCCAGCTTGGTGACTCAGGTTTCAACTAATGAATCCACTATTCAGGAGAACGTAAATAAAATATCATCTCTTCAGAATGATGTTTCCCATTTACAAACTAAGGTTATGACTGTTGAAGGAGATCTAGGGGTAAGTTAACTATTTGGCAGTAGCGGCTTCTGTGTGATATTGGAGCCGTGGCACCATTGAAATCAATGGGGCCGTGACTCCATTATCACATGGAAGGTGTTACCACCAAATAGTAAACATACCCCTTAGATTCTTCGAAGAAGGCTACTCTTGCTATTCGTGCTAAATTGGAGATTTTGGAGATCGCGACTCAGGCAGTGAATTTGTGTTTGGTGAACTTTCGAAGAGTTGCATCAGTATCTGCAAGGGATATGTTTCGTGCTTATTTAATTGAGAATTTGGGTATTCCTTCTGAATCTCATCACCCATTATTATTGGCCATCTGGGAAAAAAGATGAGGGGTCTGGAGTGGTTAGGGGATTATCAACTGTTGATGCTTTAAATGTGACCAGCCTGCTGGAGTCATCACAAGAAGAAAATGTTGTTCCTTCTACATTAGTGATTACATTAGCTCTGTTGTCTGACAAAGAATGGCTTATGAAACTTTTCCTTAGGAAGTGACATATGTTATTCAAAGGTTTGACTGTTCTTATGTTTCTGGACTTTCCCGGGAAACTCAGGAGACTGGAATTTCTTCTTCTATGCCCCGGGGTCCAGTAGTTGGGAGGGTTTTTTTTTCTTAAATTTCCCTGTAAGTGCCTGATTAAGTATCAATCTGTCGCCTATATTTTTTATGAGCCTTCCCAACTGCTGGCCTTCATAAATGCTGGGCATTTGGAGGATGGGAGTGTCCCTCCTTCTGCCTCTACCTGAGCGTATTAGGAATCTGATTGTTTTGCATGCCTACATTTTCCCTTTGTATTTTGATCTGTGGGGGTTTTTTTTCTTTCTTTACCTCCTCACTGGTTTCATTTTTGTGTGCTAGAGTGGGCTGGGTAAATTTGGATTTTGATATATTTCTTGGTTTGTTTATGTGATGTATTCTTTATTTCTTTACCCTGCTCAGTTTCTGTTTCAAGATTGTATTCTTGATGTATTCTATAAACGTTATAAATATAAAATAAAAAAAAATGCAGATAAGAGAAACAGACAAAAAAGGTGAAAAAGACAGATCAATGTTGAACGGAAATCTAGAGAAGGAAAGAATGAAGACAGGTTGTGTGAAGAAGCAGAAAATAGAAAACAGATCCTGGAAAAGGACTTAGAATAAAACAAACAAAATGAAGAGATAAAGAGATAAAGAGAGATCAGGATCAACCCAACTGGAAAAATAAAATAATCAGGCAACAAAGGTACAAAAGAGTGTCAACTTTTAGAGAATGAAATACGTTAGCTTTCTGGTTTATCTAGTTTTTGATATACTACATTTCATGATTGCAAGATAGTCTACAATGTTTAAAAATAAACTTCAAATTAAAAGAACTCCTTCAAATATACAGGAAAGAAAGGAAAAGGAAAGGTCGGGGTGTGTACATTTCTTGTAGTTCAGTAAAGGTGGAAATGTCTTTCTGTTTCTCTTTCTTCGGTGTTCCATAGCTCGCAGTGTCTATTTTTGGAGTTTTCCTTTTCAGTTTTTGTATACATATTTGTTTTTAATTTGTAGTTTTTTGTTCTTTACTAGGTGATGGTCTGCACTTTCCATGTGCAGCTGAGGTGAGGATTCCATTAACATATTGTATCTATGTAGGAATCTGTACCAGTTTGTTCTCATGATACATGAAGGGGAATTTTAGAAAGGTTATGAATAGGAGAATTCCCACATCCATCTCAGGACACAGAGAATTAGACTAGTATTTTATAAGAGGTTCCACTAAACCTACAGTCCCTTCTAAAATAGCTGCAGGACTGCACAGGTATTACTCTGCAAATCTGGCAGGAGCAGCACTTTTAGGAGGCTGCATATGGGAAAAATGGTTGTGGAAATCCTCCCCAGTTAGACATAGGAGCAGACTTTTTAAATCACTGTATCAGCACAGAGGCATACCAGTGCAGCACTACAGATTTTGCCCTGCCCATCCTAAGATCCTCCCCAGCTGCCCCAACCAGATATACCCCATTCAGAAGCATCCACTTGATCCGCCAACCCCCGCAGCAACATCAACCCTATCCTCCTCCAACTCCCTAGTATCATCACAGCTACCCTCCTCCCCAAGACATCACAACAAGCCCCCTCCTCTTGAAGAACCCCCTCTAAAAGATAAAAAGTTGATCTTCCTCTTCCCAGGCCCCTCCCCCAACTGTCCGGGCATCCATACTCCCCTGAGGACCATTCCTGGGCTTGCTGGAGCAGTGGTGGTAATCAGGAGAAGGATCGAGGCCCACTCAATCCTGCTCTGCATGAGGTCCCTCTTCAAAAATGGCACCGATGATCCCACTATTTTGAAGAAGGACCCCATACAGAGCAGGAGCAAGTGGGCCTTGCTCCTGCTCCTGTTGACAATCAATGTCCTGATAAGCTCAGGAATGATTATTGGGGAAGCCAGGACAGTAAGGGGGGGATCCTGTGGAGAGGAAGGTCAATCTTTTATCTTTTGGTTGGGGTCCTTCAGGGGGAAAGAACTTGTTTTTCATTTGTTTATCATTTTTGAATTTGATATACCGCCCTTGACATCTGGCCGGCAGAGCAGTTTAGAATAGGCCCATAACAAATATATATATAAACTATAACTCATGAGGAAAGTCAAGAGAGAGAGAAATCCATTTAAGACAGGAAAAAGAGTGCAGGAGGACAGCAAGAGAGCCCTGCTGAACTGGGGGCAAACAGTTAGTGCAGTGTCCTAAGTGCCATCCATGCCAAAGGTTTGGGTGAACAGATATTTATTTATTTATTTATTTATTTATTTATTTACATATCTTATATACCGCACTATTTGACATCAGCGCGGTTTACATCGAACACAAATTTCAGCACAAAAACAAGCGTCTGAGTTACATTAAACAGGGTCAATAAACTTGGATAACAAGGTAATTATGAATCACAGGACAGTAAACTTTGATTGCAAGGTAAACTATTGACATCTTTAAATTAGAGCACAAATGAGACGTAATGGTCAGTGGAACCTTATACTTAATGGTCAGTGGACCTTACTATGTGGGGAATTCTGGCTCACTAGGTGATTCGGAGTTCCTATAATTAACGGAGAGGGGACGTGCTCCTGCACTCACCGGGAAGTATTCAAGGAATAAGTAATGTTTGAGGGCCTTTCTAAATTGAAGTAGGTTGGTGGTTGCTCTAATATCTGGTGGCAATGTATTCCAGAGTTTTGGGGCACGGAGACTGAAAGCCCTGTTTGCTGTTGATGAGTTGCTTCTTGTAAGTTCATGAGGAACCATTAGCATATTTAATGCAAATGATCTTCTTGATCTATTCGGGGTTATGGGTTTGATGAGATCAGTTAAAGAAGTGGAGGAGAGACTATTTACCACTTTGAAGGTAAGTAGTAATGTCTTGAAAATGATCCTGGCCTGTATAGGAAGCCAGTGTAACTGCTTCAGAAGGGGCGACACATGCTCACTCCTAGATGCCCCATAGAGAACCCTCACAGCGCTATTCATTGCAAGCTGTAAGGGGTTCAAGGTGGATTGAGGGAGGCCTAGCAAAATGACATTAGCATAGTCAAAGTGAGGCATGATCAGAGTCTGGTAGATTGTACGGAAATCCTCAGGTTCAAGCAAGGGGCGAAGATGTCTTAGTGACCGGATTTTGTAGTATATGGCTTTTACAGTGTTGGCTATATGTGCCTTCATGTCCAGGTTCTGATCGAGTGTAACACCCAGATAACATATTTTGGGTTTTGATTGTAGCTCAGCATCTTTCATCTTCAGGAATTGTGGAGGGCTAAAGTTCGGGTTCTTTGACATGAAGAGCACCTCTGTCTTCTTATGTTGAATCCTGAGGTTTTGTGACAAGAGCCATTCCGATATGGCATCAAAGCAGTTGCTCAGAGAGGATAGGTCCAATTTGTCTATGTTGAAAGGCATATAAAGCAGGACATCATCCGCATATACCATGAAACTTACATTGAAAGACCGGATGATCTTGCAAATAGGTTGCATATAAATATTGAACAACAAAGCAGAGAGGGAGGAACCTTGTGGGACCCCCTGCCCTTGGTGAAATGGATCAGACATTGATTCACCAGCACAAACGTGTTGCCATCTTTCGGATAAGTACGATCTGCACCATTCAAGGGCAGTTCCGCCAACTCCTTTCTCTTTTAGCCGTATTAGGAGAAGGTCATGGCTCACAGAGTCAAAAGCTGCGGCTATGTCCAGGAACACAAGTGCAAAACCCTGCCAGATGTTGTTGATACCAGAAATTATGTTATTGAGGAGAGATGTAAGGAGTGTTTCTACACCATGTGACTCTCTGAAGCCATGTTGGCAAGGATCCAGGGGAGCAGCGGCATCGATGTGGTCTTGCAATTGACATTGAATCTCCTTTTCTATTAACTTCGCGAGAAAAGGAATACTTGAAATGGGTCTGTAGGAGTCTACCTTTTGAGGATCTAACTTACAATTTTTTAGGAGTGGTCTGATGGAAGTTTGCTTGAGGGCAGAGGGGAACGTACCAGAGTTGAAAGACAGGTTTATTATTTTAGTTATTATTGGGCTGAATTCACAATGCAGTTCCTTTATCCAGAAAGCTGGGCAAGGGTCCGTCTAAGCAGTTGTGGAATTGAGAGACATGATCAGATCTTCAATTTGCTTCTTGGTAGGCATAGAAAAAATGGTTAGAGCTGTTGGGCAATCTTGAGCTGTGGGGGCAAATTCTAATAGAGGTTTATTTGTTTGTGTAAGCTTGGATTATAGGTAGACTGCAAAGTCCTGAGGATGGATCTCACATTGCTTTTCAGGGGCTGGTTCTTTAGATAAGGTCTTGACTAGGTTAAACAAATCATGAGGTTTGTTTAAGGCACGCCTCAAGGTGTCCGTGTGGTAACGCTTCATTTTCTCTGAGATGACCTTGCGGTGGATGGATAGCTGATTGAGGTAGGCTGCCTGGTCTACCGTGGAGCGAGACCGATGCCAACACTTCTCGAGGCTCCGTAGTTGGGATAGTGATAGTCTCAGATCATCTGTGTACCATGGTGCAGAAGCTCTTTTTCTAGGCGGCCTGTTGAGTGGTGGTCATAGTGCAATCGCATTAAGACTGCTGTTCCAGCAGGTGATTAGATCTTCTATTTTTAGGGAGGTCTCGTTACGAAGTGATCATGTTCCAGCAAGGATGCGATCTCTGTTGAATGGAAAAAAGCTCCTAGCCAGAGATTTAGGGCTGTTATTTGGAGCACTTTTGGTCTTTGAATGTCTGTTGTGAGTAGGAATCTGGAAAGTAATGAGTTTATGATCTGACCATGGTACAGCAGTTATAGATATTGCAGTATTGTAAGATTGGATGTATACGGACTGTGGGGCAAAGATATGGTCAAGGGTGTTTCCCTTCACATGGGTAGGTTCATGAACTAATTGTTGGTATCCAAGGGATTCAAACACTTCGAGAAAGGCAGATGAATGGCTATCTTGGAGAGCTGTCAGGTTAAAATCACCAACAATCCAAGTTGGGGTATTAGGATTCTGGACGTTGGATGCCAGATCTATAATGGTTGGAAGGACGTCTGGGGAGGCTGAAGGTGCTCTGTATAGAAGATTTATAGCGCATAACTTGTTGGAGATAGAGACTAACTCTAGGTGGTCGGAGCTAGGAGCATCTATCAGCTGGAACTGAAGGTCTGATCTGGAGAGTATGAGTATAGTAAGCAGTGCTGTGAAACATGGCGGATGGTTAGTGATGAAAGATACTGTAGTGCCTGGTTGTGAAGGGCTTTGTGAGCAAGAGTAAGAATTTTAAAGTGAACACGTTGGGGAATGGGGAACCAGTGGACTGGATGAATAGGGGTGTGAGAGTTGCTTTCAATATATGCGAGAAGGAGAACATAGTCTGCGTACATATAGAATATAAATCATAGAGACTGTATGAGTATGGCCAGGGGGCTGAGAAAGATGTTAAAAAGCAGTGGAGATAGGGATGACCCTTGTGGAATGCCACAAGGGGGATATTAAGGGGCTGAAGTGGAACCACGGTGAAGGACTTGGTAGGACTGACCATTTAGGAAAGATGTAAACCAGGAGAGGACTACCCATGTAGACTTGTTTCAAATAAGCGAGTCAGGAGAAGGTTAAGATCTACTAAGTCAAAGGCTGCAGTAAGGTCTAAGGAGATTGCCAAGGCAAAGGATATTTGTTCTAGGATGTTATGGATATAACTGAGAACAGTGGTGACAATGGTTTTGGTGCTATGATGTGTGCTGAATCCTGGATGATGGGGTGTAAAGTAGAGGTTTGTTCAAGGCGGTTAGCTAGTTGGGGCAGAATAAGACATTTAGGGGCATGTTTACTAAACATTCCTAACGTGCGGGGCCGCGCTAGTGTGCCTGTGCCATATAAGGAGTGGGCGGTTCAGGCAGAAAATAGAAAAAAAACGGTAGTAAGCAACCGGACGTGTGTGCATCGCGCTAATGTGCGGGGGTCGACATTAGCGCGTGGAAAGGCAAAGTGGCGCGCTGCTGAGTATACAAAACAACAGAGCCGTGGTACAACGGTGAAGACACTGACCAATGGTGCAGGGGCCATGGGTTCAATCCCCCAGTGTGCGCAACAACAAAGGTCAGCTGAGGCAGTAACTGTAATGATTAACATTGTTTTAGGAGGCAAATTAATTTGGAACGGCATAAGGCGGCGCACAGTTATTTTTGGGCAGCAGAAGGCGGCGCACTGGTCCCCTTGGGCGGCAGAAGGCGGCGCGCTGATAGGCACAAGGCGGCGCGCTGATGCACAAGCACAGGACCAGAGCCACAGCACAATGGTTAAAACACTGACCAATGGTGCAGGGATCAGGGGTTCAACTCCTCACAATGCCCAGTGAAAAATGCCTGCTGAGGTATTATGTTGTGGAGTGCTGTAGGAGGCTGTATAATGTTATTTTGTTATCACTACTAGCAAACGCACTCTCCCAGCATGTTAACATACGGCGGCCCATAAGGCACATGTTACAGTGCACTGTTCGCCAAGGCACCCTTGAATGACCCCTATAGGGCAGCATGTATGTTGCGACACAGGATAATGTATAGTGCACCCTATAGGGATGGCAACCATAAGGTGGCCTACAGGGCGCCCTATGAAGCACCCTCAGAGGCACCTAATGAGTATAGTAAGCTGAGGGTGGTCATGCCGGCATAGACATATGTACAGTAAATAAAAATAAAGCTGTGGACAGCCCTACCAAAGGGCCCCACTGTGGGTTTGAACCCATGACCTCTAGCTGCATAGGCAGTGATGTAACCATTGCACTACAGCTCCATAGCTGTAAGCAGGCCCCTGGCTGGCTGCAGATAGCCTACACGTCACCTCACAGACAGTCTGCTGGTGTCAACAGGATGGGTTAGGCCACCCGTACCCATGATGCACTGCACATGCAAATTAGCTGTCCGCAGATGGACACAAGATGGGGAATGCACCCCCACAGCACCTCGGCCCTGTTGGGGGAAGTGACCGGGTGCACCCACACAGCACCTTGGCCTAGTAGGGGGCACTGACCGGGTGTTTTACTGGCACAGAGTAGCCACACACCGTTACATCGTGCGGGTACTGTGCTCACCCTGAGTGTGCAATGAGGTGGCCAGGACCAGGTCAACAACACCTGCCATGGCTGATGGAGGCCAAGCGGGCATTCCAAAGCAGTGTTAATGTGTAAGATAGCTAGTTTATGCACAAACACCATGGATATCCCTGTCTGCCGCCATCAGGCACCCCCCCCCCCGTGGCAAACATGGTCCCCATCAAGGGATCCACACTCTACCTCCCTGCAAAGGTGGCAGTACAGGGCAACATCAACCCCAGTCCTGCTGAGGAACACCACCACCCCCCCAGGAAGCTCCATACACAGCCATAACACAATAGCAGACAGACATAAGCCCAGGGTATGGTAAGCTGCACTCCACCACCAGATATTCCCCTGCAGCAAGCCAACAGCCACTGCACCCTGCAAGCCATTATAGCAAGACATTTACCAGCTACAAACAGTCTGCTGGTTAGTCCATAGTGCATGTTCCCAATGGAGATGCATGCACCCAGAATTGGGCTGTCTGCATACACAGCAAGCAGATATCAGTGACTGGGCCCCAAAGAGAAACCCATATATATCACATGAGAGAACTACTATACAGCACTATGGGGGGGCCTAGCCATGCTGTGGTCACTGCACAGTCAGGGTGAGCGTGATCCCCCAGATGGACATGCTTTGGCCACCCTGTCTGTGTAGGTGGTGGCCGGACACTACAATATCCCAGCCAATGTCCCTGCCAGGGCCCTATGCCCAGTGCAGATGCATCCTGGCCACGCCATCCTGCCCTGGCTATACCCATGGTACCTTGCACCTCATTATGCACATTGACTGGCCAATACTGGCAACAGTGCTGGCAGTGCGGGCTGTTGAAGGGGCTTGCAGCCAACACCCACTGTATAGACAGACACACACTTCCACACCTCTGCCATCATGGTGCTACGATTGAGGGGGTAAGTAGCCTTGCCCACCAAACCGGTCCTGAGCACGGCAAGGCATGGATATGGTACGCATTACAGCTGGTGGTCACTCCCCAGGGTGGTAAGCACCGTCAGAGGCCAGGCCTGGAGCATGCCCCGCAAACACCTAACAGATTGTTTGGATGGGGCCAACTAGCAGTATGTACGTAACGTATGGATAACTGCCTGCCTGTGCTCCTAGCAAACGTCTCCGAGCTGTGTACCGTATACCTCAGGTGTAGGGTGACATTGGTAAGTTATGCAAGTGCTCGTTTTGGGTGCTGCATGCACGGTCCAATGTTCTGCCTTTCCAGGTGACATTGGCCAATGGGGCCTGTGGGTGTGGGTGTGTCTGCCCTTGATGGCTGCTGCTTTACGGCACAGATTCCCAACTCCAGTCCAGGTGTGCATCACACTGTTCGGGTTTTCCTGCTATCCCTCATGAATATGCATGGACTACATCTACATGCCATGGGGGTGGTGCATAGATATACAGCACAGGCATTTGTATGAGTGTCAGCATGGAACCTGACTGGTGTGTGGCCCACCAGGACTGCATTTGGGTGATTCTGCTCTAGGTACTGCCCCTGTTCATGGTGTCTGTGCTCAGTGGGGTAAAAGATAGATGTCTTACCATTGCATATGTCCCCGCCATGAAAGGTGTGTCCTTACTATCACTGTTTAGTTGTGGGAAAAATATGTGGGCAGGATTGGCAGTAGCCCCAGCTGGGCTTTGAACCTGTGACCTTCTGTTCTTGTATGCACTGTCTGTGTGCACTGCACCACTGTGTAGCCACAGATTGGTTGGATTCCCTGGACTGTCCATGACTGTGGATCCGGCAGGACCTGTCTGTTGCAGTGGACTGTGCCAGCCTGCACATGGCTAGGCCTCTGTCTTCTGTGGTTAGCAGCCACTGCCCCCTGCACCACATGTACTTGTCCGCCAACATGCTGGCATGACCGTCTCTCAGAAAAAGCAGTTGACCTGATTGCACTGTGGCAGTATGGGACTGCATTTGGGGGACTTGGCTGTAGGTAATGCCCATTGTTGTGGTGTGTGTGCGGTGTTGGGTAAAATATGGGTGTTTTCCCCATGCATACAGGGGTGTCTGCGCTATCTTTATTTAGTGGTGGGTAAAATATAGGGACTGGGCTGGCAGGTGCCCCAGCTGGGTTTTGAACCTCTGCCCTCTGGTTCTAGAGGTAATGACTCTGTCCGCTGTACCACACTTTGGCCACAGAGACAGTGCAGCCCCTGGAGGCAGTAAGCCTGGCAGGATGGAGTCACAAACCCTGCTCTACGCAAGTCTACTGTGGGCATATGCACCCTGTCTGGTGACAAACGTGCACATAAACCCCGGAACTGACCACGGGAAATGTGGGACAGAATATCACCACGCTGGGCAACAGTGATATTAATGGGCAACCATAGCAAACACTCCCAGGAAAGCTCCAAAACGTGGAAATGTTTTTTGGAAGAGTCTCCTCTCAGTAGACCCTTCCAAACTTCATTTCTTGTTTCTGGAGCTTTGCTGGGTGTGATTTCTGTATTTGCCCATCACTATAACTGTTCCCCAGCTGAATTACTATTTTTAATAGTTCTGTTGTGGTCATTTTCTATGTTTATTTTCACTTTTGTGCTGTGCACATGTATCACACTGCTCACGTTTTGCTGGTTTCCCCGGTTTTCCTGTACATTGCTGACGGAAATGGTTTCTCTTCCCTTTAAATGCTTTCTACCGCGAGTGTTTCACTCGCGGTAGTTTTTACATGGAAATTCGGGCTCGATACTGTGCGGGGAGCCTCTCCCCTCCCACTCTCCACCCATTGACCCCGTCCCTCCGCCCCTCCGGAGCCTTCCTCCGCCCTCCTTTCGCCGTTCCACGCCTCTATCGGACATTTGCGGGCCCGCACTTGTACGGGGCCCGTTAGTGAGCCGCGTACCTGTGCGGGGGTGACACGCACGTGTGCGGGGCGTTTAAACGCGTTTCTGCGCGTTTCAGTGCCGCGTTGCCGTGCGCTATTTTGCGGCGCGCTCTTTTGCGGATTTTAGTAAACATGCCCCTTAGAAAGCTTGGCAAGGAATGGAAGGTTAGAAATGTGATTAGATAGTGGTTGGGTTTGGCAGGGTCCAGCTTGGGACCCTTCAATTGTGGGTGAACTAGAGCCTTTTTCCCGGGGATGGGAGAAGGCACTGCTGGCAAAACTTGAGTTTAGCATGGAGAGAATAAAGGGCATAAAGTCCAAGGCAGGTTCAGACATAGAGTCAAAGGGAAGGGGTCGAGGGGGCAAAAGAATGTCTTAGAATTGGACAGAAGTCTGGAGAGGCTTGGGAGGTCAAGCGAGGTGTGTGTACTCAAGGCCTCCATCAGTGATGGAGAAGAAGGTGGGGGTTGGGAAGCCAACAGCTTGACAGATGGGAGGTCTGCCTTAGCTGGGTTGATTTTTGTTAGGAAAGCATGAGCAAGAGCATATGAGGTCCGTTCAAGCAATGGGGTGGTGGAGGAACAGGGAAACCAAGGGGTGGAGAGGCAGGCAGCAATAGAAAACAGAGTTTTAGGGGTACATCCTGAGACAGTGATTAGAGTGGAGTAGTAGGATTTCTTAGAAGATAGTTCCTGCAGTCTGCAGTGGTGGTGCTGGGTTTGAATAACAAAATGAGCGTTGGATCTTTAGATTTATGCCAAGCAGCCATTTGAGCAGGCAGAGCCCAAGATGATACCAAGGGGATGAATCGGTATGTGGAATGTGAGATCAGATGCTCAGGTGAAAGAAGGTTGAGGTGGTTAGACAAAGAAGAATCCCAAAGTTCAGCTTGTTAGTTGATGGGGAAGGTAGCAAAGTGTGGGTAAAGAAGATCAGAAATGACTGGGGACTGGGATTTGACTTCAGGGGTCAAACACCTACGAGCAGCAGTGAAGTACGTTGCCTTTGAGTGAAGGCTGGAGGTGGAAGCTGAGGGAGGAAGTTAAAAACAGATCAATGAGTGATCGAGCCAGGGAAGAGGGTGAGTGGAACTGCTAGCAGGGCGAGGGATGGTGTCCTGCAAAGTAATAATTAGGTCCAAGGTATGACCTCCAGAGTGAGTAGGGCCATTAACAAGCTGATGAAAGTTGTGATCAAAGATGAACTGGTGGAAAATAAAGTCACGTGATCTGGAGGGGGAATGGAAGTGGACATTGAAATCACCTAATATTAAGAGATTGGGGAAGGTGACTGCTGTCAAGAAGGTTTGTTGAATAATGTCCCATTGTGAGCTACAAAGGGAGGGAGCACAGTAGAGGAGGAGGAAATGAAGTGGTGGTGAGGTGCCCAGCATGATAAGTAACTTTTCATGGCCAGCCCACTGATCCCTGAGGAGTTCCATGAGAGGTAGAGAGTTCCTGAAAAGGAGAGTAACTCCTCCCTCAGCACGGGAGGGCCAGGGGGTTGAGAAACAGAGTACCCAGGTAGGAAGCAGCGAAGTAGATAGGGATCATCCTCTGGTCTAAGCCAGGCCTCAGTCAAGCACATGAGTCAAAGTTATGGCATAGGAGGGTATCTAGGATAAGATCAGTTTTATTTTTAAGTGATCTGCAATTCAAGAGGGTAACCTGAGGCCCTCTTGGGGGTGGTGGGGGGTGAGATGGTAGAAGGCTGGTTTGAATGACAAATAGATAGAAATCTATTTGACAGGTAAGCATGCCTTCAAGGAAGGATAACAGTGCCAAGGAGATGGGCAAGGGGCCCAAATGACTGTAATGGTTGTTATAGAAGAAGTTAGTTGATGTAAGGATTGAGCAGGAGCCGCTGGCCAAGCTGGGAAGAGAGATGTGGCTCTCCTGAACATGGGAACCAGAAAACACAGTCCAAAAACGTGATGGTGTGGAAAAACACTTTTATTACTGAAGCCTTTCGTCAACCCGACACAGGCCGTGTTTCGCAAACCTTCGTCAGGGGTTGATCAGGTCAAATTCTAAAAACATGGAAAATGAAAACATGACATACACAAACATAATAAAGTTGATGTGAGAGAACAGAGCAAAGAATAAATTAGATAAACATACATATATAGATCAAACAACTATCATAAATAATCAGAATAATAAATATGCATATGATAAATATATAAAAATATATAAAATATCTATAAAATGAAATAAAACAATAAAAAAAAGTGTGGACGCACAAATGTGAATAATACCTTGAACCTTAATATACACTTACATCTTATAAAATACATAAAATATCAGTGAACCAATCAAAAAAAAAAAAAAAGAACAGAAACATATCATATTTTAACTGAGAAAGTGAAATTGATGTCACCACCAGCATCAGCGATGGGTGGGCCTATGGCGTTCATTGTGTATGGAGACAGGAGGCTCTGCAAGCCAAAATGGGCCCGATTCTGTCCTGGACATCGATCCCCTCCCTCTTCATGTCCGGTCTGAATCAGACGTTCAGAGGGGATCGCGATTCTGATCCCGCAAGGCATGTCTAGGCACATCTAGGCACATTTAGGCCCACAGGATCAGAATCACAAACAGTCCTGCATGTGTAGGCCAGGACTGCAATTCAGTCTGGCCTGCACGTGCAGGACTGCCCCAGCTAACTTAGTCAAGGCTCTTCTATGGAACTGCAGCACCATGGTGTCATGTTACCATGGCACCACGGCTCCATTGAAGATCCGCAATGTCGGCCGCCACAAAATAAAGTGAATTCCCCACATCCTGACCCCTGATCTGGCCTCCTAAGGCCAGGGTCGGGTTGCAGGGAATATCCTCCAGCCCTCCTGCCCCATCTGCGCACCGGCAGTACAATAAAGTAACATCCAGGGAAGTTATTCCACCTCGGATTTGGAAAAACATCCCCACACATGTCGCCGGCCCTGGATGTACAGGGCCAACATTAGAATCGGCCCTGTATGTCTGGTCTCAGACCAGGCAAGTGGAATAATTTCTTCTTGTATTTTTCATTATTATGTCTGCTCTACTGTGGATGTATTTCTTAATGCCTGCTCTATTTCTTCAAGATTGGTCTGTGTGGCCTTTCTTGTTTTTTTGTTTAAAAATTGCATAAATAAAAAATTTAAAAAAAAAAGAATCGGCCCTGTATGTCCAGCGCTGGTGACCACCCAGACTCCGCCCCTGAGCCGCTCATTCCCCACCCCGTCTAACTTCCCAGCACAACCAGCAGGGAAGTTAGTCATGACTGATTGAAGGCACAAATAGCAGGGATGGACGTCCCATTTGTCCATCCATCCCTGCTATTCGTGGCACAGAATAACCCCCAATGCAGGTAACATAGCAGCAATAATAGACAAACTGATAGTAATACAGACACTACTGGCATCGTGGTTTTAACTGAGAAAGTGAAGTTGACGTCAGCTCCGGCATCAGCAATGGGCGGGCCTATGGTGTTCACTGTGCATTGAGAGAGGAAGGCTCTGCAAGACAAAATGCCCACAAGTAAGCATGCATAGCAGCAAGTAAAGTCACAGCAATACTTGTAATGTCTTGAGGGTGGAGAGTGGAAGTGATGGTGCTAGGGAGTTGGAGGGGGGATCGGTTTGATATTGCTGTGGGGGTTGGGGGTTGTAATTGATGCTTTTGAAAGGGGTATATCTGGTGAAAGGGAAGCCTATGGAAGGGTGTCAACCTTTTACCTTTTGGTAATGGGGTATTTGGGGTAGGGGGCTTGCCATGGTGCCTTGGGGGTGAGGGGTTAAAGTACAGCAGAGAGGTGGGAAAGGGGGATTGATGTGATGCTTTGGAGGAATGGGGGAATCAAAGTGCTGCTGCTAAAGGGTGGGAGTGGGATTGGGTTGATGCTGCTGCTGTGGGGGGCATATCAGATCTTGGGCAGCTGGGGGGCCTTTTGATGTCAACATTTACATTTGCCCTTGTCAGCAGGCACTTATTCATGAGCATTTTTATTTCCAGACATACATTCACTTTATTAAATGGATAATCCACGTCTGCATGAATGTTTCATCATTGTTACAGCCAGGAACTCTGCACATTCCAGGCTGCGGCAATGCGTGAAACTTTGTAAAACAAAATCAGAGGTTGATCAGACCCCTTCCCCAAGGATACCTCCACTCCTGGGTGATGCAAGGCTAAATATTTTTAAAAGCTCATCCTATCCTGAAACCCCACCCTTTCCCAAAGTAAAGAACCGACTTGCCCCCCTGCACCTTCATTTCTAAAGACCTCCAGGATCCCAACACACCTCAAGGGTTCCAGTGGTGATGAGAGCAGGAGTGACCCCCATTCACTCCTGCTATGTTGTCAGCCCAGCTCAAAATGGCTGACTCCTAGCAGTATTCTGATTGTACTATCACTTCAGGACACATTCCTTATTTCATAAACTGACCTCTAGAGATAGTGCTGCAAAACTATTGCTCGGAACAACCGGCACCATTTTGAGGTGATAAATCAGCACTTTCCTACACAACTAATCATGTGGCTTTTTAGAAAATAACCCTTGTAAAAGGATATAGTAACTTCTGAGGGAATTAATTCAAGAACTAACAACATGGATTAGTATGAAATAGAGTCCTGAATCTATCAGGAAGTGACACAAACATCTGTGAAACAAATTGGGTATTTCCTGTACTGTTTGGATTCAATTTTATGTTATTATACATCACTACTTTGCTGAAATTAACAGAGTCAGTATTCAAAATCATTTTTGGGGGGTAGAAGCACCTGCCATCTGAATAAATAGCACCACATTGAACGGCTCACTTGATGTCCTTCTGAACATCATGATGCTGAGCTGATTGATCCACAACTATTTTTGGAGTGATTTTGCAGCAAGCTCGAAAATATCAGAGTTAATTTCCCTGATGAAATTTTTTCTCAGTCATGTGTCCCCATTGATACGTTGTGGGAGAGGCTTTTGCCTGTGTTTGCTGGTCAGCTCCACAAAGTCATTGTCTAATTGAATGCCACTTATATCCTGTCGCATGGTTGTCCCATTAGGGTTTTTAAGAAATTAAGCACTGACATTTGTGACTCAGTTGCTTCTAATCTTAATGTCTCTTGTAATGGAATTGTACCACCCATTCTTAAGGAAGCCTGTTTTTCCCTTTTTGAAGAATTTGTCATTAGGTATGGATGATACTCTTAATTATCATCCTATTTCATCTTTGTCTTTTTTATCTAAGGTTTTGGAGAAGGTGGTCTTGAACCAACTTCAAGATTTTGTGAATAAGCATGGAATTCTTAGTCTGTTTCAGTTTGGGTTTCAACAGTATAATGAGACAGAAACTCTGGGCCTGATATTCATCAGTGGCGGCTAGCACAATTACAGTGCCTAGCCATTACTGCTGAATGCTAAACCAGATATTCAATGCTGGGGCCATATCTAGCCACCAGCATTGAATGTCAGGGTCACCCGCACAACCTGGAAACTAACTGGTCAGTGACAATATTAAACTGCTGCCCGGTTAACGATCCCACGGGTAAAGACAGGCATGGTAAAAGCTAACCTATCTTTACCCATGGGAGCTAACTGGGCAGTGGCTCAATATCGCTGCTGACTGGTTAGCGACAGGTATCACCTCTGGAATGCCCTTGAAATGCCCCAGTGCTAATTGTGTAGCATCAGGGTGTATAGCAGTGGTATCCAGGGATATTCAGCAGCACTAACCATGTTAGCACCATTGAACCATCTCACTTAGAGGCAGTTACATGGTTTAGAGGTCTGTAAACCTTCTAACTGCCTTTGAATATCAGGCCCTATGTTTTTATCTGCTATGGACCATCTTCAGGGGTTTGACCAGGAAAAACCTGTTTTTTAGTTTTCAGACATTTTAGCCACTTTTGACACTATAGACCAGTGGCATACCAAGGGTGCAGCCTGCCCCAGGTGCCAGCCAGGAGGAGGGATGCACCCTCACAGGCCCACACCTTTGAGACAGAATGGCAAGCCTTCCTTAAAGTCGAGTGGGTTGCCGTGCTGCCTTCAATATAGGCCTGTTGACTCTTCTCTCCCGGCCAAAGTCCCGCAAATCACTAGACTTTGGTCTGGGAGAGAACAGCCAACAGGCCTGGATTGGAGACAGTGTGGCAAGCCACCCAGCATTAAGGTAAACTTGCTGCGCAGCCTTGGAAGTGTGGGCCCGGTAGAGTGAGTGCATTACACCATAGGGTGCATTGGTTGCAAGGGGGAGTGCCTTGCCCGGGTGCCGAGAGGGGCTGGGAACACCACTGCTGTAGACTACAGTTTGTTCTTACTTAGACTTTGCAAAACTGGTGTTGCTGATATTGTATATGAGTGTTTTCACTCTTTTTTGTCCGATCAATGAATTCAAGTAAGATCAGCAGGGAAGTTTTCTTCTTGGTATTATACTCAGTTGGAAGTTTCTCAAGGATCTACTCTCTCATTATTATTATTTAATATCGATATTACACCAATCTGCAAGTTATTCACTGGCTTAGACCTTGCTTATCGGATTTATGCAGATGATATCCATTTTTTGTGCCTGTTAAGTCTACACCGGAGAATGCCCTTGATTTAGTTGTTTTATGAATTAGGACTCTCAAAGTTCAAAGCCTGAATGCTTCATAAGAGACTTGCCTTGAATTTCAACAAGATAGAGATACAATCCTTTATTTAGCTTGGATCCTACCTCACTCAGTTCCTATACAATTGAAGACTGATGATTGGATTTTTTCCTATTTCGGCACAAGTCTGACATTTAGATATTATTCTTGATAGTCAGTTGTCTATGTTATCACAGTTTCAGAAAGTCTCCAAAGCTGTGTTTTATAAATGGAATATTATTCATAGTTTAAAACCATGTCTGTCTAAGGGGTATGTTTACTAAGATCCCGGAATTGTGCGGGCCCCGTTAGTGTGCCTGTGCCATATAAGGAGTGGGCGGTTCAGGCAGAAAAAAGAAAAAAAATGGGAGTAAGCGATCGCACATGTGCGCGGCGCGCTATTGTACTCCGTGCACAATAGTGCGTGGGAAGGCTAAGTGGCGCCCTGATGTGCACACACAAAGGAGCAGAGCCATAGTACAATGGTTAAGACACTGACTGCTGGTGCAGGGGCCATGGGTTCAATCCCCCACTGTGCCCAATGAAGAAGGCTGGCTGAGGCAGTACCTTTTATGGGCAAGAATGCATTCTGAGGCATTTTATTTTACGTACTGGTGCTAGCAGATGTACCACCAAAGCACTGTCGCCGTGCACAATAGTGCGTGGGAAGGCTAAGTGGCGCCCTGATGTGCACACACAAAGAAACAGAACCATAGTACAATGGTTAAGACACTGGCTGCTGGTGCAGGGGCCATGGGTTCAATCCCCCATTGTGTGCAACAAAACAGGCTTGCTGAGGCATTAACTTTAATGGGTAAAAGTGCTTTAGGAGGCATATTAATTTTGGGCGGCATAAGGCTGTGCACTGTTAATCTTGGGTGGCATAAGGCGGTGCACTGTTGGGTGGCATAAGGCGGTGCACTGTTGGGCAGCATGGGCGTTGCACTGTTAATCTTGGGCGGCATAAGGCGGTGCACTGTTAATCTCGGGCAGCATAAGGCGGTGCACTGTTAAGTTTTGGCGGCATAAGGCGGTGCACTGTTGGGCAGCATAAGGCGGTGCACTGTTAATCTTGGGCGGCATAAGGCGGTGCACTGTTGGGTGGCATAAGGTGGTGCACTGTTAATCTCGGGCGGCATAAGGCGGTGCACTGTTAAGTTTGGGCGGCATAAGGCGGTGTGCCGATGTCCAAGCACAGGAACAGAGCTACAGCGCAATGGTTAAGACACTGACCAATGGTGCAGGGATCAGGGGTTCAATCCCCCACAGTGCCCATTGAAGAAGGCTCACTGAGGCAGTACATATTATGGGGATAAGTGCTGTAGGGGGCAATTTATTTTTATTTCAGTTATCACTACTAGCAAACGCACTCACAAAGCGTGTTAACATAAGGCGGTCCATTAGGCACATGTTAAAGTTCACTGTCCGCCAAGGCACCTTAGAATGTCCCCTATAGGGCACCATATATGTTGCGTCACAGGATAATGTATAGTGCACCTTATATGGACGGCAACCATAAGGTGCCCTATAGGGCGCCCGATAAAGCACCCTCAGAGGCACCTTATGGGTACAGTACGCTGAGGGTGTTATTGCTGGCATCAACATTTGTACATTAAATTAAAATAATGCTTTGGACAACCCTATCAAATAACCCCACTGTGGGTTTGAACCCATGACCTCTGGCTTCACAGGCAGTGAAGTAACCATTGGGCTACAGCTGCCAGCAAGGCCCTGGAGGGCCACAAACCAGTCAGGTTGGCAGGCTATCTCTAATGCATATATATCTCATGCATATTCATTAGGGATATCCCAAAAACCTGCAGGGTTGTGGGCCACCAGGACTGGAATTGAGTAGCTCTGCCCTATGTAATGTACATGGTGCTGCCTGGGACAGCATTCTGCATTAGGAACACTGGGGACTCGAACCCATGCTGCCTGTAACAGCAGTGAGTACACTAACCATTGTGCTACAGCTCTGTTTCAATGATTTGTGTCTGTACGCCTTCATATGATTAACGCGCCACGGCGCTCTGTAACGCTCGTTAGTCGTTACGATGTCCCGCCCATGTCCTTTTTTGGCTTTCCTTTCACTAACGCGGCTCCTAACGCGATTTGCACTAGCGCAGTTTAGTAAACATACCCCATAGTGTATCTGGATTTCCAGAAAGCCTAATGAGATACTCTTGGGGAAATTAAAAAGTCATGGGATAGGAGGCAACATAATATTGTGGATTAGGAACTGGTTAAAAGATTTTAAAAAACAGGGCTAAATTACTAGTATTCTCAATGGGAAAAGTGTGGAGTGGAGTACCCCAGGGATCTGTGCTGGACCTGCTTTTTTTAAACATATTTATAAATGACCTGGCTAAGGGAATAACAAGTGAGATGATCAAATTTGCAGAAGACACCAAATTATTCGAAGTTGTTGAAACACAAGAAGATTATAAAAAAAATTCAGGAGGGTCTTGATAAATTGTGAGACTGGGTGTCCAAATGGCAGAAGTCATTTACTGTGGACAAGTGAAAAGTTATGCACTTAAGGAGGAACAACCCAAACTACAGCTGCACAATGCAAGGTTCCACATTAGGAATCAACAGGAAAAGGATTTAGGCATCCTTGTGGATACTACATTGAAACGCTCTGCCCAATGTGCAGCTGCATCCAAGAAAACAAGTAGAGTGCTAGGAATCATAAAGAAAGGAATGGAGAATAAAACCAAGGATACTAAAATGCCTCCATATTGCTCCATGGTGTGACCACACCTTGAATATTGTGTGCAATTCTAGTCACCATATCTTAAAAAGGATATAGCAGAATTAGAAGAGGTACAGAGAGCAGCAATAAAAATAGTAAAGGGGATGGAAGTATATCCCTCCAAGGAAAAGCTTAAAAGATTAGTGTTAGGGAAAAGAGATGGCTGAAGAAAAATATGATAGAGGTCTCTGAAATAATGAATGGAGTAGAACGAGTAAATATAGATTGGTTGTTTACCCCTTCAAAAAGTAGAATGACTAGTGGACACACAATGAAGCTACAATGTAGAACATTTAAGACTAATCAAAGAAAATATTTTTTCTTTCAATGCGTAATTAAACTCTAGAATTCATTACCAGAGGGTATAGTAAAGGTTGTTATGTAGTTGGGTTTAAAAGAGGTTTGGACAAGTTTCTGGAGGAAAAGTCCATAAACCATTATTAAAGAGGATACGGGAAATCCACTGCTTACCTATCAGACAAGCAGTATGGAATCTGTGTATCTTTTGGGAACATGACAGGTACTTGTGACCTAGTTTAGCCACTGTTTGGAAACAGGATACTGGGCTTGACAGATCCTTGTTCTTACCCATTATGGCATATGTTATGTTCTTATCTTATGACGCGATTACTAAACCGCGTTAACATTTAACATAGTGTTTGTTGGATGCTAAAGGCACCACATTAACAGCATGGAGTCCCAGGATAAAAATCTCACATTAACCAGTTAGTGCATGATTGGGTGGGGACTGGGTGGGTTTGGGTGGAACATGGGTGTTGATGGAACATCATTTTTAGCTTGTGTGTTTTGGGCACATGCTAACAGACAATGTTCCCATTAGCATGGGTGTACTTAATGCCACCTCAATGTATGACATTAAATGTACCCACTTGCTAGCTGGCATGGTGCTGCATATTAGCACTGCACATTTAGCAGCATAAATGCATGCTATGGGCATATCCTTTAGTAGACATGCCCCTTGATATGTGCCTTTGAAGGCAATTGATTACACCAGAGTTTAATGTGTTCAGTATTGCTACAGAAAAACAAGACAGCTGGACGCTTACCCAACCAAGCTTGCTATCATTTTGGTTATACTTCAATTTTAAAGAATTCACTTGGATGTTTTGGAATAGGATATGTGGATACATGGAACAAACACTGTTTTAATGTATTATACTTGGAGTATAAGGCAATTAAAGGTGAACATTTTGGAAGGGTGTGGATAGTTTCTATAGCCATTGTGTATAATTTGAAAAGATTTCCACATTTTCCTATACTTTTCAGCGTTCACTTCCTCTCTTATCTGTGAGATGTTGTTGAATCGAATATCGTTACTTGTTCGTTACCAGGGGAATATTGAAGTACATTGACAACTGTAATTTCACCTGCAATTATTCCAGCAATATGAAAGACTTTTTGAAAGTAAGTTTATGTAAATTAGATGTGAATCTGGAATGAAAATAAAGAACATCTGAAGAGATTTTCTGGTCAGATTATATCTACAGTTTCTTATTGCACAGACTGGGCATCATTTTTTTGTTTTTTTTTTAATGAGATGACCCTGACCCACGGCTTCTTTTGCAAATGACTTGTGCCTTAATTATTTGCATCTGTGAACTCAAATGAAAATACTTAAGGATATATCAATATGCTCATAAATCATCTGCAGGCAATAAGTAGTCCAACATAGATAATTAGAGAATTTACGGAAGGCTTACTCCCTCTGTTTATCTGCTTATGACATTTGCGGCACAGCCCTAACAGCAGGATAATTACTAGATTTATTCATCAAACAGAATCACGCCTTCTGGGAATGCACAGTGACTCCAGTTTTAAGACTAATAAAGACATTTTTCACCAAAACTCAAGTACTAATTTGCTCAATAACTAGCTGCAATAAGCTTTTATGGAAGCACTCAAAGAAAAGGCTTGGCACCAGAGGGCAGATAATTAAAGGTGCAGTATCCCCTTACAAAAGGCTCTCAATTCCCACACCATATTAAAATTTAATTGTTGAATGTTAATTGAAAAATATAAGTAGCTGCCATTTCCGTCTTTCAGTAATTATTTTCTTCAGATCAAGAACATATCTCTACATCTTTAAAGAAAAAAAAAATCTCTCTGTAAGACTGAACTAAAACAATGATTTGATTCTTAAGCTAAATAAAATGATATAGTCATAAATTTGTAATATAGCCTATGACCCTTGTTAGGGTGATGGCAAGAAGAGAAGATACTTTTAGCTCCTCTAACTAAATTCACATTTTGGTTATAAACCTATATGCAATATACACACTACTTGTGATTGACAGTGACAGTCAGAAATCAGCTGGGGAGGGGGGGGGGGAAGCAGTATATGAATTTCCTTCTGCAAAACGCAGAGTTAGTCCATATGAATTCGGAAGCCCTTTCATTACACTAGCATTATTTTCCTTTGCAGTTTTCTAAATAGATGAAAGGACTTATGCCGAGATGAAATATGCGGTATGACCCTGGGAAAGTTAATGCACAAATTCAATAAGGTAGAGAACTCACAAACATTTGTAAAAACAAAAAAAAACACATTGGAAAAAAGAAGCATACATAATATAGCACTGTTACTCTCCATCCCTTGCCACTTGGGAGAGTTTACTGCAGATGTTTCCCAGAGCTTCAACTTTACTGTATTAGAAATTTGCAGACCCCAAGGCTCACTCAGTGCTACAAAGAAATGATGAACTATACAAAATGCAGACTTTTAAACTCATATTTAATTGTTTAATGTCATGGTTCTTGGTAGAGCATTGTTGCTTGAAAAATAAATTGGGTAATTCAATTAAATGGCTACAGAAGATACATCATATCAGATATAGAAAGGCACTAACCCCAGCTTGAACTTGACGTCCTACATCGCTTCACTTATTTGACAAATGGATTCTTGAGAATAATTGAAACACATGGCTGCCAGCATAGGTCAATAATACTTTTTGCCATTCAGCTTCTTAACAGCTTCCATTTTTTCTTGCACTGTGCCATTCAGGGCAAAGATTGCATTTGGCTGGTAAATCATGCAAGCTTTATTACTAAAATGGGAGTAAATGCAATGAAAATGGACTACATAAAAATAATGACACTTAAGTAAAAGGAAGACCATCTACTAGGGCACTCTAAATGTCAGAATTAAATGCTATATGACATTGTTTCCATTACGGACTTGTGTTATACATATAAGAAAGCAAATTTACAAACTGCAAATATTAAATGCATTATAAACAGTCAACCTAGCAAAATATTCAGCACATATGGCGAATAGGAAAAACAAGTAACCATATCATGCAGCAATTTTTGCAGTACCTCTGTAATTGTAAATCCAATTTTGTGTAGTCGTCTATGCTGGAACATAAACAATTTGCAGTGCATTTTATGAAAGGCTCATTGAACATGGAAATACAAATAAGGTTGTGGGAAAAGCATGTGTACAGTTTATGCAACATGTAGAGTGAGGGCAGCCATTTTAGAAAACAGAGTCACGTCACTTGGGGTTCTGTGAGAGTGATTTTATAACAGGTTACCTAGGTTAAGTGAGCTGGAAAGCTCCCATTTTACACCTATTTTATAAAGGTATAAAGGTGTCTATTTTTTTCATAAAATACAAGCATAAATTCTGCAAAGCTCATGTCTATATTGCTGGCACAGACATTACACCTGTTCAAGAGGTGTCCGCACATAGGGGGTTATTCTCTGCTATGGATAGCGGGGATGGACAGCCTGATGGGACGTCCATCCATGCTATTCGTGCTGACTCCTGCCCCGACTAACTTCCCCTCGGTTGTGCGGGGAAGTTAGATGTGGCGGGGAATATGCGGCCCGGGGGCGGAATCTGGGCAGGCAATGGGCGGTCGCTGGCCCTGGATGTACAGAGCTGATTCTAATGTTGGCCCTGTATGTCCAGGAAGACCAAAAAAAGCAACAAAGTATCTGTAAGATACAACAGGATCAAAGAAACAGATACCAGACTGACAGAGTTTTCAGGCTTGAAAAAAACCCTTTCTTTATTGCCCCTACGTGTTTCGGCCTGTGGTCTTCCTCAGGGGGTATCTTTAGGGTGAAAACCTCAAGAAAACAAACATTAACAATTAAAATAAATCCTATTAACAATCAAATACAATAAAAATTAAAATCGATAAATAATATAGATCATAAAGGTGAACATATAAAAACTGGAGAACCAAAAAAACGCTACCATCTATAATCACCAAATGATAGGACATGATCTATAGAGTGTTATAGAGTGCTCTGGATCTGTGTACATGAAAAATATTAACAAACAGTAAAAGCAAGAGAACAAACGAGATGAGGAGGACATAACTAGAAACATGAATATTCCAATTGGTACCTTCTCTGTATAGAACCTCCGTTAAAAAACATATATCACTAAAAAAGAATAAGACAAATGAATAATACATACAGATAAATGACCATGTAAATACAAGATAAATTCATCAATAAACAATATGCTCTAAAAAATAAATAAATAAATAAAGCATAATTAAGAAACATGACTATAATCCATACATTGGAAACAACTAAAAACATAAAAAGAACACTCATACGATAAAAATAGCATCTTAATTCACCAAAGGACCAACTAAGAAATAAATAAAATATATAATGTATTTTGAAACGCATTAGGTTCCTCTAAAATTAAGGGGACACATAAAAAAATAAATAAAAATCAACCATTTCTTTGAAATTGTTTTGACTGCATCAAAATGGATTGAAACATCTCATAAAAAATGCAACAAAGGAGGAGCAAATGCAATAGGGAAAAAGGAAAAAGGCATAGTGCCCAAAAATATCAATGAACGATATAATGTCATAATACTCAGTTACCAAAAGAATTGTGTAAAACTGTTTAAAATTCTCACTCTGTCCTTCCTTATGAAATATTTAATATAAGAACATAAGAACATAAGACATGCCATACTGGGTCAGACCGAGGTCCATCAAGCCCAGTATCCTGTTTCCAACAGTGGCCAATCTAGGTTATACGTACCTATTTTTATTTATTTATTTATTTTATTTATTTATTTAACATCTCTTATATACCGCGCTATTAAAATCAGTGCGGTGTACAATGAACAAAATATACTGCAATGTGTACAGGTAACATCGAGTTTACAGAGAACAAGGGAATATATAACATGGAATAACAGGGATAACTATGTACAATCAACATTATACTATGAATATGCTTTTATTATATATAACTATGTACAATCAACATTATACTATGAATGTGCTTTTATTATATACCATATTTAAACTCGAGTGGATATTGTACGTGAATTCATGGGTGGCATGGGTCAGTAGAAGTAAAGTGAAATATCGTGGGAACTAACCATTTTCTGATTGGATAAAGGTGTTAAAGTGTTTGGTGTGGGTGGGAGGCCTGTTGGCTGTGTGAGTGTCTGTGGTCACTTCTGGGTAGTATTTTGTGAATAAGTGATGCTTTACAGCTTTGCGGAATTGTAATAGGCTTTTGATGCCGCGGATTTCATGGGGAAGTATATTCCAGTTCCTGGGTGCGAATAATGAAAAAGCTCTGTTTGATGTAGCTTTAGTACATGATGTCATCATCTTGGGAACTATTAAGGTGTTCATAGTTGTAGTCCTTCTGTTTCTATTTTCAGGGGTGTTATGGATTAGTTTTCTGATTGGTGTTGGTGGGTAGATATTCATGGCTTTGAAGGTCAAGACTAGTGACTTATATGAGAGTCTGGCTTGTAGAGGTAGCCAGTGTAGGTCTTTCATGATAGGCGTTATATGAGCAGACCTTGGTGATCCAGAGAGGACTCTTGCAGCTGTATTCATAGCCAGACGAAGTGGATTTAATGTTGATTGAGAGAGCCCATGGAGGATGATGTTTGCAAAATCTAGATGTGGGAGGACTAGTGCCTGGAAGGTTGATCGGAAATCAGTATAGTCCAGTAGTGGACGGAGGTGGCGTAGTGTTCTGATCTTGTGATATATATTCTTTGTCACATTCTTCACATGCATTGTCATATCCAGGTGTTGATCTAATGTTATACCGAGGTATCGGATCGTGGGTTTGGACGTCAGTTCTATGTTGTTGATCAGCAACGACGGAGGAGGTACGAACTTAAGATTCCTTGTGACAAATAGGACATCAGTTTTGCTATGATTTATTCTTAGGTTTTGAGTCAGCAGCCATTCAGCTACTGCTCCAAAGCAGTTGATTATTGGAGTATACACTGGTTGGTCAGTTTTGAACGGCATGTATATGAGGATGTCATCAGCGTATGCCAGGCATTGTACGTTGAAGGATCTGATCAATTCACATATCGGCTGCATATAAACATTGAACATTAACGCCGATAGTGAAGATCCTTGTGGTACCCCTTGAGACTGTAGGAATGGTTCTGAGGATTCCTGGCCTGTTTTAACTTGTTGCCACCTATTGGAAAGGTAGGATCTACACCATTCTAGTGCTGTGCTTCGAATCCCCTTTTCTCTCAGGCGTTGCAGTAGTATATCGTGGTTCACAGAATCGAATGCGGCGGAAATGTCTAAAAAGATGAGAATAAATCCTTGTTTGATGTTGTTTAATCCTGTGATCAGATCGTTGAATAGGGTTGTAAGGATTGTGTCGACTCCATGTGCTTCTCTGAATCCATGCTGTGATTTGTCTAGTGGTGCTTCTGTGTCAATATGATGCTGGAGTTGTTGTTGGGCAGCTTTCTCGATGATTTTTGCAAGCTGGGGGATGCTTGAGATTGGCCTAAATGATTCAGCTTTGGATGGATCAAGCTTACTGTTTTTTAGTAGAGGCTTGATAGAGGTGTGTTTAAGACTCTGGGGGAATGAGCCTGTTAGAAAGGACTGGTTCAGTATTTTGCATAGGATTTGGCTTAGATCATGTCGCAGGTCTTTGATCCAGTTGGCTGGGCAAGGGTCGTTAGGTGCCGTGCTAGGATTGATGGAGGCGACAATTTTCTCAATTTCATTAGATGATATAGTATTGAAGTTGCAAAATGGAGTTATTTGAGATGCCTTAGATGATATAATGGGGTCGATGGTATTTATGCTTGTGCTGGTTTTAATCATTTTTGATTGCAGGTAGATTGCGTAGTCCTGTGGTCGAGGCATTGCAGGTTGGGCTGAAATATCCCCAAAATATCCCCAAATATCCCTAGCAATATCCCCAAAAGACACAGGTTCCACAATGCTTGTACTGGGTCAAGCATTGATATCCTGGGTCCCTTTTTAATAGTGGTTTATGGACCTTTCCTCCAGGAACTTGTCCAAACCTTTTTTAAACCCAGCTATACTAACAGCCCTTACTACATCCTCCGGTAACAGATTCCAGAGTTTGATTACACGTTGAGTGAAAAAATATTTTCTCTTATTTGTCTTAAATAGTTTACCCTGTAGCTTCATTACATGTCCCCTAGTCTTTCTATACTCTGATAGCGTAAACAATTGATCCACGTTTATCCGTTCCACTCCATTCATTAATTTATAGACCTCTATCATATCTCCCCTCAGCTTCTCTTCTCCAGGCTAAAGAGCCCTAACCTTCTTAAGCCTCTCTTCATAGGAGTAGCCTTCCATCCCCTTCACCGATTTGGTGACTCTTCTCTGTACTTTTTCTAATAACGCTATGTCCTTTTTAAGATACGGTGACCAGAATTGCACACAATATTCAAGGTGCGGTCGTACCATGGAGCGATACAGAGGCGTTATAACATCCTTTGTTTTATTCTCCATCCCTTTCCTTATGATACCTAGCATTCTATTTGCTTTCTTTTTTTTTTTTTTTTAATTTTTTATTTATAAAATTTTTCACAATACAAGAAAACAATCATATAAAACGAAACATAATTATATTAGGAAACAGCTAAAGAAAACAGATCATATAATAATAATAGACCACTTCAAGGAGGGGTGCTGCTATTTTAAACAAAACTGATATGGTTCCCAGAGAAATAAACTCAATACTCCTAGAAAGAGACACTACTCAATTTTGTCCTTAAGAAATTCCATTAAATGTTTAGGATCAAAAAACAAATAACGATTACCCTGATGGATAATAAGACATTTACATGGAAAACGCAAATGAAAAACAGCGCCAGCGGCCAACACACGCGGGCGCAGCTCTAAAAAGGCTTTGCGCCGCAGCTGTGTGGTCCTAGACACATCAGGGAAAATTTGAATTGATTGACCACAAAACTTTTCAAGCTTTTTTGGAAAGTAAGCCCGCAATATTTTGTCTTTATCCAATTCCGAAATAAAGGAGACCAAAAGAGTAGCTCTAAAGGAGATATCGTCAGATGTAGTTTCCAGAAAAGCTGAAATATCCAAAGTAGATGAAGAAGGTTTATCAATTATAGCTTTCCCAGAAACAAAAGAGACTCCTCCCTCACCCTTGGATCGTTGATTTAAATTGCTCAAAGGAACATAATAAATCTTTGAAATTGATGAAGCTGAAACATCAGTAATTAACAAATTCTCTTTTAAATATTTTTGAAAAAGAATCATTGGAGATAAATAGTGTGTACAGGGAAAATTCAATAACCGAAGATTTTTGGACCTCATCAAGTTCTCAAGAACCTCATCTTGACGACACAAAGAGCTAAAATTTTGGACTGAAGAAGCTATCAAACCTTTGTTAACAGAACAATCTGCCTCAAGTGAATCAACCTTACATTCAACAGACATCAGCCTTTTATCATGATCAGCAAGTTTCTGAACCGTCGCCTTGGAGAACTCAGAAACCCGCTGCAGAGAGGCCCCGAGCACTGATTCAATACGTGAGACAGCCATCCATATATCTTTTAGGGACAAATCTGCAGGCGGGGTTTGAGGTTCCCCAGGCAATGGAAAAGATATCACAGAGGGTAAAGGAGGAGAAAGATCACCATCCAATTGTAAAAAGGAACCCGGTAACACAACAGACTCCCCAACATCACAGTCCTTTTGTAATAAAGACGACTCTAATGCAGGCAGTTGCTTGGCCTCTTGAATGGGAGGAGAAAACCCCATTCCTCGGGAATCGTCGCAGGAGGATACAGTACTTACAGAGAGAAGATTTTCAGCTCCCCCATCTGACAAGGCAGCAGACGAAGATGAAACCGGCTTGTCACCCATGACAACATGGGAGTCCATCGGGCCTACCACTTTTACTGCCTTGGATTGAGCCACTTGAGGAAAATGCTTTCGTCGTTTCCCCATCACAGGGAACCTCCTGCGCCGAACTGACGTCCCGCGAGCAGGGCTCGATGAAATAGCCCTTAGGAAGGCTCCGCCCACCGCAGGGAGCAGCCTCCGTCCTCGGGGAACCAGTCAGGTATCAGGTAATAATTCACAGGAACAGCCAGCAGACCTCGGCGTCCCGCGAGCAGGGCTCGATGAAAAAGCCCTTGGCCGCAGCTGCACACTGGGCGGAGGGTTTTAACATGTTATCCACGATGACTCCTAAATCTTTTTCCTGGGTGGTGGTTTCTAATGTGGAGCCTTGCATCGTGTAACTATAGTGTGGGTTGTTCTTTCCTAGGTGCATAACTTTGCACTTGTCCACATTAAATTTCATCTGCCATTTGGATGCCCAGTCTTCCAATTTATCCAGATCCTCCTGCAGTTTTCCACAATCCTCTAGGGTTTTAACAACTTTAAACAGTTTTGTGTCATCTGCAAATTTGATAACCTCACTAGTTATTCCCTTTTCCAGGTCATTTATGAATATGTCAAAAAGCAGCGGACCCAGTACAGATCCCTGGGGTACTCCACTATTCACCTTTTTCCATTGGGAATATTGGCCATTTAGCCCTACCCTCTGCTTTCTATCTTTTAACCAGTTCCCGTTCCACAATAGTACACTGCCTCCTATCCCATGACTTTTTATCTTCGCCAAAAGTCTCTGATGGGGGACTTTGTCAAAAGCTTTCTGAAAGTCCAGATACACTATATCAACCGACTCACCTTTGTCTACCTGTTTATGCACACCTTCAAAAAAACATATCAGATTAGTAAGACAAGATCTTCCTTGTCTAAAGCCATGTTGGCTGTCTCCCATTAGGCCATGACTATCTACATGCTGTGTAATTTTGTTCTTTATGATGGTTTCTACCATTTTCCCTGGTACTGACGTCAGGCTCACCAGTCTGTAATTTCCTGGGTCACCCCTGGAACCCTTTTTAAAAATTGGTGTTACGTTGGCGACCCTCCAATCTTCAGGTATTACAGATGATTTTAATGAAAGTTCACAGATTACCAATAGCAGGTCTGTAATCTCTTATTTCAGTTCTTTCAACACTCTGGGATGTATACCATCCGGTCCAGGTGATTTGCTACTATTCAGTTTATCAAATAGTTGTAATATATCTTCCCGGTGTAGCGATATTTCTCTCAATTCCTCTGCAGTATCACCTTTAAATACCACTTCAGTCTTGGGTAACATCCCTACATCTTCCTCAGTAAAGACCGAAGCAAAGAATTCATTCAGTCTCTCTGCTATAGCCTTGTTTCCTCTTACTGCCCCTTTTACCCCTCTATCATCTAATAGTCCAATTGACTCTCTCACAGGCCCTTTGCTACGAATGTACTTGAAAAAGTCTTTATTTCGTGTTTTTGCTTCCGTAGCAAGTTTCTTCTCAAATTCCCGCTTTGCCTGCCTTATCAATGCTTTGCATTTAACTTGCCAGTGCTTGTGTTGTTTCCAGTTTTCATCATTTGGCTCTTTTTTCCATTTCCTGAAGGTTGCTTTTTTGGCAGCAACAGCCTCTCTGACCTCACCTTTAAACCATGCTGGCAGTTTTTTGGACTTTCTTCCACTTTTCCTAATGCGTGGAATACAGCTGGTCTGGGCTTCGAGGATAGTATTTTTAAATTACAACTTTGGAACCGCTCCTTTTAGTTTTTTCCTAACTATATTCCTCATTCTATCATAGTCTCCCTTTTGAAAGTTAAAAGGTAGTACCGTGGATGCCTTTACTATCTGTCCTCCACTAATTAAATCAAACATGATCATACTATGATCACTATTGCCAAGTGGTCCCAACACCCTTATTTCTTGCACCAGACCTGGCGTTCCACTAAGGACTAGGTCCAGTATGGCTTCCCCTCTGGTCGGTTCATGAACCAGCTGCTCCAAGAAGCAGTCATTTATTCCATCTAGAAACTTTGGGGCTTGTTTACAAAGCCGCGGTAGCGGTTTGCGATCGTAATCGGAGCCGCGGCCCCATTGATTTCAATGGGGCCGCGGCTGCGATCGCGATCGCGAACCACTACCGCGGCTTTGTAAACAAGCCCCTTTATCTCTTTAGCTTGTCCTGCTGTGACACTGACCCAGTCGATACCGGGGTAATTGAA
The DNA here is from genome assembly GCA_033557465.1 of Ichthyophis bannanicus. Lineage (NCBI taxonomy): Eukaryota > Metazoa > Chordata > Amphibia > Gymnophiona > Ichthyophiidae > Ichthyophis > Ichthyophis bannanicus. The sequence goes on from CM066032.1 coordinate 391,177,209, forward strand.
ATCAACTGAACGATCTTGTGAGATGGTTAGATATCCATATAGAACTTCACAGTAATGGTAAACCATGAATCTATCAATCCGAAGTAGTATAGAAAAACGTAGATAGATAGAAGATTTCACAATATTGGTCCATTTTTGAACTCGTGATATGGTCTTTTTACAACATGACCTCTTACCTTTCTTCGGCGGGAAAACGCCGGTATAAACATACACGGATCCTCACTCTGCATTTCATTACTGCCGTGCCGGCAACGCTTTGGATTGCAGTAAGCTGACTGTTTCTTGCTCAAAACTAAATATAAAACCTACCAGTTTCATTCCTGAATTATTATGTTTGGCATAGTTTTTTGAGGTGGTTTTTACGAATTATGTTATAATCATCTTGCACAATTGATTCTACGAACCTGTTTTCCTAGAAATTTGTTTTTCTATACTACTTCGGATTGATAGATGCATGGTTTACCATTACTGTGAAGTTCTGTATGGATATCTAACCATCTCACAAGATCGTTGAGATATTAAATATTTCATAATGAAGGATTGAGTGAGAATTTTAAACAGCTCGGTTTTTGAATGCCGATGCTGTAGCACTGCTTCACTCCATTTCTTCTGTTTGCCGTTTCTAATTTTATACATTTTCTTGTTTTTTGATACATCATTTATGAGATGTACTCATTAGCTCTAACTAGCCAGTTTGAATAGATAACCTTGTTCATTGCTTTAATGTTCAAGTTTGGTTCTTCTTTTAGTTTTTTAATTTAATACAGCGTACTGGCCCGTAAAAATTGGTTTTCCTTTTAAAGTCTAGCAATACACATGCGCTCATTCGAAGGTGAACATAATCAACGGTATGATGGACAAGTTTACTCCATTACTCAGATTTATTCTGGCACAGCGGATGCACACCGCTATGGCAAGTTTTTTTCACTAGAATTCTTGTAGTTTGTCAGTATGTCACTACTGTAATAGAGATTAACAAATCAATTACGCCTTTTTCTTTTTTTCTTTTTCTTTTTCATGGGCTTGATGTGCGCAGGCTAATTTCTTTCCTTTGTTTTACACAATTCTTTTGGTAACTGAATATTATGACATTATGGGGTATGTTTACTAAACCGTCTTAATGTGCACCCAGCGACGTTATCATGCGATAAGGTACCTTATCGCACAATAATGGCGCTTTATCAGACGAAAAGGTACCTTAGTGCGTGATAACGCACGCAGCGGCGCAAATGAGCGCTGCGGGTGGAGATAGGCTCACGGAGGGCGGAGGAAGGCTCCCCAGGGGCGGAGAGAGAGGATCAATGGGCGGAGAGTGGGAGGAGAGAGGCTCCCTGCACACTAACGCTATGGAATCCGGGGCTGAAAACTAACGCCAGTGAAACCCTGACGTTAGAGCAGATTTAAAGGGAAAAGAAACCATTTCCGTCAGCAATGTACAGCAAAAACAGGGAAACCTACAAAAAGTGATAAGTGTGATACATGTGGATGGAACAAAAGGGCAAATAAACATTGAAAATGTCCAGAAGAAAATATAAAAAAACATAACCAAGCTGGGCAATAGTGATATTAATGGGAAACATCAAAAACACTCCTGAGAAAGCTCCAAAAAAAAGATATGAAGTTTGGAAAGGTCTTTGCTCCGTCCCCATACAAGGTGAATGAACCCACAGTGAAATCAGGGTTTTCCTTCCCCATTGGACAGGTTTCCTATGGCGCGCACATGTTGCACAACAGCAGGGCGGGCATGTCAGAACAGGCAACTGGACAGATGCTGGAAAAGGGGACACAGAGGGCTGCAGGCAGCACATGCTGTGGTGCAGCTGAGCCACAGTGCGGACTAGGATGATGCCTAGGTGGCCCATAGGAATGCTGAAACAGTAGAGCAGCCAGACAGCAATTGATGAGGGCCCAACATGGGCACGAGTGTGTTTCCTATAGTGTCACAGGGGATGGTACCCAGCAGGTACCCCCAAGGGCACAGAACATTGGCAGGCGGTGCTGGAGGGAAGCGTGGACAGCTATGCAGGCACCCCTACCCCAGAACCCAAACCATAGGCAGATGCCTACCCGCATACTGGATGGCCTGAGACAGCGCACCACCAGCACCACCAGCAGACGGGCATGTCAGCATGGTGGCAGAGTGGTACTGGTGGTGGAGGGGGCAGTGGCAGCTGCCCACAGCAGACAATGGCCTAGCCCTGTGTAGGAGGGTGCCATGCACTGCAACAGACAGGCCCTGTCTGACAAACAGTCATGCTACCCCAGGGAACACACTGTCCCTGTGGCAACATGGTGGTGCAGTGCACACAGCCAGTGTGTTCAGGAGCAGAAGGTCACAGGTTCAAGTCCCAGCTGTGGTTCCTGCCAACCCAGTCCCCATATTTCACCCACTACTAAAACATGGTAATACAGACAGAGCCTTTATTGCAGATAACATAAACATACCCAAAACACCTACAGAGCACAGACACCATAAACATGTGAATTACCTAGAGCAGAGTCTCCCAAATGCAGACCTGGAGGGCCAAACACCATTCAGGTTCCATGCTGCCTCTAATAAATATGGCGGTGCTGCATTTCTATGCACCGCCCCCATGGTATGCAGATGTATCTCATGCATATTCATTAGGGACAGCATGAAAACCCGAACAGTGTTTGGCCCAGCAGGACTGGAGTTGGACACCTCTGCCTAGAGCAGCGGCCAACAGGGGCAGACACACCTGCAACCACAGGCTCCCTTATCCAAAGCCTCCTGGAGAGGCAGGATGTTGGGCCCTGTGTGCATCTCCCAATACTAGTACTTGCATACCTTAGCAATGCCACCCTAAACCTGGGAATACAGTACACATCTATCAAAAGTTTGCTATGATTATTAGCAGATAGCAATTCCTAAGTTAAGCACAATTTGCTGATTGAGCTGCAACATAGCAACCTTTCTGATGTCTGTGGAGTGTGCTTCAGGTCTGGTGTCTGACAGTGTTTACCACCCTGGGGAGTGACCCCAACAGTATTGCGTACCATAGCCATGCCTGCACTGTGCCTAGGACTGGTGCGGTGGCCAGGGCTGCCAAACACCTCTATAGTTGCACAATGCTGGCATAGGTGTGGGGAGTGTGTGTCTGTCTATCCAGTGTGTGGTGGCTGCTAACACCTTCCTCAGCTCACACTGATAGCACTGTTGCCAGTTTTGGCCTGCCAAAGTGCATAATGAGGAGCAAGGTACCGTGGGTATAGCCTGGACAGGGTGGCCTGGCCTGGATGCATCAGCACAGGGCATAGGGCAATGGCTCGGACATTGTAGTGCCTGGCCACAACATGTCCTGCTGGGAGGTCACTCTCACCCTGACTGAGCAGTGACCACAGCATGGCTAGGTTCCCCCATAGTGCTATATTGTGTTTATCTTAAGTGAAATATATAGGTTCTGTTCTCTGGGGCCTAATCACTGACTTATCTGCTTGGTGGGTGTGCTCACATCCCAGCTTTGGGTGCACACATCTCCTCCAGGATCATGCACTGTGGACTAGCTAGCAGACTGTCTGCAGCTATATGTGTATGGCTGGAACACCTTGCAGGGTGCAGTGGCTGGTGACTCACTGTGCTTGCTGCTGGAGAATGTCAGATGGTGGAGGGGGGCAGCTGAGCATTTCCAGGTCTACTGTCTCTCTTCCATTGCCTTAGGGATGTGTACAGCTCTGCATTGGCTGCCCTGTAGGGTGTCTGTTCCCCAACAAGACTGGGGTTGATGGCCACCATTGCAGGGAGGTAGAATGTGGATCTGTTGATGGGGGATCCTGTCTCCCACCCTGAGCCACAGAGGGTGGGTTGGGTTGTGATACATAAGCTGCCTCTGGGTCCAAACACCCCCCTTCACTTACATCATGTTACCATGGCACCAACACAGAATATGCACTATTCTGGGTGCATCATAGCCCATAAGGGATTGACCTCTCATGTGTGTTGCTGCGTGATGGCACCAGTTGTGCAAGAACTGAGCAAGGCCACATTGTCACTTTCTCCACCATCTTGGCATAAGATATGCAGTAACATGCACCAATTGTTGCATGTTTCCTGCCGTTGTACATGGAACGATATAGAGGCATTATAATATCTTTTGTTTTATTTTCCATTCCTTTCCTTATGATACCTAGCATTCTATTTGCTCTCTTGACTGTCGCTGCACACTGGGCCAAGGGTTTTAACATGTTATCCACAATGACACCTAAATCTTTTTCCTGGATGGTGGTTCCTAATGTGGAACCTTGCCTTGTGTAACCATAGTTTGGATTTTTCTTCCCTAGGTGCATAACTTTGCACTTGTCCACATTAAATTTCATCTGCCATTTTGATGCCCAGTCTTCCAATTTATCAAGATCCTCTTGCAATTTTCCACAATCCTCTTGGGTTTTAACAGCATTAAATAGTTTTGTGTCATCTGCAAATTTGATAACCTCACTCGTTATTCCACTTTCGAGGTCATTTATTAATATGTCAAAAAGCAGCGGACCCAGCACAGATCCCTGGGGTACACCACTACTCACCTTTCTCCACTGGGAAAATTGCCCATTTATCCCAGCTCTCTGCTTTCTATCTTTTAACCAGTTCTTGATCCACAGTAGTACATTGCCTCCTATCCCATGACTCTTTAGTTTTGCCAAAAGTCTCTGATGAGGGACCTTATCAAAGGCTTTCTGAAAGTCCAGATACACTATATCAACTGACTCACCTTTGTCCACCTGTTTATTCACACTTTCAAAAAAACATAACAGATTAGTAAGACAAGATCTTCCTTGCCTAAAGCCATGTTGGCTGTCTCCCATTAGGCCATGACTATCTACATGCTGAGTAATTTTATTCTTTATGATGGTTTCTACCATTTTTCCCGGTACTGATGTGAGGCTCACAGGTCTGTAGTTTCCCGGATCACCCCTGGAACCCTTTTCAAAAATTGGTGTTACATTGGCGATCCTCCAATCTTCAGGTATTAGAGATGATTTTAATGATAACTCACAGATTACTAATAGCAGGTCTGCAATCTCATATTTCAGTTCTTTCAGCACCCTTGGATGTATACAATCCGGCCCAGGTGATTTGCTACTCTTCAGTTTATCTAATAGTTGTAATAAATCTTCCCAATGTATCGATATTTCCTTCAATTCTTCCACACCTTTAAATACCACTTCAGTCATGGGTAACATCCCTACATCTTCCTCAGTAAAGACTGAAGCAAAGAATTCATTCAGTCTCTCCGCTATCGCCTTGTCACCTCTTAGTGCCCCTTTAACTCCTCTATCATCTAATGGACCAACTGACTCTCTCAGAGGTTTTTTGCTACGAATGTAATTGAAAAAATCTTTATTTCACATTTTTGCTTCCACAGCAAGCTTTGTTAGTAGCTGTAGTGCACTGGTTGCTTCAGTGCCTGTAGAGTCAGAGGTCATAGGTTTGATCCCACAGTGGGGTCATTTGATAGGGCTGTCCGAGGCACTGTCTATTTTTATTGTTAATTAGTGCTGCCAGAAAAAACACCCTCACAGTGCTGTAACCTTAAGCGCCCCATAAGGTGCCTTATTAGGCGCCTTATACGGCGCCCTATAAAGCACTTTATAAGGTGTCCTATAGGGGACATTGTAGGGTGCCTTGGCAGACAATGCACTTTATAACGTGCCCTCTGGAGTGCCATAGGGTGCCTTATGCGGCACCTTAGGTTACGCCATTATAAGGGTGTTTGCTGGCAACACTAATTAAAATAAAACTAAAATGCCTCAAAAAGCACTACTTAAACGTAAAGAGAGATGCCTCAGCCAGCTTTGTTCATTAGGCACACTTGGGGACTGAACTCATGACCCTAGTACCATTGGTCAGTGTATTAACCATTGTGCTACACCTCTGCTTCTGTGCTTATATGTCAGCGTACTTAAGATTACTGCACGTTAATGTGCTTAGCGGCTTCTTGCGCGATAATGTGCGCAGCGCACAGTATCGCGCGATGATCCCGTTTTGCTATGCTAAGACCGGAACGCCCACTCCTTTTATGGCAGTCTGCACACTATCGCCGGGCACACGTTAAGACTGCTTAGTAAACATACCCCTATATCATTCATTGATATTTTTGGGCACTATGCCTTTTTCCTTTTTCCCTATTGCATTTGCTCCTGCTTTGTTGCGTTTTTTATGAGATGTTTCAATCCATTCTGATGCAGTCAAAACAATTTCAAAGAAATGGTTGATTTTTATTTATTTTTTGATGTGTCCCCTTAATTTTAGAGGAACCTCATGCGTTTCAAAATACATTATATATTTTATTTATTTCTTAGTTGGTCCTTTGGTGAATTAAGATGCTATTTTTATCGTATGAGTGTTCTTTTTACATTTTTAGTTGTTTCCAATGCATGGATTATAGTCATGTTTCTTAAGTATGCTTTATTTATTTATTTATTTTTTAGAGCATATTGATTATTGATGAATTTATATTGTATTTACATGGTCATTTATCTGTACGTATTATTTATTTGTCGTATTCTTTTTTAGTGATATATGTTTTTTAACGGAAGTTCTATACAGAGAAGGTATCAATTGGAATATTCATGTTTCTAGTTATGTCCTCCTCATCTCGTTTGTTCTCTTGCTTTTACTGTTTGTTAATATTTTTCATGTACACAGATCCAGAGCACTCTATAGCACTCTATAGATCATGTCCTATCATTTGGTGATTATAGATGGTAGCGGTTTTTGGTTCTCCAGTTTGTTTGTTTGTTTTTTTGTTTTTTTTTTAATTAAGTATTTTTAAATTGTACTTAATTGAACAATCAAGCAATATTAGGAAAAAAGAAACAAAACATCAGACCAAAAAGGCCCATCATAACACATATCTCTAAATACAAGTCCACATCATGGGAGAGAAGAGAGACACTTATACCTCAATAGCAAAGAAAAACATAATTTTCCTGGGAAGTGAGATAAATGAATTCTAAACCCTAAATACTAACTTGTCACCTCTGGCAGGGATTCATAAGCTTTAAGATAGGCCAATAACTGATCAGGTTCCATAAAACCATAATTCTTCCCTGAATGGCCAACTACACATTTGCATGGGAACTTAAGAAAAAAAGTTGGTTCTCCAGTTTTTATATGTTCATCTTTATGATTTATATGATTTATTGATTTTAATTTTTATTGTATTTGATTGTTAATATGATTTATTTTAATTGTTAATGTTTGTTTTCTTGAGGTTTGCACCCTAAAGATACCCCCTGAGGAAGACCACAGGCCGAAATGCGTAGGGGCAATAAAGAAAGGGTTTTTTTTCAAACCTGAAAACTCTGCCAGTCTGTTATCTGTTTCTTTGGTCCTGTACGTCCAGTTATTCCTCCGAGGTGGAATAACTTTCCTGGACGTGTTTTTTGAACAGCCCGGGGAGCGGATGGGGCGGGGGGGGGGGGGGGGGCAGGGTTTATTCCCCACAGCCTGACCCTGGCCTTAGGAGGCCAGATCGAGGGTCGGGTTGCGGGGAACAAACACTTTTATTTGGCGGCCGGCATCACAGCTTTTAAATGGAGCTGCAGTGCCATGGCAATATGACACCATTGCACTGCAGCTCCATTTAAAAGCCCTGACTGAGTTAGTCGGGCTGTGCATGTATATGCAGGCCGGACTGAATTGTAGTCCCAGCCTGCATGTACATGCCTGTTTGTGATACTGATCCTGTGGGGCTAGACATGCCCTGCGGGATCAGAATCGTGATCCCCTCTGTGCGTCCAGTTCATACTAGATGCACAGAGGGATCTACGTGCAGTACGGAATTGGGCCCATAACATATTGATGTGTATGCATAAATTAAGGTATTTTGGGCCCAATTTTGAATCATCCAGTTTTTGGAAGGGCTATGCTTCTTGTCGGTGCATAGTGCTCCCTGCCGACCTCTAACCTGGATATTCAATGCTAAGGCAATGGTGATCCCCCGCAAGACAGGAAGCCACCAGGGCTAACCAAGCAGCAGCAATATTGGATGCTGCCATCTTGCTACTATGCCTTAAACATAGGCGAGGGTTTTTCTCTCCTATCTTTAAAGAGCAGATCACTAACCGGGCAGCATGCAATATCACTGCTGCCATGCTAGCGACAGTCTCTGCCTCAGCTCCAAAAGACTGTCGCTAGCATGGTAGCAGCAATATTGCATGCCCCCAACATGCCCTGATGAAACCAGATAGCACCTGGACACATAGGGGAATTAGAGGGGATATAAATGAATATCCCCATCTAAGGCATTTACACAGTTTAATGGGCTGTAAAGTGCATAAATGTCTTTCAAAAATCGGGCTCTTTATAATCTATGTGCAAACTTCACAACTCTGTCCATGCTATACCCAGACAATGCTCCCAGCAACAAGGGATGTGCTTTTCTTCCAAATGAAAGGGGCGATGAAAGCATCATGGGAAATGACAATGCTAACGTCATTTCTCGTTGTGTATCAATGGTGTTCACTATTATGCAGTAGCATGCACTATTGAACAAGTGTATACTATTACACAATAATGTGTGCTATTGTGCAATAGCACACACTCTTTGCGCATGTACAATAGAGCATGTTATTGGCAAAAAAGATACGAGACTGAAAAAAATGAAATTCCAAACAAAACAATGTGAAATGACATTTTTTGGTCTGCACACCCCTACTAGCAATTCCTACAATAAGGGTTATACTTACTAAAGTGTGCTAGGGCTTTGCATGTATTGTGCAGATATCAACACATGGTATGTGCCAAAATTGTGTGTTACCTTTTGGGGCATGTACAGCATGGTCCCAGCAGATAACACACTGATTTGGACCCTAAAATTTGCCAGCAGCAATGTGGTTGCACTTAACAATATCCACTGAGGTGACATTGTTGTCACCCACACTAACTGCAACATTGATGGCGAATTTGTGGTGTCAGCCCCTGGTCTAAATGTGATGTGCAAACATTCCTACTCTCAGACCCTTCCCACCCTTTTCTCTCTCTGTTGCGTGCTAAGCAGATAGCTTGGAATTACGCTTGTGCTGTCTGTTTAGCATGTGCACTATCTGTTATCATGGACTATTAGCATGTGCTCAAGTCAGTGGTTAGCTAGTAAAGCTTAGTAAACATGCCCCTAAAAGCATGGGTGTGTATGCTATCACATGTACTTTTTTACCTAACGCAACTTTATTAATCAGTTTTGCATATATATACTACTACATCACCTGGCTGAAAAAAAGTATCCCAGAGTTGTCTCCTGCCACCACAACTCTCTCATATAATCACTCTGTTTCCCACACCAATCCACTTAACACAACTAGGAAAGACTAGGGAACTCTTTCTCTTAAGGCCACCAAAGCTTGAGAGTCTACGGGCAATCATGCCTGTACACTCAGGGTAAAGAGACAAACTAATGGTTATATTGCTCTGATAGTGCTCGACAAAATGTTCTATCATTTTTCTCCCCAGAACCAGAGTCTGTGACTTCCTTGTTTCCTCCAAGTCCAGAGAAAAACCCTTCCTTTAATGGTCCAATTGCTGTATGCAAATGAGTTGTACCTCTTCACTGCAATGCTTCACCAACAAGTGTCTCTCTCTCAAGGCCCTTAAGCACAGTCTCCAGCTTCCACGGTATTTAACAGTTCCAAGTCCATCCAGGTAATTGACTCAGGCCTCCAGTTGCCTGGTCAACCTGCCACCTCCCACATAGTGGTTAAGACATTTCCACCCCTTGGCAGGCCTTACCTGGTATCAGTCACAGAGACATCCAAGGGGATTTTGGATATGGAGTCCTCCCCTGGACTCGAGTCTTCCTGTTCTCACTCCATTTCACCAGAGTCTTCTGGAGAAAGGTCCATCTCTATTGGGGGTAGAGGTTCCCTCCCATACAGCCGGTTCCATATAAGTTATTTTTGGGGACCCAACTACCCCCTCATCCTGTTTCCTTCATCCCAGGGATCAGAAACCCTCCTGCCAACACTGGGACCCTGGGCTTCGGGATGATTCTGGGAACCTGTGTGTTGTGTCCTTCTCCTGACCCACAGTTCTAGTGATATCCCCTGTGATGGGACATATACCCCGTCATGCACATACACACAAAAATGATTTTATAAGATTACCTTTTTATGGGTAAATGCAAGTACTTACATGTGTAAGTGGCAGATTTAACAAAATTGCACATCCAAAGGGAGCCATTCAAGGAGCTGATCTTCAAAATGCAATATTTTGCCATTTGAGATGCTTTTGAACACTACAGAAAAGCAAAATGTCCCTCCTCAATCATTTCCCCAAACCACAGGTCCACATGAGCGGTTAGCTGACAATTATGGAGGACATTCCCGAACGTGGGTTGTGGGGCCACACGTCTCAGCGGGATGTGCAGCCCCACAAGGCGTCTGGGCCCAATTCCCCCACAGGCTCTCCCCATACGTCCTGTGCATTGGGGAGGGAGAGCCAGCAAGGGACAGGTGGGGGAAGAGTGGGGGCAGGCCCGATCGGCAGCACATACAGGGCCAATTCAGATCACGGCCCTGTACTTGCTGTCGGGCTCGTGGGGATATGCTGCTTATAACACATTAAAGATGATATAAGCAGAATTGTGGCCTGATTTGGCCCCAGCATCTCCCTCGGGGCTGGGGCTGGGTACAAGGGGGGTGTCCCCACTGTCTGATCCAGGTCGCAGCAGGACAGCTGTGGGTCGGGTGGCGGGAACTGGGGGGATGGAGCCATGTTTGTTGGGGGCACCTGCGGGAAGGATGTCTCTGCAGGCGGAATGGTCATGCTGGGCCGTCCTCAGGCCCGATTCTGGCTGCCGCAGGAATATTTTATTCCCATGGACCAGAATCGGGTCAAAATGGGCCCATCTTGCATGGGGCCATCCGGACGGCTCAGACGTGTACCTCTTAGAATCAGGCTCTGTGTCCTGTGAGCAGGTGGAAATGCTGGCTGAGAAACTTTGTGAGTATAAAGCATAGTTACTGACCTGTAACAGGTGATCTCCGGGAACAGCAGGAATTTAGTCTTCACATATGGGTATCGTCGGTTCCGACGGAGCCTGCGCAGGAACGCTCCCCAGCGTCCAATAGGAACGCTTTTGGGAGCATCCCTCAGCACATGCGCGCTGCCTTCCCACCTTTCCAACTGTCCCTCTTTAGTTAAGTTTGTAGCTGAGTGAAAGGATAGAGGGAGAGAGGAAAGAGAGGAAAGAGAGGAAAGAGACAAAGAGATAGAGAGACAACTCCTAGGGGAGGTGGGTGGGTTGTGAAGACTAAATTCCTGCTGTTCCCAGAGATCACCTGTTACAGTTGAGTAACTATGCTATCTCCAGGAACAAGCAGGAATGTAGTCTTCACATATGGGGACTCCCTAGCTGAAGATGCCAGGGAGATAGCCCCAGGAAGGTGCCACCTTAGAAGGTGGGAATCCTTTCTCCCATGGATCTCTGGCATCCCACCAGGGTTGGTGGGTAGGAGTTGATTTAGGTGTGAAAGAGATTTTGAAGAACAGTTTGGCCAAAGAAGGCATCCCGACGGGAGGCTTTATCCAGGCAGTAGCGGGCTGTGAAGGTGTCTACTGAAGCCCAGGTGGCTGCTCGACAAATGTCATCGATAGACACAGAGTGGAGATTAGCCATAGAAGCTTCCATGGCTCTCACATTATGAGCTGTGACGTGGTCCTGAAGAGGAAGACCCTTACTCTCATAAGCAAAGGATATGCATTGGGCAATCCATTTAAATAAAGTTCTTTTGGAGACTGGAAGTCCCAAATGACTAGGGTCAAAAGCTATAAAAAGTTGTGAGGACTTTCTATGTTGCTGATTTCTTTGTATGTAAAAAGGCTAAGGCTCTTTTACAATCCAAAGTATGAAGGTTTCTTTCTGCATTAGAGGCGTGAGGCCTCGGAAAAAATACAGGAAGATAAATTGATTGATTTAAATGAAAAAGTGAAAGCACCTTTGGCATAAAGTGTGGGTGAGTTCAAAGAACAACTTTATCATGATGAAACCTAGTATAAGGAGGATCAGCCACTAAAGCTTGCAATTCACTAATGCAACGGGCAGAGATAATTGCAATTAGGAAGATGACCATCCAGGTTAAAAACGTAAGGGCTGTAGTAGCCAAAGGTTCAAAAGGCGGCTTCATGAGCTGCCCGAGAAGTAGATTTAGATCCCATGCTACCGGTGGTGGCTTGATGGTAGGTTTAGTTAATAAAAGGCTTCTCATAAATCTTGATAGGAGTGGATGAGAGGAAATTGGTTGTCCATTCAGAGGCTTATAAGAAGCTGCAATTACACTAAGATGGACTCTTACCGAATTGGTCTTTAGATCAGAATTTGATAAGTGAAGGAGATACTCTAGTATCGATTCTAAGGGTATGACCAGGGGGTTTAATCCCTTCTTGGAGCACCATATAGTAAAACGTTTCCACTTGAAGGCATAAGATCTTCTTGTGGAAAGTTTCCAAGAATCCTGAAGGATATTTTTTACCTTTTGGGACAGGTTGAAATCTTGGATGTCTAAGCCTTCAGCAACCAGGCCGTGAGGTGCAGGGACTGGGGATTTGGGTGCCATAACGTCCCGTTCTCCTGGGAAAGGAGATCTGGAGCATGCCCCAACTCCAGAGGTGCTGCTTGAGAGAGAGATGTAGAAGCAGGGAATACCACGTTTGGCGTGGCCATCGTGGTGCTATGAGAATCATGCAACCCCTGTCTCTCTGAAGCTTGAAAAGTGTTTTGGGGATGAGGGGAATGGGTGGGAAGGTATAAAGGAAGTCCTGACCCCAGTGAAGGAGGAAGGCATCCCTTGCCTTACAGTTGTGAGCCGGAATCCTGGAACAGAAGTTTGACATTCAGTGGACTTGCAAAAGGTCTATGTCTGGAGTGCCCCAGAGATGAAATATTTTTGCCACCTGGTCTAGGTGGAGGGACCACTCGTGAGGCAGCAGTACTCAACTGAGTTTGTATGCCCAAAGGTTTTGAATGCCTGGAAGTTATACCACTAGAAGGTGAATTTGATGCTCTCTGGCGAGGGCCCACAGTCGTAAAGCTTTGTTGCATAACGACAGAGAGCCTGTTCCGCTCTGCTTGTTCACATAGAACATGGCTACTTGATTGTCCGTCTGGACTAGGACTGTCTTGTAGCTGAGCTGGGCGTGGAATACTCGAAGAGCTAAATAGATTGCTCTTAATTCCAGGAGGTTTATGTGTAAACCAACCTCCTGTGGAGTCCAGGTGCCCTGGGTAGAGAGATGATTCAGGTGTGCTCCCCAACCCACCTGTGATGCATCTGTTGTTAGGGTGGCCTGAAAGAGGGGTTGATGGAAAGGAGACCCCACTGTCAGATTTTCTAGTGATTGCCACCATTGGAGGAACAAAATTAGTCGTTGAGAGATTATTATTTTGTCCGACAAATGACTCGTGGCCTGTGTCCACTGTGTGGAGAGGGTCCACTGATCTGCTCGCATGTGGAGGCGAACATATGGGACTACATGAACTGTGGATGCCATATGTCCCAGTAACTGCAATAGCTCTCGAGCAGTGAGGGAGGATTTGCCTGCTGCTTGAGAAGCTAGTTGCATTATGCGAAGATACCGGGCTTGTGGAAGGAAAGACCTTGCCTGTCTGGTATCTAAACAGGCTCCTATGAATTCTAGGCATTAGGAAGGAACTAGTTGAGATTTGGGGAAGTTTATTATCAATCTCAAGTATTGGAGGATTTGCATTGTATGAGATAGTGCAGTGCTGGCCTCTGCAACTGTAGGGGCTCGAATGAGCCAGTCGTCTAAGTAAGGGGAGACGAAAATCCCTAGGGTTCGTAGAAATGCAGCTACTACTGCCATGCATTTCATGAATACCCTTGTGCTGAAGGCAGACCAAAGGGAAGAACCCTGTACTGCAAATGTTTTCCCCTGAAAAGGAAACGTAAGAATTTCCTGTGATCTGGATGGATGAGAATGTGAGTGTATGCATCCTTTAAGTCTAGAGAGCAAAGTCAATCCTGGCTTTGAAGGTATGGCAGAAGAGTTCCTAGAAAAATCATTTTGAATTTCTCTCAAAACAGATATTTGTTCAATCCTCTGAGGTCTAGAATGGGTCTGTGTCCTCCTGTTTTCTCTGGAATAAGAAAATAGGGGGAGTAGAACCCTGCACCCCATTGAAGAATGGGTACTTCGTCTATTGCCCCTTGGGCAAGAAGTGTGGAGACCTCGTGATCTAGCAGATTGTCTGCAGAGGTTTGTGAATTGAATTGCTTTAGAATTGTAGGAGGGGGCATGCTGTGAAAATGAAGCTTGTACCCCTCTCCTACAATGGACAAAGTCCAATCTTTTGCTGTTATCTGATGCCATCTGTTGACAAAGTGGCATAACCTGCCTGGAATATTGGGGGGTTGGGGACCCCTCAGAGGCAGGGAGGCAAAGCTCTCTAGGAAGGAGTCAAAGCCCTTGAGGGGGCTGAACCTGGTGAGCTGGTTGGGCTCTCGGGCCTTTTGGCTTCTTTTGCTCTAGTTCATCCCTTTTGGGCAACCTTACCTGGAGTTTGACTCTGCTGGGTATAGGAAGGATAAAGCTTCCTCTTTTTGCTAAAAGAGGATTTTTTATAAGGCTTCCTTTTGGCTGGAGTGACTGTAGACTTTGACAATCTATCTAAGGTAGAATATCAGCATCTAACTCATTAGCCTTTTCCTGCCAGTTCTTGCCGAAGAGATTCTCCCCTATGCAATGAATGTTGCCTAACTTGTCCTGTACCCAAGTCTCCAAGTCTGATGTCTGTAGCCAGGCAATCTGTCGTGCACCAATGGCAATAGCAGAGGTTCTGCTGATGCATTCGAAGCAGTCAAAGGCTGCACGATTAACAAACTTCGAGACATCTTGAGCATGCATAACTAGAGCAAGAAAATCTTGTCCCTTGTCATCTGGGAGAAATGGGCTCATGAGTTCCAAGTCTCCTTTGACTTCCTTGAGGAACATTCCCATATATAGGATATATGAACTGATCCTAGCTGAAAGCATGGAAGCTTGAAAAGTTCTGCGCCCAAAAGCATCCAGAGTCCTGCATTCACGACCTGGAGGATTGGATGCATGCCTCTTTGCACTTTTCATCCTACGCATGGCTGATTCCACTACCATTGAATGGCGTGGCAGCTGAGTTTTCTGAAATCCAGGACATGGCGGAACTCGAAACATAGTATCAAGTCTCCTAGAGTGAGGAGAAGTAGTCAGAGGTGTCTCCCACATTCTGAGCATCAAGCTATGCAGAATTTCATGGATAGGCAGAGTGGCTGCCTCCTTAGGAGCTTTAGGATATTGGAGAATTTCCAATTCCTTTGCTCTGGGTTCCTCTTCAGGAGCTACTGTGATTGAAAGGCCTTTGGCCATATCACGGATGAAATCCTGAAATGACATGTCCTCTGGAGGTGACATTCTGTGTTGGGGAGAAGAGAGATTTTCTAGGAGAAACCCTCTAGTGCCATCAGAATTGTCAGAGTCTTCGGAATCGGAGGAATCAAAGTATTCCTGACCCCAATGCTCTTGCAAAGCACGATCCCGGTACCGATCAAAGTCGGTACCGAGCTGACCTGGTACCGCTTTGTCCATTCCAGCTAGAGATGGCATGGGAAGAGTTCCCACCGGGGCCGGTACCATTGGTACCGGTATCATCAGTGTCGGTACTGGTGTCTGTACCGGTGTTAGTACCAGCATCGGTGTCGATGTCGGTACTGGTGCCCATGGGACCACCGGTAACGCAGCTGAAAGAAGAGCTGTGATGCTGCGCTCGATAGCGAGGAACCTCTGGTCTATCGATGCTGCCGATGCCTGGGTGTCGGTACCGGTAAGGACGGCATGGCACAGGTAGTTCTTGCGAGGTTGAGGCCTCGAGAACATCCTGAAGCCCCATCAATGCTTTGGAAGCTGAAGCCTCTCCCCGGGGCTGTTTTGCCAGTGTGGTTCCCTCAAGGGCAACGCCAATGGCCTCTCGATGCTTAGCAGAAGAGCTACCCTTTGAGGACCAGCTTTTATGTTTAGTTACCTGAAATCCATGGGAGGAAAAAGAGGCCCTTGACGATGTCGATGCAATGGATCTGGCATCTGAAGAAAAGAGGGTACCGAGCTTTACAGCCCGGTTCTGTCTTCCTCTTTTAGTCATCCCTATACAGGAGAGACATTCAGTTGGAGAATGTTCAGGTCCTAAACATTTCAGACACCAATCATGGGTGTCAGTGACGGAAATGGTACCGCCACATTTAGTACATTTTTTAAACCACTAGTTGGCTTTTCCATGTTTTAGGAATATGGGGCCTAGTGCCCAAAATGGCGCCTAGCACCAAAGAGAAAAGTTTCTGAAAAGAAACAGTCTAAAGCCTACGTTTTTTTTTTTTTGTATGAAAAGAAAAGAACCGGCGGTACCGGTAGGCGTCGTGCGGTAGGCAAACGCAACCACAAGAAAAGAAATTTAAAGACGGAATTTTCTGCGGTGACAGGGAATAGATCCTGTCGACTCCGCGGAAAACGAATAACTGAAGAGGGACAGTTCAAAAGGTGGGAAGGCAGCGCACATGTGCTGAGGGATGCTCCCAAAAGTGTTCCTATTGGATGCTGGGGAGCGTTCCCGCGCAGGCTCCGTCGGTACCGACGATACCCATATGTGAAGACTACATTCCTGCTTGTTCCTGGAGATATAGATTTCCTTGCAAAAAATGGAATACACATATACTTTTAAGGTCCACCTAAACCATGGTCAGAACATGCACCCTTCAAATTTGTGCATGCTATGGGTATATACATGTAAATAACAGCTTTTCTAAAATCCCTGCTTCCATGTATACTAGCCATTCACACATATAAATGGCGCCTAACCCCTCTAAAAATGACCTCCTATGTGTTAAAGTTTGCCAATTTTGTGAACATAATAACATTATAGAGCTGTGCATGTCCACACAAGAGAAACAGAAAAATAAAAAGACATGTGAGGGTGCGTTTTTAAATTTGCCATGAACAAACAACCTAACCTGTTAATGTTAAGGAAATATCCAGCACAAATCTAACAAAAAACTGCCCAGTAGTGAATTAGCTGTGTTTCCCAGAACTTTCTTACAGGAATCATGCATTCATGGGATAACCTTCCTCCTCCCCAAGTAAAGATCATGAGCCCCTATGTAGTACAAAATAATGACGTGATGTGGCATGTTTATAAGGGGCTCATAAGACAGGAAGAATGACTCTCTACAGGGTACTCATCAGCATCTGGAACCTTCTCCATGCTTGCTGCCACTGCTTTTGATTGGTGCCACTCTGTGGCTTATAAGAACCACTTGTGCAACACACACACACATGCGCACGCAGACAACCAGGGTTTGCGAAACACATAGAGGGGCAGGTAAATGCCAGGACAATAGCCATCTACCTTATAAGCCACAGTAGAGAAACTGCAGGCTGTACCATACCTTCAGAGTGGCCTGTGTGGGCCTGATGTATGGGGTGAAGAGAAAGGGCCTTATGGACCAGGGAGCATGTGATACACCTAAGTTAGGTGCTAAAGACCCGGTGGCTCAACTACAGGAAGAATCCTGCAAATATATCTGTGACTCTCTGGGGAAATTGCAAATAGTCTTCCATAGGAATGGAGTAGATGTACTCTCCTCTGAATCTCCATACTCCCTCCCCTTGGCCAGGTGATGGTTCAAATTGAGGAACATCTCTTCCAGAGGCCAGCAATTACTGGGAAATTGGAGACCATAAGACCATGAGCTGTGCAGGGTCGATATTTCTGTTCCACCTTGCCTCATACCCATTTTAATGTCCCCCCCCCCTCAAAAAAAGGACCTTGCATTCTCTGCCATATCTGAATCCTGGCCCCTGGGTACTATCTGCGCAGGATGTTCATTATAGCCATCATCACTCAGTGTTCACAAAGTGTGCAAGAAATGCTGTGAGCATAGCTGCTGCATCTTACTCTCCTGTATTATACAGCTATTGGTAGAAGGACTATTGTGCTTCTCCCAAGGGGCCCATAGATAGACAAAGGCCTATGCTTTCCAAAGATGCCACTTAATCAGCTGCAGGTCTGTATATTGTTAGCATAGCATTCCTACAGACTCCATGCTCCAGGCTCCATGTTAAAATGCAAGAGGACTGTGAAAAATTTCAAGAGGACCTTGATAAACTGGAAGACTGGACATTCAGATGGCAGATGAAATTTAATGTGGACAAGTGCAAAATTATGCACTTAGGGAAGAACAACCCAAAGTATGGTTACATGATGCAACGTTCCACATTAGGAACTACCACCCAGGAAAAAGATTGAGGTGCAATCATGGATAACACATTGAAACCCTCCGCCCAGTGTGCTGTTGCGGCCAAGAAAGGAAATAGAAAGCTAGGAATCGTAAGGAAAGGAATGGAGAATAAAACAAAGGATATTGTTCCATGGTGTGACCGCACCTTGAGTATTGTGTGCAATTCTGGTAGCCATATCCTAAAAAGGATATAGCGGAATTAGAAAAGATACAGAGAAGAGCCACCAAAATGGTAAAGGGGATGGGAAGATACCCTTATGAGGAAAGGCTTAAAAGGTTAGAGCTCTTCAACCTGCAAAAGAGATGGCTGAGAGGAGATATGATAGAGGTCTATAAATTAATGAATGGAGTGGAAGGGGTAAACATAGATCAATTGTTTACGCCATCAAAAATGTAGAAAGACTAGGGGACATGCAATAAAGCTACAGTGTAACCCATTTAAGACTAATATGAGAAAATATTTTTTCACTCTAGTGTAATCAAACTTTGTAATTTGTTACTGGAGGATGTAGTAAAAGCTGTTAGTGAGGCTCGGTTTAAAAAAGATTTGGACAAGTTCTTGGATGAAAGGTCCATAAACCATTATTAAAGAGGACCAAGGAAATCCACTGCTTGCCCCAGGACAAGCAGTGGAATCTGTGTGCCTTTTTGGGAACCTGCTAGGTATTTGTGACCTGGTTTGGCCACTGTTGGAAAAGGATACTGGGCTTGATAGACCTTGATCTGATCCAGTATGGCATATCGTAGTTTCTTATGTTCTAATGCAGCATCATGCATACATTGTGATTGGCATTGCCATTGTACAGAAATAGCCATAGCCATGGACTGTGGATCAATATGCCCCCTATTGGAAACTATGGGCACCTCATCTAGGGTATAACTGGGGGCAGCCACACAGTCTATAATCCAATGTTCCTATCACAAATACTCACAACTATGCACCTTGGGACTGATGGCCAGAACATAACAACACGGTATATGATGGCAGAAAAAGACCAGTATGGTCTATCTATTTGTTGGAGTATGAAATGTATTTACGTTTGTTTTGATTTCATCATCTTGCTGTAAACGGATCCACTATGTCTGTTCCATGCCATTTTGAATTCCGTCACTGTATTTGCCCTACCCTTCCATCAAGAGAGCATTCCAAGCATCTACCATCCATTCCGGGAAAAAGTATTTCCTGATATTGCTTTTAAGTTTACCTCCTTGCAGCTTCATTTAATGTCCTCTACTTTTGCAGCTTCCTCTTCATTGAAAAAAGTTTGTTCATTCATTAATACCCTTTAAGTATTTAAACGTCTGTATCATATCTCCCCTGTCCCTCCTCTTCTCTAAAGTATACATATTTAGGTCCTCAAGTCTCTTCTCACAGACATCTGACGCAGGCTACAAATCATTTTGGTTGCCTTCCTCTGAACTGTTTCAAGCCTTTTTATATCCTTTGTGGGATCTGGTCTCCAAAATTGAAAAACAAAAGAAAATAGGAACAAAGGAAAATAGTAAATATCAACAGATACAGACCTGCATAGTCCATCTAGTCTGGCAGGTAATGTGAATAAACATGTACTTGATGCCTGGCAGATCCCTCTCCCCAGCTTGCTATGTTCCTGGTTGCACCTGATGCCCTCTGCAGAAGACTCCCACTATATTCAGAAGACCTGACAAGACTGTACCACCCACACCCATGTGCAGACTAAGCCACCCAACACCTCTAGCCACCTTCTCAACACCATCAGCGAGGGACATCGAGGACATTACTGCTATCAACACCACCACAGCCCCAAATGATCCTTCTCCAGCGTTCTGGAATAAAACACTACACAAAGAGTTCAGTTCCTTTCTGGCCAAACTCATAGACCTATCATTCTCAACGGGCGCTTTCCCACAAAGCTTGAAACAAACTTACATTAGACCACTCCTAAAAAACACCAAATTGACCCCCAGAAAGTGGATCTTATAGAACAATTTCAAGCATCCCTCTAACGGTCAAAATAATTGAAAAACTTGTCCAATGTCAAATCCAACACCATATTGAGACCACCGCTCCCCTCGATCCAAGCCAACATGGATTCAGAGAACAGCATGGAGTCGAGACACTGCTGACCTGTCTCTTCAGCACACTCATCACAGGATTGGACAACATTTGACTGGGATACACTGTAATTTTCCTGGACAATGCAGCAGATTTCGACTCCGTGAACCACAAACTGTTTCTAAGACGGCTCTCAGAGAAGGGGATCCAGGACACAGCCTTAAGCTGGTGCAGATCATACCTCACAGACAGATGGCAACACATACGCACTGCCCCCAAGACCTCCAATCCATTCCGGCAAGAACAGGGCATACCGCAGGGTTCCTCGCTCTCAGCACTGTTCTTCAGCATATATATACAGCCCATCTGTGCACTCACCTGCTCCTTCAATGTCTCATGCCTCGTATATGCGGATTACATAGGAAAATGTGGTAGGGAGGTTCTGAAAGCTAAATTTAGGCTTTTAGGTAGGAAGTTGAAATCCAGAACTTCCAGGGTAGCGTTCTCCGAAATGCTTCCCGTTCCACGCGCAGGACCCAAAAGGCAGGCAGAGCTCCGGAGTCTCAATGCGTGGATGAGACAATGGTGCAGAGATGAGGGGTTCGGATTTGGTAGGAACTGGGGAACATTCTGGGGAAAGGAGGGGCTCTTCTGAAGGGATGGGCTTCACCTTAACCGGGATGGAACCAGGCTGCTGGCATTAACCTTTAAAAAGGAGATAGAGCAGCTTTTAAACTAGATAATAGGGGAAAGCCGACAGTCGCCCAAGAGCGCATGGTTCGGAAGAATGTATCCTTGAAGGATACTACAAAAAGCAGAGAGGTTCCAAAAAAGAGTAAAGTAGCCCAAATGCCCTCGAGTATGGAGCAGACAGAGCTTAAAGATCCCAAATTACCCATGTCTACCAATAGCCAAATTAATATGAATAAAATACAGTCTCTAAAATGCTTGTATGCAAATGCTAGAAGTCTACAAAACAAGATGGGAGAGTTAGAATATATAGCACTAAACGAGAGGTTAGATATGATTGGAATATCAGAGACATGGTGGAAGGAAGACAACCAGTGGGACACTGTGATACCTGGGTACAAACTATATCATAATGATAGAGCTGATCAAATTGATGGAGGGGTTGCGCTCTATGTTAGAGAGGGCATTGAGTCAGAAAGGATTAAAGTTTTGCAAGAAACAAAATTTGCTGTAGAATCTCTATGGATTGAAATTCCATGTAAAAAGGGGAAGGTGATGGCAGTGGGGGTGTACTATTGTCCGCCTGGCCAGAATGAACAAATGGATGATGAAATGCTCAAAGAAATCAAGGAAGCTAGCAAAAGTTACAGTGCAGTAATAATAATGGGTGATTTCAATTACCCCGGCATCGACTGGGTCAGTGTCACAACAGGACATGCTAGGGAGATAAAGTTCCTAGATGAAATAAATGACTGCTTTTTGGAGCAGCTGGTACATGAACCGACCAGAGGGGAAGCAATATTAGACCTAGTCCTTAGTGGAACACCAGATGTAGTGCAAGAGATAAGGGTGTTGGGGCCACTTGGCAATAGTGATCATAGCATGATCACCTTTGATTTAATTAGTGGAGGAGGGATAGTAAGGAAATCCACAGTACTACCCTTTAACTTTTGAAAGGGAGACTATGATAAAATGAGGAAAACAGTTAAGAAAAAACTAAAAGGAGCAGTTGCAAAGGTTAAAGACGTACATCAAGCTTGGTTGGGTGTTGTTGAAAAATACTATCTTGGAAGCCCAGACCAGCTGTATTCCACGCTTTAAGAAAAGTGGAAGGAAGTCCAAAAAACTGCCAGCATGGTTTAAAGGTGAGGTCAGAGAGGCTGTTTTGCCAAAAAAGCATCTTTCAGGAAATGGAAAAAAGAGCCAAACGATGAAACCTGGAAACAGCACAAGCACTGGCAAGTCAAATGCAAGGCATTGATAAGGCAGGCAAAGAGAGAATTTGAGAAGAAGCTTGCTGCGGAAGCAAAAATGTGAAATAAAGACCTTTTCAAGTACATTCGTAGCAAAAAACCTGTGAGAGAGTCAGTTGGTCCATTAGATGATAAAGGGGTTAAAGGAGCACTAAGAGGCGACAAGGCGATAGCAGAGAGACTGAATGAATTCTTTGCTTCGGTCTTTACTGAGGAAGATGTAGGGATGTTACCCATGACTGAAGTGGTATTTAAAGGTGTGGAAGAATTGAAGGAAATATCGATACATCGGGAAGATGTCTTACAACTATTAGATAAACTGAAGAGTAGCAAATCACCTGGGCCGGATGGTATACATCCAAGGGTGTTGAAAGAACTGAAATTTGAGATTGCAGACCTGCTATCAGTAATCTGTGAACTATCATTAAAATCATCTCTAATACCTGAGGATTGGAGGATCGCCAATGTAACACCAATTTTTAAAAAGGGTTCGAGGGGTGATCCGGGAAACTACAGACCGGTGAGCCTGACATCAGTACCGGGAAAAATGGTAGAAACCATCATAAAGAATAAAATTACTCAGCATGTAGATAGTCACGACCTAATGGGAGACAGCCAACATGGCTTTAGACAAGGAAGATCTTGTCTTACTAATCTGTTATGTTTTTTTGAAGGAGTGAATAAACAGGTGGACAAAGGTGAGTCGGTTGATATTGTGTATCTGGACTTTCAGAAAGCCTTTGACAAGGTCCCTCATGAGAGACTTTTGGCAAAACTAAAGAGTCATGGGATAGGAGGCAGTGTACTATTGTGGATCAGGAACTGGTTAAAAGATAGAAAGCAGAGGGTAGGGCTAAATGGCCAATTTTCTCAATGGAGAAAGGTGAATAGTGGTGTACCCCAGGGATCTGTGCTGGGTCCGCTGCTTTTTGACATATTCATAAATGACCTGGAAAGTGGAATAACGAGTGAGGTTATCAAATTTGCAGATGACACAAAACTATTTAAAGTTGTTAAAACCCAGGAGGATTGTGGAAAATTGCAAGAGGATCTTGATAAATTGGAAAACTGGGCATCAAAATGGCAGATGAAATTTAATGTGGAGAAGTGCAAGCTTATGCACCTAGGGAAGAACAACCCAAACTATGGTTACACGATGCAAGGTTCCACATTAGGAACCACCACCCAGGAAAAAGATTTAGGCGTCATTGTGGATACCATGTTAAAACCCTCGGCCCAGTGTGCAGCGGCGGCCAAGAGAGCAAATAGAATGCTAGGTATGATAAGGAAAGGAATGGAAAATAAAACAAAAGATATTATAATGCCTCTATATCATTCCATGGTGAGACCGCACCTTGAATATTGTGTGCAATTCTGGTCGCCATATCTTAAAAAGGATATAGCGATTTTAGAAAAGGTTCAGAGAAGAGCCACCAAAATGGTAAAGGGGATGGAAGGCTACTCCTATGAAGAAAGGCTAAAAAGGTTGGGGCTCTTTAACCTGGAAAAGAGAAGGCTGAGGGGAGATATGATAGAAGTCTATAAATTAATGAACGGATTGGAACGGGTAAACGTAGATCGATTGTTTACCTTATCAGAAAGACTAGGGGACATGCAATGAAGCTACAGGGTAAACTATTTAAGACTAATAAAAGAAAATATTTTTTCACTCAACGTGTAATCAAACTCTGGAATTTGTTACCAGAGGATGTAGTAAAGGCTGTTAGTGTAGCTGGGTTTAAAAAAGGTTTGGACAAGTTCCTGGAGGAAAGGTCCATAAACCATTATTAAGAAGGGACCCAGGATATCAATGCTTGAACCAATACAAGCATTGTGGAACCTGTGTCCCTTGTGGACACTGCTAGGTACGTATGACCTAGATTGGCCACTGTTGGAAACAGAATACTGGGCTTGATGGACCTTGGTCTGACCCAGTATGGCATATCTTATGTTCTTATGTTCTTACATGCTACTCTACATGCTATTTTCAACCGACCATCCGGATTTCTCACCCCTAACCACCTGTTTCGACGCCGTGACTGACTGGCTCCATACACAAAACCTCAGAATAAACTTCAAGAAAACTGAGGCTCTACTCATCACCAGGAACCAAGCTTTCAGCCCCCTTGCGTCACTAAAGGTGAGAGGCACTGAGCTTCTAAGCAAACCCACGATCCACTACATAGGGGTCATCCTAGACCACCAGTTGGACATAAAAGCCCACGTAAACAATACTGTCAAAGTAATATACCACAAAATAAGGATGATCCGGCATCATAGACCCCTGCTGGAGCCGGAGGATTTCCGGACAGTTTACCAAGCATTAGTAATCCCCCGCTTTGACTACGCCAACTTGATCCTACAAGGACTCCCAAAAAGCACACTGAACCCGTTGCAGCTCGCAATGAATGCAGCTTCCTGAATATTACACGGAGCCAGGAGGGACCATATAACTCCAATCCTGAAACACCTACATTGACTGCCAGTCCATTGTAGGCTCGCATTCAAAATTCTATTAATGACGTTCAAGGCCATTAATGGGCTCACCTCCACCTCTATCATGGACCTCGTCCTCACCTCCTCCCCCAAGCAGAGTCAGAAGGTCAGCCACTGTCAACACTCTGAACATCAACAGCAAGATCACGAAATGCTCGCAAGCAACATGAAACAGGGCCTTCGTGTACTATGCACCCACATGCTGGAATGCCCTCCCGCCCAACATCCGTTCCATAACCGACCTCGCCCAATTCAGAAAGGCTTTGAAACACCACCTTTTTCTCCAGTATTGCTCCCATAATGGAGATGCAAAACATACAGCATCACGCAACCACCAATACAGCACCCTCGATCCAACAGCAACACAGAGACACGCAGTCCCAGTCCCGTCCATCCAGACACTATAGCACACAATGTTGTAGATAGCATACAATCTTGTAGATAGCCACAAAGCAGTCATGTTGCCGCCCGCTCCACTGGCCCAACAGCTTCGCCTGTACATAGTTACCTAACTGAGTAGCCTGCTACTGAGTAGCCTGTACATAGTTTCCTCAGTTAGCCAAGTTGTAAACATTGTTCCTTGTAAGTACAGTGCGGACGCCGCCTGCACTGTACAAATTTGTTTTAACTGTAAACCGAGCTGATTTTAAAAAGTGTGGTATAGAAAATCCTCAAATAAATAAATAAAAATAAATAAAGAGTACAAGATTGATAAGTAACCTTTGTGTCAATCCTTGACAATATAGGGATACTTTATGTTAAGGTCCTGACTCTGTGAAATGATGAACTGTGTTTGCCCCCACCACCTCCAGTGGAAAGCATTTCAGACATCCATCACCCTTCCACAACCAAACCGCTTTTAGTACCCCCATTGGCTTATTTCACTTTCGCCGTATGCCATTTGGTTTGCATGGAGCGGCAGCGACATGCCAAAGGCTTATTGACATGGTTTTGCATGCACATCAACAGTATGCAACGGCATACATGGACGATGTGGTAATACATAGTTCTAATTGGGAGCAACATTTGGCCCAAATTAAGGCCATATTGGGCGCCATGCGACAGGTGGGTATCACGCTAAATCCGGCAAAATGCATGTTTGGGGGCAGAGAGGTAAAATACCTTGGGCATTTAGTCGGCCATCGGACGGTAAAACCCCTACTGAACAAAGTGGAAAGTGTGAAGTTGTTCCCAAGGCCTCAGAATTACGTATTTTCTTAGGGTTAATAGGATATTATAGGAGGTTTATACCGCATTTCGCTACAGAGAGTGCCACACTCACCGAAATGTTAAAAAAAATGCCCCGAATCAGCTGCGGTGGACCGAGATTGCAGAACAGGCCTTTAGGACTCTAAAGGATAAGCTCTGCAGAGCTCCGGTGTTGAGAGGGGTGGATTTTAGCCGTTCTTTTATAGTACAAACAGATGCATCTGAATATGGCTTAGGTGCTGTGTTATCCCAAAAATATGATGGCGTAGAACACCCAGTAATGTTTCTGAGCCAAAAGTTAGCTTCCCCAGAGCAGAGGTACTCGACAGTAGAGAGGGAGTGTTTGGGCGGTAAACACACTATGGTTTTATTTGACGGGGCGCAGGTTTTTGTTGGTCACTGACCATGCGCCATTGAAGTGGCTGAATAAAATGAAAGACCACAATTCTCGCTTAACGCGTTGGTATATGGCCCTACAAGAGTTTGACTTCCGCATTGAGCACCGGGCCGGTAAATTACACACGAACGCGGACGCCCTTTCCAGAATTACTGACTGTACACGGATTAGCGCGCCAGCCAGTAATAGCTTAAGGGGGGGGGGGGATATGTGGTGATGAGGTTACTGACAAGCAGAGGAAAAGGGCTGCTTTTAAAACTTTTTCTTCTGAGCTAGAGCATGGCTCAGATAGGCATTCATTTAAATCAGCACCTAGAGAGAAAAGCCACAGGATTGAGTGTGCTGAGTACAAGCCACACCCTGCCTCCATGGCAACACAGAGTGCAAAGGAGAAACACCTGGGGAGAAGGGGCAAGGAAACGGGCTTCACACTCAAGCATTTAACCTCGCAGAATCAAAGGCAGAGAGGATTAGAGTTGGAGTTGGGCTTGGAACAGAAGCAGAGGCCAGAGCGTGAGCAGGAGAAGGAGAAAGAAAGAGAAAGCCTGAGGAGTCTGACCAGAGGTTTTGGAGCACGGCAGAGAAAGGCTGACCTTCAGCACAGAAGGGGTTCTAACAGAAGCTCTCCTAGCAGAGACAGCTATACAGAGTTTTCAAGCCTTGGTGAAGGTAGGAAACCAAACTCTGGGAGAATTGTGGCATATAGTTCAGATAGCAGTGAAGCTACTGAGGATTCAGAAGGGGAGGTTTATCCCTCTAGAAAGCCTGAAAGGAAATCTGTTCCTAGAAGCCAGGGAAGACAGCTGAAGCATGTGAGTGCCTTGCCCAGAGAGATAAAGCCGTGCAGCTCACATAGAAAACCTGAAGGGAGAAAAGGGAATCCCTGGGAGAAACTGTTTAAGCTAATGCAGCAGTTAAAACCTGATTATGCACATAAAGACCCAGAGCTGTTTCAGAGTGAATGTGAAGATATGGAAACGGATTAACTGGATTGGAGGAGGTTACAGAGTCTCCAATGGATTGTTCAACAGCCTGTGTTTCATAGGAGAAAGGCTGGCTTGCTAGCTGAAAAGAATATTTCAGAACGGTGATAAATGCTCTGAGGTTTCTGAACCCTGAAAGCTAAAGGGAAAGGATTACAAATGTGTTTTGTTTGAAGCATTAGTTCCTGTATGCTGAAGAAAGCTATATGAGTTCATTATTGTTTCTGTTACTACTTGTTCATATTCTGAAGAAGATTTGCTTTGCTAAAGTTTGATGATAAAAGAGAAAATTAATAAATTTCCTGTGTATTGCCTAAAACTACTCGGACTGCTTACTGACCACAACTACAAAAGTCCCAGCAGCATTTGCTCTGGTAATAAGCAAGAACAGTTGGCACGCGGCCCCTTCTAGGCGACCTCCTAGACAGGGTGCAGCGCCACAGTACATAGCAGTTTCCTCAAAAGACACAATGAGGCCACAATGCTAGTGATATCCTGGGTCCCTTCTTAATAATGGTTTATGGACCTTTCCTCCAGGAACTTGTCCAAACCTTTTTTAAACCCAGCTAAACTAACAGCTTTTACTACATCCTCCGGTAACAAATTCCAGAGTTTGATTGCACATTGCGTGAAAAAATATTTTCTCTTATTTGTCTTAAATAGTTTACCCTGTAGCTTCATTGCATGTCCCGTAGTCTTTCTATATTCTGATGACGTAAACAATTGATCTATGTTTACCCATTCTACTTCGTTCATTAATATATAGACTTCCATCATATCTCCCCTCAGCCTTCTGTTTTCCAGGTTAAAGAGCCCTAACCTTTTTAGCCTTTCTTCATAGGCGTATCCTTCCATCCCCTTTACCATTTTGGTAGCTCTTTTCTGAACCTTTTCTAATAACGCTATATCCTTTTTAAGATATGGCGACCAGAATTGCACATGATATTCAAGGTGTGGTCGCACCATGGAACAATACAGAGGCATTATGATATCCTTTGTTTTATTTTCCATTCCTTTCCTTATGCTACCTAGCTTTCTATTTGCTCTCTTGGCTGCCGCTGCACACTGGGTGGAGGGTTTTAACATCTTATCCACAATAAGGCCTAAATCCTTTTCCTGGGTGGTGGTTCCTAGTGTGGAAACCTGCATCGTGTAACCATAGTTTGGGTTGTTTTTCCCTAGGTGCTTAACTTTGCACTTGTCCACATTAAATTTCATCTGCCATTTTGATGCCCATTCTTCCAATTTATCAAGATCCTCTTGCAATTTTCCACAATCCTCATGGGTTTTAACAACTTTAAATAGTTTTGTGTCATCTGCAAATTTGATAACCTCACTCGTTATTCCCTTTTCCAGATTGTTTATTAATATGTCAAAAAGCAGCGGACCCAGCACTGATCCATGGGGTACACCACTATTCACCTTTCTCCATTGGGAAAATTGGCCATTTAGCCCTACCCTCTACATTCTATCTTTTAACCAGTTCCTGATTCACAATAGTACACTGCTTCTTATCCCATGACTCTTTAGTTTTGCCAAAAGTCTCTGATGAGAGAACTTGTCAAACGCTTTCTGAAAATCCAAATACACTATATCAACTGACTCACCTTTGTCTATTTGTTTATTCACACCTTCAAAAAAATAACAGATTAGTAAGACAAGATCTTCCTTGTCTAAAGCCATGTTGGCTGTCTTCCATTAAACCATGACTATCTACATGTTCAGCAATTTTGTTCTTTATGATGGTTTCTACCATTTTTTCCCAGTACTGATATCAGACTCACCGATCTGTAGTTTCCCGTATCACCCCTGGAACCCTTTTTAAAAATTGGCATTACATTGGCCATCCTGTAGTCGTCAGGTATTACATATGGTTTTAATGATAGTTCACAGCTTGCCAAGAAAGGTAGGAGTGGCCTAATGCTTGGTGCAATGTACTTTAGGCCAGAAGGTCAGGGGTTCAAATCCTACAAGAGGAAAGCAACCTTGGGCTGGAAGTATTGGGGTTTCTAATCCCTCTGCTGCTCTTTGTGATCATAGGCAAGCCACTTAACCCTCCATTACCCATGTTCCCTGTAAAATAGTTATCTCCAAATTATAATGCTCTGTTCAATGTAAACCACTTTGGTATCATGAAAGGCAATATATAAGAAATGTAAAATAAATAAATAATAGCAGGTATGCAATCTCATATTTCAGTTCTTTCAACACCCTTGGATGTATACCATCCAGGCCAGGTGATTTGCTACTCTTCAATTTATCAAATAGTTGTAATACATCTTCCCAATGTATCGGTATTTCCTTCAATTCTTCCGCACCTTTAAATACCACTTCAGTCATGGGCAACATCCCTACATCTTCCACAGTAAAGAATGAAGCAAAGAATTCATTCAGTCTCTCCGCTATTGCCTTGTCACCTCATAGTGCCCTTTTAACCTCTCTATCATTTAATGAATCAACTGACTCTCTCACAGGTTTTTTGCTACGAATGTACTTGAAACAGTCTTTCTTACACGTTTTTGCTTCTGCAACAAGCTTGTTCTCAAATTTTCCCTTTACCTGCCTTATCAATGCCTTGCATTTAACTTGCCAGTGCTTGTGCTGTTTCCAGTTGTCATCATTTGGATCTTTTTTTCCACTTTCTGAAAGATGTTTTTTTTTTTGGCAACAACAGCCTCTCTGACCTCACCTTTAAACCATGCTGGCAGTTTTTTGGACTTCCTTCCACTTTTCTTAAAGTGTGGAATATAGCTGGTTTGGGCTTCCAAGATAGTATTTTTAAACAACACCCAAGCTTGATGTAAGTCTTTAACCTTTACAACTGCTCCTTTTAGTTTTTTTCTTAACTATTTTCCTCATTTTATCATAGTCTCCCTTTTGAAACTTAACTCTACACAAACTAAACATCAAACTAAGACAGCTAGAGCAGAAATGGCAAAAGATCACCCAGATCAAAGACCACAACAATTTCTTAGCACTACTTCAGATTTACCACACCACCACAGATAAAGCCAAGAAGGACTATCATACAAAGATCATCAATATCTCTACCAATTGCCTGCGAGAACTATTTGAGCAAGTCAGGAGCCTCACAGAACAATCCACCAATCACATTCCAACACCTGACATGAACCATCACAACTAGCAGCATACTACAAACAGCTTCATCCCTGACAGGACCTTACCTCGACCCATCCCATCACTACTCTTCCTAACACCACTTGCTGGTCCACCTTCCTTATGATCACTAGTGAAGAGATCAAGAGTATTCTAACAATGCTTAACACCTCCACCTTAGCACTTGACCATGCCCAGCTAACTGGATCAGTGCTGAAAAGAATAAACTCATTCCAATCCTCACCAAAATAACAAATAAAACTCTACAACAAGGAATAATGCCAAATTGTCTCAAGCTATCCTCTATCTCCCCCACCTTAAAGAAACCAAACCTTGATCCAACTATCACTAGCCTCTCCTTCCTGGCCAAAGTCATCAAGAAAACCATACAGCTCCAGCTTCAAAACTACATTAATGAAAATGGCTTACTTGATCCAGGACAGCACAGTTTCCGCCCACTGCATGGATAAGAAGCCCTGATGACCTGTCTCATCAACACATTGACCCAAGGAATACAAGACCACTCATAAGCCTACCTCCAGATATTCCCTGATAACTCTGCAACATTCAATACAGTTGACCATAGCATGCTCCTACAGTGACTACAATCATATGGAATCAAAGATACTGTTTTAAAATGGTTTCAGTCCTACTTCACTGACAGTCCTACTTCACTGACAGATGACAACAGATAAAACTGGGTACGAGCACATCCAAACCATACCAACATACACAAAGAATACCTCAAGGCTCCACACTATCCGCATCCCTCTTCAAATTATATCTCCAACCCCTCTGCTCAATCATTAAAAAGCATAACATCCACTTCCATTTATATGCCGATGACATCATGCTATACTGTCTATGTCACACAAAACAACTGACATACGTATGAATTCAAGATTGCTTCACAAACATCTGGCTTACAGCAAATAACCTATCAATCAACTACAAAAAGACTGAAGCTCTGTTCCTTACAAGAGACTTCTCATTTCACCCCTCCAACCACAACAACACTAAACATTCACATAAATGCTAAACTGGAGCTGAAATACCTAGGGATCACTATCAATGAACAACTCTCTTTCAAAGCTCAGGCAACTAGGACAACTAGAACAATATATTTCAAAATGAAGACCCTGCAATGACTCCTTCCCGTCCTTGAACCAGCAGACTTCTGAACAGCATTTGTTCTCCCTCATGCAGACTATTGCAACAGTATCTACCAGGGCCTCCCTCAAACTGCCCTCCTCCCCCTTTAAACTGCTCTACACACTGCTGCATGTACAATCCAAGGAGCTGCTAAACATGACCACATCACCCCCATTCTACAACAATCTCACTGACTACCCCTCCCCAGCAGAATCAAATATAAATCCTTACTCCTTACACACAAAGCACTACACTCCCACCCAGCCACAAACCTCCAATCCCTCCTCCAGAAATCAATACAAACAGATCACAAAAAAATGCTACAATCAACAAACTTACCATACCGCAATCCAAAATAAAATTCAACCAACAAATTTGCCGCAGAGCTCTGTGCACTGTCCCTTTGGAACTCTCTGCCAAACAGATAAGGAATATCACCAACCTCCCTGTCTTCTGCAAACACCTGAAAACCCTATTATTCTCTGAAACCTTTAGACCCACCACCTAACATCCCCTCCAACAAGACAGAATCTGCAATTGTAAATAAGGAACATACCACCTGCAAACATTTATATTTTAATACTGTACTGCCTTTCATGATATCAAGGTGGTTTACATTGAACAGGGTATTATTACTTGGAAATACCGTATTTTCCAGCGTATAAGACGACTGGGCGTATAAGACGACCCCCTACTTTTCCTGTTAAAATATAGGGTTTGGCCTATACTCGCCGTATAAGACTTCCCCTCTTCCAGTTCTTACCTCGGGTGCTCCAGAATCCTGCCAAAAGAAAATGCTGGCTGCCCTGCTGAAATACAGACTCCAGATCGTGTCCAAGAGACCCAGAAGACCACAGTAGCACTCTGACAGGTTGCGTTGCCCTGGCAGAAAAGTCCACCCCCCAGGGCAAACACCACTTTGCCACAATCCTCAGCACAACCGGCACCAGCGTTCCCCTATCCCCCAACTGCCACCGCTCGTGTTAACAGTACACTAAAAGAAAAACTAACAACCCACAAATTAAAAACTATCCTGAAGCAGCCACCACATCTATAAAGATCCCCATGCTGAACCTCGACCACATGAGCACGGCAGCCCGAAAACCCAGCAGCCTCTGCACCCATAGCAGTCACATTGGAGACGGAGGCCCTGAAGCACAGCAGCCAATCAATCGGCTGGCAGGGAGAGGGGAGGAGCCCGGGATGCAGCGTCAGTCAGCTTCCCTGGTCCAGGTCAGAAAGTTGCTGTATACCGCCGTATACCAGCGTATAAGACGACCCCTGACTTTTGAGCATATTTTCATGGGTTAGAAAGTCATCTTATACGCTGGAAAATATGGTAACTACTTTACAGGGAACATGGGCATTAGAGGGTTAAGTGGTTTGCCCAAGGGGACAAGGAGCATCTATGAGACTAGAAACCCCAATCCTTCTGGCCCCAAGGTTGCTGTCCTTTAGTGGGATTTGAACCCCTGATCTTATGGCCTGAGGTACTGTCCCTCAACCACTAGGCCACTCCTCCACTCTCTTCTTTTGCATGTAGTTCAATGATTACAAATAGTTTGCTGTTATATATACTAGATAACCAAAGAGTTATTTGTTCCACGTAACTGTGTTACTTGCTATCCAAGATTTTATTTGTTCTATGTAGCTGATGTTCTGTTCACTGCAAACCACTTTGATCCAATGAAAAGCAGTATATAAGCCTAGGTAAATAAAATAAATTAAAATAAATAAATAGACTGCTTCTTGATGCAGGATGAATACATGCCAAAAGGAGAGGTCTGTACAGCTGATATTCATGCCAAAGTGTAGCCAATATAAAGAGTTTCAGGGAAACCAATGGGAGATCTTTATCTTTATTTAATACTTGGTATACTGCTTTATGAAAAGACACCAAAGTGGTTCACAATAGACTAAAATAACTGCCAGAAAAGGAAAAGAATGCCTTAGTCAACAGGAAAGAGGAGATAGGAAATGAGAGGAGCAGAAGGAAGAGGGACTAAGGGGAGAAAAAAAGGGGAGAGAACCTCAGCTATGAGTAGCAGGAGCAGAGAGGTTGAAGGCGGAGCAAAAGAGGTGTGTCTTGAGTTTTAAACCTGTTGAAGGAGAGTTCTAGCCAGAGATCTGGGGGGAGAAAGTTCCAGAGTTTAGGGCCTAGGTAGAAAAAGGCAGAATTCCGGGTAGACTCCAGGTGTACAATAGAAGGGGGAGGAAGTAACATGCAATTGACATGGATGTGACAAAGTGTACAGTGGAGAGTATGGAGATGGACCAAATTGGCAAGGTAATGGGGGGAAGCAGAGATGGGTAAATGCTAAAGTGTTTCACCAAGCACTCTGGTTGTATCTTTTCAGCTGGAATAACTGAGGAAGAATGGGCAGGATCTCTCACTGAAGTGTCCTGATTTCATAGCTTAGGTGCGGGAAGACCTGGTGGAGGAGACAGATGAGTATAACTTTGTGCGATTTGTTGCTACAACTGGGTTTGGCTGTTTCCACATATCTGTGCACACATCTTTTAGGCACAACTACCTATTTGCTTGGTTACATTTGTTTCTTGATTTCACTTTACCAGTAAGGATTCCAGGATTCCTAAATGCAGTGGCATTTGATCTAGTCTTGGCACCAAAGGACATTCCGTCAAACTTTTTCACAGATGCAATGTGGGGTATACCATGTTGTCCAAAACAAGATGGATTGCCAACTAGATGTGATAATTTCCTTCCATAGTTTCTATCCCATTGCTCTAGCTATTAACCAGCTACTCTGATTCTCCCAACATGGAACTGGCTGCACACTATACAAGACTGCATGTAAGAGAGTGCATATTGGGAAGCGGAAATTCATTGTACGAGGGGTGTCCGATATTAAAGGTACAGGCCAAAATTACACTAACATTTGTATTTAAAGAAATTATTCAATACATTCCACCAATTCTACATACTTTTGTTTACTTCTCCACATAATCGCCGTAAACATTGAGACATTTATCCCAGTGCGACACTTGTTTGAACATCCCTTCACGGTACAGTTGCGTGTCAAGTTGCTTGAAGTAGTCCATTACGGTGTCTTGCAATTCCTCCTGATCTTTCGGAAGTTGAGATCACATATGATTTCATGAACAGAACTCTTAGGAATGCCAGTCATTTCAGCAATTTCATGAACTTCAATGTGACGATCCTCCTTAATCAGATGTTCGACAATTGCGCAGTTGTCATCCGTGTGTGAGGTCCTTGGTCTGCCTCTTTTCTTTTCCGGATCATCATTCAACTCCATTCGGCCATCTTTAAACTTGTTACACCAGACGCTGACTTCTTTTAGGCTTCAAATGGTCGGGCCATACACGCCCTCTAATCTGCAATGAATTTCACTCTGCTTAAATCCTTCGGCTTGCAAAAATCTGATAACTACACGCACCTCAAACTTCGAATACTCTGCGATTACACACACCATGTTTGTTTGCTTCCTGAAAACTATTCATAATTTGAGTGTTTAAAAAAAACAACGCTACAGACTCTCCTACTATGAGTACAAGTAGTCCTGCATATGACGGCACTATTGCGCATGCGAAGTCGGTATGATTGCCACCTGTACCTTTAATATCAGACACCCCTCGTATATGCCACACCACCGACTCATATTTTCTCCCTGCGGCTAGATATACCTGGGCATACCCACAGCACATTCTAACAGGGGCTGTCTAGTGTGATTTTTACTGTACATGGCATCATTTATGTATTTATTTTATTAAATATCTTTTTTATGCAGATCAAGACGGTTTCCAGAGAATTCCATGCAGTAACATTAGCGCTTGAACAATAAAGCACACATTACAAGGAACTTATAATTTAACCTTTGTTCAACATCAAACAGTTGAAGTAAAAATATTTACAATATATTAATGGGTTGTGGTTATTGCTTAGCCGGGTGTTTCTTGTTCCGTATCTGACCCATACTATTCTAGGAACAACGGAATCTTTAGGGTTTTTGGAACTGGCTGGGTAGCTGGTTGGATCATTTTCTCGTACATGTTCGGACAAGAATGTATAATGGTGTGGAGGTGTATTCCAAAGTTATTGGCTCATCCCTGCATTATTGCATGGTGGTAGGTTCCTATGCTTTATAGATATGGGTTGCAGGTCTACTGAAATGAGTGGAGAGGCTCATGTACATGCTGATTGGGAAATCATGGCCCCAGTCTCTGTCATAACAAAAGGTTGCATCTGTAGGTCCATTCATTGCCATGATTAGGTTAAATCAAACTTTCTGCATATGGCAGCTGTACAAGACCCAGTTGGCTGAGATGCATATATAGTGTGCCCTGTACAAATGCAATCTGCACTTACAAGAACTCCATACCAGCATGTCTCACTAGGTTTATGTTTGTAGTGATCCCGAAGTGGAGGTGGCTTTCTTTTATTTATTTATTTATTTTTTATACTGCACTCTTTAGAATCAGTGTGGTTTACATGTATACTAACAAGTACTTTTTATTCCCTTGTCCCTGAAGGGCTCACAATCTAAGTGTACCTGAGGCAATGGAGGGTTAAGTGGCTTGCCCAAGGCCACAAGGAGTGGCCATGGGACTAGGGTCCCCAGTCCCTCTGGCCTGAGGTTGCTTGTCCCCATGCAGGAATTGAGCCCCTGGCCCTCTGGCCTGAAGTAACCTGTCCCAACCACTGAGCCACTCCTCCCCTTTTAATGTGTTACTACAACCTAAAAAGGTATGGCAGCTATCACATGGTAGTGGCATGTATTTTGTCACAGGCCAAATGACCATTTAGTGGTTCCATCATACAGAGATCTGCCAGATTCAGAGTAAATCTTGTGTTGCCAATGAAACAGTACAGTTGCCTATATTTTCACAGTGGAGACATCACTTGTTATTGCTTTCACCATAATTTCACCAGACCTGTAATGGGGTGCATCACTCCTTACAGTGGTTTCATCACAGGGCATGTTCTCCAAATGGATTAGTTTTGTGCATCCAAACAAATCACTAAAGAACAATTATAGTTAATTTTTTCAGTCTTATTCAATATTTTCTAAAAAAATATAAAGTTGTTTATTTTATTTAACTAATTTTTATATACTGCTTTTCTACAAGTCAAAGCAGTTTACAAAGAACCGAGTTTTTACAATGAACAAGTTATGAAAAGCATTAGAACTTTTACAATGGATATAGAGAGAGTTTGGTGAACTCAAAAAAGAACACTTTTAAAGCTGAGAACAAATGAAATTATATACAATAGGATGAGGGGATGGCGATTGTGGAGTCATGTGGTTTTCAAGAGGGTGGGGAATGGGGTCATAGGGGTTTTATGAGGGTGGGGGGAGTGGGGTCATAGGGGTTTCATGAGGGTGGGATGGAAGCATACTTGTACGCATGAATTTCTGCTAGTTCAAAATTATTGGTTGCTTATTGTCAAAATACTTCTGGAAAAGATGAGTCTTGAGTTGTTTACAAAAGCCAGTGGAAGACCTGATGGTTCGAATTGCTGGGGGTAATGTATTCCAGAGGGTAGGGGCGTATAACACTGGTCTGCGACTAAAAAGCTGTTTGATTATTTTCATCTAATTTCCATGTATTTTGGTGTGCTGAAAACAAATAAAATATTGAAAAAACTCCTAGACGTCATGATTTGCCACAACATGCAAAATTGTCTTCAAATTTATCAAATTTTTTCAAATTAATTTAATTAATTCAAATTACTATTAATTAATTCACATAAGTGCATTTAAGATATAAAATGCCAAAAAAACCTTAAAGGGGTTGTCCGAGTTATGTAAAAAAAAAAATAGCACTGTAAATCTGATGGTCAGCAATATATACATAAGCTAAGCAAGTTTTAAGTCCGTGCTTCTAATGGTAGAAGGGGTTAATCTTTCCTGAAGAATCCAGTGGGAGGGAGACACAGGGCAGATAGCAGCAGCACCGGTCAGTGCAGGGGGGCGTGGCCAGCACTGTGACGTCTCGTGTACAGACACAGAGCTGATCTCTCCTGCATGCCACACTTGTGCACGAATCATCATCAGGTTCTTGGTTCTAGGCTGTTCACACTTTTTCATCGCAATTCGTGTTAGCTCGTCATTCTTCAACCATTATGTTATGGCTCCGCGAAAGTGTATTAATTCGCCAGACAGTTTCTGTTTCATCTGTGGTGAATATACAGTGTTGAAGCAACAGCAGAATATTACAGACTTTGTGCAAAAAGTATACTTTGCATACTTTGTACTAAAAATTGGAGATCAAAATAAAGTCTGGCGCCTCATAAAGTGTGCAAACGGTGTGTTGAGGACCTCTGAAACTGGTTCAAGAGTAAGAAAAAATCTTTCTGTTATGGGATTCCTATGGTATGGCGAGAGCAAAAGAACCATAGTGACGACTGTTACTTTTGTTCATGCGATGTGAAAGGGTTTAATTCCAAATGGAAGCATTCCATTTCATACCCCAATCTTCACTCGGCAATTCGTCCCATCCCCCATGGCACAGTACCCAAGCCCCCTGCTACCTTGGAAGAAATACCTAGCTCCGATGAAGGTGAAGTCATACCTGAACCAGATGACGAATCAAGTTCTGACTTTGAAGATAATACAAGACCAAAATTGTTTTCTCAGGAGGAAATGAATGATTTGGTAAAAGACTTGAATCTTCCCAAAGATGCCGCTGAGTTACTCGGATCAAGGCTGAAAAGCAGGAATTTATTGTTGCCGGGAGTGTCATATTCATGGTTCAGACATCGTGAAAAGGAGTTCGTTCCTTACTTCGCCCAGGAAGACAAGTTGGTTTATTGCATCGATGTCGAAGGTCTGATGGGTCAATTTAAAATCCAATATGATTCAGAGCAATGGCATCTTTTTATAGATTCTTCAAAATGAAGTCTCAAAGCAGTTTTACTCCACAACGGTTTTTACACTTCCATACCTGTAGGTCATTCCGTACACTTGAAGGAAACCTACGAGAACTTGGAATTGGTTCTTCGTAAACTTAAATATGAAGACCATGGTTGGCAAGTGTGTGGGGACTTGAAGGTCTTGTGCATGCTGCTCGGACAACAAGCTGGGTATACCAAATATCCTTGTTTTCTGTGTCTATGGGACTGTCGAGACCGACAAAATCACTGGACCAAGAAGAGTTGGCAGCCGAGGGTGCTAACAGTCAGTGAAAAAAATGTCCTCCAAGAAACTTTGGTACCTTCCCATAAGGCTCTTCTACCACCTCTCCACATAAAATTGGGATTGATGAAGCAATTCGTAAAATCACTTCCAAGAGATGGAGAATGCTTCAAATACTTGGTCACCAAGTTTCCAGGCCTGTCGGAGGCAAAATTGAAGGAAGGTGTGTTCGTCGGACCAGACATTAGAAGGCTTATAGTTGATCAAGAGTTTGTCAATACCATGACAGATCCTC
The DNA here is from genome assembly GCA_033557465.1 of Ichthyophis bannanicus. Taxonomy (NCBI): domain Eukaryota; kingdom Metazoa; phylum Chordata; class Amphibia; order Gymnophiona; family Ichthyophiidae; genus Ichthyophis; species Ichthyophis bannanicus. The sequence goes on from CM066032.1 coordinate 391,216,242, forward strand.
AAAAAGAAGGCTGGACTGCATTTAAAGAAGTTGTACAGAAATTTTTGGGCAATAACAAAGATCCTCACTACAAAAAGATCATTGGACGAATGCTGAAAGCATTTCAAGCTTTAGGTTGCCTGATGAGTTTGAAAGTGCATTTCCTCCAGTCCCACCTTGACTACTTTCCTGAAATTTTGGAAGCTGTGAGTGAGGAACACGGTGAACGATTCCACCAAGACATTAAAGAGATGGAAAGGAGATACCAGGGAAAATGGAGCATTACAATGATGGCAGACTATTGTTGGATGCTTCAGAGAGACATTCCAGATGATATTCACAAGCGTAAATGCACCAAGAGGAGCCTCACAAGGAAGAAGAATCAAGTTTAGTTTGTGTAGGTGAGCTCATTTCAGTTCAAAAAAGGATTTTCATGAAAATATTGTAATAAAACTTTAATTTTCTAAGTCTATTTCCATTTATTTTGAGGTATTGCCTTATTTAACATAGTTACCTAAATTGTCAGGAAACGTGATGTCCTATGACAAAATGGAGGTCATTTTCAGATTCAGCGCACCAAAAAACATAAAGATTATGTGGAATAATCAAAACAGCTCTCGAAAAATGTTTTTTGCAGACCTGTGTAATGAGAATGCTCTTGCTCTTGTAGCTTGCTTCCAATTGCAAGTTTGTAGTAGGATACTGAGGAGTATATTCCAATCATTTAGTTTTACGCATACCATTACAATAAATGAACCTCACTTCTAAGCCAAGATATGTGGAGTATGATCTCAGTTTCTCAAATTTACTGCTAATGCTTGGGGTAGTACTTTCATTGTGCCAAAAAGATCCTCCTTCTGGAGTTTGTAAGATGTAACATGTATGGGTAATTTATTAAGGCGTGCTTGGAAATTCTTCTTAATCAAGCCTGTGGCACCCAACATGATAAGAAATAACTCTTTCTGCCACATTTTCTTGGTCTCTGAGTGTATTTCTTGGTATCTTCTCAACATGATTCATTGAATAGTTGCTTGTTACTGACACCTTTATAATCAATGTCATTATGATGTTCTTCTCCTTTACCACTATCTCCAGCTTCCTTGCATCTATCTTTTTATAAGTTGGAATGGGAGTATCCCAGATGATCATAACCTCTTCATTCTCTTTAATTCTCTTAGGGTCATGACCCCAGTGCTTTTCAGGCACAGCAATGTAGTGTTTACAGACTTTCCAATGGGTGAGGCATGCTACTTTATTGTCCCTTTCTGCATAGACATTTTCTGCATCATAAATTCACAGCCAGCTATGAGGTGAGTCACTGTTTCCAGCTCTTTCTTACAGAATCAACATATTTCTGTTTTGCCAGTTTTTTCAATGGTTGCTGTAAACCATCTCATCCATAATTTGCTATCATGGACTACAACTATCACTCTCTCACCCTTCAGTTTCAGTTTGCCTCTCCTTAACCATTCACATTTCCATTCTTGATCGACAAAGGGTTCCTGGAGTAACACTGCATTTTCTCTGTATTTGTGTATTTGCTACTTGCTTTTCCTCGATTGCTGATTTAATTCTTTGAAGAGTTTCTTCTCCTGTTTTGCAAATTCTGTTGCTTCCTTTCCTGTGTGTGCTTATGGGTTCTCACCCATTCCTTCTAGTCACTGGAATGCTTGTCCAAGTTTGATGATGAAGACAGATTCTGGACTTTTACTTTCATATTTCAGCACTTTTTGCGTATTTGGATCCAATAATGCTGTTAGATAGGCCTGGAGGCCTATGATAGCAGCCCTGCATGTGTAATCAATCTCTATGAGGCCTAGCCATCCTTCAGCTCTAGGGATGTACAGTTTTGACATACACTGATTCTTGCAAGTTACCTCATAAGCATGGAGGAGTTTTCTAGTTTGCACATCCAGTTTTTCAAGATCTTTAAGAGGCCAGTGCAAAATCCCAAAACTGTATGAGTGTACAGGAATTGCCAACTGATTGATGACTTGTATTTTATTCCATGATATTAAAGCACTTTTCAATAATGATTTTAATCTCCTTTAGTATTTTTTACTGATCTTTTCTCTCAGTAATTTCTACTTGAGTGTTGTTCCTTCCTCTGAGATATTTATATCTCTTCCTGTTCAAGTTCTTGATTTTGTAGCACTCAGCCAGGGAGATGTTTTCCATTTTGCTCAGTTTTCCTCTTAAGTTGCCTTGGGACATTTTCAAGGCCAAAAGTCATCCTGATGTCATCAGAAATGTTTTCCAATATATGCTCTGATAATTGTTGGTCACTGGAGCTGTAGAGCTTCAGGTTGTCTAGAAATAGTAAATGGGATGTTACCTCTGGGTTGTTACCTTCTTTAGGATTCAGGATAAATCTTTATCCCAAAGAGTTGATGAGAGTACTCATTAGATTAAGCGCCATACAAAATAGAAGTGGTAACAGGGAATCTTCCTGAAATATTCCTCACTGGATCTTGATATTAGGAATGATGGTTTCATTGCTCTTGGGGCAGTTTCTCCAAATGGGTTAGTTTTGCACATTGATTAACACACAACACTGCACCAAGGGAAAACAACATTTACTACAACAAAGACAATCCCTTGAATCTGTCTAAACTTTCCTGTAAAGACATAAACACATTTAACTAATATAATCTAACAACACTCTCCTATAACTACTCCAAAAAATACCTTTAAGGGAGAAAATGATCTCAGGATTACCCTTCAATCACACCATGCAGCAAAATTCATCACCATAAGGGATTTCCAAGATCTTACATCATAGGTCCAACAATTCCCACTCTTTAATATATAAATTATTTTACCAATATAGTTTGAAATGTGTTGTCATGAATTTGTTGTTCATTTTTTGGATGTTGAAGTAAAAAAGAGCGCTGCTGCTTTTTCTATGACAGTTTTTTCTAAGGCAATGGACAGAAATACATTGTTGCACTATTCTAGTTATCATCCTCGGCATTTAAAACATAGTCTTCCTTATTCACAATTATTGAGATGCAGACGGATATGCTCTACAGAAGGAGAATTTAAAGTGGAAGCTAAAATTATGCTGGATAAGTTTCAAGAACGAGGCTATCCTGAAGATGTATTGTGTAAGAACTTTAAGAGAGAATGATTTAATCATAGAGAGTGGCTATTGTCTCCAGAGCATAAAGAACAAGTACAAGAAGATGACTCATTGGACAAGATAGTTACTTGTGTGATTCAATATTCCAAATTGTCACATGATTAGGCATTTTCTATTAAGAGAAGATGGGAGATCTTTTCAGCTCATCTGATTTTGATGAATTTTCAGCCTCAAATAGCATACAGTAGAGGGCGAAATTTGAAGGATCTACTTTGTCCTGCTGTTCCACGTGTGTTTAAACCCCTTAAGGCAGTGGGTCATACCCGATGTGGGAGGTGCTCTTTTTGTAATATTATGGAAGAAGGGGTTTGATTTTTGATGAAGAATAAAACCTATTCATTAAAATTTACTTTTAAATGTACGACAGATTTTATGGTATATGTTTTAAGATGCTCTTGCTTGAAAGTGTATATTGGCAAGACTACTAGACCATTGAAAACTCGACTTGCAGAACATAAGTGTAGTCTTTCGAAGATTTGAGTAGAAACTTCTTTAGTGAAATGTTGTGTTGCTTTCAGTCATAAATTTGAAGAGCTATTTTGCTTTGTAATTGATTATGTTCCACAAGATCTGAGAAAAGGAGATAGACGAAGAATGTTACTGCAATGGGACCAGCATTGGATTTTCAGACTGGACACTTTGGAACCTAATGGACTTAATGATAAGATTGAATTAACTTTTCTTTTAACTTTTGAAGTGCATAGTGTGTTATATAAATATTGCCATAGATGGCTGTGGAGCTTTATTCTATATGTTTTAAGGTAGGTGGGATAAGAGGGATTAGCATTATGGTAGTATTAGTGTTGATTTGGTGTAGGTTACCTTAATTATATTGGGAACACCTCCTGGGAAGAAGTGTACATATGAAGGTGTTGGTTGGTGGGCATTTAAATTTGGTGAAGTCAGACATTGTAGTTATCTCCTGAGACCATCATCTGTAGCACAAATATACCCCTGATGTAGCCATTGTGAAGGAGAAATAAAGATCTTTGTTGGGTGTAAAGAACTGGAAACATTTGAGTAGGCGATGATGTTTGGATCTGCAGGAGTGAATCTATGCAGATTAGTGAATTATGTATATCTTGGTTAGTGAAAAAGTCCATTAATTAATAAGGCTGTTTGGCTTTATTTTGCAGAAGCAGTTGGAAGTTGTTATAATTGTATATAATAGCACTGAAATGGTGCCAGTGGTTAATTACTTATAAATAAAATTATTGTTGATATTGAGTATATTGAAAAAGTACTTTTTTGATTTTGGTAAAATAATTTATATATTAAAGAGTGGAAGTTGTTGGACCTATGATGTAAGATCTTGGAAATCCCCTATGGTGATGAATTTCGCTGCATGGTGGGAGTGAAGAGTAATCCTGAGGTCATTTTCTCCCTTAAAGGTATTTTTTGGAGTAGTTATAGGAGTGTGTTGTTAGATTATATTATTAAACTGTATTTATGTCTTTACGGGAAAGTTTAGCAGATTCAAGGATTGTCTTTGTTGTAGTAAATTTAGTTTTGCACATACCATGACAGTCATGAACCTCACTTCCAAGCCAGGAAGTATGATCTCAGTTAATCTGTGTGGGCTGTCATATGAGCTGACAGGGGCGCAGAACAATATGCACCATCTGTGCCTGCACTGGGCTTGAACACCACACCACAGCAGTATATCGTACTATGTGGGCTTAGATAGTGCACTTAAGATTAAGCCTGACTTGTATACTGGCACTTGTGCAAACCCCCAACTGCTCAGCCATATGACTGCAACCAAAATTTGTGGGATACATGTGCCATAGTTACAGGGGGAAGGTTATTTTCATGCTATTACAGCATCCACCCATATATTTCCTTCCTACACAGGTGGACAGGGGGAACATGCAGCAGCTTATTTCATTGCAATGCTATTTGCAGTGTTTTCTCCTGAATGGGTGACAAGTCACATGCTAAGGTGCCTTTTGTCAAGGCCCCATCAGCACCATGATTAATTAATATAACAGGATACCTTGTGCTTTCAGCCTCCAGGCTTTCCCAAAAAGTGGTAGGAGTGGCTGTAATTCACAGATCATCATTGATAGTGACTGAGTTATCAGTATCACAGTCTCTGAGTGCTGAACTGTTGCTGGCTAAAGTCAGTAGTCCCCCACCAGGTGTACACTTTTTGCTTCTCTATTGTTCCCCTTCATTACTACAACCTGTCTTGGATGATACCCACCCTGATCTCATAGTGCTGGGCGACTTTAATATCCATTATGATATTCCTAGTCAAATATGGGATAGATTCTTCCATACTTTTCTATCAGACCATGATATTCTATAACATGTTCATTTCCCAATGCCCTCAGTGGGTCACATGCTTGACCTTGCTCTTACTCTTCAGGCTGCTTGATCAATCCCAAAAACTTCAGAGCAATTCCATTACCCTGGACTAATCATTTTCTTTTTCAACTTGACACTCTCTGCATCAAATGTTTCAACAGCCATCATTTCAAATATCATCACCTATATGGTTATGGTTTACACATTCAATATCTGCCCTTTGCTTATGCATCAGAGTAGTTTACATGTATATACTAACAGGGCCATTATGGCTGATACCCTTTCAGCTTTCCCACCTACGAAGGCTCTGTTTCCTGAGGACTTTATTTTATTTATTTAACATTTCTTATATGCTGCTTTTCATGGTATCAAGGTGGTTTACATTGAACAAGCTGAAATTACATTGAACAGGATATTATAACACATTTTAGGACTTGCCATAAGTACTATTGTACTATGGTTATGACAACAAACAAAGAATATTTTTTGAAAATCATTAATGATTCTTCTTCCTCAATGAAGTCCATATTTCGATCGTGTCACAACTTTCCTCCCAGATGACGAGACCTATCTTAGTCTGGTCCATCTCTCAAGAAACTGGCAGGATATTTCCTGCAAAAGGTCCATCTCCTTAAGAGTGTGCTTCCATTTTTTCTGCCTTTCTCTCCTCCTAAGGATATTATCAGGACAAACAAAAAGAGACTCCCAGGACTAAATTCATTGTTTAGAAGTCTATCACCAAAAGTAGGACATTACAAAATAATACACTATGGCTAAAAAACCTAAACCCCTTATAGGAGATTATGCCAAACTGCAAAGACAGCAGCAACTTCATCAAAATAGGGGGAAAAAAAGCCTCAGGACCATGTCTTTTCCTACTATGCATTCAACATAAAAAAACTGAGGTACTCTTTATCACAAAAAATCCGAATTTTACTCCACCACCTCATATAAAAGTGAGAGAAGTTGAACTCCAAACGAAGTCAACAATTCGATACTTAGGAGTCACACTAGATGAACACTTGGACATGAAGCTACACATATCCTACATTGTCAGAGCCGTATATTTCAAGATCCGGACACTCAAACACCTCAGATCCTTATTGGACCCAAGTGACTTCCGGACTGTATACCAAGCTCTTATCCTACCCCACTTTGATTTTGCCAATGCCATTCTCCAAGGCCTCCCACAGTCTACTTTGAATCCCCTACAACTAGCCATGAACACCGCTGCTAGAGTTCTATCTGGAACATCGAGATTTGACCACATCACGCCCATCTTAATTCAGCTCCACTGGCTCCCAACACATGCAAGAATTCTATTCAAAACTCTTATGCTTACTTTTAAAGCCATCAACGCATAACCGCTTCATCACTAGTTAATCTAGTTCAGCCCACCCCACCTAACAGATCCAGAAGATCCACAGCAGCAAACACTCTAACTATCCCAAGTGCATCAACAAAATGCACACTAGCAACGTCAAACAGGGCTTTCAGTTTTTATGCTCCCAAGCATTGGAACACACTACCACCAGAAATTCGAGCCATTACCGATCTCACACAATTCAGGAAGGCACTAAAACATTACTTATTTATTCAACATTACCAGATCAACCATACTCCACCATAGCCACACCTTTTTCTCTAGAAACCACTGTATATTAGTCCCATTCTTAACATCCGTCCATAGGTGCATAACCCATTATGCAAAGCTTACTGTTACATATGTAAATAGTTGATGTGCATGTTTCCCTAAGTTATCCAAGTTGTATTTCCCTGTTCTCTGTAAAACTGATTTTTGTTCATTATGGTTCGTTGTTCCTTGTGAACCGCGCTGATACTAAATAGTGCGGTATATAAGAAATTAAAATAAATAAAATATAAATAAACATAAGGCCGTAGAGGGAATGATAAACTCCTAAGGATATTGAGAAAACATCACTAGTGCCAATGCACTCTTGGTCTAATTTTGTCCCAGTTTTGCTCCCCAAATTATCTTGATACTACTTTTCATTCATAGAACTACTTCCCCGCTTGATCCCATTCACTCCGCATAGCTCAGAGAGCCTTCTCTAGGTTTACTCCCTATTGTACAAATGTTTATCAATCAGAGCCTTTCCTCGGGTAGGGTACCAGTCACATTAAAGAATCCCCATCTTAAAAACCAGCCAGGAGACCACCAGGATCCCCAAAATTGCCATCCATTTTCGAATTTGCCATTCATATCTAAGGTGACAGAAAAATGTATCTTTCAATTATCAGACTATATAGAATAGATTAATTTCCTTCATCCCCAACAATCAGGCTTTTGCCCACAACACAGTACAGAGATGATCATCACATCAGTCCTTATTGAAATCTATAGGGAAGTACATTCTTGTCATTTTTCTAGATCTATCAGTGGCTTTTGATCTGGTCGATCACAATTTGCTCTTGACCCATATCTAAGAACATAAGAACATAAGATATGCCATACTGGGTCAGACCAAGGTCCATCAAGCCCAGTATCCTGTTTCCAGGATATCTACGTTACTGGAATCCATGCTGTGGTACTTTCATGGTTTAGCTCATTCCTTTATAATCAGTCTTTCCATGTTCATATTCAGAATGATGTTTCCACACCTCAGGGTTTCCTGTGTGGTGTTCTGCAGGGCTCAATTCTTCCCCCTTTATAATTCAATATCTTCCTTAGGCCTTGATACAGAGTCTAGGAATTTCCTATATCCATGCCAATGATATTTTACTTCTGTTTCCTATAGACTAACATGCCTTAAATTTTTCTCCCATGAACGACTGTTTAGCTAGTATCTCATCATGGCTACAGGCTAATTTGCTTAAACTTAATCCGTCAAAATCTATGGTTATTTGGTTTACTGGAGCCGAATCTTGTCCCACCCAAGTTCCACTTTCTTTGCATTCCTCCCTTGGGTATCTTGGTATTGTGCTGGATTCCACTCTCACCCCCCCCCCCCCCCCCCCTAGATGACACAAGTGACCAAATCTACCTTTCTGGCCCTTTGTCATTTCCACATTATATAGCCATTCCTCAATAAGCCTGCCAGTTCACCATGTTACTTCATACCATGATTTCTAGGTTAGATTATTGTAATGCTTCATATCTTGGTCTCCCTCAGTGCCAATTAAAATGTCTTCAGTCTCTCCAAAATATAGCTATCTGCCTGCTTGTACACACAAGGAAATTTGATCATCTTACTCCTTTATTCATTCAATGCCATTGGCTCCCTATTGACTCCTGGATTTTGTTCAAGACTCGGACTCACAAGGCTATTCATGATGCAGCCCCAGAATATCTTTCTTCACTAGTTACACTACATGCCCCAGCCAGGTCTCTTCATTCTATACATGGTTTCCATCTATTCCCTTCTCCAGCAGTGATCAGATATGAAAACATGCCTTCTCAGCAGCCACCCCAGTGTACTGGAACAGTCTACCTGCACTGCTTCTTATGGAATAAAGTTGTAGGAGCTTTCAGAAGACCCTTAAAACCTTCCTTTTTGAGGCCACCTTTAATATCTAGCTTAGACACCCTGAGATATCTGTTGTTGCCTTGGGTCTATCAGAGATTGTCATTATCCTATCCCTCATCACTATATGCCTATGCCCGTCCTTCTTCATTTTCTCATCTTGATTTTCTCTGTCCTATCTGAAAAATGGAGTTGATCTTCCCCAGCTCTTCTGCCAGTATTACAGTCCTACTCCCATTGATCTTTGGGCCTTCACCATGATGCATCCTCTGATTCTTATTTAAATCCCTCTACATGTGATCTGAGCAATCCATGAATGCTTCTTTCATCCTGGAGGGGAGGGGGAGGGAAGGGGGATCTTCCTCTGTTCTTAAGGCTCTTATGCCAGGACCAAAATCCTCAGTGCAATGACTCTAATTTATGGACACGCAGGTTAGCTGAACTCACACCACTCTCTGGCCAGGGATCTTGCCACCGACTCTGCTGTTGTGTTGGCTCTCCTCTAGTATTTTAGAGGTTTTTAGCCAAACATAGTGCTGTGCTGGTTCACTCATATGTTTTGGAATTTTGCAACAAATCAAGGTGCTGTGCTTATCCTTTTTGGTTGTGTCATGGCTTTACAGCTGATCATGGTGTTCAGCTGTTTTGGGGCCTTGCAGTTCATCAAAGTGCTGTGCTAGCCCCCTTGGTATGTTTTAGGATCCTGCAGCTGCTCTTGATCATCTGCTGGTCCCCATGGCGTGTTTTAGGTCCATGAAGCTAATCTGGGTGCTGTGCTGGTCCTCTAGGAATGTTTTATGGCCTTACAGGCAATCAATGTACTATGCTAGTCCTCTCTGGATGTGTTAGGACTTTACAGTTGATAAAGGTGCTTTGCTGGTCTACTTGTAGCCAATCTTGGTTCTGGTCTAATCCCCTTGTTGTGGCTTAGGGCCCTGCAGGTAATCAAGATGCTGCACTGGCCTTATTGGCATATTGTAGGCCCTATACCACCACAAAAAAAAAACAAAAAAAAAATAAAACAAAGAAAGGGAAAAAATCCTAAGCAAAAAGAAAGAAAATCCCTTCCAAATAAATTCCTCTTATTAATTCACATTTGATACACACTCATGTGATCATACAATGATCATACGCAATGAGAAGGAAAAAAGACCTCAGGATCGATCTATCAATATACTGTACTGCACATAAAAGATAAGGATATTTAAACAAATAATTGAACATTGCTGGTTTTTGACATCATGCACAATTTTCCATGATGAGGTCACAATTGAATGTTTGAACTTTGTCCTGAAACTATAGTAGAAGCAACAATAGAATGATTGAACATTCCAGTTTTGATATAATATTTTGAATAGTTATGTACTGTGATTGTGGACTGAAAAGTGAGAAGGTTTTTTAATGACCAATAATGTACAGTAGTGCTGCAAAGATCAGCATATGCTGACAGATCAGTATTGAGGGTTTTTTTTTTCCTTCTTATAGTGTATTACCATTGTATGATTGCATGAGATTGTATCAAGCATGAAATATAAGAATAATTTATCTAGAAAGGGTTTTCTTTCTTTTTGCTTAGGATATTTTAAGGCCTTACAGGCAATCAAGTTGCTGTGATGCTTAATCCCTCTATCCGGGATATTCAGCAGCAGGAACATGTTTATACTGTCTTGACTAGATTGTAAGCTCTGATGAGCAGGGACTCTTTAGTTATTTTAGGTCTTCACAGCTGATCAAGGTGCTCTGCTAGTGAGACCTAATTTTCAGTACTGTGTATAATTGGTCCAGAAGTAGGCTACTAAAATGGTCAGAGATTCTGGAGTAGCCTAATGGTTAGAGCAGCCTGCTGACCACCAGGGAAGCCAGTTTTGAATTCCACTGCTGCTTATTATGAACTTGGGCAAATCTCTTAACCCTCCAGTGCTTCAGGTATAAACGTAGGGGAGGATATTCAGTGGTGGCATGTAACCATTCGAATATGGTTAGCTGCCACAGCTGAAACTTAAATTCAGATATTCAATGCCAAGGTCATATCTGGCCCTAGCATTGAATATCCAGGTTCCCCAGATTGGCAGGAAGCTAACTGGGCAGCAGCGATATTCAGCCGCTGTCCAGTTAGCTTCCACATCTAATCTTAGATTAGCCTTTCCTGGGCCTTACTTCTGCCGCCTTGTCATAACTGGGCTCAATATTGCTGCTGCCCGGTTATGGCCAGATCCCTCACCTGGAACACCCCGGTGCTAACAGATTAGCAACGGGGCATGCAGCAGTGTCAACAGGGGATATTCGGTGGCACTACTACTACTACTACTACTACTGAGCATTTCCCTGCTCATCAGAACTTACAATCTAGTCAAGACAGCATAAACATGTTAATGCTGCTGAATATCCCAGATAGAGGGATCAACACAGTCAGTAGGTCTGCTAAGCATGTTAATCCTTTTGAATATCTTCCCGTAGATTATAAGTCTTCTGGGGATAGGAAAAAACTATGATACTGGAATGTAACTAACTTTGAACTCCTGCAAAAAGCATGTGCTAAATCCAAATCTTTGTCATAAAGCATATGGGGACAGTCTTAAATATATTTTGGAAGACGTGTGGGAGTGGGAGGTATGATAGAGACATCACTGCTCATGACTCCAGTCATTCCCCCAACCTCTGAACCAATTTTGGGGACACTGCATGCATCTACGCTGCACTTGTAGCACTTTTTAGTGATTCACCGGCAGAGCTCTGTTTTCAGCCAGCCATCTAGTATGGATGACATCACGTCCTCCTCAAATCACTCTTTTTTCATTAAAGATGTACCACTGCTTGTTTTGAAACTGTTGGAAGCTACCTCACACAATTGGAAAAATTATTATAACTTCAAAAAGAAAAGGATTGATTCAGGTAAGATCTTTAATACCCAGGCAGGGCATAGGCCTACCACGATACTATCCCTTGCAAACATTTCCAAGAGATTTTTTAATTTGAAATTAATCAAGGGGAATAATATATTGACAATACCCTGGGAGCATCTCTAACATCTTCATTTGAATGATCTATACCAGAAGGGATATCTTGTTCTCCTAATCCCTTATAAACATTTAAAACTTTCTGTATCTCATCACAAAAGAAGGTCATCAAAACTTGGTTTAGAGACATAATTTTCTCCAACTTGTTTCCCCCATTTAACAGCTCTCTTACCACAATAAATATTTTTTTATGAAACTTTGCCCACAAACCTTATCTATAAAATAATCCCTTTCAGTCTAACCAATAATTTTCTATAATTTGTAAATTTGCTGTTCTAAATAATGGACTTCTATTTTCAATCATTTATCTTCATCTGAAAAAGAAAATGACCAATATTTCAACCCCTTCCTCCTTTCATTCACAAGAGCCAGAGTCTCATTCCAAACCTCCGGCACTGCGATCATGTTTGTGCTTTCAGTCCCATGAAAACAAGAAGTGTGTGACAGAGGGCAGAAGTACAACCTCACTGCAGCACCAGAGGTTTTGGTAAGCATTGCGGTGCTGCTTAAAGTAATTGCCACCACTGCAGGTCCCATTGGAGCTCTAGGTGATCGCTTAATTTGCCTAATGGTAACGCTGGTCCTGCTTGTTTAAGTTCTTTGAACCCTTCCTCAACCCACACTGCCACCACAGGAGTAACACCAAATCAGTACCACAGATGATGGAATCCTAACAGTGCAGAGAAGATGATACCGCGAGTTAAAACAGTAGCCCCTCATCCCTATTTCCCCCGACCTTGACCATAAGAGGGTAGACAGATGGGAGAAAATAGGCTGTTGCCATCCTGCCAATGTTGCATCAAACAGGAAAGTGAAGCAGCATATCTCCCATTTTTAGATTTCCCTAGGACCCTACCTCTATAGTTCATATCATGGCCTATACAGATGGCCAATCCAGCTGTTGGCTTCTGACATCCCCCTCTTTCCACATCTGTGCATTATGAAAGCACACCACTTGATGCAAAGGCCATAGGCAAGGAAGCTGGAAGTTTTGCTTCCCATACTATATAACTGGCACCATTGCAGACGAAGAGTATGGCCATCTCATTGGAAGGACAGACAGAAGAAAGATCTAGGTTGCTCCATGTTGGGGACCATTAATGGCAGTATCTGTATACTCTAGCACAGGACCACAGATGAACTGAAGCTATCTTGATTACCTGTGGTTCTGTCATCTTTCCCCCATAAGTGCTGACTGCCAATCAAATGCCACATGAGGACAACATAAAAAAACATAATAAATGGACACATTCTTTATTATATACATGCATACTTATACCTCCTTATGACCTACACTCTTTCTTGCCCCTCGTGTTGCACAGTGGTTCCTGGGACCTTGCTCTGTTTAGTCAAACCCTTTAACTTGGAGATCAATTTGAAAGGAGAATCCTTTGAAAATCCGCTTGAAGTTGCACAGGTAAAACAGACCATTAGAATTTCTAAGAACTGGCCTCCGCATAAATGTCATAATCTTATGGGCTGTTTTAAAGGATACAATTTATCTGATTATGATTTTCCAAATAGAATCCTTTGTAAATGTGATTAATTAACCCTGGAATTACCGAGATTTTTTGCACACACTGAATACCGTTGGGGTCATAAATAACCCCACGACAAATTTTAATTGTTAACCATGAAAAATTTTAACTAAACAGACAAAATATTATTACGAATTAATTATTTATTATATGAAGGTTAAATGTTTTGAACTTTAATGCTTTATCATAAAATTACATGAAGAGTTGCCATGAAAGCAGTTTTTGCATGCACTTGATGAACACAGTAAAGTACTACAGTCATTTGCATGAGACACATGCAATTTCTGAATGTTCTTTGCAAACATTGCGCTTGCAGGAGCTGCAAACTATGTTGCTTTTCTTGTCTTTTTCTCTGGAACAGCAGTGACACCTTGCCCTTTTCTTTGGGATCCTGACATTGCAAACAGCATCAGTGGCTTCTTCAATGCTGGAAGAAGTCTCGCTGCAATTACTCTGAAGCAGCTGCTTTCCTAATTCCAAGAGGAATAGACGACGTCTGTGCTTTGACTTGGACTGCCATTCTGGATTTAGTGACATCCAAACAATGAAGGTGTTCAAAGCACTGATGTCCAACATGTTGTAGAAGATTGTCACTGGCCAGCGTCTTGTCATTCATTTTGTGGTATATGTGCGCAACATTTAATCTGCCATATCTACTCCACCTTTACTAGAATTATAGTCCAAGATCATGCGTGGTTTTTTGTCTGGATGTGTGTTATCTACTTCTTCTAGATCATGCAAACTGCTCAGAAGAACAAGCACTTTTCCTTTCTTCGGCAATAGGAAACCAGAGTGGCGTCATCGCGAAAGGCAAACAGTGAAGTGAATACCTCTCGGCCCTTTGCTGTTAGAAATTCTGGAGGTAATTCTTTTCTGTTCTTTTGAATTGTCCCCAAAAGTGTCATTTGTTTTTCTAGCAATTTCCGTGACAGGGATAAACTGCAGAAGAAATTCTCAACAGTAACATTTCTGCCTGATCGCGTCAATCCTTCAGTGAGTTGCAGCAAAACCCTTTCACCCTGATTCTATTCCCTGTTTTGTCCGAGTTCCCTTCCTGTATATAATTGAAGACGCAGAACATATGATGTTGCACTGTCGCATAACATCCATAGTTTTATGCCATATTTCCCAGGTTTGCTGGGAATATATTGTCTGAACAGAACATGGCCACGAAATGTAAGCAGTTGCTCATCCACGGTAACATTTTCACCAGGAACAAAGGCGTCACTTAGGGGTATGTTTACTAAGCTGCGTTAGTGTGATTCGCGTTAGGAGCCGCGTTAGTGGAAGAAATGCCAAAAAAGGACATGGGCGGTACATCGTTAGTGATAACACGCGCTATAACGCGCCGCGCAGCAACAATCGTTACAGGGCACATTACTGCGCGTTAAGCACAAGATGGCGCGCAGACACCCAACTACAGAAACAGAGCTGTAGCACAATAGTTAATACACAGACTGATAGTACAAGGGTCATGGATTCGATTCCCCAGTGTGCCTAATGAATAAGGTTGACTGAGGAATCATGTGTAACCCTTTGAAAGCCAACTATAATATTTTAATCCACAGTCTGCAGCCGGGTTAAAGTTTGCATATGTCAGGAAAATTGTACCCTTCTTATGCAATATGTTCCAATAGTGACGTTCCCTCTGGCATGGTCATGTATTATATACCATTTGAAAGGAATATTTAGGCGCTCCATATAGGGAGAAGTGTAAGGCGCGCCCTATAGGGTGTGGGTGTGTCTGCCCCTGTTGGCTGCTGCTTTACGGCAGAGGTTCCCAAATCCAGTCCTGCGGTGCAAAACACGGTTCGGGTTTTCATGCTGTCCCTCATGAATAGCAGTATAATGTTAAATAAGCTCTACTTTTTTACCTTCATATGTAGATAACTAACTTTCTTAACTTATCTAAGACTATAGCAATCAGGTCTCAGAATTTAGACTGCTTATTCAAGTTTGCTCATTAAAGGCAAAACTAAGCGTCTGTTGTACATCAACGACCTGTGTGGTATTGCTAGTTTAGTCTTCCACTGTTACTTAATGTTGTCTTTCTCTCATATCATTTTTTAACTTTTTTTAATATTGTTTTATATAAACCGTCCATAACTCATATATACAGCATTTGCATGAAACTCTTGTGAAGCAAGTGAGAATAGCGAAGGGTTACTTAGCTTTACTCAATTTTATGACTCACGGTCCCCCAATGACTTCACATGAAGGGGGTCGTGAATAATCCGTCCAGTTCATCAAGTTGAGATTTTTACTTCCACTCGCTGCCACACTAGTCATGTATTATGTCGGCTGAAAATTCAAGTTTTCACTTTTACTCGCTGCCACGTTGGTCATTTATTATTTCAGCTGGAACTCCCTATGGTTATGGGAAGAACTCAAAATGTGCAGATTCCCATATGAAGGTAAAAAAGTAGAGCTTATTTAACATTATACTGCTAAACAGCAACGAGCTCTGAAAAGTGACGCCTTTTAGTTTTGTGTCCCTCATGAATATGCATGAGATACATCTGCATACCATGGGGGTGGCACATAGAAATGCAGCACAGGCATCTTTATCAGAAGCAGCATGGAACCTGAATGGTGTTTGGCCCTCCAGGACTGCATTTGGGAGGCTCTGCTCTAGGTAATGTGCATATTTATGATGTCTGTGCCCTGTAGGGTAAAATGTAGGTGTTTTGGGCATGTTCACGTCATCTGCAAGAAAGGTTATGTCCGCACGTTATAGTAGTGGGTAAAATAATAGGACTGGGTTGGCAGAAACCACAGCTGGGACTTGAACCTCTGACCCTCTGCGTCTGAATACACTGGTTTTGTGCATTGCACCACCATGTTATCACAGAGTTGGTGCTTTCCCTGGTGATACCATGACTGTTGGTGAGACAGGGCCTGCCTGTTGCAGTGCATGGCATCCACCTACACAGGGCTAGGCCACGGTCTGCTCTGGGCAGCTGCCACTGCCCCCTCCACCACCAGTATCCCTCAGCCACCATGCTGACATGCCCTTCTGCTGGTGGAGCCGGTGGTGCGCAGTCTCAGGCCATCCAGTGTTCAGGTAGGCGGCTGCCTATTGTGTGGGTTCTGGGGTAGGGGTGCCTGCATAGACGTCCACGCTCCCCCCCAGCCCCGCCTGCAAATGTTCCGTGCCCTTGGGGGTAGCTGTTGGGTACTATCCCCTGTGACACTTTGGGAAACCCACTCGTGCCCATGTTGGGCTTTCAGCAGTTGCTGTCTGGCTGCTCCACTGTTTTAGCATTCATATGGGCCACCTAGGCATCACCTTAGTCCGCACTGTGGTCCAGCTCCACCACAGCATGTGCCGCCTGCGGCCCTCTGTATCCCCTTCTCCGGCATCTGTCCAGTTTCCGTTATGACATGCCCGCCCTGCTGTTGCGGGACATGTGCACGCCATAGGAACCCTGTCTGATGGTGGAGAAAACCCTGAGCAGCGCTATTTCACTGTGGGCCCATTCACTTTGTATGGGGACGGAGTATAGACCCTTCACGATTTATATCTGTTCTATGGTGCTTACTCAGGGGGGGGAGTGGTTGATGTTTCTCATTGATACCACTATTGGCCAGCTTGGTTATTGTTTTTTTCCAGTTTGTTGGGGTCATTTTCAGTGTTTCTGTGCCCTTTTGTTCTGTGCACATGTATCGCACTTATCACTTTTTTTTGTTTCCCTGCCTGGGCTGTACATTGCTGACATGTAAATGGTTTCTCTCCCCTTTAATATGCCTTTAACGGCAGGTTTTCATTCGCGTTGGAATTCAGCTCTGAAAATCAGTGCGTTAGTGTGAAGGGAGACTCTCCCCGGCCACTCTCTGCCCATTGACCCCTTCTCTCTGCCCTCTCTCCACCTTCTGCGGTGTTTTAATGCGCTGCGGGGCATTACGATTGTTAGCGCATCATAACGCGCGCTATGATGCGCCAACGATTGTTAGCGCATCATAGCACGCGTTATTATGTGCTAACGATCATTAACGTTACATAACGCGCGTTATTCGCGATTACCGCAGTTTAGTAAACATACCCCTTAGAGTTGCTTCCCAGGTATCAAAAACATGTCTGATTGGAACAAGCTTATCCACGCCTCATTGTTCACGTCTGTTGGTTGCATCGTCAAATCTGAGAGCACAAGAAATTTGCTGAAAATGGTTACGAGCCATATTTTTGCCGAAAACAGAATGACCATCTTCAAGGTTCTACAACTGAACTATGGATTCACTTCGTGACTTGTTCATGCCTGAGAGGATCAGAAGTCCAAGAAAACATTGAAATTCTCCGTCTGTCAAATCTTTCCAGGTGTCATCATAAATGTGTCTTCCTTGTTTGCTCGTCCACATCATGATTTCATTCAATAAGTTCTTCCTCATGAACAAGTGGAATGCTGCGAGAGGGCCATCAACATTTCGTACAGCATACCTTGTAGGACCTTGTTGTACGGGCATGACATTAGCTCTGGCATATCTTCCAGCAGCTTGCTTTATAGGTTTCCTGTTCCATGATGTGGCATCCTTAGTTACATAGGCTTCAATGGCAATATTTGTGCTTATAGTTGATGACTTCTTAGCTCCTCTACGACCACAACTAAGATTCCTCCCAGATGATACTGACACTGAGGACTCCTGCCTTCTTCCCCGTCCAGCACAGCCTCAACCTTTGCCTCAACCTGTAACTTGACTCTTTGCTGCAGGCGATGTTACCGGCTCAACATCAGTCTCACATTCACTTGGCGACCAACTGCTGTCGCCATCTGAATCATGACTGTCATCATCAGATTTATCGCTCAAACTTGGCTGATATGCTTCTTTGCTTGCTGAATATGCTGCATCATCAGACGACTCAGAGCTGTCACTGTCAGCATCTCGTTGCAATATTTCTCTTTAATTGGGCAGCTGAATACTTTCATAAACAATAACCTAAAATAAATAAACAAAGATAAAGTTGAATCAAACGCAAAGCAGTTTTACTGTAGGTGTACAATAATCGTGATGAACAAGCTGAAAGTCTTTAGATTTCATCGGAAATAATGAGAGAACGTATGATATCAATTACAGAAAATGTGTAATTTTCATAAAATAAGAGTACAAAAAATAAATGATACATAATTAATGATAAATACCTTTGTGAGATCAAATAATTCACAAAACTGCAAATTGTATCACGATCCAAACCGGACGTAAGCAACTGGGGTCAAAAATGACCCCACTGGTACTCTGTGCTGCAATTCATCACTAGCGTCACCTAACGGATGAAAATTATTCTTCTCATGGTACAATATAAAGAGAATATTGACATGTGAAAAGTCATAAAAAGTTTGCATTCTTGAACAACTAGTTTCCGAGATACGCGTTGTGAAACTTTCAATGGGGTCACTTTTGACCCCATCGGTATTCCCAGGGTTAAAAGATGTTCAAGGCAGAGAAAATATTTTGTTGGCTAAAGAAAATACATTTTCTATGAGCAGGGCTACAGAGCCACCATAGATGACCTGTTGACTCCCTCATGGACTTTTTATCCACATATTTATTATGTGCACATCTTTTTATTTGGTCTTCTCTTCCAGAGTATCTTCCTCCATCTCATTAGATGCTTCCTCCCTCCTTCCTGTCAATTTATTTATTTTGACAGTTTTTTATACTGCCTTATCCTTCAATTAAAGCGGTCACAACACAATTGGAGGATACATTTAACACACAGGGATATGAGACACATACACTAATACTTACAGGGAACATGGGTAATGGAGAGTTAAGTGGCTTGCCCAAGACCACAAGGAGCATCTGTGGGGCTAGAAACCCCAGTCCTTCCAGCCCAAGGTTGCTGTCCTCTAGTGGGATTTGAACCCCCAACCTTCTGGCCTGAAGTACCTTGCCTCAATGCCCCCAACCACTAGGCTACTCCTCCTTCTACTCCTTCATTCCACTCAGCATGTGCTTTCTGCCCTCTTCCACCGCAGCCACCCCGTCCTGATGGTGTTGTGAACCAAAGTCTTACCTGAGATCTGCAACATGAAAAGTATTCTAGGAGAATGGAGAGACTGCTAAGTCATGGGCTGAGAGTATTGATTTGGGTGTGGACCTGGGGAATAATACTAAAAATGTGATGGAGAACCTGGAATGTGAGACCAGCAACATTAGTGGTATGCGTGTGTGTGTGTGTGTGTGTTTGGGGGGGGGGGACCTATAGTATGAGAATATTGATATAGGAAGGCAGGGGACTTGAAGTGTGAGGTCAAAAATGATAGTTGTGCAAGAAATGTAGCGGACCTCATACGCCACATAGATAAGGTTTTAGATAGTGCTGGGGAGGAGCCTGCTGACTTTTTACATGTTGGTACCAATGACATAGAAAAGTTTGGAAGGGAGGTTCTGGAAGCCAAATTTAGGTTTTTAGGTAGAAAACTGAAATCTATAACTTTCAGGGAAGCGTTCTCAAAAATGCTTCCCGTTCCATGTTCAGGACCCAAGAAGCAGGCAGAGTTCCACAGTCTCAATATGTGGATGAGATGATGGAGCAAGGAAGAGGGTTTTGGATTTGTTAAGAACTAGGCAGCATTCTGCAGAAGGGGGGCTTTTCTGTAAGGATGGGCTTCACCTTAACCGGGATGGAACCTGGCTGCTGGCATTAATCTTTAAAAAGGAGATAGAGCTGCTTTGAAACTAGATAGTGGAGGAAAGCCAACAGTCGCCCAAGAATGCATGGTTTAGAATGATGTATCTTTGAAGGATACTAGCAAAAGAGAGAAGTTAGGGCATCTTGATACAGAGGTTCCTACAAAGCTAAAAGTAACCCAGATGCTTTTAAATAAAAATCAAAGTTGAAAGATTCCAAATTACCCCATCATCCAATAGCCAGACTGCTAAAATGAGCAAAAAGCAAACTTTGAAATGCCTGTAGGCAAGTCTAACAAATAAGATGGGAGAGTTAGAATATATAGAACTGAATGAAAGATTAGATGTAATTGGCATCTCATAGACCTGGTGGAAGGAGGATAACCAACGGGACACTGATACCAGGCTACAAACTATATTGCAATGATAGAGGAGATCATATTGGTGGAGGGGTGGCTTTATATGTTAAAGAGAATATTGAGTCAAATAGAATAAACATTTTGCATAAAACAAAATATCTCTATGGACAGGAATTCCATGTAAAAAGGGTAAGGGAATGGCAGTGGGTGTATACTACCACCCACCTGGTCAGAATGAACAGATGATGAAATGCTAACAGAAATTAGGGAAGCTGGTTCTGGTTCTGGCTCCGGGCAAGATGGCTGTATCTTGCTGAAGTGGAGCATCCTCAATGAGTCCACCACTTCCCCGCAGCCTAAAATACAGTGGGAAACTGCAAACCATCAGAAGGCAAGTGCAGAGGAGCATGAGCAGCAAAGGTGCCAGGGAACAGAAATTTGGTGGGGTCCAGAGAGCTAGAGAAACACAAGTGCACAGCCACTGCAGAGGGAGGCCTAGGTTCCACATGGTGGGGGGAAGTTCCTCCGATATAATCCTTGGTGTTCCACGGCGTGTATGGAGGGTGGTGCAGAGAAGGGGCCCGGTGAGCAGCGCTGAACTGCAGTAGCAGCAGCAGAGAAGGGAAGACCTTATCCCAGAGTTCTCTGAGGGATGACTGGGGGGCAACCCAAGCAGGACGGGGAGAGAAGGGAGGACCCTCGGGAGATCCTGTTGGCTGGAGGACTGAATCTGCTTGAGGAACTCTTCTGCCGCCCCCACAACTGGGCTCTGGTATCTATTCAAGCTCTCTCATTTCCTGTACTGCCTACAGCCTGTCTGCATGGTATTGCAGGAGACTGATTTTAAATAGCAAGATGGTTTAGAGCACTACACAGTGCTCAACCTGCAAAGTTCAGTGGGACCCATTCCTTCCAGGGGCTCCACACCAGGGACACCGTCCGTGGCTGTATCTGCCTATACATATCTCCCCTTATCAGGCATCCGAAATCTGCCTGGAGTGCCTCCTCTCTGGAAATCATCACATTCTCTGTGACATATCAGACTGTCTGTGTAATGGGGAAGGGAAGTATTCTTAGAGTTTATGGACATACTTTCTCCAGGCAGCTCTAAATTCCAAGACTACAATGGAGCCCTGGCCCCATGCTTTAAATGGATTAATCCAGCTATAAAAAGTTTCTATTCAACTTGAAGAACTATCTGATCCCCGGGGAACTTCAGACATGAGACCAGGGGAGCATGCCTAGAAAGACCAGGGGCAGTGGCATCTCATTCAGAGGCAACACAGCTTGTTGGATACCGCTGATGACCAAAGCATCCAGCAATAGTGCCACTGGGAGCATAAAGGGACTTACGGGAGGCATGGCAGAGAGTATGAGCCCCCAAGGGGGCCAGCAGGCTTTTATCATGTCGGAAAAGGTGCTAAGTATCTCACAAGAAGTGTGACGGCAGTGTTAGAGGGCAACTGGCCAAGTTCCAGTCTAAAATGGATGAGGTCAAAGAGGCCCTGACAAGTCATTCAAGGCAGATAACTGAGAATACCCAGTGCATTCAAGCAGCCAACATGGGGATTGAGGAGCTCCAGGAACAAGTATAGCATTTGCAGTGGAAAGCATTGTACTTGGAGGAACGCCTAGAGGACCAAGATACCGCAGCAGGTGGAATATTCTCTGGCTTATTGCAGTCCCAGAAAGCATAGGGGGACTTGCCTGACCTGTGTGTGACAACTCTCCCTAAAACACTAGGATTGCCACAGGCAGAAATCCCACTTAAAGTGGAGCAGGCATCTCGCCTGGGCATATGAGTAGAAGGAGGCAACAGACCCTGACTGGTTATCTGTAAAGTGCTCAACTACATGGGCAAAATGGCACTGCTTGGTGGCACATCAAAAGCAGAGAACTCTTGAGCTCGAAGAACAAAAACTTCTACTGTTTCAGGACTTTTCAGCGCAGGTAGCTGCAAAGCGCCGGGACGTCACCCCTTATTGCTCCAGATTGTATTCAAAGGGGATTAAATTCAACCTGGTCTACCCAGCCAAGCTACAAGTGTACCTCACAGAAGGGGTTCACACCCAGGAGGACAAAGACAATATCTGACAGTTTGTAGAGAAGCTGAAGAGCAGAGATCCTCAGGGGAGAGAAGAAGGACAAGCTGCTGTTCGTGACCACTGACCCTTGGAATCTGGAGACATAACAGGACATTTTGTGATGGTTTTGAGACTGCTTTTGAGACAGTTTGTGATAACTTTGAGACTGTTTGAGACTGAGACTGTAGGGGATTTTTGGGGGTGGTTCTGTGGGCCTAGTGGAACTTGTGGGGAAGACTGCTAAAAGTCTCTGGGCGGCAGAGTGGGAAAGGCAGATTTGGTGCCCTCATTGCTGTGTGGACTATGTCAGGCCATCCTGGGTAGGGTGTGCTCCTGGTGCCAGTTGTTCCACAAGCCCTGGATATGGGAGAGAGCTGGGAGTGCATGCCCTGAGGCTCTGTTACTGGGGCACACTTGCCAGTGGGGGATGTTGAATGTGTTTTGCTGTAAGTTATATGGTTAAGTTTTTCCGCAGAGTTCTGTTTTGTAAGTAAATTTGGGCAAGCTGTGGGGTGGTGATGGGGGGAGGAAAAGAGAAGAAGTATTGGGGAATGAATAGGAAGAGGGGGAGGACAGATGGGAGGATGGGGGTGTGGGTGTGAGTGTGGCACAGCTGCAAAGGGGGGTTGGGAGAGGGGGGTTGATAGGATGGGGGGGGTCTATGTCCAGAATACAGGGGGAAGAAGGGACGGCTGTCCAGGTGCACCAGGGGGGCAGGCAAGGAGAAGCAACAGGACTGGTGGTACCTATTAGGTTGGGGAGAGGGATCACATTGTAACTTTAGACTTAGTGGTGAGTACTGGGGGGATAGTATGGAGAGGGACCATGTTTGAGATCAAGCTGGTGACTTTGAATGTTTATGGTATTCACTCCCCTGTCAAGAGAATGAAAATCTTAAATGGCTTGCGGAAAGCGCAAACGGATATTGCCTTTCTGCAGGAGACTCACCTTAATCAAATAGAGCAAATTAAGTTAAAGAGATCTTGGGTGAGGGAGGTGTATGCCCCTACTTATATTAGAAGGCCACGCAGAGTGGATATTCTCCTGAAAAAGGAGTTGGGGTTTCAGGTACATAAGAAGATACAAAATTCGGAAGGTGGTGGTAATGGGAGAGTTAGGGGGCAACTACATTTTGTTGTGCAATATCTATGCGCCTAATCTCTACAGCCATAGTTTTTTTCTGGCCTTATTGTCAAGTGTGTACAATACCTCATCACCCTGTTTTGGGGGAGGGGTGATTTTAATATAGTGGCCAACCCTGTCTTGGATTGCCAGCCCGGCCGGATGGCCAAACCATGGCACTTTGAAAAGGGGATCAATTTTGTGAGGGAGGAGCTGGGCTTGGTAGATGGGTGGAGATTTCTGCATCCCTGGGAAAGAGACTACATGTTTTATTCCAATCCCCTCACCAGATGTATTCCTGTATTGACTATTGGTTGATACCTCACGCGTGGACAGACAAGTTTAGAGAGGTAGAAATAGAACAAAATGTACTGTCTGACCATGGTATGGTGCGCATGACAGTATTGATGGTCTTGGGCACCAAGGACTATATTTGGAGGCTAAATCCCTCTTATTACCCTAAGAAGGAGTTCAGGGAGTTTTCCGTTTTTCCAGAAGGCATGGGTGGAGTACGAGACTTTCAACAAGGGCTTAGTAGACTACTCCACTTGTTACTGGGAAGCCGTGAAGGCAGTGCTGCAGGGGCAGATTGTGGGATATATTGGTGTGGATAGGAAGCGCTGTGATAGACAGCTGAAAGAGCTGATGGGAGAGCTAGTTGAATTTCATAAGCGACAAATAAGCACAATGGCAGATAAGAATAGAAAGAAGATGGTGGAAATCAAGCAGCGGATTAATGATATTCTGATGGCACGAGCGCAACAGGATATCTTTATGTATAAGTACAGGCTACAATGTTGGGGCAATTGGGCGGGTAAGATGCTTGCTCATTTAGTCCAAAATCGGCAGGGGAAGAAAATAAAACAAAGGCAGCGGAGGTGACACAGTGCTTTGTAGACTTTCATAAGTCTCTATGCAGACAAGGTGGCTATTAGTCTCAAAAGGGAGGATTTTGTTTTTAATTTACAGCTTTCCCATCTCACATACGAGGAAATGCAGGCTCTGAATTGGCCGATTGCAAAGGCGGAAATATAATGTGCAATCAAGAGGCTGCAGCTGGCAAAAAGCCTGGGCCCGGACAGCCTGGGAGCGGAATTCTATAAAATTATGCTGGACCTGGTGGGAGGAGCCCTGAGGGACATGTACACATGCGGGAGGGCAGACTTTGCCCAGAGCAAAACAAGGCTCATATAGTGGTCTTGCCAAAACCAGGAAAGAATCACTTGGAGGTTGGGTCCACTAAATAAAAATTTCAAGACTCTGCGGCTGAGGCTTGACACTGTCTCATGTCTCAGATGCAGAGTGGTGCAAAAGAGGCCCTGGGTGGCAGTACTGGTGCAGGCTTAGGCACGGGGGTGTTGCACAGCAGATATAGGAGGAGGACTTGAATATACTCTTTAGCAATAGATATATGTATCTGATGAATGTGGCGCATCAAGAGAATCGGTACAGATTGCTTCACCACACATATTACTGGGGAGTGGGGTGCAAGGATGAGTCCGTGGGAGGGCGATAGATGTGGGAAATGCCGAGTAAGATGGGAGACTCTGGTGTACATGTTCCTTGAGGGCTCTCACTTGCAGGCTCTCTGGAAGTCAGTAGTGGAGGAGCTTTCGGGGAGCATGGGGTGCCAGATTGAATGGACCTATAGCACATTACTGCTGGGGAACATGGCAGAACTGGATGGTTTACGGTTCTCCAAGGCACAGTGTAAATTTCTATACATAGGATTGTTTAAGGCAAGAAAGGTGACACTTAGGGGGTCATTCCAGAAAACAAATAAGGGGTCTGTGCATGTGGTGGGGATGTTTATGTCCCGAAAAGCTCCCCAACCTATTCGTAAACATTGCTGATATGCACGTCCATGGCGCTAGTGTAGGGATCTCAGAATATGGGTGGGAGAGGGAGGAATGGGAGCATGGTCAGCTACGGAGATGTATAAAACATATTCAAGAAAGGCCCATATATGTATTGTTTCCTGGAAGAATCCACGTTATTCCTGTTGAAACGTGGTATAAGGCTAGGACTTAGAAAATATGCTGCTGTGCTCTGAAATGCATCTCATAGAGAAGAATGGTTGTGACAAGTATGTTTTGAAATGGTATGACTCAGTCTTGAAAAATACAAGATGCAATCTTAAGGTACAGGGAGCAGAGGTGAGGGAATGTTGTAAGGTAAAGAAACATTTCTAAACACCCTTACAGAAATATTAAGAAGATCAGTGGAGGCCAATTCAGAGATGTGTGTCCCCGGGCTGTCCGGATGTCCAGGTATCTGCACAACCTGGAGATGCATCCGATTCTGCTCCGATGGGAGTTAGATGGCCCCATAGGAGCAGAATCACAGCATACAGCTGGAGCATCCAGGACATGCCCCGATTCAGGCATCCCAGATGTCCTGACACTTACCCGACTAGCCCAGCCAGGCTCCTGCATGGAGACATGGTGCCTTGGTGTCATGTTGGCATGGCACCGTGGCTTCATGTAGGAGCTGAAATCCCTGGCTGACCCCAGACATACAGGGCTGACTTTGGAATCGTCCCTGAACGTCCAGGATCAGGTTTCAACATACTGCCCACCCTTGCACCACCTCCGGCCCACCCCCTCCCACCCACAAACAGAGCTCCCTACACATCTTGCCTGTATGTGCAGGGAGCTCTTTCAGTTGTATGCTGACAGCCCCAGCATTTATCGGGTCTAGACGTTCGGATCAGACATCCAGACCGCTAAACGCTGCTTGGAATCTATCCCATAGTGCTTATTTAGTCTATGCACCTATGTGTTTGTGCTAAAGGAACCAATCTATGGGACCTTAACAATTCCTAGGTTCCAAAAAATGGGACCGCTGATGCAGGGATAGTATGGGTGTGAGCAGGGAAAGGATTCCTTTTGGGTGAGAAATGGGGATCATATTTGTAGTCCTGTTACTTTATTCTTTATTCTTTATTTGCAGGACTTGATATACTGCCCTTGCCGAAGCGTTAGGGCAGTGTACAACAAAACATGTTAGTGGCTGTAGAAGAACAAGGGAAAAGGAAAAAGAACGCCAATAACAGACAGGAAAGGAAAGAAAGAAAGAAAAAAAAAAGAAGAAAGGGGAGTTGTGGACTAGGATAGAGGGAGGGCAGGTGAGGGGGCCTGGGTAACAGGCTGGGCAGGAATGGTCGCTAACTGAGTGGAAAGGAGTGCTCCTAGATTAGTGGCGACTGAGTACCCTACAGGGGAGGGTCAGACGGGGGAGGGTCAGAGCCATCGGCAGGTAGGGGAAGATCAAATGCCTGACAGAAAAGATGAGTCTTGAGGAGTGATTTAAAGCGTGGGAAGGAAGATTCAGTGCAAAGGGAGTGTGGGAGTGAGTTCCATAGGGCAGGACTGAGAAAGTAAAATGCGGAGTGTCGGGTGAGCTTGAGGTGGGCCTGGGAGGGAGGAGGAAGAAAAAGACGGTTACCATGTGCAGAGCAGAGGAGACGTGGGGCAGGTTGGAGGTAGATAGAATCAGCCAGGTATTGTGGGGTACTGGTATGTAGGACTTTATGGGTAATAGTGAGAAGTTTATAGACAAAACAGACTTTAATTGGAAGCCAATGTAGAGAAAATAGAGAGGGTGTGATATGGGCAGTGACAGGGGAAGAAGTAATCAGGCGGGCGGCGGCATTCTGGACTATCTGGCGACGACGGAGTTGGTGACAGGGGAGACCAGCAAAGATAGAGTTACAATAATCCAGACAAGTGATCACAAGAAACATGACAAGAGTAGTGACAGCAGAGGAAGAAAGAAAAGGCTGAATAGATCTGATTCTGCGGAGATGGAAAAAGCAGGAACACACCACAGAGGAGATGTGATGGTGGAAGGAAAGAGAGGAGTCCAGGGTGACTCCCAAATAGCAGAGGGTAGAAACAAGAGGAATGGGATGGACAGACATAGTAGGGGAAAGATCAGGAGGGGAGTTACGAAGAGAGCCAGATAACAGAGGACTTAGATGGATTAACATGAAGAAAATTCTGCGTGAACCAGGAGGCAATAAGATCAAAGCAATTGTTGAGGGGAGAGAGATCGGGTGCAGAAGCGGAGGTATGATAGACCAGGAGGATATCGTCGGCGTAGATATAGGCAGAGATTCAGGATTTTTGGATGAGCAGAGCGAGAGGGGCAAGAAAAACATTGAAGAGAAGGGGAGCGAGGATAGAACCCTGAGGTACACCACAATGTAATGGAAAGGAAGGTGAGACGTCAGAGCCCATGTGGACAGTGAAAGAGCGTGAGGAAAGAAAGGACTGAAACCACTGAAGAACAACACCAAAAATGCCTAGATCGGATAGGCATGAAAGAAGGGTGCGGTGATCAACAACATCGAAAGCAGCAGAGAGATCAAGGGATACCACCAGAGAAAGGTCACCTCAATCGTGAGAGCGATGGATCTCGGAAAGAAGTGCTAAGAGAATAGTCACGGTGCTGTGACCCAGCGCGGAACCCAGATTGGCGGGGGTGAAGAGAAAGGGTAGAATCGAGATGGGTAGAGAGCTGAGAAAAGACAAACTTTTGAAGGATTTTACCCCATGCAATTTTAGGTTCAAGGCACCTTTCAGGCAGAATCATTTTTTTGTGACTGAAAGTGAGAGTGCATGTGTGTGTGTGTGGTTTGAGAGGTGCACAAGGGGATCTGGCATGCTCATCTGCAATTCAGGGGGACATCAAAAGGCTGGCCAGTACTTGGACTATATGGATGACTGCAGCGTCACCAGGTACCAGTGTAATTGGGCAGTAAAACTCAAAGAAAGTTCACTATAGCTAAATGTCAAAACATATCACCATCAATGATAAGGGACCCTCAGAATAAGGACACTCAACAGGGAAAGCAGCACTACTGCATGCCCATAATGCCCATTTTTGTAGGACCAATAGAGTTGCTGTTGAGCTGGATGGCGATGACCGTGAAAGCAGTACATGAGTTGGAGACCTCAGATAACACCGATGAGGAGGAGAAGCCACTGCAGTTGCTGATGGTGGTTCAGTGAGCTGAAGAAGGACATTGTGTGGGGAGTAAAGGAGGAGCTTGACAAGATACGGCAAAAGCTGCGTACCACGGTGGAAGAACTGAGCAGTGCAATTAGTAACTTGGGCAAAAGAATTGTGGAGTCAGAGGCCTTGGTGGAAATACTCACAGAGGATGTAGAAATGCTTAAGCAGCATGTGACTGATACAGACAGAGTTCATGACGAAATGTTGAAAACGGAGGATCTTGAGAATTGCTCAAGAGAAACAACATCCATATCAGAGGGATACCTGAGCAAACTGAGTACCAGGATTGCAAATGTGTGGCAAGAGAGATCTTTCAGGCAGTGCTGAAAGAGGCGGGGGGCAAGTTAGCTGCAGTGGACCTTAAGACTGATAGAGCCCATAGGGCCCTGGGGCCCACATAGTCAGAGAGACCAAGAGACATTATGCTATGTATGAATGAATATGAAGTAAAGGAGACCTTGATGAGAATGGTGAGAACGAAGGAGAATGTTTGTTTGAATGAGCTCAAGGTACAGCTTTTTACAGATCTTGCTCCAGGGACTTTGCAAAGATGGAGGGCAATGCTGCCCATGACAAATATTCTGCAACATGAGCAACTGCAATACAAATGGTTGTACCAATTTGGCATAGTTTTCACCAAGAATGGAGTCTCCAAGAGAGCACTGTTATTGGAGGAGGCATCATAGGGCCTTAAGGAAATAGGGGTGGGTGGGCTGGAACTTCCGGGAAAGAAACCCAAGAGGCCTCAGGTTGGAGATGCAGAATGGCACAAGGTGAGCAAGAGAGAGTGGCACAAGGAAGTCAAGCGCTGATGGGCTGTTGGTGCAGGAGGAATTGATTAATTGGACTCTAGTGACCGATGGACTGCTTTAGGAATGGACTGGATAGTTAGCCTTATCAAGGTGCTGTTTCGTTGGTTAAACATTTGCTTGAAAATGGTGAGGGATGAGAACTGTGAGCATATCTACATGGAGTTCACTGGGGAATAGTGTTGGGATCTGTGGGAGTTACTTGTGTTATATTTGAAGCTAAAGGGGTTGTATGTTGCTGGGTATTGTGAGAAGGGAGAAGGGGGTGAAATGTATGATGTGAAGTGGATGGGGAGTGATTGGGTGGAGGGATGAGATGTGTATTGAGCATGAGAGGGTGTGTGTGGGGATGGAGGAGATGAGGTGGGGTGGATGTATGGAAGAAATGGTGAGTAGGGATTGGGCCAAACTTTATAAAGTGGGTTGGAGCCTTATATGAAAAGCCAAGGGCTTGGGTTAGAGTAAATGGGGGTAATCTGAGAGTTTTGAATTAGATCAGGTCACAAAGCAACAGTGCCCATTATCTCCCTTGCTCTTTGCAATGGTTATTGAACCATTAGCGCAAAGGGTGAGGGAGTGCTCTGATATAATGGGGACGCAAATTTGGAACTACTAGTATAAGATCGCACGGTTTCCTGATGTGTTATTCTAGTTAATGTTCATAACGTGTTCAATGTAACAAAACGTGTATATAGTTAACACAAGTTCCATGTAAAATATACAGATGTATATTGATTTTTGTTCAATGTGAACCGCCCCTGATCTCTGGAAGGGGCGGTATATAAAAAACTGTTAAATAAATAAATAAAAAATGTACTTCTCATGTTAACTAGGCCTCTAGTGTCTCTGTCGGTGCTCCTGAAGGAAATTGCCAACTATAGTAAATGAGCTACAAGATCAACTTAGATAAGACTGAAATATTGGAAATAAATATTGAGCATGATTTAGCTCAGTGGTTAAAGGAGAAATTCCCCTTTAAATGGGCAAGTGGACAGTTAAATACTTAGGGGTCCTGCTAAAGGAGGACTTGGATGGCTTGTTTTCTTTGAAATATGAGCCGCTGCAGAAGAATATTTTGTGGGCTCTAGCTCAGTGGGGTAAGCTCCCATTGACGTGACTGGGGTTTATTTCAGTAGTTAAGATGAATGTTCTGCCGTGACTGTTATATTTCTTTCTGGCACTGCTGGTGGAAGTGCCATCAGCCTTCTTGAGGGACGTGCAGGCCAGGGTTTTTGACTTTATCTGGAATAAGCAGCTACCCAGGTTCCAGAAAGGGGTATTGCAGAAGCAGAAGGAGGACAGGAGGATGGGGTGCAGATTTTGAGGGCTATAACCATACAATTCAAATGAGAGTGTTTTTTGAGTGACGAGGGGTGTCCAGGATCAAGTAGTGGGTGCATACTGAGCAGGAGATGTGGGGGGAGTGGTCACTGAGGGGTGCAGCATGGACGGTGGTGGATGGGAAAAAAACATGGGTATTACATATTTAGCTCTTACTTGGCAAATGTGGGTCAATCAGTGGAGGATCCTAATGGGGGAACAGAAATGCTCTACCTTCTCCCCGATTCAGGGACATCCTGCATTTAGTTCAGGATGTGAGAGGAAGGTTTGGGATTTGGGAAAGGAAGGGGCTGCAAATGCTGGGTCAGTTGATCACCTCGGGGGTGGGGGGGGGGTGTTAGTGAAGGAGTTTGCTAAGGTAAAGGAGCAATGGGAGTTGACAGAAGGAAACAGGTACTCATATGTTCAATTATGGCACTTCCTAACCAGTGTGCAAGTGTGGGAGAATTTGAGAAATGTGCAGACTGTGGTGGAGGAATTGTATAAAGGGGCCAAGGGGACGAGGGGTTGCTGCCTAAGATTTACATGATATTAGCAGCTGGATTTGACCGTGGGTCAAATCCCTTTGCTAGGTGGGAGGAGGACCTCGGGGGTGGGGATGATGATTGATGTGGGGGTATATTTGAGGCTACAGTCACGCTCTCGGTGGCAGTGAGCTTACTGGAAAATGCTTGTAAGGTCCTATGTAGAACATATTAAATGCCCTTGAAACTTGGGAAAACTTGAAACTTGGGTAAGGGAGAAAGCTTGGTTGCTTCTGGTTTATGGCTGCTGGGATGGAAGTGGTGTGTGGGTGGAAATCTCTGAA
Source organism: Ichthyophis bannanicus (assembly GCA_033557465.1). Lineage (NCBI taxonomy): Eukaryota > Metazoa > Chordata > Amphibia > Gymnophiona > Ichthyophiidae > Ichthyophis > Ichthyophis bannanicus. Next base: position 391,247,882 of record CM066032.1, read on the forward strand.
CATGCCCAAGCTGGTCAGTTTTAAGAGCAGGATGAGTGTGATATGTTGAATGTGTGAGTTCATGGAGTATCAAACACATACTGTTGCACATTTCCATGTGTGGGAACACTTCCTAAAGTGGGAACTGGGAGGACTGTAACTTGGTTGATTGGATGAGAGCCCATTTAAGAAGGGAGAGAGGGTGTGGGTTTGTGGTGTTGTTGGGGATGATGGGGGTTGAGGTTTTACTTGCCTTGCAATATAATTTACTCCATTCTAGGAGTATACTTACTGTATCATCATGACCCAGAGTTACAGGGGTTACTAAGCCTAAATGGTGTGGAGAGAGAAGGGGTGGAGGAGGGGAAGCGGGAAGAAGAAGGGTGGGGTGGGGGGTTATAGATTCTTATGTTGTTTGAAGGGCTATGATGCTTGTAACTTTTGATTGTCTGGTTTCAATAAAATGTAAATATTAAAAAAAAAGTGATTTGCCTTTAACAGCTCTGCTTGTAATCGCCCAGTTTCTATTCCAGGTAATACCATTGGAGGACAGGGACCCACTGGGACTCCATTATCTACAATTCTGTTTAATTTGCATTTTAACCATTTTGGTTAAAAAAATTGTTCAGCTGCCATTCCTGAGAGGGATGCAAGTTTTTGTACCGCTCTAGCCCCCCCACCCCCCAAGCACCAAGTACCAAGTACCAAGTACCAAGTACCAAGTCAGTCCGATCAGGTGACTGGCTCAATCAGGCCCAGAAAACAAATTTTTGTACTGCTCCAGCACCCTGCTCCCCTGGAAGTACTGAGCCAACACCAGTCATGTGACTGGCCTGATCAAGTTTGTTTACTTAGCTGCATTTATATCCTGTTTTTCACTGGGTCAAAGTGGTTGGGGGATACATTTAACACAAGAGGATATGAGACACATACACTAATACTTACAGGGAACATGGGCAATGGAGGGTTAAGTGGCTTGCCCAAGACCACAAGGAGCACCTGTGGGACTAGAAATCCCAGTCCTTCTGGCCAAAGGTTGCTGTTCTCTAGTGGGATTTGAACCACTGATCTTCTGGCCTGTGGCACCTTGCCCCAACCACTAGGCCACTCCTCCCTCTGTGAGGTAATTGACCTGGCTCCAATATATTTCTTACCATTGCGACATTACAATTGCTTACTTCTTTTTTTTAACTTCTTTATTTATATTTCCAACAAAATACAAATAAAAAAGGAAAACCAAATTACAGTAAATAAAAAAAATACACAATTCTTCTCTGTAACATAAAATCATAGCCCACCCCACCCTATCCCTCCCACTAACATGTGATCATCAGGGGGCATATAAACAACACAGCTGAAGGCTAACCATGCCTATAAGGGCTTTAGAGGATCACCACTCCACAGGAGGAGTGGCTCAGTGTTTGGGGCAGGTTACTTCAGGTCAGAGGACCAGGGGTTCAATTCCCACATGGGGACAAGTAACCTCAGGCCTAGAGGGACTGAGGTCTCTAGTCCCATGGCTGCTCCTTGTGGCCTTGGGCAAGCCCCTTAACCCTCCATTGCCTCAGGTACCCTTAGATTGTGAGACCTTTGGGGACAAGGGAATAAAAAGTTCCTGTTAGTATATACATGTAAACCACTCTGATGCATAAATAAAGGGCAGTATGTCAAATGCCTAAACCATAACCTAAGTGGCACAAGGATAGATTAACAACCCTTTATTATACCTCACTTTAGAAATATATTTCTGTAGGAGTTTCCACTTAAGAAGAGTGGAGGGTGTGAGGGTTTTGCCACATCGTGGCATTTGTTCATATTTGCAGCATAAGCACAAGCGGTTCCACCATTCATGCCAACTGAGCTCTGCAGCATGTTTCCATTTACAGATAACAAGATGTAGGGCCACTCCCAGCATGAAGTCCAGCAAAAACTGACAATCCCTCTGTCACCTGAGATGTCACCTGCTGATTGGAAGACGACCACAGAAGAAGAGAGAGTGGCCCGAAATCCCAGCACCTCCTGAATACGATTCCATACTGCACTCCAGTAAGACTGAATGCTAGGGCAATCATACACCACATGCCTCAAAGTGCCGACATCTCCCTGACAAGACCAACATTCATTCCCAGCTGCCTTATCCCATTTAGCAACCTTACTGTGTGCAAAAAAGTACAAAGCTTGTGAGACAGAGGCAGACTGGGGAACCCTATTTACTTTACCCCAAAATTTTGTCTAAGTTTCGGGAGAGAGGACTTCTCCAGTGTCATGTTCCCATATCCGTTGAACCCCAATGGCCTGAGAACTATTGTTCTGAGCCACTAGTTTATAATATTGGGAAGCCACCCCAGAGGTCATACATATAGAACTTATCTTATTCATTAACCCCTAATCGTCAGTCAATGAAGTAATATCTAACTGGGATTTTTCTATGCAATGTCTCAGCTGGATCCACTGGAAATATAGAGACTGAGGTAGATCAAATTCACTTTGCAAAATGGAAAAGGGTTTCCACTTGCCATCAAATATTAGTTGACCAACACTCCAAATGCCTTTGCTAAACCATTTTTGCCATGCAAATGAGCTTTGATTAATTTTAAAAAAAGGGACTATGCCAGAGGGGCATTGATTAATTCCGATAACGAATGAGACTCCTCCATGCTAACTAGTTACGCGACCCCCAGCGGTCGGCGTCCAACTTCTTAGAGGGACAAGTGGACTTCAGCCACACGAGATAAGGTCCATAAACCATTATTAAGAAGGGACCCAGGATATCAATGCTTGACCCAGTACAAACATTGTGGAACCTGTGTCTTTTGGGGAAACTGCTAAGTACGTATGACCTAGATTGACCACTTTTGGAAACAGGATACTGGGCTTGATGGACCTTGGTCTGACCCAGTATGGCATATCTTATGTTCTTATTTTGATAAGCAATCTTCCTTGGGAATTGCATTTGCTAACTGCTGAAAAGCCTTCTGAGTGTCCGATATGGTTCTATGAGACTTTAACCTCTTGATAGACACCATGCCAGGGAGAATATTCAAGGGGAGAGGAGCACAGTCTCTCTTCTATTTAAAGCCATATTGGCCGTATGCCTATGACCCCTTCCACCCATCGTGATCCTCATTTTAGCAAAAAAGCACAATGATATGCATAAAAGTCAGGGAAATTCACCCCTTCCTCCTTTTTAGATTTGAGTTTCCTAAGAGCAATTCTAGGCGGTTTATTATTCCATAGGAACTGGACCAGAATCTTTTCAATTTGACAGTATACTTTACTTGTGAGAAAGACAGGTAGCATCTCTAATATATAGTTCACTTTAGTAGTGATAGTCACTTTTATAGCTTCAAGACAACCCCACCAGGAAAGATAGACCGGCAACCACTTTGCTGTTATATTACGAACTGTAGTTAGGATATCTTCTTCATTGTGCTGTAGGGTTGCACTAAGTGGGTAACAATATTGAACTCCAAAATATTTCAACATCTTAGGTTCCCATACAAAGGGAAATTCCTCCATATCTGTTTTATGTGCTCTTGAGTTTAGGGGGAAGGCAACAGATTTTGACCAATTTATTTTATAGCCAGATAATCCTGAATATTTATCTATCAGTTCTAAAATACTCGGTATGGAGCTAGGTGTGGTGAAGAGCAATAGATCATCTGCATATAAGGAAAGTTTAATTTCCATGCCAGCAATAGATAAGAATATAAGAACATAAGATATGCCATACTGGGTCAGACCAAGGTCCATCAAGCACAGTATCCTGTTTCTAACAGTGGCCAATCTAGGTCATACATACCTAGCAGTTTCCCCAAAAGACACAGGTTCCACAATGCTTGTACTGGGTCAAGCATTGATATCCTGGGTCCCTTCTTAATAATGGTTTATGGACCTTTTCTCCAGGAACTTGTCCAAACCTTTTTTAAACCCAGCTACACTAACAGCCTTTACTACATCCTCCGGTAACAAATTCCAGAGTTTGATTACACGTTGAGTGAAAAAATATTTTCTTTTATTAGTCTTAAATAGTTTACCCTGTAGCTTCATTGTATGTTCCCTAGTCTTTTGCGAGGCTTTGCCTTATTAATAAGGCCAAAGGTTCCAAGGCCATATTAAAGAGAATGGGGGAAAGAGGGCAACCCTGCCGGGTACCCTGCCCTAGGAGAAACTCTCTAGACAGAATCGTATTCACAGAAATTTTCGCACTCGGTCTCGTATACATAAGTTTAATTAGATTGCAGAAACCTTCACTAAATCCAAACCATTTCAAGACAGCAAACAAAAAAGGCCACTCCAACTGGTCAAATGCTTTCTCCACGTCTAATGAGAGTCCCACAAGAGGGTCTTCTAATTCTTCTGCACCTTCTAGGACATGCCAAAGCACTCTGGCATTATCGGCTGTAGAACGTCCCTCAGTAAAGCAACATTAGTCTGGGTTTATCAAGGAAGGGATCAGTATGGAGAGACTCCTTGTGACAATGGACACAAAAATTTTATAGTCTACGTTTAACAACATAATTGGCCGATAATTGCTAACGAACTGAGGGTCCCTCCCAGGTTTTTCTAGGACAACAATGCTGGCAGAGGCAAACGCTCCAGTCTGTGTCATATTGGCTAGAAGAATTCCATAATATTGTTGTAGATATGGCCCTAAAGTTCTGGAAAAGGCTTTATAAAATTCAGCCAGCAGACCATCTGGTCCGGCAGCCTTGCCAGTTTTTGTAGAGTCAATAGCGTGGATGATTTCCATGATGGTTATCTGCTTGTCTAATCCCGCAACAGTTTCTTGATCTAACACTGACCTTTGGATATTCTTTAGCAAACTATCCAACTCCTTTGCAAAAATTCAATTTCTGGTGAGTATAGCTGGGCGTAGAATTGGCAAAAGGTCTCCGTAATGTCAGGAACCTTGACAATCAGTTGTTGCACCTGAGGACCCTTTAGAGCTGGAGGAGTGGCCTAGTGGTTGGGGCAAGGTACTTCAGGCCAGAAGGTCAGGGGTTCAAATCCCACTAGAGGACAGCAACCTTGGGTCAGAAGGACTGGGGTTTCTAGTCCCCCAGGTGCTCCTTGTGGTCTTGGGCAAGCCACTTAACCCTCCATAGCCCATGTTCACTGTAAAATAGTTATCTTCAAGTTATAATGCCCCATTCAATGTAATTTCAGTTTGTTCAATGTAAACCACACTGATGCAGAATAGCACAGTATATAAGAGAATATAAATAAACACACAAATATTCCTTATAACTCTTTAATGAGTTGGGTAGCAGCTGTTCAGCTCTATTACCCTCAAAGTAATATTGTCCTTTCTGCTCTTCTGTGAGGCCTCTGTGGTCAAAATCTAATTATATTTAAATCTAAGACATTGCAGTCTGATCAGAATATTAGGATCAGATTTATGGCCTAAAATACGTTCGCCCACTTTAATTTGTTTGTCAAATGTACTAAGTTCTGCTTTACACTGTTTAGCCTGCATTATAACAAAACTAGTAATAGAGGCTCATATACTAGCCTTAAAGCCTTCCCACCAAGCCCACCCCGAAGAATCTTGCGGTAGATTGAATTGAACGTACTCCTTTATGGCTACTAGAATGGTCTCCCGGAATTACTGACTGGTTAAAAGAGTCCTACCGAGAGTGAGGTTGATAGCTTGTTGAGTCAAGTAAAGTGAGAGAGATTGCAGAATGGTCTGAAATATGAGCTGCATGAATAGTAGTCTCACTAACTTTAGAACAATGTCCTTTGGAGACTAAGAAGAAATTTATACGTGATAATGAGTTATTAGGGGGAGAGAAAAAGGTAAATTCTTTATCTGTAGGGTGCTGCAGTCGCCAAATGTCTATCAGACCCAGGTCCTGCATTAAAGATACAAGAACTGGATGAGCCCTGGAAACCCTAACAGTTCTCACTGGACTCCTATCTATCAATGGATCTAGCATGAAGTTGAAGTCCTCTCCCACTATAGTCGTATATCTGTACACCTCCTGCGCCAAGGCTGCAATGGAGCAAAAAAAGGTAGGACAATCAATGTTCGGAGCATAGATGTTGATTAAGACCAACTCAGTGGATCCAATTTTAATGACAGCCATAATCCACCACCCATCAGTATCAGACCTAGTTTGAATAATGGTGGGGGATAGAGCTTTCCTTACTAAAATGGCTACTCCGTTTTTCTTATGCTGGGCAACAGCGAAAGCCACTAGAGAAAAGGGATTTGCCCCTAGTTTTAACAACTCCTTTGCATTCAAATGTGTTTCCTGCAACAGTAAGATGTCAGCACTTTCCTTCTTACCATATAGAAGAATCTTTTTCCTCTTAATGGGATTGATAATGTCCTTAACATTCAGTGAAACCTTCTTCAAGGAAGACATACTGATAAAATAGATCAAGTTGATTGTCAAATCTTGCAAAAAAAATACCCAATTGTGGCATATACTGTAGTTTTACATTGTAGAACAGCATCTTAAACGCCCTCAGAATACTAGCTGCACTTATAGCCCAACAAAGAAAGCCCAACAAAAGGAGATATAATTTGTCCCTAGCCCCTGTACATGATCGCCTATAATAAAAAAACATAATTCTGAGAACACCACATCAAACCCACCAACCTAAACCCAGGGAGGCTATGCAACCCACATAGTTAGCGGGTGAGCCCACCAGACAAGACAGTCATGGAGGGTAAACTGACCTACTACATTGTAGTTGTTGTTATGGAAGGACAGACTAGATAGGCCATGTGGTCTTTTTCTGTCATCATGTTTCTATGTTTCTATATCTTTGTTAGTGATATAGCGGAAGGGCTGTCGGGTAAGGTTTGCCTCTTTGCAGATGATACCAAAATCTGCAATAGAGTAGACACCCAGGAAGGTGCAGATAACATGAGGAGGGATCTAGCTAAGCTTGAAGAATGGTCTAGAATTTGGCAGCTGGGATTTAATGTTAAAAAATGTAAGGTCATGCATTTGGGCTGCAGCAATCCAAGGGAGCAATACAGTATAGAAGGTGAAGTACTTTTGTCCACTAAAGAAGAGCGGGACCTAGGTGTGGTTGTGTCTGATGATCTTAAAGTAGCTAAACAGGTAGAAAAGGCGACGGCAAAAGCTAGAAGGATGCTTGGGTGCATACGGAGAGGAATGGCTAGCAGAAAAAAGGAGGTGATAATGCCTCTGTATAAGTCTTTGGTGCGACCTCATTTGGAGTATGGTGTGCAATTCTGGAGACCGCACCTTCAAAAAGATGTGAACAGGATGGAGTCGGTGCAGAGGGTTGCTACTAAAATGATTAGTGGGCTTCATTATAAAGCATATGAGGACAGACATAAGGATCTTAATATGTACATCTTAGAGGAAAGGCGGGATAGAGGTGATATGATTGAGATGTTTAAATACCTCCGTGGCATAAATGTTCAGGGAGAGAGCCTCTTTCAATTGAAAGCAAGTTCTGCTACGAGGGGACATGGGATGAGGGTGAAGGGAGATAGATTCAGGAGTGATAAGCGGAAATATTTCTTTACAGAAAGAGTAGTGGATCCATGGAATAGTCTCCCAGTGGAGGTGGTAGAGATGAGGACAGTAACTGAATTTAAAAAAGCATGGGACCAACACAGAGGATCTCTAAAGGTAAAAAGTGGACTGTTGTAGTTGTTGTTATGGAAGGACAGACTATATAGGCCATGTGGTCTTTTTCTGTCATCATGTTTCTATGTTTCTATTCCCACTTCATAAAGTATCACGCTTCCTACTACATTCCCACTACATAAAGTATCACGCTTTCCCCACCTCCCACAGTAAAAGAAAGACAATGTACCTAAAACCCTAACTATCAATACTGCATGGCAGGACAGCACTTACCGAACAGTTTATGAGCTGAAAGACCCCGCCAAATGACTAGGGGCCCTTTTGCTTTCCCAAGGTCCAAATCTCACTTAATCATCATAGACAGCACAAAGAACATAGAACATAAAAGAAGAAATAGAGAGAAAAGAACAAAGAAAAGCCAAGGAAGGAAAGAAAGACAAGAAATAACATCTTGACCAGGAAGTACCCTGACCTTCCTTCAAAGAAAAACTGAATAAATGTCCTGATACATAATAGTACTGCATGATAAAATGTCACTTCTGTGTAAATAGAACTCCTTTACACGACCTTCTGACCAGTCCAATGCCATGATATTGAGTGCCAGCAATCTGCATCAAATAAAGCCGAGAAATAATTCACTGCATCACCGCTGCTTCCTTGTCTTCCAGAAATGCATGTAACTCTCCTGGATCATCAAAAGTCTTGGTCTGGTTGTGCAGTGTGACTCTCATGTGGGGCGGATAGGGCAGCCCAAAATGGGCCTGCAGCTGCAAAAAACGTGGGCGCAACAGCAGAAATCTTTTCCTATGATCCACTGTCGCCTTCGCAAAGTCTGGAAAGAACAGGAGTTTGTGTCCCTGGTATTCCAAATTTGAAAGTACTTTGGCAGCTCCCATTATTTGCGTTACTTGTTGAAAATGTAGAACTTTCAAAATGAATGGGCGTGGACGCTTACCTGCGTCCACGAGCTGAGTAGGCACTCTATGGACACATTCGATCTCAAATGGCATAACAAACTGCAACTTCAACATACCCGGAATCATGGCCTGCAGGAAGGACACAATGTCAGGACCCTCTGCATCCTCAGGCACTCCTAATATTCTTATGTTGTTTCTTCTTGAACGGTTATTGCTGTCTTCCACCTCTCTCTGTAGTGACTGTATCAGTTTGGCCTGCTTCTCAATGGCCTTAAGCCTTTCCCCATGTGATGCCACATCACCCTCCACCTTCTCCAAACAAGCCATAATGGCCTCCATGGAAGTTCTCAAAGCATTAATATCTTATTGCATTGCACACAGTGACTCACCATTGGACTTGACCAGGTCTTTGACTACCCAAATCTCCGCCAGGAGCTCCTGCAAAGTCTCAGGACAGTCTCGGATAACCGCCATCTTGTGAGGAGAGAGATGTTCCGTTTTGGTTCTCTTTGCACTGGCATTTTGAGGAACTTGGTAATCCAGCCACTTCGGTTTGGGACCTGACATATCCGGGATCAAATAATAATCAAGTAGGTGGGAACTTTTTGATTAAAGACAACAGAAGTCAGGATTCTTGCCAATTGCCCTCTGGAGCTCAGCTCTTACATGTCCATCTTGACCAATAACCAGGCTCCACGCCCCTACAATTGCTTACTTCTATCTCTGATCTGCTGTGGTTTTTGACTGTGTTCCCTTTATTGTGTCTCCCCAGAAAGCAAGTTTTTATACTACACCATTACTCTGAAAGCACCAAACCAGCCTGATCAGTATATATCTTACCATAGCAGTCCTGCTTCTTGGGGTGACTCTGTGGCGCTTCCATGCATTAGCCAAGGTCACTTCTTTCAATCACTGCATTTCCCCCCCCCCCACCCCCCCACCCCCCACCTGGAGGCAGCCTTTTTGGACCATCTCTGCTCCTGCTTCTACTAATACTCTTCAACCTTCCCCATGGGGTGAGAGGGCATCAGTCTCAGTGTGCCATCCTGCTGCACAGGAACTGATGCCCTCTCACCCCATGTGTCTCTTCTCCCATCCAGAACCTCAAATTGTAAGCAACTTGTTTCCATGTACACTTGATCCTACTCTCTCGCGCGACCCAAATACCACTTCCCAGTTCTCATTCCAATTATCTCTCCTGAACTGAAGATCTCTTAGAGCAATAACTGCATTAATCACAGATTTAACAGCTCAACACCCTCCTAGACTGTCTTTTCCTCACAGAAACTTGGCTGAAAGAGGTGCTGTCTCTTTATGGATTACTCAACCTTCTTAACACCACATGTGGGTTGCATCTTAAAATGTAAATGTTCGCATTTAGAACTAAACCCAAGGCACAAATAAGGACCTGTTTGAAGGGGAAGCTATAAAGGACCAGGTCTTCTCTCAGATCACTTCCTCCAATCTCAGTCTCTCTCCTGATTACCCCAACACCTCTGATCCCTTCCCCTACTCACCCAACCCCCAAGGCATCCAGCCCTCCCTGATCTGAATCTCCCTCAGGATTAAGCCCCTCCACCAACCCTCCTTGGCAACGAGGAAGCCCCCAAGGCCATCCTTGGCAGACTCCAACCCCCCACCCACTGATCCCCATCCCTGGTCTTACCAAGGTCCCCGGTGTCTAGTGGAGGAGGAGATCTGTCCATGTGTTCCTGATCCTTTAGTTCTAGGTTTCAAAATGGTGTTCATGACCACCAACTGTAATCTCACATGTAAATGGTCTCTTGTAGAATTAGATAGGGCATTAAAGCATGCTCAGTTCATCCTAACATGTACTTGTACTGTAGCAGCAGAGCGCAGACAAACCAATAATACCAGGAGTCTGTTCAGAAGGTCCAAATCATTTATTTGTGCACAAGTCTCAAGCAAAGTCAATTTCAAAATGGCTGAGCAATGTTCTCTGGCAGTACAACAACTTTTATAGACTTTTGCTCCATTCTAGGTATAGAAAAACATTTCATTGGTCCCGGTAACCTCCCGTACCCCTTCTATTGGTCCCGGTACTGATATGATTATCCAATTATGTTCTTTGAGTGGGCTCAGCACCTGCTTACCCCCCCCCTCTAGTCCCTATTACAATGGCCAGTTCACCAACTTGTTACTTTCCTTCTTTCAAGGCCATTGAGCTAGTTTGTACGTGTAGAGAAGCAGGGCTCTGTAAGTTCTCTGTCAGCAGTTTTAAACATATTTCTCTGTATTTTTCCATCTATTCTGCTTGTCTAAGCTAAATCAATGCTTGTACTGAGTTCTAATTCTACAGCAGCATATTGGGGGATGTGCAATTCCTATGGGCCTCTCTACAGACTTCATTTACAGGTCAAGCTAGTTAGGCTTGCTTGCTTATGTCAGACACTGTGGATCACAGGCCTTCACCTGCCACATTCCCCCCTTTGATTAATCTCACCCTATTACTTAATAAGGTGTGAGAATTAAATCACTTCAAAATAGTTATATCATGGTCAGAGGATTCTGACTATATGCAGGAGGTTTAGGTTGATATAAGGCCATAATCTTAGTTGCGGTCTTCTGCTCTACTGTACTTTCAATAGCACTATGAATAGAACGCATACAACATGGGATTATACATGGTAACAGTAAAATAACAGCAATAATTATTAGTACTAATATAAGGAAAGTTTTAAGTCCTCCCAGCCATGAGAAAAGGTTAGCAAACCAGTTAGGAAACTTTAGTGAGTGCCAAGTCTGTACTGGCACATAAGCATGTTTTCGCATATCTTCAGCAAGTTCTTCAACTACTTGACCCTTATCATCTATTTTCAAACAACAATTGGTTAAATTCAGCTTACCACATACTCCTCCTTCAGCTGCTAACAAATAATCAAGTGCTAAGCGATTCTGATATATAGCAGTGCGCATTTGAGTACTTTGTCTAGATAAAAGCGTAAGAGCTTGGCTAGTTTCATTGGTTATTATTTCAACTACTGCTTGTAAGCGAATAATACGATTAATCATCTAGACTGTGGTTCGATAGCCCCACATACCATCATCATTCCAAGTGGCAGGCCCATAATATTCAATGATTCTTTCTGGCGGCCAATCATCACCCTTCCACTTCTCCCACTTGCCTACTTGGAGGGGTGCTCTCTTCTGTCTCAGTGCTCTTTTGTGTCTGTGAGTAGAGTATACTGGGTATCCTAATTGTTCTCCATGTTCTGTGGGTAGGAGAAAGAAAGAAGGTCTGATGGTCCCTAAGACACATGCTCCTCCCCAATGTGGTGGGAATCGGGCATACGCTCGGTTTCCACAGATCCAATACAGGCCAGGTGGGGCTTGCCAAGCATGGGATTTGGCGAGATTTGTCCATAAATGAGAAAGCTCAGGAAATCTAGCTAATGGGTTAGGTGGTTTATTTATTTATTTATTTATTACAGGCTCTTATATACCGCTCTATTCAGCATCAGCGCGGTTCACAATATAACAACAGACCAGAACAACAAACTGTTTGGTTTTACAGAGAACAAGGTCAGAGAACTTGGATAAAACATGGGACGGCATTTCTGCAACTATTTACATGAAATAGTAATGCAACTATTTACTATTTACTATTTAATTCCTGACCACCAAGACGTCTTTTTGGTAGTGTCATTATAGAACTTCTGGCTAAGACAGACCAGCTGTCCTACCTGTTGGGTAAACTGAGGTCCAGTTCTGGCATAGCAAAGACGTCCAACAATTGAGTGCGCTAACACCCATTCGCTAGTAGTCTTGTGTAATTCAGTCTGATTGTAAGTCAGAGAATAATTTAATTCTTGGGCCTCCCATGGCCACTGGTCACCCATCTGGGTTCCGCCACAGAAATAACAATTTGAGATTTTAAGACTAGATACTACTACTTCAACAGAGGTGTGAAGATTGGTGGAAGACTCATCAACAACCTTCGCTATGCTGATGATACCACATTACTGGCAGAAAGTGAAGATGATCTGAAACATTTGCTTCTCACAATCAAAGAACATAGTCTCAAAATGGGCCTGCACCTTAATGTAAAGAAGACAAAGATCATGACAACTGGCATAATCAACAGGTTCATCGTTGAAGGAGAAGAAATTGAAATCGTGAACAACTTTAACCTACTTGGATCAACTATCAATAAAGAAGCAACAAGCAGTCAAGAAATCAGACGACGCATTGCTCTTTGCAGAATGGCTATGAAAGACCTAGATAAGATTCTCAAGAGCAGAGATGTCTCTCTCCATACAAAGATTGGACTTGTTCAAGCCATGGTATTTTCAATAACATCATATGGATGTGAAAGCTGGACAGTGAAAAAGACAGACAGGAAGAAAATTGATGCCTTTGAATTATGGTGCTGGCGGCGAATACTGTGTATACCATGGACTGCCCGAAGAACAAACCAGTCGGTACTAGAGGAGATCAAACCTAAGCTTTCTTTAGAAGCTCAGATGACAAGACTTCGACTTTCATACTTCGGACACATCATGCGAAGAGAGAGATCATTAGAGAAAGACATCATGCTTGGAAAGATAGAAGGTCAACGCAAAAGAGGAAAGCCAGCAATGAGATGGATCGCTACAATAACAGCAGCTACGGGTACCAGTCTGTCAACAATGAGCCGCCTGACTGAAGACCGAACACAATTTAGGATAGCTATCCAGAGGGTCGCCATGAGTCGACTCCGACTCGACGGCACTTAACAACAACAACTACTGCTCCAGCTAATTCTAAGAATAAATTCTGAGAAGGATGAGGGATCTCAAACTTATTTACATGCATGGCCTCATAGAAAGTGTTATGGATGTGATATTTAGATGACCTGTGGGCTTGGGTATTCAATCTTATATACACAATGGTTCCTGGATCTGATCCGGAACCTGCGATACATAAACCAAACTTGTATCCTTGTTTCCATACATTAGGATTACGTATCCGTAATTGTAAAGGGTTACAGGCACTTTTCTTACATTTGTCATCTGATTTAGACTTAGTTAAAGTGGCCACTCGATTATCTATAGCTTCTTCTACTATACCAGCATTCCATGTAGCATAAAAGACGCATTCCCAATTTGGGCAATAGTAATCTGCTGCTGTTGCAGTACTATATGAACCCTTCTTACCTGTACACTTCCCCCATCTTGTGGCACCTTCTGGGCACATATACTTATGATCATTGCGGTATGCTTTTTCCCAGGTACCACATTTAGAGCGACTATCTCTGTTTATAACATCACATGCATCAAAATTCAAAACAGCAGGTTTACTAGGATCTTTAAGTGGTTGTGTGGCATTGATTAAAGGTCCATCTGCATCCTTCCATCGTATTTCCAACGTGTAATAGGATGGATTCTGATGCGGATTATAGCATACTCTAGATTTACCTTTAGTGCAAACATTTAGTTCAGTGGTGTTATAAATACACCGAGTCACTTTACCAGTGCAGGTATAATAAGAATGGTAAATCAAAGTCTGAGTTACTTTCAGTCCAGTTCGAGTAGAAGTAATGCAAGCAGTGCATGGAGGTAAGGCATGAGTCAGTTCAAAGCCTCCAAAACAGGCAACCAGGGCAAAGCAAAGGTAAAGATACATGTTGACTGGAGTTCTTCTGAATCCTCAGCTTGCAGATCTTGACCACGACGTTCTTTTCTTCGTCCCGTTTGCTAATAAAGCAATTCAACGGGTGCTGAGTGTTGATTGAAGATCCTCAAGTTGTCCATCACACATTAACCAACTTAGCAATTTCAGTTGGCTTCTGAAGTATGGTTAATCAATGTAGCATCAAAGTAGTGTGTAAAATCACACACATGAGGTTCCTTGAAACAAACTCTTGCTGTATGGAAAACAGCAATCCTCTTCGAAAGACTTGGCTACTGCAGGGCACTGTGACCAATTGTCTAAGCTGCTGGTTGCCGTCTCAGAGTAACTCACAAAGGTGCATCAGGATGCTGTTCTGCTGTCCACTGCTCAGGTTCGGGATCAGCTGCGGGCTTGACTCTGCTGTGGTGGATCCAGGAATCGATTTCTGCTACCTTTACTGCAGTTGGGGTAGACAGGATGACGGTGTATGGTCCCTTCCAATGGGGTTCCAACGGTGTCTTCTTCCAATCTTTGATCCACACCGAGGTACCAGGCTGGTAGGGATGCAAGGGTTCTGTCAAGTTGATAGGCAACTGGTCTTGGATCCACGCATGAAGGGTCTGAAGAACAAAACTAAGAGCTAGGAGTTCTTGCCTGGTTATTTCTGAACCAATTTGGGCTAGACTTCCTCTAATTCCCTGCACTATTGGTGGAGGTTTACCATACAGAACTTCAAAAGGGGAAAAGCCTGTTGACTTCACAGGAGCTGAGCGTATTCTGAATAAAGCTATTGGGAGCACTTGGGGCCACTTCAGGCGTGTCTCCTGACAGAGCTTAGACATTTGGGCTTTTAGGGTACGATTCATTCGCTCAACTTTCCCTGAACTCTGGGGTCTGTATGCAGTGTGAAGCTTCCATTGTATCTGCAAAGCTTTTGCTAACTGTTGAGTAATCTGAGAAACAAATGAGGGCCCATTGTCTGACCCTATTACTGCTGGTATCCCAAACCTAGGAACAATCTCTCTCAGTAAGACTTTAGTGACTTCTCGAGCTTTTTCAGTTCTGGTTGGGAAGGCTTCTACCCACCCAGAGAAAGTACAAACATACTAATAGGTAGTGATATCCATTGGCTTTTGGCATATCAGTAAAATCAATTTGCAGGTGGTGCATGGGGGTTACACCTCCTGACTGAACTCGGGGTGGTAGTGTGGGACCTTGCTTGGCATTATTTTTGGCACAAATTAAACACTGGCGTGCCACTGAAGCTGATAGGGCTGCTAACATGGTAAGGCAGAAATGTGGTCTGAGTGCTCTTTCCATAGCACTTTTTCCATAGTGGGTGGCTTCGTGGAACGCTTTGACAAAGGCTGGACCTAACACTTCGGGAATTACTATTCATCCTGGGGGTTGACTACCCTCTGCTGGTGGCAGCTCAATCCACCCATCTTTCAGTACTCAATCTTCTTTGTTACAGTAGTAATCTAATTCTTTGGTGGTATATCGTGGTGTCCATAAGTTTAAGGGTACTGGAAACAATGCTGCCTGCATCGGCATAGCTTGTGGTGTAATTTGTCCTGTCATAGCTGCCTGTCGTGCTGAGGCATCTGCAAACCTATTTCCTCGGGCAACTTCTCCTTTTCCTGCTTGATGTCCTCTGCAATGCATGACAGCTACACGAGTTGGGGCCCATACTGCATCAAGTAACATCAGTATCTCGGGGCCATACTTGACTGATTTTCCTCCGGACGTGATGAGTCCTCGTTTTTTATAGAGAGCTCCATGGGCATGTAAGGTAGTGAAGGCATATTTAGAGTCTGTATATACATTTAGCACCAGTTTGGCACCTATCAGTAGTGCTCGAGTAAGTGCTATCAATTCTGCTTTCTGGGCTGATGTACCTGAGGCTAGAGCTGATGACTCAACGACTTCATGTTGAGTGACTACTGCATATCCGGCGCAGCGTCGTCCATTGATGATGAGACTGCTTCCATCTACGTAATGAACTTGGTCTGGATTGTCTATGGGCACATCTGTCAGGTCAGGTCGGCTGGAGAATACAGTGTCCATGACTTCTATACAATCATGTTCTGGGAGTTCTTCACTAACAGGTATCAATGTGGCTGGATTCAAAGCATGGCTCACTTCCAGTTGTATCTGTGGGTTTTCACATAACATGCTCTGATATTTCAACATTCGGGAATTGGTGAGCCAATGATTTGCTTTCTGTTCCATAAGGGCAAGGACTGCATGTGGCACAGTGACTCGTAGATTCTGTCCTAGTGTGAGCTTATCTGCTTCACTCACTAACAATGCTGTAGCTGCGACTGCTCTCAGGCAAGGTGGCCATCCTTTGGCCACAGTGTCCAATTGTTTCGATAGGTATGCTTCAGGTCGCTCCCAATTTCCCAATTTCTGAGTCAACATGCCTAAGGCATTTCCTTGTGCTTCATGTACAAACAAGTGGAAAGGCTTGTGAACATCTGGTAGTCCAAGGGCTGGTGATGACATCAATTCTTCCTTTAACGTCTTGAAGGCTGTATCCTGCTCAGGTCCCCACTCCAGTGGTGACTTTTCTTCTCCTTTTGTGGCTTCATACAGTGGCTTGGCAATTTGGGCAAAGTTGGGAATCCAGATTCGGCAATATCCTGCCGCTCCCAGAAAGGCTCTGACTTGCTTTCTGTTAGTTGGGGTTGGAATTCTGCATACTGCTTCTTTTCTCTCTCTGCCTAATTTTCGGCTTCCTTGGGTTATATGAAAGCCCAAGTATTTCACTTCTTTTTGGCATAGTTGTGCTTTTGCTCTGGAAACTTTGTATCCAGCTTCATCTAGTAACTGCAAGAGGTCTTTGGTAGCTTGTATACATTCACTTTCTGATACAGCAGCTATCAGCAGATCGTCCACGTATTGGAGAAGCACTCTCTTCCCCGGAGCCACTGGATAGCTTGAAAGGTCTTGATTCAGTGCAGCACTAAAGATGGTAGGCGAATTCTTGAATCCTTGGGGTAATCGTGTCCAAGTAAGTTGGCCCCCTCTTCCAGAGATAGGGTCCTGCCATTCAAATGCAAACAATATCTGACTTACGGGGGCTAATCTTATGCAAAAGAATGCATCTTTTAAATCTAGTACAGTAAAGTGGGTAGCTTCAGCAGGTATCAGTCCTAGAAGAGTGTAAGGATTGGGTACAACTGGATGTATAGTTTCAACTGCTTCATTCACTCTTCTTAGATCTTGCACCGGGCGGTAGTCATCTGTTCCAGGCTTTTTCACTGGCAGAAGTGGAGTGTTCCATGGGGATTGACATACTTTTAGTAGGCCATGTTCTAGTAGTCTTTGCAAGTGGCGGTGGATGCCTTCAATTGCAGCTCTTGGGAGAGGGTACTGTTTAACATGTACTGGTGTAGCACTAGGCTTGAGAGTTACAATTACTGGAGCTATATGTTTGGCTAGGCCTGGAGGACTGCCTTCTGCCCATACTCCAGGTGGGGCATCAATACTTTTCAAAGTTTGTTCAAAATAGGTGTCTTGAACAGCATCATCACTGTAATATCTCCATTCTTCTTCTCGGGGAACTGTAAGCAGCATCATTCCTGCTGGTTTGGCTTGAGAATTTACTATCATTTGCATTTCTCCTCTTTCAGTGAAGGATATTTGGGCTTGTAGTTTGGCTAACATATCTCGTCCCAGTAGTGGCACTGGACATTCAGGCATATAAAGGAATTGATGAGTTATTTGTTGTCCTCCTAGACTGCATATGCGATTCTGAAGAAAAGGTTTTGTAGCTTTGGCACCAGTTGCTCCTACAATGGTGACTGCTTTTATAGAAAATGGGGCTATCTTCTTGTCTACTACTGAATGTTCTGCTCCAGTATCAACCATAAAGTTCATAACTTGGTCTCCTATTTGTATTCCGACCATAGGCTCCTGGAGACCTAAAGCAAATTCGGAGCCCGGTCTGTCCTAATCCACGTCATCTTCATCATGGGCTGTCGTAGCCAATGCTTGTATGGCTTCTCCTCTTTCACGCTGGTATTGCTCTCGATTGGCTCCTCCGCGGTTCCGGGGACGGCCTCGTCTTTCTTCTCTCCATTGATGATTGGTTTCGTCATCTTGATGGGCGTCTTCGAGTTGCGGGCATGCATCTCTCCAATGTCCTTCCTCCCTACAGTAGGCGCATTGGTTTACGCCTAGCTGGGGCCGGCCTCCGCCTTGGCCCCGCCCCCGTCCTCTGCTCCGTCGACTAGGGATGCCTCCCCTTTTCTGTTCAACTATGGCCGCAGCCAAAAAATCAGCTTTCTTCTTCATCTTTCGATCACATTCTCTCTGCCTTTCATTATCACGATTCACATACACTTTATGAGCGACTTCCAATAACTGAGTTCCATTCATGCCCGCAAACCCTTCTAATTTCTGTAATTTATGTTTAATGTCTGGTTGAGACTGATTTACAAAAGCAGAATTCACCATGCATAAACTTCCTGGTGCATCGGGATCATAGGGAGTATACATTCTATATGCTTCAGTTAATCTTTCATAAAACACTGCTGGGCTCTCATCTATGCCTTGGGTAACTTCAGTAACTTTGGAAAGATTCATAGCTTTCTGGCCCCCCCTTTTCAGGCCTTGTATAAAGCCTTGTCGAAAACGGGCTAGGGCTCTGGATCCTCTTTCTGTATTTGGATCCCATCGGGGGTCTTCATTCGGGAATTCTCTTTGGGCCGCTTCCTGATTATCTATTCTTTCCGCCCCTGCTTCTGGAGCTACAGGGTTATCCGCTAGCCAATCTATAGCAGCTTTTCTAATTCGTGTCCGCTCCTCTGTAGTAAATAAGGTGGACAGAAGCTGGCGGCAATCTGCCCATGTTGGTTGGTGGGTTTCCATAATAGTATTCACTAATTCTGTAAGTTCTTGGGGCTTATTGGTATAGGAGGCATAATGTGTCCTCCAGTTTAACAAATCCGTGGTAGAGAAGGGGACATACACATAATTTAGGGGTCCCGCCACCACCTCATTATCTTCATTTCTTATGGGTATTCCCGGGACTTGCCGTAAAGGCATCATCTTGGCAGTAGATGTCTTTTGGGATCTGAGAGATATCTTTGTAACTGTCCTATCAGGAGTTATTTTCTACTTCTCTACGTGCTTTACTTTAGATTTACTTTTCACTGGCGAGCTAACACTGGCAGTCACTTTTACACTGTCAGTATCACTCGGGGAATTTTCAGCTTCTTCCTTCTCTGTTTCTGTATCTGATTCTCCTTTTTCTGTCTCGGTGGAATCATCTTCTTCAATTAAAGGGAGCTCATCTACCTGCTCTTTAGGTAATGACTCAGGGGTTGGGTCCCGTTCCTGCTGTCTCCGGGGCTCTGGGGCAGGACGTGGGGTTACTCTCACTGGGCGCTGAGTTTGGGGCTGTTGGGTAATCATTTCTGGGGAATCAGGATCTACCAGGATGGGTTTCTTCCTGGATTTCTCACCTTTCCCTTTCTTTCTAGGCTGTTCTAATTTCTGACTATAATCTGTCTTTGCTAACATTATTCTGCACTGTTCTTCATAACAGCGCTTCGCCCAAGGGGGCGGATCTTCACAAATACTTAACCAGGAATCTATATAGGGGTACTGATCGGGATGCGCTATTCTCACTCTACGGTGCACTAACTGAATAATTCCTACATTAAAGGTTCCCTCTCGGGGCCAGGTAGGGTTTAGATTGGGCCACTCCCTAGTACACAAAATCTGTAAACGGGCTGCAGTCATTTTAATACCATAGTCTCCAGAATATCCTTCTTTAAAATGTGCGATCATACATTCTAATGGAGTGTTCCTAGTAGACCCCACCCCTCCCATTTCGATGTGTGCGCGCAACAACAGACAAAAGGGAAAAGGAGGGCGGACCGTGGGTAAGGGGTCCTCATGGCCCTAGAAACATTTAAGGAGAACAAATAACAAGACAAGACGACAGTCGCTTCCCCCTTTTTGCGACCTGAACGCGGTCGCCCGGTCAGGAAATGCGCTACTCAGGGGTCCGCCTTCGCTTGGTCTGTGCTGCCAGACCTCTCATTCACACTTCATTCATACAATCATGCTAGCAACGTATCCCAGAATGCATTTATTTCTATCTATTCTGACTAGTCTTGTTCAAATTCCAAAATACAAGAAGACGGGGGTTTCGCCCTGCGAATACCCATGCGGGGTTACTCGGCCCGTCTTTGAAAGGTGATCAAGCTCTCTTACCAATTTCCAAGTTCCAAGTTCAAATGGCAGCACTGCTCTTTCTTATCTGTCTAGACATAACAAATCAAAACTTTACTCACCGGATCCGGTCCTCAAACTTCCCAAGCAGGCGCATGAGTTGGACCTCAGACTCCCCTCACTCGGGTTCGAGGTGTTGGCTCCAGCCGGGTCCGGCACCCGCCGAGGTCCGACCAGCTCCCTCCGATGCAAGGGACCGGCGGTGCCAGGGAGCAGCCCCCGTCGGAAGGGCATGATCCCGGCAGGACCAAACCTGTAGAGGCGGAAAGTCGTGGTATATTGCCCTATATACACTTTGATTCCACAACTTCCCGGCCAACGCACCAAGAATATGTAGCAGCAGAGCGCAGACAAACCAATAATACCAGGAGTCTGTTCAGAAGGTCCAAATCATTTATTTGTGCACAAGTCTCAAGCAAAGTCAATTTCAAAATGGCTGAGCAATGTTCTCTGGCAATACAACAACTTTTATAGACTTTTGCTCCATTCTAGGTATAGAAAAACATTTCATTGGTCCCAGTAACCTCCCGTACCTCCCGTACCCCTTCTATTGGTCCCGGTACTGATATGATTATCCAATTATGTTCTTTGAGTGGGCTCAGCACCTGCTTACCCCCCTCTAGTCCCTATTACAATGGCCAGTTCACCAACTTGTTACTTTCCTTCTTTCAAGGCCATTGAGCTAGTTTGTACGTGTAGGGAAGCAGGGCTCTGTAAGTTCTCTGTCAGCAGTTTTAAACATATTTCTCTGTATTTTTCCATCTATTCTGCTTGTCTAAGCTAAATCAATGCTTGTACTGAGTTCTAATTCTACAGCAGTATATTGGGGATGTGCAATTCCTATGGGCCTCTCTACAGACTTCATTTACAGGTCAAGCTAGTTAGGCTTGCTTTCTTATGTCAGACACTGTGGATCACAGGCCTTCACCTGCCACAGTACAGTACAGTACATTACAGTAGGTATGCACAGGGCTGGAGTTTGGGCTGGGCATGGGCAGAGTCATGATTTACGTGTCTATTTTATAAAATATCACGTATGTGCATAAAATATATGCTAATATTTCCATCTGCTCTCAAGCAGGCATAATGTCTGGCCCTGGAAAATAGGCACTATTGCTGCTGGATTTGCATTAATAGTTTATAAAATCATATAGGCTTCTATGTGCCTTTATAAAAGACAGCAAAAATTGTCACCTTCCAGCTCACTTAACCAAGGTACCCTGTCATAAATTTATCTACTTATATGCCTATATATTTTGTGTCATATCATTTTATATTATACTCTACTTTGTATTTCCTTTTGTCAGAATGGGCAGATTGTAAATACTAGAATTAAATGTAATTAATTACTATGCTGTTTTTTATCCAGCTGCATTTTTGAGGTAGGCACCCTAAAACCATTGTGATGACCTCAGAAGTTGTACTTTTATAAATGGCTTAGTTCTAGAATTGGGTTGAAAATTCTAGAGTTGTCTATATAGGCAGTGTTTTCTCAAACATCTTGGAGAATAATTAGTGCAAAATGCTAAAGTAATGAAAAAAAAAAGATATCAATATCAAGTACTCATATACAGTTAACATTTTTTTGTGGTTGCCTCAGCAAAAATGAATAGAATTAATATGTGTGAATTCTGCCTTCAGTTTTATTCATCACACAAAGCTTTCATTAAAGGTAGAGGTATCAGCAGATGTTCTTGTCTATGCCCATGGCAAGGGTTTAGAGACACTGACAAAGCATATAAAAACAGGGCTGCATCAAAGCAAGACCAATGTAGTAATTAACGTGAAACCAGAACATGTAAAAAAGTAAAGTGAAAGATTCTGCCACAAGAACAGTGCTTTGATCATCTTCCAACCTATCTAAGACCGTGTTAATAGGGTAATGATGTTTTGCAGGCTAATAACTCCAATGCCAGTGAGGCATGTGTTTGTAGCTTTAACACCTACAGAAATGACAAACTGGCAAAGGATTGAAAAGTAGCTGATATAAAAACAAGTTTTAAAAAACCCTTAGGTTTTGGTCCAAAATACATCTTAAAAACAGTGCTCTAAGGAGGACAGTGACGTGTTGATAAGTTGATGAGTCTACCTCAAATATAACATAGAATGGGAAATATTTTCAATTTTGGATTTACATTCATCTTTAGCACCAACCATGATTTACATACAATATAAAGACATTATTAGCAAATGCTGGACAACTGTTTTGCACAAGTCTTACAGTATAAGGCTCCCATCAGAACAGAAAACATGTAATAGTGATATTGCCATATGTTAAATGAGCAAAACTTGAAATGTTATTTATTTTTAAATTGAAAGGTTATGGCTGTAATAAAAGGGATGAACGGCAATGTTTCTAATTGAACAGTAAGGCCTCATTCCTGTTAAGTCAGTCCTTGCATCTGTCTTTTTAATTATTTCATTATCATTTTATATTGCAGCTCACAATGAAATGACCATTTGTGTTTAAGTGAAAGCTAATTATTAGGACTGAATTATTGTGCAGTTTATTGATCCCTATGGTAGATTAAGGGCTTTAAGTTTGTCTAGACAGAATAGTTAACAAAATGACAAAAGGAAACATATAAGACCCTTGGGAGGAATCCCTATGCTCCATAAGCAATTAATGCCTGCCAGGTAATGGAATTTAAGTTTATACTAAATCCAGCAGTGCTTTGACATTTCAACTGCCTTATAAACACATTAGGCTAATGAATAAAGACTTATGAATTGTGTTTATGCACAAGCAGGAACAGTTGCAAATCTGTGCTATTTTTAGCCTACCACTGATCAAAAGAAAAATAGATAATTTCTCTGAGAATTTGATGAAAAATGAAATGTGCCCTGTGTAGTGTTTATCTCTCTTCATTCTGTTCAGGCTTGATGGATGTGTATTAACAATTTCCATTTCCCCAAGAACACTAATCTCCCTTATGGATGTGAAAAATATGCAGCGATAAACCAGGAAAAAAAATACAGTACTGCTGAGTAAGAAGCCAAACAAGTCATTCATCTCAATCCAATACTGGGCAAGTTTAAAAGCAATCTGTCATTATCTTGATGAGCAGACCACAGCTTGTGCTAACTATCCAACCCTTTGCTGTTATTTCTAAGAGCATGTCCTTGAATGGACTATGAGGAGATCGGCCAAAGTTGATTTACAGTGCCCACAGTACTGATGTGATATACTTCACAGAGAAGGGCCGTTTTTCAAGAGTTTCCTGCACAACAGCCAACCACATTGATTTTTGTAAGGATACATCATAGCTTTTTATCATGCATTATAGTGCTTTTTCTCCAGAACAAACACTTATATGCTAAGAGTGGCACAAGACAAATGCTGCAATATCCATTTTTTTCAATGCAAATTTCCTAGTAAGATTTCCTCTTCCTTAAAAATGTAGCACATTTCAGTTCCGTTGGTTTTTTTGTGTGAATTTCAGCCTTCATAATTTATAAATCTGCAAACATTGTGGACATCATTGTATAAAGGTTTTTCAGCATGTAAAGGTTCTTTTACATGTGGAAAAGGGTTTTTATAAAATTGTGCCACTGGATACACATGTATAAATATGCAGACCTAAAAGATGACATGTACCTACCTGTAGGGATGCGCAATCCTTTGAAAAGTATAGGAGATATCAATAGTATTTGCCATGTTGTTTCCTGTCATTTTTAACCCAAAATGATATGAACTCCCCCAAAATTCAAATTTTTTTTCATGTCAACATTAGTGCAAGCTATTACTCAATAACATTCCCTATTGCTCAATATGATATACTATTGACATTGCCACAGACTAACAGAAAAATGTTTACCAAAAAAATAAATAAAAAGAAAAATCCACTAAACAATATGGGAAACTAAACAAAAAGAACCCCTACTTATATGCATACCATGAGATTACATTCCCGGAGGCATAAGCTGGGTGGAACTAGGGTGGAGTTGTGTTATTTTACAAAACACATAGTTACAAATATGGAGGGTAATTTTATAACAGGACATCATGAGTAGGCACCTACGAGGGGGGGGGGGGCTGAGAGGTCTCTGGCCTTGTAAAGAAACACAAAGCTACAGACATGTGC
Source organism: Ichthyophis bannanicus (assembly GCA_033557465.1). NCBI lineage: Eukaryota > Metazoa > Chordata > Amphibia > Gymnophiona > Ichthyophiidae > Ichthyophis > Ichthyophis bannanicus. The sequence goes on from CM066032.1 coordinate 391,272,305, forward strand.
ATGTGTCTGTAGCTTTCTGTTCGTTACAAAGCCAGAGACTTCTCAGCACCCCCCCCCCCCCCTCATACATAGGTGTCTGCACAGGTGCTATTTTATAAAGACAAATAGCTGCCTATTTTTTATAGAATACTAGGAGTAGCATAACTTGTAAATATATGTGTGCCTACATTTCAGACATGGACATTTATGTATGAATGAAAATGAGAGTATTATACAGTATAATCTAGGCTTCTACTTGCATACTCCACCCAAGCTCCATCCATATTCCACCGAAGTGCACATCTACAGCAAAGTATGCACTATCATGTCAAGGTACATACTTTTATGCTGGTTGGTATTTATAAAAAAAAGCATTCATTGCATATGTGGCCATATATCTGCATACAGTAAATGACTGAAAAACTGTGAAAGCAGGCTTGCACTTTATGGTTTAACGTATGGACCCACTTATAACATTAACCCCATACAGTATGTGCAAAAATTTACATCTTCTTTGGTGCAGGTGTAAATTTGTGTGTGGAATTGCACACTATTAGGGCTGGTAGTATGTGGCTATTTTATAAAAGCACAAAGGTAACTAACATAGGGCTATCTATATAAGGGTCCTTTTATGAACTTTTCCCTTCTATCTATTTGAAAATCATCATAGATTCAAAGTACCCATGGACTTTCACACCTATTTTTCTGTGGGTGAAAGTTCTCTGGAAAGTGACAAGCAGAAATGTGAAAATACAATCTACATGCATCATTTCCTGAAACCATCTAAAACACGACAGTGAGGACATCTCTCCTCAGTATAGCTAAAATTAGTTGTAGTAGTTTATTTCTTGAGATACTGATATTCAAATACTATATCACAATGCTTTACAATAGAGGTTACAAATTTAAAACTAAATTTATACAATAAGATTATACAAGCATAAATTGTTGTTGTTAAGTGCAGTCGAGTGGGTGTCAACTCATGGCAACCCTCTGGAAAGCTGTCCTAAATTGTGTTCGGTCTTCAGTCAAGAGGCTCATTGTTGACAGACTGGCACCTGTAGCTGTTATTGTATCAATCCAGCTCATTGTTGGCCTTCCTCTTTTGCGCTGACCTTCTACCTTACCAAGCATGATGTCTTTCTCTAATGATCTCTCTCTTCCCATGATGTGTCCAAAGTCTTGTCATCTGAGCTTCTAAAGAAAGCTTAGGCTTGATCTCCTCTAGTACTGACTGGTTTGTTCTTCGGGCAGTCCATGGTATACGCAGTATTCGCTGCCAGCACCATAATTCAAAGGCATCAATTTTCTTCCTATCTTTTTCACTGTACAACTTTCGCATCCAAATGATGTTATTGAATGAGTTGAATTTTTGTATGGAGAGAGATATCTCTGTTCTTGAGAATCTTGTCTAGGTCCTTCATAGCCATTCTGCCAAGAGCAATGTGTCGGCGGATTTCTTGACTGCTTGTTGCTTCTTTATTGATAGTTGATACAAGTAGGTTAAAGTTGTCCACTATTTCAATTTCTTCTCTTTCAATGATGAACTTATTGATTTTGCCAGTTGTCATGATCTTTGTCTTCTTTATATTAAGGTACAGGCCCATTTTAAGACTATGTTCTTTGAATGTGAGAAGCAAATGTTTCAGATCATCTTCACTTTCAGCCAGTAATGTGGTATCATCAGCATAGCGAAGGTTGTTGATGAGTCTTCCACCAATCTTCACACCTCTGTTGTCTTCATACAATCCTGCTTCTCTGATGATTTGTTCTGCATATAAATTAAACAGATAAGGAGAAAGTATGCAGTCTTGTAGTACACCTTTGCTGATTTTAGACCATTCTATTTCTCCTGGTTCCATTTAAACTGTTGCTTCTTGATCAATGTACAGATGTGACTATCCATTGGGTTTTCATGGGAAGATACGGAAGTAGATTGCCATGCCTTTCCTTCATGCAGTTTAAGTTTAGTGTTGTTGCCATTGCCACCGAAATGTGGTCCTCCACTGTCAACACTGTCCCATTGTGCTGCTGCCCAGATGGGTGGTTTGTCTTGGTCTGGCACTTCAGCTGAGACCTGTCCATCTTGGGAGACCCTGTCAGTAGTTAAACTACCGATAACTTAGCAGTCAGCATCATTGATGCACACAAGCCCTCAAAGCACGACAAGCTACAAACCAAGTGAAGGCACATATTATACAGTAATAAATATACAATAAAATCACAATCAATTAAAAAACAAAAATAAAATTAACATCTTAAAAAACAAGGATCAAAAAGAAAATGAAATAGAAGGATAATCATCAAACCAAGAATTATCCAAATACTTGTAATGACAACCAAGATTATATGCCCTTCCTAAACCTAAGTGAAGATCTAGTGGCAAGAAATTCCATAACAAAGAAGCCTGAATCAAAAATGCAATAGATAGATGATTAAAAGTGAAAGAGCTACTGTAAAATCAAGCCCTGAGGAACCCCAACAGTCATGGACCTTTTGGGAGTTCCATAAAAGCAGAAATGACCTATCAGACATAAATGACTAAAAGTAGGCCTGCACATTTGATAAGGCACATTTGGGGACCTGTTTACTTAAGCCAGCACTCGTAACATGTGTGAGCCATGTTACCACTGTGGGGGGCCTTTGCTAACTTCAAGGGATGTGTGCGTCCATGCCTACTGCAGTTAGCATAGGCCCAAGATGCCAAACAAAGGTCAGACTAGTTGCCAGTTTCTTCTTTACTTCCGCTTGTGTATATGATAGGAGCATGTATTTATTGTGATTTTTTTGGCTTGTTTGGCCCCCTAAAGATATGTTGTACATGCAAATAGCTTGTGTGAACATACACCTATGAATTAATGTGTGTACAATTCATTTGCATGTAGCTTGCATTTAAAGTGCACATTTAAGACAAATGTGCCTAAAAAACATGGAAAAGATACAATGGAAACCATAAAAACTTTGTTTAAAATGAAGACTAACTAGACATTTGTTTGGATGTGCATACCCCTAATATATGGATAGTAAGACCATTGTGCTAAACTAAATTGGGCCAATTTTCATAGCCCTTACCTGCAGAGCCCACGAGGGGCTATCTGGATAAGAACACTGAGAGAGATATTCAGCGGCATTATCTAGATAGTGCCACTGAATATCTCCACAGTCCACCCCAAATCTATCTGGTTAGTAGAGTAGCAGTCCATGAGTGGTACAGCCACTATCCAGATAAGTGCCAACTTTATTTGGATAGTAACGATTTTCAGCTGACCTTATCTGGATAGCTTTGGCACCCCAAAAAGCATATCTAAATTGCTGTTCAATTAACATCAACTGAAAATTGCCTCTATTCATATAAGGTCGGCATTTATCCAACTAGTGGCCCCACAATCCAGATATGTAGTGGCAGCCACTATAGGAGTCATTTTGGAAGCCCTATTCATGATTTGGACATCAAAAAATGGGCATAGAGACATTCAAAGTACAGAGATGTCTCAAGAGCCATTTTAGAAGCCAGCTCTGGGGATGTTACCAATATGAGGATGTCCAAGTCTGAATAGGAGTGTGGTGGAGGCATGGCTTAGGTTTTCTTAGGAATCTGGACATCCCTGCCTGAGCTCAGAAATGTCATGGATGTCTGGCATTGTGTCTAAGTTTAGACCTGCTCCAGGCTGAAAAACATCCAGAGGCTACAGAGAAGAAATCACTTAATCATTCCTAGTACTCAGCACAATGCTTTTTGCACTCCCATCAGTCTGGATTTCATACTGGTCATTCCACTGATACTATTCTTCTCTCTCTTCTTAGTGAAGTTCACCTTTCATTGGACTGTGGGGATGTCACAATCGCTGTTTCACTTGATCTATCTTCAGCATTCGACCTCGTCAATCACAATCTTCTCCTCTCTCGGTTGTATGACCTTGGGTCTCGTGGGATAGTTCTTCAGTGGTTCACTTCTTTTCTATCACAGCATTCATTTTGCGTCATCAAGGCCACATCTGTTTCCTCCTCTCTCCCTCTTTCATGTGGTGTTCCTCAGGGCTCCGTACTAGCACCTGTTCTTTTCAATATTTTTGTCTCGCCCCTAGCTCTTATGATCCAACAGCTTGGCATTTCAACATTCATTTATGCAGATGATATTCTTCTTCTATATCACATGGGTCTATCTCTGACGGATTACTTCCCCATGAATAGTAGAGATGAGGACAGTATCTGAATTCAAAAAAGCATGGGACAAACACAGAGGATCTCTAAAGGAAAAAAGAGGACTGTTGTAGTTGTTGATATGGAAGGACAGACTAGATAGGCCATGTGGTCTTTTTCTGTCATATTTCTATGTTTCTATGAATACATGTTTCACTCATATTGCATCCTGGTTGTCTCACCTTCTACTTAATTCTTTGAAAACCATCGCAACCTGGCTCACAGGTCCTACTACCCCTCCTTTTGTTTCCCTATTCTCGATGGTCCCCTATTCATCTCATGTCATCTTTTCACTATCTTGGGGTCATGTTGGATTTTTCACTCTCTTTCCATAATCACATCACCCAAATCATCCAACACTCATTTTTCTTTCTTTGTTGATTCAGAGCAGTCCATTCCCTTCTGACCCCTCCTGCCTTAACCACTCTTGTTGTCTCTCTCATTCTATCTAGACTTGACTATTGTAATGTAGCACTTGCCAGTCTCCTTCAATGCTCTTTAAAGTGCCTTCAACTTATTCAGCACTTGATCACATCACCCCCCCTCCTCATTCATTTACACTGGCTTCCTGTACCATCCCTTATTCATTACAAGATTCTCATCCAGATCCATAAAACACTTCACACTGGCTCCTTGATTACTTAGCACCCTCTCTTATTCCACTTGCCCCACAACACTCTATCCATGCAATTCATATGAATGATCTTCACTTATCTCTCCCTCTCTGGCCCATCTTATTTATTTATTTTATTTATTTATTTATACATTTCTTCTATACCGCCCCTTCCAGAGATCAAGGGTGGTTTACAGTTAACAATTGAACAACTTTTACATGGAACAGTGGTATTAACTATTTACAGGGAACATATTGTACAAACAAACTTATTGTGTCACCTTTCTATTTACATATATACAGGAGTCAGCCTATTCTAAACTTAGCTTTTTCTTTGGATGGGTGGGGCAAGACTCTGGGGTTGTTTAAGTAGGGGGCGAGGGAGGGGGAAGTTAGTAGGTTGGTTCTGTATTTGTTGAGAGATTGTTCATGGGAGGTGAGGGGTTTCAGTTGGGTTTTCAAAGTGTTCAGTGAAAAGGACTGTTTTGAGTCCTTTTCTGAATAGCTGGAGGTCTTTTGTCATGTGGAAAGTTAGTGGAAGTTCATTCCAGAGGGTGGGGGCAGCAAAAGAAAAGGCTCTGGAGCTTGTGGTTTTCTTTGTCCTGCAGATGGTTTTGGGTATGACAAGTGAGTGACTTGCATTTTGTCTGCGTGATCTGGATTCTGGTGTGGAGTGTAGGAAGGTGGTTAGGTAGGAGGGGGAGATGTCATTGAGCAGTTTGAATGTTGTAAGGAGTATTTTATATTTTATCCGGCTGTTTATTGCGAGCCAATGTAGTTCATGTAACATGGGGGTTATGCGATCAGCTAGGCAAGCTTTTGCGACCACCCTGGCAGTGATGTTCTAGGCTCTTTGTAATATTTTTGTTTTTAAGTGGCAGGCCATTCAGTAGACTATTACAATAGTTGAAGTGGGGGGTAATTAATGAGTTGACTACAGACTTGAAATCATGGGTATCAAGAAGTGGTATTAACTATTTACAGGGAACTTATTGTACATATTCAATCTACTCGCCATTCAACATTATATTTCCTCGGATCCTCCTTTTGGAATAATCTTCCTCCACATCTCCAGTTAGAGTCTTCTTTTACAAAGTTCAAAGCACAACTTAAAACCCACCTTTTCTGCACAGTTTTGACCTCCCACTGGACTCACTCAGTTGACTTCCTTATGTTTTCTACCTGCCCCCCTCCTCTCTCAGCACCCTCCTGCAGCCCAGCCTTGTCACGTCTCATTTTCTCATCTGTTCTATACATACTGGTATTCTTTTCATTTTCCTGCTTCAGTTTTTATTGTATTCTATTGTAAACTGCTTTGATGTACCCACATTAAGTGGTATATCAAATCTTAAATAAATGAAATGTCAACGATAGTAGCAGTCAGATCTGAACTTTGGCTTCCCTGTTCCTAGTCCACTACTCTAACCCTTAGGCCATTCCTAGATGTCCAGGTTCAATGTATATACTCCCACAGATGTCCATATCAGGCATGTCCACATTTGTGAAATTGTGTCTGCATCTGGACGTGCCTGCTTTTTTTCAGATGTTCTGGTGTAGATGTCCCAGATTGCACTTGGACATCCCTTCTAAAATTCCCCTCCACCTATATATTGCCTCTGAATAGCCGGTGGATATTTAAGCACTGTGGTTGATCGCTATGGGGTTTAAATATCCATCATTTTGAAGGTCAGACAGCGAGTATACCTTATTTGGATAATAGCAGAATATCGCTGCTATTTGGATACGTTTCTTTGCCCACCCTCGCTTTGCTCCTTTTTTAAGGATAGTAGTGGAACGTTTAGTGATTTAAGAAGCCCAGGTTTATCCGCAGATAAATAAGTTGTACATTCTCAACTTCTGGTGAACATATAACTTCTTTGAATATAAGGCCAAATGTAACTAAAGAATTCTCCAGGGTCCATCTTGATCATCAGCAACATGGCTTCAAACCCTTTCACAGCACAAAGACCCTGCTAGCCTCCCTTTAGGACACCTTAATAAGAGGTACCGAAAAAAACACACAAGGATTCATCCTCATTTTTCTGGACATCTCAGCCGCCTTCAACTCTGATTTGCTTGAACAACTCATAACACATCTACATTCAATTGGCCTAAGAGATACAATTCTTCAGTGGGTCTGCTCTTACCTGGAAGACTGGTAACAGCGAGTCAAAGTAGGATTGGAATCTTCCTGCCATCAGCTGGCTAAGCAGCCACAAATTAGACATCAATCCTGTCTTCCACATAGCTAAGAACACCACATTTCCCCCACCATTCACAATCAGCTTAGACAATTTAACACTACAGGTCAAGGACCAAGTGAAATATCTTGGCATTACATTGGACCAAAATCTTAACTACCAAGCCCATATCAAGTAAACCACCAAGTCTGCATACCTCAGAATGAAAGTGGCTCCAGCTCTCAATATATGGGCAGTACTGGGGGATCATAGAGCACAGGCCCTATCTCTTCATATCCCCCAGCACATAATGCCAGTAGCCTCTGACAACTATCCAGTGCATATGCAGGCCTGAACAGCAGTCAGTCAAGACAACTATTGATGTTTCTGTGATTGTTTGCACACTGTCCCAGTAGAGTCATTCCTGACCTATAGACCCTGGTTTTCTGGTTGTCAGGCTGTTGTGGTCCATTGCCATGACAGCTGAACCCTACAGCCCCTCCAAACAGGTAGCGTAGGCCTGTGCCTAGGTATTCTGCTAACATTACCTATTTGCCCTTTTTTTCTTATGTGTTTGCCCTGCTTCTGCCTTCCATATTTCCTAATACTCATGTACGAACCATGAGTTGGGAACATATGAGCACAGAGAGTGCAGCTAGTACCTGGTCAGAGACAGGCATTAAATGTGCCTTCACTACTGGTGTGGTTGTTTAGCTAGCATGCGACTAGCATGCCTGCACCAGCGTATGCCCTGTTTCCAACCTCTCCCTGCTCACTCTCCAATTTAGCCCTGCCTATTTGCGTGCTGCTCATGTAGCATGACATTTTTACCATGGTCGCCTTCGGGCTACATGCTCCTTGCTACCACATAGTCCAAATGTGCGTAAACTCCATGCTAAATCCCTGTGCCAATGCTACTGCGCTTTAGTAAACATGCCCCTAGCATATTATCTGTACAGATGTTTTTCTTTACTATCTTGCTTTAAGGTGATAAAACAAATAAATACTTGTATATTTTGTTAAAATGATAAAGAAAAAAAAATGCAGAGGAAGGACTGTCAGGTAAGGTTTGCCTCTCTGCAGATGATACCAAAATCTGCAATAGAGTAGACACCCAGGAAGGAGTAGATAACATGAGGAGGGATCTAGCTAAACTTGAAGAATTGTTAAGAATTCAGCAGCTGCAATTTAATGCTAAAAAATAGAGGGGCATGCATTTTGGCTGCAAAAATCCAAGGAAGCAGTATGGTGTAGGTGACGAAGTACTCCTGTCTACGAAAGAAGAGTGGGACCTGGGCATGATTGTTTTTGATGAACCTAAAGTGGCAAAATAGATAGAAAAGACAATGGTGAAAGCCAGAAGGATGCTTGAGTGCATAGGGAGAGGAATGGCCATCAGAAAAAAGGACGTGGTACCACCTCTGTATAAGTCCTTGGTGCAACCTCATTTGGAGTATTGTGTGCAATTCTGGAGACCAAGCCTTAAAAAGGATATAAACAAGATGGAGTCAGTGCAGAGGGTGGCTATTTAAATGGTTAGTGGTCTTCATTAAAAAGCTTATGGGGCCAGATTTAAAGATCTTAATATGTATACGTTATAGGAAAGGCAGGATAGAAGAGATATGATAGAGACGTTTCAATACCTTCATGGCTTAATTTCCCAAGAGGAGAGCCTCTTTTGATTCAAACCAAGCTCTGCTATGAGCAGACATAGGTTGAGGGTGAAAGGAGATGGACTCAGGAGTAATATGTGGAGCTATTTCTTTATGGAAAGAGTGGTAGATACGTGTGTTAGTTTTCCAGTGGAGGTAGTAGAGATGAAGACAGTATTTGAATTCAAGAAAGCATAGGACAAACACAGAAAATCTCTAAAGTAAAAAAGGGACTATTGTAGTTGATATGGATGTGAAAGCTGGACAGTGAAAAAGACAGACAGGAAGAAAATTGATGCCTTTGAATTATGGTGCTGGCGGCGAATACTGTGTATACCATGGACTGCCCGAAGAACAAACCAGTCGGTACTAGAGGAGATCAAACCTAAGCTTTCTTTAGAAGCTCAGATGACAAGACTTCGACTTTCATACTTCGGACACATCATGCGAAGAGAGAGATCATTAGAGAAAGACATCATGCTTGGCAAGATAGAAGGTCAACGCAAAAGAGGAAGGCCAGCAATGAGATGGATCGCTACAATAACAGCAGCTACGGGTACCAGTCTGTCGTCAATGAGCCGCCTGACTGAAGACCGAACACAATTTAGGATAGCTATCCAGAGGGTCGCCATGAGTCGACTCCGACTCGACGGCACTTAACAACAACAACATGGATGGGCAGACTAGATAGGCCATATGATCTTTTTCTGCCATCATGTTTCTATGTAAATAAAAGCCCTAGCCAATGATAAGTCATATCATTCCCTTTATAACCACCATCAAGTTTATATTAGAGTAGGGTGGATTACTACCATCACAGATCTCTCATAGTTTTCGATAATTGGTCATCATACTGACAAAACAAATATTCTAATCAGTCAGCATAAATTACTCAGTTTTAAATATTTTTTATTTTTAAATATTTTTAAGTCTTTGGATGTACAATTTCATATAATATAAACTTTCATAAACTTAACTTATGAGTCTCCTTCAGAATCACCCGAACATGACATCATGTAATCTTGGTCTGATAATTAATCTCTGTATATTTCATTCATTATCTGCAGTTCTCCCTTTATTCTGCTATTTCAAATGCATCTGCTACTACTACTGACCATTTGTATAGCGCTACAAAGTGTATGCAGCACTATATAGACACATACAAAAGATGGTCCCAGCTCATCAGAGCTTACAATCTAGTCAAGATAGACAACAGCTGAGGGCAAGGATATATTTAGGAGAATGGTAAGGAATCTAAAATACTAAACATGGTGCCCTGGCATTTATATTCTTATTGAGTCACATAATCACATGATATCATGTGACTAATTACCATTATGAACTTTGTAACAATGAAAGCTATTCAACTTCAAGAATAAGACCCTTAGGGTTAGGGGTAATGGTGTCTAGATGAAATAGGCAAGATTGTTGTTGGTAGTTACTGTAAGTCATTGTTCCTTTTGCTTCCCTCCCACAATTAGATTCACATTGATTGATCCTTTTCAAATCACCAGTCTGAAAATCTTTTGCAATCCAGTTTTCTAAAGTAGGGACTAATAAATTATTAGTAGAAGTTCTGCTATGATACTCATTAAGACAAAGTCTGATTCTGTACTTGGTATGTCTAACATAGATCAAAACGTAGGGGGAAACAATTATGCAAACATCAAAATCCAAGTTGCAGTCTGTAGAATAAGAACATTTATAATTTCATCCAGTCTCGGGGTTCTACATTTAGTGCCCATGGTTGTCTATGAACACTACCTACATTTTGCTGCTAGCATTGGCACTGTTCTTATTCTGCTTAAACTGAGTAAAATGTTCATTGATATTTTTATCTTTGTGATAGGTTATAATTGGAGAATCTTTAAATATCAAAATATACCAGTATTTAAAAATACCATCCACTAATCGATGTCAAGTTAGTTTATTCCAGCATGTATACTATTCTGTCCACTGAATTAAGAATCTTGGCTTCTTCCTTAAATAATTCCATCGATGGGCATACCCTTCTGATATGTAAAAATAGGTTCATAGCTAGCTCAGTTTCAATTTGACTGGATGACAACTCTTGTTTACATAAATAATTATTGCACTCAATTGATTTATGGTATACTGTTGTATGTAATTGATTATGCAATTTGCTGATTAGAACACTGAGGTAAGTGATCTCATATTCATTGCAATTCATTTTAAATTCCAAATTACCATTTAAAGGTAATACAAATTAATTTAACATCTCTCAAGATCCTTTCCATTATATAAAAAAAATCTTCACCATGTTATCACATTATTTAAAAATTCTGATCCATACAGAAGTTTATCTTCAAACTCTGCTGCTTAAAAAGAGTGATGGAATTGGCCAAGTTAGCATGCATTGGGACCTCATGTTTCTGTAGATATACAACATACCTGCAAACCCAAAATAGTTCTTTTTAAGTAAAAATTATGCTATAATAATTAAAAAAGAGGTTGTAATACGTTGCTATCCCTGCCATTTATTAAAGAATATATTCCATTAAGTGTCCCATATTAAGGGATATGGGTATAAAGAGATGTAGGGCGCAATATTCGAAATGCATTTACACAGTTTACAGCCCAGTAAGCTGTGTAAATGCCTTAGACGGGGATATTCAAAGGCACTTACTGTTGAATATCACCATCTATTTCCCTATACGTCCTGATGCTATTTGACTCTCATCAGGGCATGTCGGCAGCGTTCTGGGGCGGAGAAGAATCAGGGCTGAGAGATAACCGGACAGCTGCGATATTGCATGCTGCCCGGTTAGTGCTCTGCACCAAAAAGATAGGCAAGGAAAACCCTCACCTATCTTTATGGTGTAGGCGCTAACTGGACAGCATGCAATATTGCTGCTGCCCGGTTAGCTTTGGCATTTTCCAGGTTGTGCGGCGATACCTGGATATTCAGTGCTGGGACGGCATATGACCCCGGCATTGAATATCCATATTTAAGAGCGGCGGGCAGGGTTATGCGCCGATGTAGCACATAGCCTGCCTAGAAGAATATTGGGCCCGTAGCTTCTAACATAACTAGCCATGTGATTTCATGCACATTATCAACATCAGTAAGAATTCCTAAAAGATGAGATGTATCTTAAATGCAAAATTTTATTTTGCTCAATTATGTTTTTAAAAATAAATTCATAAATTGTCAAAGAGTTTCCAACAACAAATTTCTAGTTGATACATATTGGTGGGATATATTTTTGTGCACCTTTGTAAAAAAAAAGAATATACGATACACATGAATTTTCCTCAACCAAAAGTTCAGCTTTTTTATTTGTAATCATGCCTTGTACATAAGTGGAGCAAAGTAAAGTGGTAGTTACTAAGCAGTAATAAAATCAGGCATTTTACTGCAGCTTAGATTATCTCAGGAATCGCTAACCTGTGGTAACTCTACACTGCAGATTAGTGGTTCCAGCAGTAAAGGAATAACATAGCTGTGGTATTCCCAGGGAAAAATAATACCAGCTCAAAGCTGGCATTGTTTTTCAACTGGGAGTATCAGGCTGCAAACACGCAGTCCCCACCTAAAATAGTACCGTGGAAATGCCATGACACCACAGAGGAGTCTAGGCCCAACACACCCTCCCTGCATAGTTGTCCAATCCTTCCTCCTTGTCATCTGGGATGGTGTTACACTTAAAATGGTGCATTCTTTCCCCTAGTGGTAATCTCACAGTACTAGGGTTCAGGTTTCACTAGACCATGAGGCCTTTTGCAGAATAATTATTTGGGCTTAACAGTCTAAATAGTTGTACAGCTTTCCACAGAACAGTTATCCCATCAATAACTATGGGCCCAATATTCATTTGCCAAGATCTTTGAAGGGCTATGAGTCAATGGGCATATAGTCCTCCCCGCCAGCTTCCAAACCGGATATTCAATGCCGCGGCATAGCATTGAATATTCAGTGATCACCGCCAAAGCCGGAATCCACCAAATCTAACCGTGTAGCAGCGATATTGACTGCTGCCCAGTTAGTGATCAGTCCCTTAAAGATAGGCGAGGGTTTTCCTCGCCTATCTTTAAGGTGCCGATTGCTAACTGGACAGCAGCTAATATCGTTGCTGCATGGTTAGCACCATTTCCTACCTCTGCTTCACCCCGGAACGCCCCTCAACATGCTCTGATGCTAACCAGATAGCATTAGGCACGTAGAGGACTTAGATGGGAATATTCAACGGCACTAACCTTGTAAATGCCATTGAATATCCCCATCTAAGGCACTTACACAGTTTACTGGGCTGTAAACCATGTAAATGCCTTTTGAATATCGGTCCATATAAAAATATTAAGGGCCCCTTTACTAAACTCCACCAAGGATTTGCAATTAATGCACCAAACAAATGCATGTTAATTGCAAAAGCGTTCATGTTAGCTCTTAAGGGGCATGACCAGTATGTTCCTGGCAGCTAATGCATTATGGGCCACATGAACATGTACTCTGCTAACGCAAGTTCACTTAATAATTCCCATAAAGGAGTTGTTAGGTGAACCCAAGTTAAGGGCAGTGGTTCTGCTCAGCATGAAGCAATTGCCCTGGCTCTAGCTGCCCCATCCCATGATCGCCAATTAACATGCATAATAAAATGTGCGGTGGCAGACATGCTCGCACATTTATGTTCCCACCTACCATTAAAACGTATGTTAACTGTCTAACAGGATCCCTAAGTATCATGTAAGCTTAAAAAACACAAACTGGTTTACAGTTTGGGCAAGAATATTCTGGAATGGTTTACAGAATGCACAAAAATTGCAAGAGGATCTTGATAAATTGGAAGACTGGGCATCAAAATGGCAGATGAAATTTAATGTGGACAAGTGCAAGGTTATGCACCTAGGGAAGAACAACCCAAACTATGGTTACACGATGCAAGGTTCCACATTAGGAACCACCACCCAGGAAAAAGATTTAGGCGTCATTGTGGATACCATGTTTAAGCCCTCGGCCCAGTGTGCAGTGGTGGCCAAGAGAGCAAATAGAATGCTAGGTATGATAAGGAAAGGAATGGAAAATAAAACAAAAGACATTATAATGCCTCTATATCGTTCCATGGTGAGACCGCACCTTGAATATTGTGTGCAATTCTGGTCGCCGTATCTTAAAAAGGATATAGCGATTTTAGAAAAGGTTCAGAGAAGAGCCACCAAAATGGTAAAGGGGATGGAAGGATACTCCTATGAAGAAAGGCTAAAAAGGTTAGGGCTCTTTAACCTGGAAAAAAGACGGCTGAGGGGAGATATGATAGAAGTCTATAAATTAATGAACGGAGTGGAACGGGTAAACGTAGATCGATTGTTTACCTTATCAGAATATAGAAAGACTAGGGGACATGCAATGAAGCTACAGGGTAAACTATTTAAGACTAATAAAAGAAAATATTTTTTCACTCAACGTGTAATCAAACTCTGGAATTTGTTACCGGAGGATGTAGTAAAGGCTGTTAGTGTAGCTGGGTTTAAAAAAGGTTTGGACAAGTTCCTGGAGGAAAGGTCCATAAACCGTTATTAAGAAGTGACTGAAGATATCAATGCTTGACCCAGTACAAGCATTGTGGAACTTGTGTCTCTTGGGGATACTGCTAGGTACATATGACCTAGATTGGCCACTGTTGGAAACAGAATACTGGGCTTGATGGACCCTGGTCTGACCCAGTATGGCATATCTTATGTTCTTATGTTCAAACAGAGGAATCTTCCTGATTGTACACCAGACTGAAGGGCCTATGCAACAGTGGTCATGCAAAAGAAAAAAAATATAATGTCACCTTCCTCACAGACAAAATAAGTGATTTTAAAAGAGTTGCATGTCATTTGCACATGAATATTTACACACACAACATAGCATATGAATACAAGTAACAAGTTGTATGTTCCAGCACATAAAAATTTAAAGGAAATAAGATATGGGTGTGGCTCGGGTGGTCCTTCAAAGTATATATGTATTCTGTATTTTAGAACAGTGATATACATATACCTGGGAAAAAGAGTAGTTACTCACCTGTAACAGGTGTTCTCCAGGAGCATCAGGAATCAGTCCTCACATATGGGTGACATCGACATCGATGGAGCCCTTGCAGAGCATTTCCCCAGCTTTCCAAGAAAGCCTTTGGGAATGCAGGCACGCATGCGCGGTTCCCTTCCCGTCTAAAGGTGCCATCTTGCTCAGTCAAATGACATAGCTAAAAACAGCACACAAAAATGTAAAAATAAACTATGTACAACTGCAACTCCGAGGGGAGGAGGGAGGGTTGTGAGGACTGATTCCTGCTGCTCCTGGAGAACACCTGTTACAGGTGAGTAACTACTCTTTCTCCAGGACCAAGCAGGAAGTCAGTCCTCACATATGGGTGACTCCCTAGCTCTGGGCTACCAAGGAACCCAGGCTTAACAATAAAACTCCCTCTAGTCCCAACATCAAAGAAAGGCTTTTCACTGACAGAACCTCCACCGGTAGCCCAACAGAGGGCTGGAGGGCAGGAGTTGTCTAAACCTCAAAGAGATTCCGGAGTACCGCCTGGCCAAACGCACTGTCCCTACGGGACTCCCTCTCCAGACAGTAATGGGCTGCAAAAGTCTGGCTTGAGGACCAAGTTGCAGCCCTGCAGATGTCCACCAACGGTACAGAGTGGAGGTGAGCCACTGAGGCAGCCATTGCCCTGACACGGTGGGCCGTGACCCGACCCTGCAAAGGAAGGTCAGCCGCCCTGTAAGCCCAGGTGATACAGTCAGCTACCCAGGTGGACAAGGTACGCTTGGACACAGCTAACCCCAAATTATTAGGGTCAAAAGATATGAAGAGCTGAGTAGCCCTTCTATGCCCCTGCGTACGGTTAAGGTAGAAGGATAAGGCCCTCCTACAGTCCAGGGTATGCAGAACAGCTTCATCCTTGCATGAGGCCTAGGGAAGAATGTTGGAAGAACCACCTCTTGGTTAAGGTGGAAGGAGGAGACAACTTTTGGGAGGAACTTTGGATGAGTCCTAAGGACTACCCTGTTCCTATAGAAGCGAGTGTAAGGTCTGTCACAGACCAGGGCCTGAAGCTCACTCACTCGCCTGGCCGAGGTTAGGGCTACCAAGAAGAGTGTCTTCCAGGACAGGAAGCGTAGAGGGCAAGTAGCCATTGGCTCAAAAGGTGGGCGAGTCAGTTGCTGCAAGACCACATTCAACTCCCACTCAGGAGCAGGAGGACGGATTGGAGGCTTGAGCAAAAGCAAGCCTCTGAGAAACCGGGACATCAAGGGGTGAACCGAGAGAGAATGTCCTTCCACCAGTGAGTGGTGAGCTGCTAGAGCTGAGAGGTGGACCCGAACCGAATTGGACTTAAGTCCCTGATTGGATAAGTGCAGTAAGTACTGAAGCACTAGTGGTACAGTACAGGAGAAAGGATCCTCTGTACGTAGCTGACACCACACAGAAAACCTTTTCCATTTGAGAGCATAGGTTTTCCTAGTGGACTGTTTCCTAGAGGCTAGGACAACCTCCTCAACTTCCTGAGGTAGGCCCCAGGGAGCCAAAACTACCCTTTCAGCCTCCAGGCCATCAAATTGAGAGCTTTGAGATTGGGGTGCAGAAGGGAACCTTGATCCTGGGAGAGAAGGTTGGCTTGCAACCCCAGAGGCAGTGGGGGATCCACTGCCAGTTGAAGCAGAAGTGGAAACCTAGGCTGTCTCGGCCATCTGGGAGCCACCAGCAGGACCGAGGCCTTGTCCTGAAGAATCTTGAACAGGGTTCGGGACACCAAGGGTGTGGGAGGAAACGCATACAGGATGCCCTGAGACCATGGAATCAGAAAAGCATCTGCTGCTATCCGCAGGGGATGCGGTTGCCTGGAGCATAACTTTGGCAGCTGCTTGTTCAGTGGACTGGAAAACAGATCTATGGATGGAAGTCCCCATTTCAGGAAAATCTTCTGAACCACCAAAGGATGGAAATTTTGAATTTATTAAACAAGCAACAAAAGACATACCAAAAAGCAAAAACAAAAACAATAACAAGCACCCCAACCAAATCCCACACCCCCCCAAAACCCCCACCCCCCGACATAGCACAAAACAAGTATCTCCACCCCCCCGTGACCCACCTCCCCACCACCAAACCCAACATCCAGCACACGTGCCCCTTCCCCCCGACATCATCAACCCGCAATAGTTCAGCATGTCCAATGTCTGTCCCAACCCCCCAACAGCAACCAGCAGCAGTCCAACAGAAATGCAATGTCCATCCCAAGCCCCCCCCCAACCACCCACAACAATCCCAGCACAGTCCAATGTCCCAAATGTCCATCAGGGCTGCCAAGCCCTCACTCACACCCACAAAAACAAAACGCATTCCCCCTTTCCCGCCCCGGTGCCCCCCAAGGAGCCACATCTCCTCCGCCCCCACCCCAATCCCTACCCCACCCCCACCCTCCCCATAAATAAAGAAAACCCCCACCCCCCTAAACAGAAACATACAGGCATGTGCCGTCCCCAACGAAAACCCACCAGAAACAAAACCATAATACAAATCAATAAATGAACACAAAAACCCAACCCTATCGGCCGAAACAGCGGAGCGGGATGCGCAGAAACACAAAAACAAAAACAAAAACAAACACACCTGCTCCAGGGAGAAAACGAAAACAAACATCCCCCATGGAGAGAGAGGGAGAGCGGACAAGTGGCCAACAACCCCCCCAGCCCTAGTGCAAACCCCCCTCCCCCCCACCGGAAGGAAAGCAACCCCAGATCCCTAAACCTAGGAAGAAACCCCAGGGACTAAACCCCCCCCCCTCCTGTCTCACCTCCCTCCTCCACCCGGGAGACAAAAACAAAACCCCTAACCTCTAACAGGGAGGAAAAACCCCAGGGAACCCCTCCCCCTCATGGGGGGCGGAGGGTGAGGTGACGCCACAGACGCTCCCAACGATGGACCTCCACCACCCGCCTTTCGCGTTGCGCCATGCTGGACACTTCCTCCAGAATGTCCCGCACCACCTCGTCGAGGGGCAGGACCAACCCCCGGGTCGAGACATGACAGCGCGCTTGCCACAGGTGGTAGCGCACTACAGCCGTGACTAGGTAGAGGGTCCCGGAGTCCTGCCTTAGAGGAAAGGACCAGGCCCCGTACACCCACTCCGCATACGTGAGGAGGGAAAGGTCGCGCAGGTGAAGAGCAGCGGACACCAACCGGCAGGCCTCCACGTTGAAGGGGCACTGCCGGAGGAAATGGTCCATGGTCTCCGCCTGCCCCTCACACCCGGCCCTCGGACAGACCCGCTCGGCCTGTGACCTGTACTTGAGGTTGTCCCTCACGTACAAACGCCCGTGGAAAGACAACCAGGCTACATCCCGAACCTTCTTCGGTAGCCGAGGGGAGTTCAACAGCCGAAGGCCCCGCTGCATCACATCCGCCGGACAGTCCCGCAGGGCCCACCGTGGTTGATAGTGAGAGGTGAGTACCATCCGGTATAATCCTTTCCGCCCCAAGGACTGGGCGAGCGGGTCGGTCACCCCCCACCGCCGAATGAGCCCCACCATCACAAATACGTACGATGGGGCCTGTTCCCCTCTCCGGCGCACACGTGGGACCGAGGACGCCCCCTCCCACTGCTCCCAGAAGCGGGAGAACCATTCCCGATAGGAGGCCACCCACCAAACCCCACCCCCTTCCCTCATCCTACCTAAGTGAAAAGCCATAGACAAGACTGACAGGAAGACAAGGGGGTGCAACATACCCAAACCACCCTCTGCCCGATCCAGGCAGACGATGTTGCGCTGGACAGGGTTCAAGCGGTTACCCCACAGAAAACAGAAAAAGACGGCACAAACAGACGCCTGATGGGACAACGGAAGAACGAAGACCGTGGCCACGTGCAGAAAGAGAGGAAGCAGAAACGTCCCGAGGAGTTTGATCTTCTCCTCGTACGTACACCTCCACCCCCTCCACCGCAGCACCCGACACCGTGCAGTCTCGAGACAACGGTCCCAATTGGACTCCGCACAGTCCTCCGACCCGAAGACGAGGCCCAAAACGCGGACCTCCCCCACGGGAGGAGGAAAGGGGGCGCAGGAAGGCGGGGAGGCCTCCGAGGAGCCCAACCACAGCGTCTGGCACTTGCTGTGGTTTACAACAGAATGGGCTACCTCCGAGTACTCCTCCACGGCCTCTCGCAGGGCCTCTACCCCATCAGTGCCGTCCACGTAAACTGAGATGTCGTCAGCGTAAGCAACGACGGACACACCGGGGGCGCACCGGGCGCCTCCAGGCCCCGCAACCCACCTGAGGACAATCTCCGGAGGAAGGGGTCGAGGGAGAAAACATACAGCAGGGGGCTCAAAGGGCACCCCTGCCGCACCCCCGAGGCGACACCAAATGGCCGTCCGAGCCACCCGTTAATAAACGGGAAGCTCACCCCCCCTCGGTACAGCGCCTGCACGACGAAGAGGAAACCTGCGGGGAGGCCGAAGTGCTGGAGCACCACCCACAGGTACCGGTGACTGACTCGATCAAAGGCTTTGGACTGATCCAAGGAGACCAACCAGTGGTCCCGTCGGAGCGACCGGCCTCTTTCCACCATCTCCCGGACTGTGGCGACAGCGTCCAGAACCCCTCTCCCCCGAACGGAACAATACTGGGAAGGGGACAGCAAATCGCCCGACACCTCCACCAGTCGGTTGGCCAAACACTTGGCCAGGATCTTCCGGTCCGCGTTCAGAAGAGAGAGCGGCCGCCAGAAGTCCAAGGAGCTATCGTCCTTCCCCTTGGAGAGCAGCAGCAGGACAGACTCGCGAAATGACCGCGGGAGATACCCCGTGTCCATGATCTCCTGAAACAGGGAGGTCAGGAAGGGGGCCAGCTGGGCAATGAAAGTGCGATAGAACTCCACAGGGAGCCCATCGCGCCCAGGCACCTTCCCCAACGGCATGGCACGAATCGCCCTCTCCACCTCCACCTGCTGAATCGGAGCAGCGAGTGCATCAACCTGTGCCTGGACCACAGCCGAATACACCGGGGGAAGGCCCAGGTACGTTCGGATATGGGTGAGGTCCACGGGGCGATCCCCAAACAGGTCCGAGAAGTATTCCCCCACTATCCGCAAAAGGTCCTCCTGGGAGGTATGAATGGTACCGTCCTCGCCCCGCAGGGCCATGACCTCCCGACGCTGAACCCTCTCCCTGCAAGTCCGGAAAGGGTCTGGAGTGGCGCCCCCACCGGCCGCCCCCTCGAAGCATAGGGAGGCATGGCGATCGTAAAGCAGGCCACGGAGCTGGACACGCACCTCTTCAACCTCCTCCCGCGCTGCCCCTCGGGATACCAAACGATCCAGCGACCTCCGGAGGACAGTGTAGGTGAGGTAGCGGGATCGAGCCATGGAGGTACCCCGGGAACGGAAGAGTTGTCGGGCACGCGTCTTCACCTCATCCCACCAGGCGCCACGGGAAGGAAAAACACTCAGCAGGGTCTCCTGGTCTGCGAGAAAGGCCAAGAACTCCTGGACCACCTCTGATGTTGCCAACAACTGCACATTCAGTCGCCACAGGCCAGGACCCCTGCTAAGCTCCTCGTGGTTGGCCAGGAAGGACACAGAGAGGACGCGGTGGTCCAAAAAGTCAACCGCCTGCAACTGCGGAGGGGAACACTCCACCCGGGCACTCACATATATCCGATCGATACGACTCCTGCAGGTCCCATGGTAGTAGGTGAACCCCGGCGACCTAGGAAAGGCCCGGTGGAAAACATCCACGAGGTCAGCCGTCCGGGTCATCTCGGCCAAAAAGAGGCCCTCGTAACTGGGTGGGCAACGCTCCCCCCCTCGGTCCTGCAAAAAGGTGGTGGTGTTAAAATCCCCGGCAAGGACCACCAAACGGGAGGTGTGTAAGTAGGGGCGGATAACCCCGAACAGGGTCTTCCGCGCCAACTTAGACTGGGGGCCGTAGACCACCACGAAACGAAACCGATGGGGCCCGCAGTAGCCATCTAAAAGCAGACACCGGCCCTGCTCCAGTTCCCACACGTACTGCACCTGAAATCGGTTAGACGTGAACAAAACCGCCACTCCTGCGTAGGGCTGTGCCGCAAGGGACCAGTACGAAGGGCCCCACCTCCACTCCCGCTTCGCCCGATGAAGGCTAGCGAGCGAGGTGAGCCTGGTCTCCTGCAAGAAGATGACATCCAGCCCACTCGTAGAAAGAAAATCATAGGCCGTAGCCCGCGCCTGGTCTGAGAAAATGCTGGCCACGTTGATGGTGGCGCACGAGAACGCAGGAGTGCACGCCATGCCTATTTCGAGTGCAGTGACCCTTTCCTCCTCTTCTCACCAACCCCGGGATCCCCAGAATCCCGCTTGCAGGACAAGCCCGCGAGCTGGAGCGACTCCTCCTGGTCCACGTCGACCACCTCGAGGATCTCCTCCTCCTCCCGCTCAACCCTATCACCCCAGGAGGTGCTGGTGCCCCCGGGACCACCAGGCAAAGCTGTCGCGAGGGCAGACCCAGCCCCCACGGGATGAGGAGGCACAAACGGGTCAGGGGTCGGAGGAATGACCTCCTCCGTGGGGTCCACCACCTGTGCAGCCCCCCCCTCCCCGGACAAAGACTGAGACAATACGACAGTGCCCACCCCCGCGGGGGAGGCCAGGGCGGCCGGGTCAGCAGGGGGCTCCTGCGAAGGCCCCGAACCCAACTGCGGGGGTACAAGGCCATCCTCCCTCACCCGTCGGGCGCCAGTATCCCCCTTGATTGGAGGACCCTGACTGCGGCGCGCCTTCTGCACCTTTGAAGGTCGCCGCTGAGGAAGAGGGGCCGCCCCCACCGCTAACCGCTCCGAGCGCCGCACAGGAAGCCCTGCTTCCACAGGCAAGCCCTCATCCGCCTCAGCCGCATCAGCGGCCAAAAAGACGAAACGGTTGATGTCCAACACGGGCTCTGCATCCAGCAACGGGGATGTCTCCCGTTTCTTCCTTTTGGACTTGCCACCCTTGGAAGGGACCGTAGTCCATTCCTCAGGTGGCACCACCCTCAACCCACTATCCTGTCGTGCTACATTAACCTCCACCACATCAACCCTCTCCTCCTTCCTACCCGAATCCCCTCCCCCTGGTGGCTCCCTCGGCTCGATGGACTCCTCTGCACTAGGGCCCCCGGTCTCCTCCTGAGGGAGAGGGGCCTCCATAGCCTCCTCCCGCACAGGAGCCCGAGGTGGAGTGACGGCAACCCCCCCCGGTCCATTGTGTGACACGGAGGGGCAGCGGGCAAAGGGGTGGCCCAACTCCCTGCAAAGGTTACACCGAATTAGCAGACACCCGGCCGAAGCGTGACCCCGTACACCACAACGGGTGCAGACCTGCTCGGGACAGTTCATGCTCAAATGGCGGAATGAGCCACAGCGGTGACACTCGCGGGGTTGCCCAGGGTAATAGCACAAGATGCGATCCCGACCGAGGAAACCGGCCGAGGGCACGTGCTGCACCACGTTTCCCACCTCACGCAAACGGATCCTGCCCTTCCACGACCCGTCCCACACCCCTAGGGGCCCAGCGCCCGTATCCATGGGTGCGAGAAGCACCGCATGGCGCGACAACCAAAACTGGATGTCCTGCCCTGGGAGCGACTCATTCCTGGATAGGATGGTCACAGGTACCGTCCCCTGGCGAGAGATAGGCACAACACGAAAGTCAGCCCACCCTCCCTGCCCCCTCTGCTGCTGGCATCGGTCCCAGAAAATCTCCAGCCCCCGTCTCAGCATGAAACTAACATCATATTCAATGGTGTTGTTCATGTGGATAAAGGCGTAGAGATCTCCTGGGAGAAACCCCAGCCCAAGGACCATCCTCAAGACCTGTTCCCTGGCTGGAGGGGACCCCTCCCCAGCCCATCGGATCTGCGCCACCTTGCGCCGTCGGACCTCACCCCCTACTCCTCTTTGAAACCCTCCCCCTCCTCCTCCTCCTTCCCCTCCTGCGGGACCATTCCCCTGAAAACCTCCCCTCCCCCTACCCTCACCCGACGGCCCTGGAGTGGTCCCCGACCCCTTCAGAGCCTCCGCAAAGGTACGGAGGGGGGGAGCCGGCCCCCCAGCCCCCATCTCCTGCCCTCCTTGATCTGTTCCTGCATCCATCTGCGGGGGATCCTGCTGCTGGACCGCAGGATCCGTAACCTCCTCACTTAGATCAACCGGAGGACTGGGGAAGGTCAACTCCGCAAAGACAGAGTCCGGGATGCTACCTCCTCCGGATCCCTGAGTGCCACCGAGAACCCCTGGACCACCACTTATCTCTACCTCCGGCTGTCGAAAGGCAGTAAAAGCCCCGGGAGGGCCCAACGGGGCCTCCAAAGCCAATCGTAGGGCATCACAGACCTGGTTCTCGGTAACACCCAGGGAACCGGAAGGCTCCCCCAAACCTCCTTCCCGCATTCCCGACCCAGCGCAAGGCTCCTGGGTTTCGGCCACCACTACCGGGGACGGACCCCGCTCCCCTTCATTCCCGGGTTCCAAGGGGACCACCGCCCCCCCTGACCCTACGGAGAACAAGTCCTTCCCTCGTCCTGAAGCAGCCACTACCTCCTTCCCCACTATATAACCAGTCGTCCGCTCCCCCCCTTCCTCCATCAGCCCGTCCTGTAGCCCATCATCCGCCACCCCCTGTATGGCTATCGACAACAAGGCAGGACCCGCCCGAGACAACAGGGCAGATCCCCCACCCAGCACCTCCCCCACACCCCCACCCCCCTGCCCCTTGTCCCTCCCAGGTCCTACCTGGTTGTCGGTGCCAGACGTGGCACAAGGATCCAGAAAAGTTTGGCCGGTAGTCAGGGCTCCAACAGAAAGGGCGGACACCCCCCTGCGAGCCAGGTCTCCGTCGGCCGCAATAACAGACAACAAAGGCAGCTGCGCGTCCCGCTCCTCTACCCCCTGCCGCAGTGACAGCTGACTAGCACTTTTCTTCCCCCTCTCCCCCCCGGGGACTGCAGAAAAGAAAGAGCAGCCCCCATCCTGCTCCTTTCTCCTCCTTCCAGCACCCCTCCGGCCCCAGTCAGCCACCTCAGAACATACTGGGCGAGTGCCCTGTAGCTTTCTAGGGGCCGGGAGGGCAGCCACAATAGGGGAGTCCTGCCCACCAGACATCCCCCTACCAAACCCCTTCCCAGTAACCTGGACAGGCATCGTAGCTGAAGGAGCAGGATTCCTATTACAGGTGGAGAAATCCGCCACCCGTGGATCCTCAAGTGGCACAGCAGAATCAAACGGCTGAGGCCAACCAGTCTTCCGCCGCCGGGGATCCCGTGCAGAAAACCCCTCAGAGCCGGAAACATCCAAAGACAGTGGATCAGCAGTATGCTGAAAAGGAACCGCCGAATACTGCTGCCTCTCTACAACACCCCCTCCAATCGAGGGGCATGAAAAAGAAGCTCCCTCTGTGCTTAAAGAGTGCCGTCGAAAATCCCGCAGCAAATCAGAAGATGGGGAAGGTCGTTCTGCAGACTTCCTGGGTTTCCCGGAAGCGTCAGTACCCATTACTCGGCGGCCATCTTGTGATTGTAATCTGGCTGGGGGAAGTCCTACAGGCAGCTCCTGCAACGACCTCACTTCCGTAATGACGTCATCAGAAAGACCCCGGCGGCCATCTTGTGATTGTAATCTGGCTGGGGGAAGTCCTACAGGCAGCTCCTGCAACGACCTCACTTCCGTAATGACGTCATCAGAAAGACCCCGGCGGCCATCTTGCGATTGTAAGCTGGCTGGGGGAAGTCCTCCAGGCAGCTCCTGCAACGACCTCACTTCCTTAGTGACGTCATCAGAAAGACCCCGGCGGCCATCTTGGATGGTCCCTTCAGTGTTACACGACTGTTGGTGAGCCACCAGGATCAACGGAGCACCCTGGGGACGTGCAGGAACAATCTGGGCAGACAGCATTTCGGAGGGAGGAACCAGCGCATTCACAACATCACAACCATCACCCTGCTGCAGGTAAGACACAGGACATCCAGGAAATGCTTTAGAAGAGGAAGGCAGGGAACGGGTGGTAGACTTCCCAGGAACTAGAATGGGAGAGAGCATACTTCTAGAGGAGGATGGACCCCCCTGCTGACCCACCCCCGGGGGCCTCCCCTGGACTGCAGGTATCTTCCAACGATTATAATTCTGGTAAACTTCGGCAAGGGACCCACAACCCTGGTTCTGATAGTACGCAATCTCCAAATACTTGGCCTTCAGGGCCCGCTTTACCCCCTTCCGATAGGTAGCATAGGCCACCCATTCCTCCCCGGGAATGGTGGCCTGCAGGCTCTCCAGGTGGGAGAGCTGGGCTTGCAGCTGGGCCGCCTCCTCCTGGAGACCCCGAAGCCGTCGCACTGCCGCCACGATGTCATCTGGGGCCCTAGCTGACTGCTGGTAGGACGGCAGGCCCGACCCCCCGTCCTCATCCTCACTGGAGGAGGTAGAGGCCTCCTCCAGGACCCAAAGTGGAGGGGGGAACCTGCCTCCTCCAGTTCTATACTCCACGGTCCTCCAGGGTCTCCCCAGGGCCTCTCCCTGCTGCCACCCAGCCTCCACACCCTGCCTGGGGAGGAGACAGGAGCCTCCTCCCTGGGGTAGCGGGCCCAAACCTCCATACCTGTGGGTCCCTCCTTCCTGACCAGGTGCAGTCCTACCTGGGGAGTCCCCCTCCTGGGGCTCCAGCTGTTCCAGGTTGCCAGTTTCTCCATCCACTGTCCGAGTAGGAGGCCCACCAGGCTTGGCAGGCCTCTGGGCCTGGGCCTCCCTTGCTGGAGGTGGCCCAGGGCCCGACATCCAGGCACAGGCAGAAAAAGGAACTGCTCCCTAGCAGGAGCTCTGCACAACTGATCCTCTCAGTACGACAGCCAAACAGGAAGTGGGTGGAGCTGCCACTCGTGGGGCTGCAGAATCCTGCTCAACCTGTCGGCCAGGCAGTTTTCCTGGCCAGGGAGATACACAGCCTTAAGGAGTATGTTGTGCCTGAGAGCAAACAAGCAAAGGTCCTGCGCTTCCTGACAAAGGAGCCTGGACCCAGTTCTGCCCTGCTTATTCACATAAAACATGGCTACCTGGGTTGTCTGTTTGAACTAGGACAGACTGATGAGCCAGGGTTGGAGAGAAAGTTTTGAGGGCTAACCGAATAGCGCTGAGTTCCAGTAGATTGATTTGTTGTGCGGCTTCCCAGGGAGACCACAGGCCCTGGGTGCATTTGCCTAGACAATGAGCTCCCCAACCCTGCAGGGAGTCGTCCGTGGTTAACACCACTGTGAACCCAGGTATCTGAAAAGGTACCCCTTGAAGCAGATTGGGTGGGTGCAGCCACCAGCTGAGGGAGTTCAGAAATTGTCTGGACACCCTTATCCTGTCTCTGAGGCTGCCTGTGGCCTGTGACCACTGAGTCCGAAGGCACTACTGTGCAGGCCTCATATGGAGCCTGGCATTGGGGGTCACATGTACTGTCGACGCCATGTGGCCAAGAAGCCTCAGGCAGAGTCTGGCGGAGACCAGTGACCTGCTGAGAAACTGGTTTGCTAAGCTTATCAGTCTTCGGGCTCTGTCTTCTGGCAAGAATGCCTTTGCCAGCAGAGAGTCCAACCGTGCCCCTAAGAACTCCAAGTTCTGGGAGGGGAGCAAAGTGGACTTTGCGAAGTTTATTACAAACCCCAGACTTTGAAGAAGAGCTATAGTTATGAGGGTGGCTTGTCTGGCCTCCTGGCACGTCTGACCCCTGATGAGCCAGTCGTCCAGATAGGAGAAGACAAAGATACCCTGATTTCTCAGGTAGGCCGCCACCACTGCCAGGCATTTGGTAAAGACCCTGGGAGCGGAGGTGAGGCCAAAAGGCAGTACTCTGTACTGATAATGGTTTCCTCCCACAATGAACCTGAGGTACTTTCTGTGGTCTGGATGAATGAGGATGTGAGTGTATGCATCCTTTAGATCCAAGGAGCATAGCCAATCTCCCTGCTGGAGGTAGGGTAGAAGTGTTCCAAGAGTAAGCATCTTGAACTTTCCCTTCTCTAGGAATTTGTTGAGATTTCTGAGGTCTAGAATAGGCCGAAGGCCACTGGTTCTTTTGGGTACCAGGAAATACCTGGAGTAGAACCCTTTACCCTGTAAGTGGGGAAGCACAGGCTCCACTGCCATGTCTACCAACAGACCTTGGAGCTCCTGAAGGAGAAGATCTGTGTGCAGGGGAGGCCTTGGAGGTTCCCCTGGAAAATATGGAGGAGGCAGCTGTTGGAAGTGTAGCAGATAGCCCTTGTGGACTATGCTTAACACCCAACTGTCTCCAGTGATGAGTGTCCACTTGTGGGCAAACAGGGCGAGGCAACCTCCTGTGCAGGGTTGGGAGAGCAGAGACGGAGAGGCTATGCCTAAGGAGTCAAAAAACCCCACCCTGCTGAGTGGGAGCATGGGCCGGAGGCTTGGGAGCCCTCTGCCTACGGGGCCCATTACCCTGCCCCTTGGCTTGCTGACCCTGAGGGGCAGATTGGGCGGCCTGGTACTGTGGGTACTGTTTATAGGCAGTTCCCTTCCTCGGGTAAAAGGGCTTTTTACCCGAGCCCTTCTTTTTGTGAGAAGGGGCAGAAGTCTTCCTAGACAGCCTTGTCCTCGTGAGGTGCTCGGTTTCGAGCTGTGCGGCCTTCTCAGTCATGGACTTGCCAAAAAGGTTCTCACCTCAGCAAGGGATATCGACCAACTTGTCCTGAACCCATGGCTCGAGGTCCAATAACTGCAGCCATGCCTGGCGTCGAGCCGCGATGCCGGCTGCCGCAACATGGGCCAAAGCCTTGAAGCCATCGTAGGCAGCGCGGGACATAAACTTGTAGCATTCCCGGATCCCCGAGGACAAGGACTTGAACCTCTGCAAGGGTTCCCCAGAGAGACCAGCAGAGAACCCGGCCAGCTCCTTGGCCAGGTCTCGCAAGTACATGCCCATGTACAGCTGGTAAGACTGGACACGGCAAGCAAGCATCGGGCCCTGGAAGCACTTTCTACCAAAACCATCGAGGTTCTGGGCCTCCCTGCCAGGGGGCACCGCGTAGTGCATCTTCTGACTTTTCAGGTGATGCATGGTCGATTCCACCACCATGGAATGGTGTGGTAGCTGTGCCTTTTGAAAGCCAGGGCTCTTCCGGAGTCGATAGATAGAATCGACCCGCTTGCTTAGAACCGGCACTGAGGCCAGTGCCTCCCACATCCAGAAGAGGAGCCGTTCCAGCATCGGAGGAACCGGAACAGTAAAGGCCTCCTTTGGAGGAGAGTCGTACTGTAGGGCCTCGAGCTCCTTGGCTCGAGGCTCCTCCTTGGGGTCCGCAGGGATAGCCAACGCGGTGGCCATATCCCGGATGAACTCCGAGAACCGTGTATCCTCCGGGGGGGATCTACTCCGGGACTCAGACTGCGGTGAGTCCGACGGGATGCACCGAGTCCGGAAGGTGTCGGGGGACTCCTCGTGCTCTGTCTCCCAGGCGGACTTGTCCGATGAGGAATCGGGGTCCGACCGTGCGGGGCCTGTGATCCCCCGCCCCGATGCCGAAGGCACGGGCGTCGATGCCCTCGGTCCCAAACGGGAGGTCAAGGGAGACCGTGACCGAGGTCGACCTCGAGCCTTTATGGTCTCGAGTATCGTCTCGGTCTCCGGGGTCGACTTCGATGTCGATGTCCCGTTGGTCGGGGCAGATGCACCAGACAGGCTGGCCATCAGTGCCCGCTGCTGTTCCATGAAGGCAGACAGTCTGCTCTCCAAGGCTGTCAGCCTGAGACCCAGCTCAGGAGACTCAGCTCAGCCCAACGTCGGCTCTCTGGGAGGAGAGTCCACGAGGACTACAGGACTTACATGTCCAGCAGACTCCGGCTCCACTCGAGGTACTTTGGGAGGCTTCTCCTGTTCCACGGGCCCGGGGCGACGGTCGGGGGTCTGAGACCTAGCTCTCGAAGAGCCAGGGACCTCTTCCGACGACACCCTCACGAGCCGCTTCTTCCTCTTTCGCTCCCAGTCGGGTGACCCCCTGTCCGAGGAGCCCCGACGGTGCTCGGGATCTGATTCCCGAGATGTCGAGGCCTCAGATGAGGTCCGGGCCCGGCCGGAGGCCGAGTCAGAGAAAAGCCTTTCCTTTTGGTGCTGACGACTTCGAAGCGCCTTGGAAGACATTTTTCCACATGGTCCACACGTCTTAGGATCGTGGTCAGGACCGAGGCACCGAAGGCAGCAGTCATGTGTGTCGTTGAGAGACATTAGCTTCTTGCACCGATCACACTTTTTGAACCCACTGGAAGCCATCGGGGAAAAAAGAGTCCCCGTGAGGTCAAAGGACCGGCCTTCCAGGGAAAAAGAAAAAAAAGGGCGCGAACGCCAGCCATGAAGGGCAAAAACTGAAAAAAGAAGAACGGGCTCGATACCGGTGTACCGAACCCGGCGGGAGGAGAACCGGCGTCGAACCGGAGAAAAAATAGCGAAGGAATCGCGAAAAAAATCTAACTATTTTCCGGGAGGACTAGGACATACGTCCGGTGGGCTTCAAAGAAAAAGAGAGACTGGGCAAGATGGCACCTTTAAGCGGGAAGGGAACCGCACATGCGTGCCTGCATTCCCAAAGGCTTTCTTGGAAAGCTGGGGAAATGCTCCGCAAGGGCTCCATCGACGTCGATGTCACCCATATGTGAAGACTAACGTCCTGCTTGGTCCTGGAGAATATCCCCATCAGCATTTACACCTCTTGAAGTCATGCGTAGTTCTTGGCAAACTTCTCATGTGAACCTGTGTTTTGGGAGCTAATTGTGCTTAATGTTCCGTCATTCAAAGTCATTTACAATTGAAAAACATTCCTTTAATGGTTCCCCGCAGATGTGAAAATTTCTAAAATCCACCACTTTCACATATAAATGCAACACTGGCACTTAGACATGCATGTAGTACTACTTACATATGCAACCCCTCATGATGATGGTCTTTTTTAAACTTCTTTTTAATAAAATGGCTCTTCATGTTGTATGTGTGTGTGTGCCAGTGCTATACTCATTTTAGAAAGCTCTCTAGAAGCATTAGGGGGTTTGCAACAGGAGCATGTTTACTAAAGTCTAACCATGCACAGTCCTGTTCCCCTCCCCTCCACATTACTCTAGATGTACCCAAAGCTAACTGGCAAAAGTTGGCCATACAAAATTTAAGCAGTAGCACAGCATTCTCCATATAACTCTCAAAGTTACTCAGTCAAGTCTTTTGGTTATCAATCTCTTAGGGGGCAATTGTATAAACAGTCATCTATTTTTAGGAACTAACAATGCACATAAATGTCAGTATTTTAGTCACTTATGCATATGAGTAGCACATATACCTGTAAATCATTTCTTATAAAATGCCAGCCAATGCCAAAGTACATATATTATTTGCATGGCGAATACTTTCGCAGTAGGCATGCACATGGGCAGAGTTTGGGAGGAGCATAGACTGTGTGACCAAGTACACATGTTAATTATAAATTATGATAATTTATGCACATACTTCAAAAATATTGGCACAGACATTTATACCAGCCCTAGGGCCCTGTGAATGTCTGCATCTTAGCCTATGGAGCTATCTCTGTCACTTACGACAAATATATTTATATTTAATTTTTTTAAGGAGCTGCGTCAAGTTACGTGCCATTTATGATTCATGGTATTTTAGAGATTTATGTACATTAAAGGGCATTTATGGATGTACTTTAGCAGGTCACATACCTTCACTGTGGGCATGTGCATGGCTGGGGTTAGGGTTGAGTTTAGGTATAATATACATGCATTCTTTGTTAATCTGGTTTTAGGCAAGTGAATGTGTCTAAAATTAACATATTTTTTCATATGCTAGTATTTTATAAAGAAAACAGGGGCCTACTTTTCTTTCTAAAAGATCATTCCCTACTCTTGGAGCAACTAGAGAGAGTGGATGTCATCAGTGGAGCATTGAACTGATTCCACTCCTACTTCTTCAATAGAAGGTTTCAGATGTTTACTCAGGAACACCCACTGTGTTTTGGAATGCCTTAGGGCTACAGTTTGGCACCCACTTTGTTTAACTTATTTGTTTCTCCCCTTGTACAGCTCATTCAGCAGTTCCAGAGACTACAGCCCAAATGTCTTTCAAAGTAACATCGCTGTCCTTGGGGAGGGTAGTAGATGGGAGTGGCTCCAAAGATGGTGGTGAAAAAGGCACCACATTGGGCATCACCACCTCACCCACCTCTTCCTTAACTGCCAAACCAGGCGGAAGAGAATCCCCTTGGGGACTGCTGTGGGAAGCCTGAGAAACATCCTGATCAAATGGGAGGAGTCCTAGCTCAACCCCCTGTAATGTAGCAGGCTGAGAGGGTAGAGTTGTAAACCCAGTATCACCGAGGGGTCAGTTAGGGATGGTGCACTCACAGAGGCTGAAGAAGCATCCTCCTTCAGTATCTGCTGCACATGGGAATCCATAGGGCTGACAAGTCTGACAGCCTTCTCAAAACTAGATTGGGGACCCCTCTTCTTCCTCTTCCCATAAAGGAAACAACAAGGAAAACCCTCCATTGTTCCAAACTCTGCGATCTTCATAGCTCCAAAGGAGCTCCCAAGGGGCATATCCTGCCTTTTAGGACATGCCCCTTTGGACTGTCACCCATGGCCATGCTCCACAGTGGGGCCTTAGCTTTCATAAGGGGTAAGAACCACAGGACAGCCGGCTCCTCTGCTAAAATAAAACTACTGCTACTGATCACTTGTATAGGGCTACAAGGCATACACAGTGCTGTACAGACATACCTGGGCAGCTGGCCCAGAATCTCCCCTCTATTTTCCATCTCACTTCCCCACCCTGTGGTCTAGCATATACCCTCTCTGTTCCATCTTCTATCCCTCATTCTGTTGTTCATCATCTCCCCTTTCTCTTTCTTCTCCTCCCCATGCCATAGTCCAGCCTCCCCCTCTCTTTTTCCTCTCCCCCTGTGGTCCAGCATCTCTCCTCTATTTTCTTTTATCTCCCCTTCTACTCTCTTCCTTAGCCCTTTTCATCTCATCCTTTCTCTCTCTTCCCCGATTGAGCAGCTATGGCACATTATGCTGAACATTTCAATGTATTTTTCATAATGCCTCCAAGATTTTTTCTTGAATGGTGACTCTTCATTCAGAACCCAGCAATTGGGATTATTTTTCTGAATGTGAATACTTTCAACTTGACCACTTTAAATGTCATCTGCTATTTGGATGCTTAATCTCCTAATCTCACAAGATCCTTCTGAAATCCTCTCAATCTTCCGTTGTTTTGACTTTGAAAAATTTGTGTCATCCAGAAATGTAATCACCTCCAGATTGTTTGTGAATATGTTAAACAATAGAGATCTCAATTGAGGTCTTAATTGCAAATCCTTTTCCATGTGGATAACTGATCATTTAGTCCTATTGTCTGTTTTCTCTATTTTAGTCAGTTTGCAGTCCACAAAAAGGCATGGTCTATTGGCTTTCTATCCCATTACTCTTTAATTTTCTAAGGAGTATCTCATGAAGTAATTTTTAAATGCCTACTGAAAATCCAAAGTCATTATATCAACCAGCTCACCATTATTTGACTGTTTGCTTACACCTTCAAAATATCTAATAAATTGGTAAGGCAAGGCTTGCCTTTGTTGAAACAGTGTTGACTCATTCTAATTAAGCTGTGTCTATCTATATGGACAGTATTTTTGCTTTTAAGTATAGCTTCAATTATTTAGCCCAGCACCACTAGTCTATATTTTTTTCAGATCACCTCTGGAACCCTTTTCAAAAACTTTGTATTATACTAGCCAGTCTTTGGGTGCCATGCTCATTTTGAATGAGAGGTTACAGATTATTAGTAACATATTAGCAATGTTAAGTTAAAGTCTTTTCAGGATTCTTGAGTAACCATCTAGGTCTGGTGATTTGTTGCTCATGAGTTTGTCAATTTGATCTATCACAGCTTATAGACCTATAATGATGTGCTTTAGTTGCTCTGAACCATCACCATCAAATAAGTTTTCCGGTGTGGGTAAAGTAGCTAAACAGGTAGAAAAGGCAATGGCAAAAGCTAGAAGGATGCTTGGTGCATACGGAGAGGAATGGCTAGCAGAAAAAAGGAGGTGATAATGCCTCTCTATAAGTCTTTGGTGTGACCTCATTTGGAGTATAGTGTGCAATTCTGGAGACCGCACCTTCAAAAGGATATGAACAGGATGGAGTCGGTGCAGAGGGTGGCTACTAAAATGGTTAGTGGTCTTCATTATAAAGCATATGAAGACAGACTTAAGGATCTTAATAAGTACACCTTAGAAGAAAGGCGGCATAGAGGTGATATCATTGAGATGTTTAAATACCTCCATGGCATAAATGCACAAGGGAAGAGCCTCTTTCAATTGAAAGCAAGTTCTGCTATGAGGAGACATGGGATGAGGGTGAAGGGGGATAGATTCAGGAGTGATATGCGTAAATATTTCTTTACGGAAAGAGTGGTGGATCCATGGAATAGTCTCCCAGTGGAGGTGGTAGAGATGAGAACAGTAACTGAATTAAAAAAGCATGGGACAAACACAGAGGATCTCTAAAGGAAAAATAGGGGACTTTTGTAGCTGTTGATATGGAAGGACAGACTAGATAGGCCATGTGGTCTTTTTCTGTCGTCACATTTCTATGTTTCTCCTTATGGTTTATGGTTTATTGGTTGCTTAATATACCACTTCATGGGTAAGACAGTAAAGTGGTTTGCAATAAAAAAAGAAAATCAATAAAAGGAAAGGAACTACAATTGGCATAGGAACGAGAAAATAAGTAAGAGTAGAGGAGGATGCAAGTGCTATTGCGCAGATCAGGGCTTCATACCACCTCCAGTTCATCTCCAAAAGCCAGTCTAAAAAGGGGGGCTTAAGATGCGCCTTAAAGGTCGTATATGAGGACTCAATACATTAGTCTGGAGGCAGAGCATTCCAGGGGAAACATGAATGCTGAGCATCTTGTGCTCTCTAGTCTTGCCCTGGAAACCAGGAGATGTTCAAGTGGTTACCATGGAGAGACTGGAGAGATTTGATAGGAGTATGAAGGTAAATTGCTGATGCCAGGTATGATGAGGAGTCAGAATATAAGACTTGATATGTTAGTGTAAGAATTTTGAATTGGATGCAATAGAAAACTGGAAGCCAGTGTTGTTGGAACAGTAAAGGGGTGATGTGATCAAATTTCAATGCATGACATAATACACAGATTACAATGTTTTGGATTGATTGAAGGTGTTTCAATTAAGACTGAAAAAGACCAGAATAAATAGAAGTACTATAATCAATATGTAAAGTAACATGGCTAAGGGCAAGAGTATGTTAGTCAGCATCCACGAATGGGCAAACAGCATGAAATTTGCATAGCACTTGGAAGGATGCCTTAACAATCGAGCTAACCTATTTTGCAAATTCTAAGATATTTGACGTAGAGGTGAATTTGAACTGAATGACTATCCGGAATGGGAGAATGGGTGGGAGCTGTTGCTCCTCCAGTAAGCCAGGTAGGAGACATTTTGGCAG
This sequence comes from Ichthyophis bannanicus, assembly GCA_033557465.1. Taxonomy (NCBI): domain Eukaryota; kingdom Metazoa; phylum Chordata; class Amphibia; order Gymnophiona; family Ichthyophiidae; genus Ichthyophis; species Ichthyophis bannanicus. The sequence goes on from CM066032.1 coordinate 391,306,480, forward strand.
TATTTAGCTTTAGGCGGTTATCTTGCAGCCAACTAGTGATCTTATCCAAACAGTTCTTTAAGTCAGTAAGGTTTGGGGATCAAGAGTCAGTATAATCAAGCAGTAAAATGTCATCTGCACAAAAATAAGCATTTATTGATGCATCTTGAATCAAAAAAGTCAGGGGACTTAGAAAGATATTAAATAGAAGTGGGGTCAACACTGAGCCCTGTGGTATCCTGCAGGCCAGAAGATATCATTTTGAGGTATCTGAACCTGTCAGCACAGAGTATGAGCATTTAGATAAGAAGGAGGAGAACCAAGCAAAAACAGTATCACAGAATCCAATTGAGGCCAAGCAAGTAAGCATAATGGAATGACTGACTAGGCCAATGGCTGCTGTTAAATCTAATGAGATAGCTAAAGCAATTTTGCCATTATCAATGACACTGTGACCCTCACTCAATAGTGATGTGAGTACTGTCTCAGTGCTGTGGCCCAGCCAAAAGCTGGCTTGCTCAGGGTGAAGAGTGTTAGTTTTTTCAATATGGTTCCAAAGCTGCGTAAAGACACATTTCTTTGTGAGTTTTGAAATATAAGGAAGATTGGAAATGGGAGTGATCTGGGCTTTAGAAGTGGACATAAAAAGGCATATTTCCAGGATGAAAGTACTTTTCTGGAAGATAAGCTAGTATTAATAATGACCAAACTGGGTTGGAGACCCAGCAATGGCTCCCCGATTCAGTGGGATGGAGTGGGGTCTAAAATCATGTAGTATTTCTCATGGAGGATAATATCTTAGACAGTGATGTAGGGGTGGCTAGATAAAAGAGGACCAGGTATGGCCCTGGATGCAGGAATCTACCACTAAATGGTCAAAGGTACAAGATCAAGTGGAGAAGTCATTCATGGGCCAGTCTTTCTAAAGATTACAAATTCTCATAATAGTAATTGGCTAAGTGATCGGGGGATTGTTCAATCCAGTTATTTGAAAGGGCAGTGGACCTTCAGTTTGAGAGGTGAATCACTACAGAAAACAACTTCCTAGGGAGATTCTGTGCTTTATTTACCGTATAAGAGAGGAACAGTAGCTTTTCTTTGTTTGAGTGACTTGTGAATGGTAATGCTAGGAGAAGGATTGGAAGCTAGCTAATGACTTGAAATGGCATGCTTGGCATCTGTGTATGCAAAGACCAGAGTGGTACTGCGAATGATTTCTGAGCTACAAAGGGGGCCAAGGAATCCAGCGCTGACCCAAATTTCTGGTTCTAAGAGTCAACGTGATCTTCAGGGAAAAAGACTCAAAAGAGTCAAGGAATATTAAGTTGGCTGCTGGAAAGGATGCTAGTGTTTCAGGGGTTATGTACCTCCAAAATGAGGTAGAGGAGTTCATATTTGTTGTCGTCAGTGCAAGAGGTACAATGTAGGGTAAAACCTCCATCCTTCACCACCTTAACAATGTTCTTTCTGCCATCTCTTGCAAAATAACCAGGAAGCACAGTTGGGTCTCTGGACTATCTGCATCCCTCCCATCCCATTATTATCTTCATTTCCACTAATATATATTGAAACATGATGGTAGAAAAAGACCACATGGCCTACAGTAGCTAGTCTGCCTTTCCATATCAATTACAATAGTCCCCTTTTTCCTTAAAAGATATTCTGTGTTTGTCCCATGCTTTTTTTGAACTCAGATATTGTCCTCATTTCTACTATCTCCACTAGGAGATTAATTCACGCATTTACCATTCTTTTTCTAAAGAAATATTTCCATATATTACCCCTGAGTCTATCCCCTTTTACCTTCATCCTATGTCCTGTCATAACAGAGTTTGCTTTCAAGCAAAATAGGCTTTCCTCTTGTCCATTTATGCCACGGAGGTCTTTAAATGTCTCTATCATAACTCCTCTATCCCACCTTTCTTCTAGTGTATACATATTAAGATATTTAAGTCTGTCCTCATATACTTTATTTTTTTATTTTATTTTATTTTTTTATTTCAATTTTCAGTCAATTACATAACCAAAATATACTGAAGGTCAATCCGAATAATAAAAAACTAACAAAAGAAAAACAGGAAAAACAAACCTAGGATAAAGTTCACATCATGGAACCATTACTGTCAAATTCAATATAGATACAAAATAAAAAGAACTATGGGATAAAATAGAAATACCACATTAGAGGCTATATACTATTACTGGTCCTGTCTACAGCGTACTTATTGGTCAAAAAACTTTCCAGATGGGACACCTCCACAAAAACATAAGAGGCATCATCCAAGCAAACAATACATTTGCAAGGGAAGTGAAGAAAAAATGTGGCACCCAATGCCAAAACTCGGGGCTTAAGATTCAAAAATTGCCGCCGACGTAATTGTGTACTTCGCGACACATCAGGAAAGATGTTAATCGTCTGACCACAAAATTTAGCGGATTTGACTTTAAAAAAAGCCCTAAGGATACGCTGTTTCATTTCAGCAGACGAAAAAGTGACCAATAAAGTGGCACGCGTAGTGATGATTTTATTTATTTTTATTTTATTAACATTTTTTATATACCACACTATTCGTTATCAGCACGGTTTACATGTAACAAAAGACCTCAGACAAGATACAAATATCTGGGTTTTACAGTTAACAGGAAGATCAACTTGGATAACAGGATAACAGGAGAAACTATGTACAAGATTACAGGAGAAACTATGTACAAGATTACTATTTACATCAAGGAGTCAGGGTATGAAAAGTGTCCTGTAAGTCTGTTGAAGGAATTTGAAGAGCTGATGAGACATAAAGTTTACGTGTTTGGCATGTGGTTAATTGTGTGAGAATGTGATTGTGCTTCTTTGTTCTCTGGGAAATATTTGAGGAAAAGGTGATGTTTTAGGGCCTTCCTGAAGTGGCTGAGATCAGGGATGGCCCTAATGTGTGATGGAAGGGTGTTCCAAAGTTTAGGGGCACATAGACTGAAGGCTCTGCTCGATGTTGTGGTGTTGTATTTTATGACTTCCTTTGGGACGGTCAGCATATTTAGTTCCGTGGTTCTTCTTAGTCTGTTGGTTATGATTGGTTGTATCAACTCCGATAGCGAGGTGGAGGCGAGACCTTTGTACGCTTTAAAGGTCAGGAGAAGTGTCTTAAAAGTGACTCTCGCTTGAATAGGGAGCCAGTGTAGCTGTTTTAGAAGGGGTGTTATATGGTCCCTTCTGGATGTTCCGAAGAGTACTCTGGCTGCACTGTTTAAGGCAAGTTGAAGAGGATTTAGGCTTGATTGAGGGAGCCCTTGTAGGATGGAGTTTGCATAGTCGAAATGTGGAATGATTAAAGCCTGGTAAACAGTACGGAAATCGTCTGGATCAATCAGTTGGCGAAGGTGTCTGAGGGAGCGGATCTTGAAGTAAATTGCTCTGACTGTATTGGATATGTGAGTCTTCATGTCAATGTTTTGGTCAAGGGTTACTCTTAGGTATCTGATATGTGGTTTTACTTGCAGTGTGGCATCTTGAACCTCCAGGCAGGTAGGTGGTATGAAATTCGAGTTCCTTGAGATAAAGAGAACCTCCGTTTTTTTTGTGTTGGATTCTGAGATTTTGTGATAGTAACCAGTTTGATATGGCGTTAAAGCAGTTGGTTAAGGGAGTGAGGTCCATCTTGTCTAAGCAGATCGGCATGTATAGTAACATGTTGTCGGCATATATCATGCAATTGACATTGAAGGATTTGATAATGTTACATATGGGTTGCATGTATATGTTAAATAGTAAGGATGATAGAGAGGATCCTTGTGGGACCCCTTGTCCCTGATGAAAAGGATCTGATGTTGCACCATCGGATCGAACTTGCTGCCATCTACCTGATAGGTATGAGATACACCATTCGAGTGCTGTTCCACAGAGGCCCTTTTCTTGTAGACGGATGATGAGAAGCTCATGACATACTGAATCGAAAGCAGCCGCGATGTCTAAGAAGATGAGTACAAATCCTTTCCTAATGTTGTCAATGCCAGCATTTAGGTTATTGAGGAGGGTGGTCAGGAGCATCTCGACCCCGTGTGATTCCCTGAATCCATGTTGGCATGTATCCAATGGAGCTTCAGAGTCAATGTGATCTTGTAGCTGCCTGTAAACCACCTTTTCAATTATTTTTGCAAGAGTAGGTATACTGGAAATGGGTCTGTATGAGTCTGCTTTCTGTGGGTCCAACTTGCTGCTTTTTAGTAAAGGTCTGATGGAGGTTTGTTTGAGAGCGGCAGGGAATGAGCCAGTGTCAAATGATAGTCTTATAATCTTAGATATTGTGGGAGCAAGATCGTTGCGGAGATCCTTTATCCAGAAGGCTGGACATGGATCAGTGTGTGCTGTGGAAGTGTTGAGAGTTGCGATAATGTTTTGAATCATTCTCAATGAGGGAGTGGTGAAGGACATTAAAGCTGTCGGGTGCCCTTGAATTGTAGGTGGAGAAGGTATTGCAATTTTGTTCGTCTTGCACATCTTGGATTGTATGTGGGTAGCAAATTCCTGCGGGCTGATTTCGCACTGGTGTTCGGGTGAAGGTTCCTTGGCCAATCTTTTGACTAAACTAAACAGGTCATGCGGTTTATTAAGAGCACGTCTCAATGTGTCTGTTTGGTACTGCTTCATCTTTTCAGCAATGGTCTTGCGGTGAGTGGCAAGCTGCTGCATGTAAGCGATCTGACTGCTATTGGAGTGTGATCTCCGCCATCGCTTTTCCAGCCTCCGTAGTAATTTTAGTGAATCCTTCAGCTCGGGTGTGAACCATGGGGCTATCACTTTTTTACTTGGGGACCTGATCTTTGGTGGGCATGAGGCAATGGAGTTAAGTCTGTTGTTCGAACTGGTTATCATCTCATCCAAGTTTAGAGAAGTGTCGTTGAGGAGTGCTTCCGTTTCGGCCAGGATACGTTCCCTGTTAAATGGTTGGAAAACTCTTGATGAAGTGGTTGAGTGTTTGTTGAGGTCAGTGTCACTTGAAGGTTGTTTGTTATGAGTAGGAATCTGGAAGATAATGAGCTTATGGTCTGACCAAGGGACCGCTGTGATTGATGATAGTATGTTTTGAAGCTGATTGTGGGCCGACTGTGGGACAAATATGAGGTCTAGAGTATTGCCTTTTAAATGTGTGGATTCCTGGACTACTGCCTTTTAAATGTGTGGATGATATCTTGAGAATCCTCTAAAAAGGCAGTCAAATTATCCATTGGGGCAACAATTTCATCCAAACCACCTTCAACCACATTGGGGTTTTTTAACGGTAGAGGGGACATAATAAAGTTGTGATACATTTACAGGATCAGGGATAGCTAAAACTTCTTTGAGAAATTTACCAAGCAAAATTCTATGAGAAAGTAACAATGACTGAGGAAAATTAAGGAAGCGAAGATTACAGGAACAAAAAGAATTCTCCAGGGCTTCTACCTTAGCATGAAGATACAAGGAATCTTTGATACCAGCAACACTCATTGTATGCAAAGGGAGAACCTGCACTCTGAAAGCTGTGAATTCCCTGCCTGTCTCTCTCCTTAAAGGTATATTTACAATTTCCCTCTATTTCCATGGGCTCAGCAGCACTCTCCTCATCACAGTGCCTTTCTCCAATCCTCTGGGACCAGTCCAGACTCCAAAGAAACACTGAAAAGGTCAGTCAGTAGAGCTGCTAGAATGTCCCCAAGTTCTTTCAGTATTCTCAGATGTATCTTATTTGTTCCCAATGTTTGCCTACTTTTAGTTTAGCTAGTTCCTCATGAACAGTCTTCTGAAAATTGATCAAGATCCCCATCACTTCTGTTCCTATTTGTGGGTGTTTTCTGAGGTCCTGCTCCCGGCCATTCATCTGTGAACACAGAACAGAAATATGTGTTAAGCAATTCTACTTTATCCTCATCAGCTTCTACATTTTCCTCCCCTTCACTCTTGAGTCTGACAATACCAATTTTGCCCTTCCTCCTCTCACTAACATATATGAAAAATGCCTTATCTTCCTATACAATTGTATTGGCTATTTCTTCTTTTTGTATCTTTGCTTTCCTGACTACTTTGCTACTTTTCTTTTTCCAAATATAGATGCCTGTTTTCCTCTCTGTGGTCTCTTGTATTTTATGAAGGTCTGCCTTTTTTTCTTCACCTTTTCAACTACTTCTTTTGAGAACCAGTATCTTCCTTTCCTTTTACATTTATTTAGCTTTCTAACAAAAGGTCTGTTGCCCTTAAAATATCCCCTTTCAGTTTTGCCCATTGCTTTTCTACATCCCCCAGCTGTTTCCATTCTGCTAATGATTCCTTGAGTTATTGTCCCATATTGGCAAAGTTAGTTTTCCTAAAGTCTAAGACCCTCACTTTTAGATGGATTTTATCAGCCCTAATCCTAATACTGAACCACACCATCTGGTGATCACTGGATGAGAGATGATCTTCCATTATGACATCAGAAATACTTTCCCCATTGGTAAGCACCAAGTCCAGTATGGTCCCTTCGAATGTGGGCTTTGTTACCATTTACCAGAATAGTTCTACCTGTATAGAATCTAAGATCTCCTTACTCTAAGATGACACCATGGCTGGGATGTGCCAATCAACATCCAGCATAATGAAATCACCTATCAGTAGCACGTCTCCTTTCATAGAAATACTGCATATGTCTTCTAGGGGTTCAAATCCCACTGAGGACAGCAACCTTGGGTTGGAAGGACTAGGGTTTCTAGTCCCACAGATGCTCCTTGTAGCCTTGGGCAAGCCACTTAGCCCTCAGTTGCCTCAGGTACTAAAACATAGTGAGTCCTTCGGGGACAAGAGAAAATATATATACAGTATCTGAATGTGCACCGCTTTGACTGGTAATAAAAGCAGTATATAAACCTAGTTAAATAAATAAATAAATAGATAGATATTAAATCTGTGAGGGGATCTGTATATCACTCCAATGCAAATGGATTTCTCTTTCCCTCTTTCTAGTTTAACTCACAGTGCTTCCTCGCTCCCTTTTAAGCCCTGTAATTTTATAGCTTAAATATTTTTTTACATATAATGCCACTCCTCCTTCCCTTTTTCCTACCCTGTCCTTCCTGAATAAATTATAGCCCAGTATAATTACATCCCAGTCATGGTTATCCATAAACCATATCTCCATAATCACCACTAAATCCAAGTCAATCTCTTCTATTAAAGCCTCAGCATTCAAGATTTTATTTCCCATGCTATGGCCATTTATACACACTGCTGTCCTGATGTTGCCCCTTTTATCTATTTCTACAGAGGTATTTAATCTTTCACTTTCCTGAGGACTTTCACTTAGCTGAGGGATTTCTTCAGCCATCCCCAATGAAGCTAGTACTCTTCAGTAGGTTAGCCAGTCTGCAGTGGAGGAATCTTCTTGGACAGATAAAAGCCATCTCTAAACTTCAGCCCTTGGAACATCATCCAGTGGTCCAGGAAACCAAAATGCTCTTAATGACACCATCCATGCAGCTATGCATTCAACTCTAGGATGCAAGCTTCTCTGTCTTGGCCTTTATCCCCAACAGGGAGGATTGAAGAGAATACCTTCTATGTACCTATTTGCTTCACCCTTTCTCTCAAAGCCATGAAGTCACTTTTGATCTGCTCAGAGGGATACCTAGCAGTATCATTCATATTGACATGGATGAGCAATATCAGATAATAGTCAGTAGGCTTGATGAATTGTAGAAAACTTTTTTGGTACCTGGCAGACAGCACACCTCTGTGGACATCAAGTTCCTCATTCTAGAATGCCGGGACGTGCAGCCCCGCAATCCACCTAGACTCTATTCCCCCACCAGCTCTCCCCATACATCCTGTGCTTCAGGACAGGGAGAGCCGGCAGGGGGTTATAGGGACAGGAGGGGGCGGAGGTGGAGTGGGGCGGGCCGCTCGGCAGCATGCACAGGACTGATTCAGGTGATGGCCCTGTACATGCTTCTGGGCCTGTTGGGGTGTGCTGCTTATACCTCAGAGGTGGTATAAGCAGCATTTTTTGCCAGATTGAGGCAGGGGAGCCACTCCTGAGGTTGGGACAGGGTGTGGTGGGGCCTACGCTGCCCAATCCAGGCTACAGGTGGCCAGCTGTGGGCCCTAAGGCAGGAGGGATATGCTAGGCCGGGCCATCTTCAGGCCCGATTCTGGCTCCTGTGGGAACATTTTGTTCCTGCAGACCAGAATCGGGTAATAACAGCCCTGTCTTCAGCAGGGACATCTGAACAGTCCAGATATCCCCATCCCGGAATGGGGATCCACATTTGGTCAGCAGATTGATGCCTCAGTACCCCTCACAAAAAAGTCACCAACCATCACTACCCTTTGCTTCCTTGTGGTCACAGATTCTGTAATTTTAGGGTGCTTGAGCTCTGCTTCTTCCCCTTCCTGAGGTGCTTTCATCTCATTCACTTCCAGGGCTGCATACTGGTTCTTCAATTCAAGGGCTGGAGGAGTTGGATTGTTGATTCTGCAGACTCTAGTGACTCGTGTCCAACTCTCTTTATTCTGTAGCCTCCCATCTTCACCTCTGTCAGAGAGTTTGGATATTTCAAGAAGCATCTTCATCCATGTACTTCTAACTGTCTTGAATGCTTCTCAGCCTCGCCACCTCTTCTCTGAGCTCCTCCATTTGTTTCATGAGAGATTCAGCTTGCAGGCATTCTGCACATGGAACTGGTCCTTCAACTGGCATCAGGCTCTCTGTCAGGACAGAGGCAGAAGCTGTAATGGGGGAAACAGCTTTGGCAATTTTTACCAGTCATTGTTCAGTTGGTGGAGCTTTGGTACTGTTGAAGTAAAAGAGAGAGACTTATCAAAGTCCTTGCCTGTTCTTCAGCTGTCCTTTAAGAGAAAAGCAGTTAACCTCTTTTAAGTTTGTTCTAACTGTGCTGTTCTATGTCCTTGTGTGTAGCTAAATAGTGAGTTGCCCTATAAAGCAAGAAGGCTCATATGGGATGGTGGGAGCTGGGGTGGGTAGGGAGGGATCTAACACCTGATAATTCAGTGGCTTCAAAGAGCTTGCTCTGAATATGAAGCTGGAACAAGAAACAATGAACTTTGACAGACAGAGCTTTGGCCAACACCACAAAAATTCTCCTTTTGCAATATAGAAAAAAAATAGCTTTTAAAAATGAAAATGAAAACCCCTTTAAGAGCTCTCAGGCAGAGAAATTGTATTTAAAAATCACACAGTATTATCTTGCTTATAATGGTGTCCCTGTTAGGAATGCCAGTACTTGCAAGGCCCTGTAGACCTTCATATGGTACTCAGCTGCCTAACTGCTTTGTAAGTTAATCAAGGACCACTAACACCCGATGAGGTCAGTGGCTTCAAAGAACTGTGAATAGGAAGCTGGAACAAGAAACAATGTACTCTGACAGAGCTTTACCCAACACCACAAAAAATTCCCCTTGGGCAATATAGAAAAATAATTAGCTTTTAAAAATGAAAAAACAAAGCCCCTTTAAAAGCTCTTGGGCACAGAAATTGTACTTAAAATCCATACTGTATTACCTTGCTTGCAATGGAGTCCCTGTTAGGAATATCAGTACTTGCAAGGGGCTGTAGACTTTTATACAGCACTCAGCTGCCAAGCTACTTTGCAAGCTAATCAGGGGCCACTAACACCTGATGAGGTCAGTGGCTTCAAAGAGCTTGCTGTGAATAGAAAGCTGGAAGAAAAAACAGACAGAGCTTTGCCCAACACCACAAAAAAAATTCTCCTTTTGCAATCAAAAAAAAAGAATTAGCTTTTAAAAAGGAAAACCTTTATGAGCTCTCAGGCAGAGAGATTATATTTAAAAGCCACACAGTATTATCTTGCTATGGTATGGCTTATGTCTTTCACCTTGAGGTGCACCACAGCCCATCTTACCCTGCTGCTGGTGCACTCCCACTATATCTACAGCCTGCCTCTGTCTTATCCAGCTGTAGCAGTGTGCAGTTACATAGAAGTAGGCATGTTAAACTTTCTGACTACTTCAGATGTCACTGATAAAGTACACACTAATACTACTACTCTCTGTCTTGGGCCAGCTGTATCTTCAGCTGGACATAGCACTGATGATAAAATCTGTGAATCACCCACCTTTTAAAAATTGTCCTGGGGTCCTGGGGGACTCATTCATAACACAGGTACACTAAAAAAATTTTTTTTTAAACTGCCTCTAATGTTTCGATTGATTTTTATGTTTTTTGGTGCGCTGAATCCAAATCTGGTAACCAATTTGCTCCATCACGTACAGATTTTTTGCTACATTGGGTTAGCAGTTTGAGGTGAACGTTTCAGATTGAGTGCGATCGAGATAAAAGTTTCTTGGATGAATTCTTTATACTAATTTAGTAGTTATTCAAATAAGAATAAAGAAAATTGTAACAAGGCAGCACATAAGAATAGAGTAATGTCAACAAAACACACTGTGATGGTAGCAAAATTGTCTGCACTTAAAACAGCCACATACATGTGCACAAACATTGAGCATATAAGAGCGAGGTTAGACACAAAGCAAAGCAAAGAAATGTGCAAAAAATGTTGTACAGGTATGTATGTAAGAATAGAAAATGCAAACCGCACCATTCCAATACATGAAGACAAACACCCGATGGTGTGAAAATAAAATTCTAATAAATGAGATCCGACACTGTGGTAATAACTGGCAAATTTTTATTTCAAAGTTTAGTAAAAACACGATATTTGTCAACACAGTTTAGATTTTAAAGTCATTCTTGGGTCAATCAATCTCCTGGTGGGCCCGTTTCTTCTTCCCCCGAATGCTTCTCTTGGTGTGCTGCTTGGCGTATTTTTCATCTGGGGTTTCCCGCAGCAGCAACCAGCAGAAATCAGCCATCATAGTGGTGTTCCATCTTCCTTGGTACCTTCTCTCTGCGTCCTTGATGTCCTGGTGAAACCTTTCACCTTGTTCTTCACTGTACGCCCCCAAGTTTTCGGGAAAGTAGTTCACATGGGAGTGCAAGAAATGGACTTTCAGGCTCATGTTACAGCCTTGTTCTTTGAAGGCATTGAGCATCCTGGCAACAATATCCTTATAGTTCTCATCCCGCCTGTTCCCCAAGAATTTGAGAACAACATCCTTGAAGGAATCCCAGGCTTCTTTTTCCTTCTCAGACATCGTTTCAGCGAATGCTCCATCTGAAATGAGTTTCCTTATATCAGGGCCAACAAACACTCCTTCCTTTAGCTTTGCTTCAGAAAGTCGGGGGAACTTTGAGCAAAGGTACCGAAAGCACTCACCATCTTTTGGAAGGGACTTGATGAATTGCTTAATGAGACCCAACTTAATGTGGAGAGGTGGTAATAGAATTTTATCACGAGGTACCAAGTTCTCATGAAGAACATTTTTCTCACCGGGTCTCAAATACTCCCGAATTGGCCAGTCTTTTTTCCCCCAGTGTAGGTCGCGGGCCCGGCTATCCCACAAGCAAAGGAAGCAGGGATATTTGGTGAAACCGGATTGCTGCCCTAATAGCATGGATAGAATTTTAAAGTCTCCACAAATCATCCACTTATGCTCATCATAACGAATCTTCTGAAGAATCAGGGCCAAATTCTCGTATTTTTCTTGGAGAATAACAGAGTGAGCAATAGGAACTGAAGCGAATGTGTTGCCATTATGAAGAAGAACACCTTTTATGCTGTCTTTTGACGAATCAATGAACAGCCGCCATTCAGCAGGATCATACTTGAGTTTAAACTTTTCCATCACTCCGTATATATCGTTGCAAAATACCAAATCTTCCTCTTTGCTGAAATACTTCAAAAATTGTGTCTCGCGGTTGCGGTACCAATAAAAAGTTGTTCCTGGTGACAATAGATTTTTCTGTTTAAGCCGAGAACCTAGCAGTTGGGCAGCATCTTTTGGGAGTCCTAAATCCCGGACTAAATCATTCAATTCAGCTTGAGAGAAAAGTTCAGGTTTCGGATCTGGTTCAGTTTCAAACTCGGAAGTACTGGACTCATCGGGAAAAGCCATCTAATGAGTCTCATCATGATCAGAACCGTCCACACAAATATGATCCAAAGATTTTGGTGGTTCAGGCACAGGTACTTCGTTGCTATGAGGCATAGGCCTAATTGCTGAGGGAAGGTTGGGGTAACTTATTACGTTCTTATTTTTTAAGTTGTATCCCTTCACAATGCAAGAGCAAAAATAGCAGTCACTGCTGTGGTCTCTTTGTTCACGCCACATCATAGGTATTCCGAAACGAAATGCTTGTTTTTTTACCTTTCATCCATAAGCGTAGATCTTCCTCACATGTCTTGCACACTTTGTGAGGAGCCCACGGTTTGTCTTGATCGCCTAACTTCAAACCGAAATAGGCGAAATATACTTTTTTAATAAATGCAGAAATATTCCTCTGCCGCTTTTTCACGGTATATTCCCCACAAATAAAACAAAAACTGTCCGGAGAGTTGACGCAACCTCTGGCTCTGTGAGCCATCACAAATACACAGCACTGCAAACTACAACTGTAGTGAACCACTTCGGAATAAAGCTGGATTACGACTGAGCAAACAAAAGGTAATAATGAACTTGCAAGAAACTGAAATTTGACAGGAACGTTCATGTCGCAACCACCGTGTTTGAGCGAGCGCGAACGAGGCGAGGCGAACAGGAAAGAACATGCGCCAGCGCGAGTACTGGATTTAGCCCCCCGCCTCCCAATTGTCCTGTTAATGTATAAAATGAATACAAAACACTCTAAAATATCATGAGGGAGTGTTTCTAGTTAGTTAACCATTACAACCTCTATTTTGGGCCAAGAAAATAAACTGCAGTCGGCTAAAAAGAAATTATGTGAACATTCCTTATATGGGTAAGAAATCTAATTTTGCAAGAAAACGTGACGTGATGGAACATTTTGGCTATTTTTCCTGGATTCAGCACCCCAAAATCTATAGGAATCAGTTGCAAAACTGGAGGCAGTTTTTTGGTAGTGTGCCTGTGTAATTTGTTGTTAAGAGATATTCTCAGTTATCTAGAGGGGATGGTCATCAAGAGAAATAATTTATTTGCAGCACCATGTTATCACTTTGGATGCTGACTTCCTCTGGCCCCGGGACAGTGATGCTGAACACCATCTGATCTCCTTCATGGTGACTTGCTTAGAAATGCATCATAACAATACAGTTATTGGTCTTCTCTCAGAGTGAAATTATTTGTCTATCTCTTATTAGTGCACACTCTATTTTTATCTCAAAGATCGTGATTTTACAATTCTTCAATCACCATAGAAATAGATAATTCTCTAAATTCTCTAAACCTTTCTTTGTTGGATGTGTAAATAACATTCAAATTTAAAGTTTTAAAAGGAAGGAGGTCTCAGACTCATTTAGGCACTAAACGTCAGATTTTTATCTTGTCTATATGTTGTGTGCCATTTCACAGCAATAACCATCCTTGTCTATAGCCTTCAACACACCCTTTACATCCAAAAAAGTTTTTAACGTGAGAAAGTGCTTAGCTTTTATGTTCAATGTAGTTTTCCCAACGCCATGCCTCTGCGCCTTATCTGAGTTTCACTTTGTTGAGTTTCTTCAGGGGTTTTTCCTTTTTAAAGCACTCAGTTGCAATTATTTTTTATGCTGCCAACGTCTTATTGCTTTTATTTTTCTCTGAGCCTGCGCGGCGTTGGTAGGAAGCTGACAGGCTCGGACAAAACGAAAAGCAATAAGACATTAGCAGCATAAAAATAATTGCAAATGAGTGCTTTAAAAAGGAAAAACCCCTGAAGAAACTCAACGAAGTGAAACGCAGATAAGGGCAGAGCCATGGCGTTGGGGAAACTATATTGAGCATAAAAGCTAAGCACTTTTTCACGATAAAACATTTTTTAGATGTAAAGGGTGTGTTGAAGGCTATAGACAAGGATGGTCATTGATGCAAAATGGCACACCACATATAGACAAGATAAAAGTCTGAAGTTTAGTGCCTAAATGCGTCTGAGACCTCCTTCCTTTTAAAACTTTAAATTTGAATGTTATTTTCACATCCAACAAAGAAAAATTTAGAGAATTTAGAGAATTATTTATTTCTATGGTGATTGAAGAATTCTAAAATCACGATCTTTGAGATAAAAATAGAATATAATAAGAGATAGAAATGCATCATGGCAGCTCGCCTGCCACCTCACTGTTAAAGAGGTTAGGGGCTTATTTTCTCTTTTCTTTAGCGGCAATATTGAGCTGTTGCCTGGTTAGAGACAACATGATGAAAGTCAGGCACAGGAAACCCTGGCCTATCATTCACCGGAAAAACTAACTGGGGCAGCAGCTGAATATTGCTGTTGCCTGATTAGCTTTGTGGCAATCCGGGCAGTCCAGATATGAAATGCTGGAGCCCAGATATAGCCTCGGTATTGACTATCCGGGGGTAAAGTTCAGCACCAAAGGTCAGATGCTTTAGCTGCACTCGCTGTGACATTGAATTTCGGGCCTTATGTGCATACCTTACTTTATAAAATAGACATGATATACACACATTAAAACATATGTTAATTTAGGCATGCCTTATAACATTACCCTCCATGGCATCAATTATCTGATTAGCAGCTGAATGCAGTGTCACCACTAAATGGATACTTTTTTGGCCTGCCCTTGCTATTTTCACAATCCGGCCTACAAATATCCCTTTTTTAAATTAGATATTTCCATTGCTTACATCCACATACAGACAATGTAAAAGGACAAAAAATAAGTATTCAAAGTAAAGCAAATTTAGAAAGAAATGCATACGTCTCCAAAGTCTACATTCAGGGTAAACTACTACATCATATCTAAACTCCTACAAAGAAACATAAAAAAAAATCCTGTTGTGAACATATCAATATCAAACCCATTTATAGCATGCAGATTAACGTAAAGTGTACAGATTAATAATTTACTCAAGTTAACCATACAATCAGTCAGTCAGTCAGTTAACAAAGTGACATTATTTATGTAACAACATGTAGTTTAATAAAATCTTCAAGTTCGGATACATAAAAAACACATAATTAGTCCTGTCCCATCCGCCCCCCTCTCCCCCCCAACGTCTCCAGATATTTGCAGTGGAATTTCAAAAATAACGCAGCACCTAAATCCAGCACATGCGGCTTCAGGACTAAGAAAGCCTTACGCCAAGCCTGACAAGTCATCCATATCTTTACCTGAGACCAATACTTCCTGTCCATTGGACCAATAACTTTAATTGATTTAGAAGGATTAAAGATACTCAGGGCCACAAGCTTCTTTTTCCGTTTGCCGTTTGCCCATATCTATGGGCCCAGCCCCTTGTGATCCTCAGTGCACCTAAAGGGCACCAAAGGGACAGGACCTGCCCCTTTGGTCACGCCTCTTAGGTTATGCCCGCGACCGCGTTCTGTGACATAGGCCACATTTAAAGGCCCCCCTGCTCTCACAGAGGCCAGTCGCTGGTTAGGTGGTCCAGGCGGCAGAAAGGAGCTCCAGCTGGCTGCCTGCTCAAATTACCTCTGTGATCTCCACAGCAAGACAGTACAGGTAGTAAAGTCCCCACAAATATCCTTTTTAACACCTATATGTATCCTTTATGTAACTTGTGGCAGACCTTTAGCATGAATTATCGATTCTATGCAGATGATAGGCTGTTTCTAATAATGGAATTGAGGATACAGGATACTTTACAGCAAATGGTTGATTGCATTAAAGCAGTCACCAACTGGTTAGCTGCTCAAGGCCTACTACTATTAAATTTGCAAAAGAGAGTTATTGGTGATTCAGAGTAATCAAAGAGTGCAGGTACCTTCAGAGATAGATCTTGACAGCCAAAGGATTCTAATTTATTCAGAAGTCTGTTACCTAGGTATTATTACCAACTCTGAGTCATCTTTTACTACACATATTAGAGAACTACTTAAAAATATCGGGCCCAATTTTCAATTAGGCAGGCTATGCACCGCTGCAGCACAAAGCCTGCCCGCCAACCCCCTTAACCAAGATTTTCACTTCCACTGCGGTGGAAGTGAAAATCTGGATTTGTGTGGGTGTGCCGGCACCCGCCGAGGCTAAACGGGTAGCAGGTATTTTTGATGCTACCTGCTTAGCCTCTGTGCCTTAACGATAGATGAGGAAAAATCTCGCCTATATTTAAGGCGCAGAGGGCTAAGCGGGTAGCAATGAAAATCACTGCTACCCATTTAGCCATTTCCTCCGCCCCTGCTCTGCCCCAGAATGCCCCTAACACACCCCCAGTGCTACCGGCATAGCATCTGAGCATGTTACGGACTTACCTGGGATTTTCAAAGGGCACTACTCATGTAGGTGCCCTTCAAATATCCCAGATAAGGTCTTTATACAGGTAACTAGGGAAGTTAGCCATGTAAAGACCTTCAAAAATTGGGCCCATCATTTTTTTAATTAAGTGACATCTTTAAAGGGATGTCTGTGAAAAATCTGGATTGTCCAAAGCAGAATGTCCATGCCTTTTGAAACTGCCCTGCCTTTTGAAACTGGCCTGTCTCCACCCCGAAAAATGAACATCCCAGTAACCAGTTCTGGAGATGGGTTCTTCACGGATGGCAAGGCCAGGTAGTGCACGATGTAGGCAATTTTACAAATGTGGACGTCCCTGAAGTGCACACCTACAGAACCTAGTTCTTGGATGCCCCGGCCTGGGTAGGAGGGCATCTATGTTATGAGACTTGCACATCTTGCAATGTCATTTAAAATACTCAAATGAGTGGCAGCAGGCTAGTAGTATGTTTGGAGCATGTATTTATGGGCAGATTTGCTCTTTTTGCACCTTCTTCGTGGTCAGGAGCAGGTATAGGTGGAAATATCCAACTATTTTTTGGGCTCTTCTCAATCAGTAGCTTAAAGACAAGGTTTCCACTTCCTTTGCTCTCCAGACCAAGAAAGTATTTTGCCACCATGCTCAGCACGTGTACAAGACATCAGATAGCATAAAAGCCTCCCTCCTTCACCATCTTAACAGTTCTTTCCTCCATTTGTTACAAAATAATCAGGAAACACAGTTCTCTCTCTTTCTTTGGCCTTTCTGCTCCTCCTCTCCCCCCTCCATTATTGCCTTCATTCCCACTAATATATAGGATATGGTATGGCATGAACACCTCAACAACCAGGTCCTGACATGCTTGTGCCATTGTGAAATCTCACCATGACTTGCAACTCCCTTGCTCTGCCCATAACACATTTCCATCATGCCCCCATGCTACTTTGATGTTCTCGCGCAGGGGAAAACTTTAAACACAGCCTTCTAAAATGGCTCCCAGGACATATACATACTTGCACGTCTATGTGCCCATCTTCAGATGTCCAACTCATGAACAGAGCTGCTAAAACACTCCTCATAATTGTCTATTATAAAGGTTATAATTATAATTGTATCTGTTCTGTCTGCCTTACCAGCTTACATATTAGATCATGTCCAAGTGTGCAAAATGTGGCTGAATGTTTGCTTAGGGATACAAAGCTGAAAAAGCATATTTTGCTAGTTTTTATAGCACTCCATTGGCTTTCAGAAGAATGGCATATTTGATATAAGGTAAAAAATACTGCTTTTTAAAGCTGTTAGGATTGATATATTCTTTACAACTTTTGTTACAGTCAGGTTTCATAATCCCGCATGATTGTTACAGTGTCAGACACAAGGGTTGCTGGAAGATCCATCATTACATGATGCTCAGGGAATAAAATTCCAATATCATATGCTGTTATAGCAGTTCTTAGGATATGGCATCAGATACTCATCAATATTACATCGCTAATAGATTTGTTTGAATTTTGCAAGATTGATAAAAGCATTTTATATCAGAATTTATGAAGAGTAGCTAAAGATTCTGGAATTTTTAAATACTGTATATTGTTATGTAAATTTGTGACATTTATTTGCTTGTCTTAAGTAGAAAAATGATTTCATATAGTTTTTATTAGCTGCTGAGAAGTGTTAGTGATGGCAGATTCTAAAAGTTTTAAAATAAAGATATCTAGGTGCAGGCATGTTCACCAGCCATAGGACTGGCATAAGTGCTAATGCCTTACATTCATATGCATTTGTGATCATTTATGCCCCTATTTAAGAATATATGGTAAAGTATGCGTGCATTTGACTTTCTAAAATGGATGTGAAATATGTGCATAAAAATACTCATAAATCTAGCGGTGCCTTACAAAATTAATCTCTATGTGTAAGCATGCCTGATAGTATAAATGGATGATACTGGCATGGTCATCTGTTTTAGTAGCACTGAACATATAGATGAAGGTAAAATCCTGCACTGGCATTTAACATAGTAACATAGTATATGACGGCAGATAAAGACCAGTATGGTCCATCTAGTCTGCCCAGCAAGGGTAGGTGCACCTGCTGCTCCGTTCAGGTCACCCCTCCCGATGCCTTTGCTTAGGGGTGTACCCACCGCTCCGTGCAGGTCATCCCTGTGTATTGAGATATAAGAGATAGTTAAGTTTATTTTGATTTTATCCTCTTGATATAAGGGATCCACTATGTCTCTCCCTTGCCATTTTGAATTCTGTCACTGTATTTGCCCCAACACTTCCTTTAACTTAAGATATTGGCTGTACCAGCTGAAATTTGATCCCTAGATTTTCAAGACCTTTCTCACCTAAAAAACCTTCAATATCTGTTTCTGGAAATCTCCCACATAAGGATTCATTAGATTCTGTATCTTCCAAAACCTGTTCCATGTGCCTCTCAGTAGAGGACAGTGAGTACTGTTACTCTGCTTTGTTGGAACTGGTTCCACCTGTTATTGGTTGCCTGACCCCTACCCCCCCCCCTCCAGCACTCTCTTCCTTCTTTATGCCTTTCAATGGAGTTAGCTGCCAATAACTAAGAACATAAGATATGCCATACTGGGTCAGACCAAGGTCCATCAAGCCCAGTATCCTGTTTCCAACAGTGGCCAATCTTGGTCATACATACCTAGCAGTTTCCCCAAAAGACACAGGTTTCACAATGCTTGTACTGGGTCAATCATTGATATCCTGGGTCCCTTCTTAATAATGTTTTATGGACCTTTCCTCCAGGAACTTGTCCAAACCTTTTTTAAACCCAGCTACACTTACAACCTTTACTACATTCTCCGGTAACAAATTCCAGAGTTTGATTACACGTTGAGTGAAAAATATTTTCTTTTATGTCTTAAATAGTTTACCCTGTAGCTTCATTGCATGTCCCCTAGTCTTTCTATATTCTGTAATGTAAACAATTGAGCTACGTTTACTCGTTCCACTCCGTTCATTAATTTATAGACTTCTATCATATCTCCCCTCAGCCATCTCTTTTCCAGGTTAAAGAGCCCTAACCTTTTTAGTCTTTCTTCATAGGAGTATCCTTCCATCCCCTTTACCATTTTGGTGGCTCTTCTCTGAACCTTTTCTAAAATCGCTATATCCTTTTTAAGATACGGTGACCAGAATGGTACACAATATTCAAGGCAACTAGTCGTTCACATTTCCAGTGGAAGCTATAGTTTTTGGTACTTTTTTCTCAAAGAATCTCGATTTCACTTATCTACAGGACTACAGAGTATAGGAGACCATCTTATCTCCCCCCATCCTCCCTCCCCCCCCCCCCCACTAGCACTGTTGCTGCCACTCTTGTTAGTGTTTTATTCTGTCTTACTAATTGTAGGTGTAGATAACATGAGCAGGGATCTAGCTAAGCTTGAACAATGGTCTAGAATTTGGCAGCTGGGATTTAATGTTAAAAAAGGTAAGGTCATGCATTTGGGCTGCAGCAATCCAAGGGAGCAATACAGTATAGGAGGTGAAGTACTTTTGTCCACTAAAGAAGAGCGGGACCTAGGCGTGGTTGTGTCTGATGATCTTAAAGTAGCTAAACAGGTAGAAAAGGCGACGTCAAAAGCTAGAAGGATGCTTGGGTGCATACGGAGAGGAATGGCTAGCAGAAAAAAGGAGGTGATAATGCCTCTGTATAAGTCTTTGGTGCGACCTCATTTGGAGTATAGTGTGCAATTCTGGAGACTGCACCTTCAAAAGGATGTGAACAGGATGGAGTCGGTGCAGAGGGTGGCTACTAAAATGATTAGTGGGCTTCATTATAAAGCATATAAGGATCTTAATATGTACACCTTAGAGGAAAGGCGGGATAGAGGTGATATGATTGAGATGTTTAAATACCTCCATGGCATAAATGTTCAGGGAGAGAGCCTCTTTCAATTGAAAGCAAATTCTGCTACGAGGGGACATGGGATAAGGGTGAAGGGAGATAGATTCAGGAGTGATATGCGGAAATATTTCTTTACGGAAAGAGTAGTGGATCCGTGGAATAGTCTCCCAATGGAGGTGGTAGAGATGAGGACAGTAAGTGAATTCAAAAAAGCATGGGACCAACACAGAGGATCTCTAAAGGTAAAAAGTGGACTGTTGTAGTTGTTGATATGGAAGGACAGACTAGATAGGCCATGTGGTCTTTTTCTGTCATCATGTTTCTATGTAAAGTTGTGGTCCTTGCTTCTAGGACAACAAACTTTGCTTCTCCAGACATCAATTGACTTCCTTTCCCTGTTTCCTCTATTATTTCCAGTGTGTTATGATCGCATTGGATTATAAGTGCTATGAAGTATGGACTAATTCTCTTATATGTGCCATAGAAACATATAAACATGACGGCAGAAAAAGACCACACAGCCTATCCAGTATCCAGTTCCATATCAACTACTACAACTGTCCCCTTGTTTCCTTTAGAGATCCTCTGTGTTTGTTCCATGCTTTTTTGAATTCAGATTACTGTCCTCATCTCATCTATATAATACTATGTATGCCTGGTAGCACTTTATACATTATTAGAAGTAGTAGTAATAGTAGTAGGTGATTATGAGTGCCTCCATCTACCTGCCTTCTCCTTTCCTTTTCTTTATGCAGTCTCACTGACTTTAGGGCCACAAAGCCTGAGATTTGTAAAATCCATTTTTCTTTTGTCTTTGACAAAAGTTTCAGAAATTTACCTAAAACAATCCTGCTAATTTACTTAATCGGACACGGCGGACCCGTCGCTCATCCAACCCCCCGCCCCCCACCTTTCTGGACCATCCTTGTAAATTATACAACAACACAGTAAACTTTCATTTGGACTCCAACTGGTTGCAGCTTTAATTAAATTACAACCATAATCAAACAATTCAACAATTACATCCCCAACTTCACCCCCACCCCCCTTTTGCAGAGCAAGCCATCACCAGCCATGTTATTAGCAAGGTGACGCTGCTTCTGCCTCTGCCGGGTACAAGCCCCGACAAACGTCCTCCCCCTCCCTCATCCGGCTTCGCCATATTATTAGCAAAAGCCCGAGGGATTATCCGGGTCAGGGGTACCCTACCCCCGCCCTCCAGTTTGCATCTGGCTCCGGACCCCGGAAACCTCCGGGATCCCGCCACCCCCCCCAGCTGCAACAAACCCCCCCCCCCACACCCACAGTCACCCCCTGACTACAGGGTGGGTGGGCGGGCATCCGGCATCTCCGGTAGCCTAACCAAAAAGGCCGGAGCAACGCGTGTCCCCTCTAAGGACGCATTTGCGCAACCCCCACCGCACTCCATTGGCTCCCGCGTTGCCATACTCAACACGGGAGCCAACCGCCGCGTAGCACCCACTGGCCCCGCCCCCAAGGCCTTCCCGCCGCCCCAAAGCCGCTCACTCCTCGGCCGCCCGACCGATTAAAACCGGCCGCGAGGACGCGGCCTCGCAATTATCACATTCCACCAGCAGGACATTTGAGCAAACCATCTGCTGTTTCTTATGACATAAGCTACTTTTAGGGAGAGTGTGTAGCTTTCTAAACAAGAGACTGCAGCACTTGCCTTTTTTTTAAATTGTGTGATCTGTATTTTACACAACTCCATAAAACTAGTTTAACTCTATCACTTACCTCATATTATCCCCCATTCCTAAACATCATGTCTTTATCCTCTCATGCACATATAAACTGTATATATATTTATTTATCTATTTATTTATTTATACAGGGTGGCCCCAAAAAAGTGAGAACATCTCGAAAATTAAAAGCTTAGATAGTTTACTTATTTACCTTTTTTAGCTATATAATGTCTTTATTTCGACAATTTGCGGTCGCCATCGTTTTAAAAAAAATTGTTAATCGTTTACATCTATCTTTTTGAATTTTAAAATAACTTATATGCTACGAGATGTTCTCACTTTTTTTGGGCCACCCTGTATATATATATACACACTGTAGTCATACATTTAAAGGTATTAAACATATTACCTACATTCATAATCACGCAGATTCTGAAACTTAACTTAAATAAAGCATTACCTGATACGAGTGGAAAATGTAAAAAATTGGGTGGTGTTAGTAAAGCATCTTGTTATTCTCGTATTTCTTGTATCTCTTTTATTCTGTGTAATTAGCTGAAAAGGGTGGCCCTGGCTGCCTTGACTGTAAGCAGCGTCCTTCCTCACATCTGTCGTGTCATAAAAGTACTGTAATCGTGCTCATAAGTACACCAGGGCTGTTTAATAGTGGAACTTAGGCCTCCTGAAATTCACTTTTGCTGCACGGAATGCATTGGACTTACATGTGCCTACCTCAGCCTCTAAAATGCACTGATTTGCAGACATTTTCACTTGGATAAAACACCTCTTCTTTATTTCTCATCCAAAATTACCTCGTTGCAGTGATGAGGGACCCAAATGTTTACTATGGTCCCTCCTCATTCATTCACTTTTTGTTGCTGGTCCAGATGCAGCACAAAACTGATAAAAGTAATATATAATTGTGAATCTCAATTAACCCTGGATCCATTTACATCTCTTTGAATTTATGTATAAACAAATAGTCTCATTTGAATATTTCTGTGATATTTTCCTCAGTTTAATTTAGTGATTCTTTCTTCTCCTTGAACTGAAAGGAAAAAGAAATACAGTAGATGTATTCCTTCAATTTAATGCTGGTCTGAGGTGTTTCTCTTGCATCATCAGATCAATGGAAAGTAAATAGCTTACACTTCTTGTTTCACAGTGCAGTATTGATCTTTCTTCAGCTTTTGCTTCCCTTTTATCCTATGCCTTGTGTCTTTCAACCCTGGGGACTGAAGTGATTGCCATAAATTGGACAAGCTAGGAAGTGCATGATAAGGAACCCTTCTTGTGTTTTGTGGCATGCTCGGTACATAGAGCACATACCTCTCTGGGTGGAAAAAGTGTGCCATTTTGTGTCTGGCACAGGCCACAGTAAATAAAAGTCACAGGGAAGATACCTCATCAAGAAAGGATTACACTCGAAAAATACTGCTACTCTTTTGTTCCATAGCTGATACGAAATTCAGTGAGAACATAGCTCTTCAGAGAGGTAAGAGAAACCGCCCATGGAGATTGCCACACGTTTTTTGCTTTGGTGTATGGGACAGTGACAACTTATGGGTGAGTCTTTCTGGTATTTATGTTACATGTGTTATGCTTAATCTTGTTTTGTTTTTGGTGGGGTTTTTTTCATGTTAAATATACACTCTGAGTGTTAAATGGCTTAATATCCAACAATGCTATGCCATCTAACACATCTATTTGTGCTACTGTTTTCATCTATTGTGAACCTTAGAAAAAAGCTAAGTTGTTGTACTGCATTGGTATCTGCTAAGAACTAGGTTCAGATCATTCCTTGTTTATTCTTTGAAATTTTTAAGATGAGAGTGAATTGTAGTGTTTTCAGAACATGATATGATTCCATATAACTGATTCATCCCACGTTGTCAGTTTTAAACAACAGATGTCAGCTTGCTGTAATTTAAGTTAAATAATAATAATAATAGTAGATGTTAGCATGTGTCTTCCAGGCCCTTTGGAATTGCAAAAAAGCAAGCTCCTTAAAGAGTGGGCAAAGGAATCATTTACATTTTAGCACATGATATGGAGTCTATTGGTGACATGTAGGTAAGGAAAGGGACTATGTAGCTGAACCAGTTCCTGGTATTGCTGTAAGTCTGCAGGGAAACTGCTTTATCCAGCTGCTCATTAGTCTCCGGAGGCACTGGCATGAGTCATGTACAGCAGTGCGTTACATCTGTGACTAGAGGCAACACAAAAAGAGAACATTTTAAAGAAATGTTTGAGTTTTTGGTTGGGTATCCATCTATAGAGAAGACAAATCACATTATTACTGTCTTGTTTATAGATATTTTGACATCTAGATAGATAGATAGAGCTATACTTGTAATTAGCTGGTGCTTTTTTTTGTTACTAATTAGTTTTAGATTATACAGAATAATGTCTATGCCATAAACTTCAGAAACTACTAAGGGACCCTTAGCAATCTATTAGTGCTATTGCTAACTGTACAGTGATATATGAGTTTCATATATTTTAAAGACACTTCTGCAATGCAGGTTATTGGTATTTTCGGCAATGCTCATTTCAGTTGTGAATGTGAGAAGCTTTTTAAGGTGTACAAATAGCGCACATTACAATGATTAGCTCTATTGCGGCATTATTCTCTCTCTTTCTTATCTGATGACATTTTACATTTCTTGGAGCTAGATTGTTCTAGCCCAAGTGATTATGTAATCCTTAGGGTAACCCCTGCACTGATTTGAACACTATTAATTTTCTATTATATTCTGCTAAAGATGTTCTACAGTTTGAACCTCGCTTGCATTATTGAGTCAACGATCAATTGCCGCTGCTCTACACTGTATATTGGTTGGAGCTTAACTAAACCCTCTGAGATCTCATTTATTATTTGCAGATATTGATTTTGGAAGGAGAAAAAACAAGGTGTGTGAATCTTGCACTAGAATTAGTCTATAGTGTTTAACGCCAAATGACTTTCTTATGTGTCAGAGGAAACTTCATTTGCATTAAATATTTTGAGCCAGCTACTTAAGAGCCCCTTTGTGACCAGTGGTGGGGGTTGACCACGTCAGCACTTTAATTTTAAAATTCCCACCACCTATATGCAAACTCTATGGCAGTATAAGTCATTATATGGCCAAAGGTATCCATTTTAAATTAGGGTGGAATTTGGAGCTGTTTGGGGTGGATGCTAAAAGTTATGCAGAGAGCAGCAAGACTCAGTCACTCTGCATGTAACTTATGCATTTAAATCTGAAAGGAGAAATAGCACGAGCAACTTTAAACAGATAAGTTATAAGTTTAAAGTTATGTCTGTATTTGCATTATTCACAGTTGGATGCATGGCTTCACTAAAAATCTTCATAACTTTAAACAATTGATTTACCTGTTTAAAGTTACAGGTTGGCCATCTTACCTGGGCCGGATGGTATACACCTGGGCCGGATGGTATATATCCAAGGGTATTGAAAGAACTGAAATATGAGATTGCAGACCTGCTATTAGTAATCTGTGAACTATCATTAAAATCATCTCTAATACCTGAAGATT
Organism: Ichthyophis bannanicus; assembly: GCA_033557465.1. NCBI lineage: Eukaryota > Metazoa > Chordata > Amphibia > Gymnophiona > Ichthyophiidae > Ichthyophis > Ichthyophis bannanicus. The sequence goes on from CM066032.1 coordinate 391,331,866, forward strand.
GGAGGATTGCCAATGTAACACCAATTTTTAAGAAGGGTTCCAGGGGTGATCCGGGAAACTACAGACCGGTGAGCCTGACGTCAATACCGGGAAAAATGATAGAAACCATCATAAAGAATAAAATTACTCAGCATGTAGATAGTCATGAACTAATGAGAGACAGCCAACATGGCTTTAGACAAGGAAGATCTTGTCTTACTAATCTGTTAGGTTTTTTTGAAGGAGTGAATAATCAGGTGGACAAAGGTGAGTCGGTTGATATTGTGTATCTGGACTTTCAGAAAGCCTTTGACAAGGTCCCTCATGAGAGACTTTTAGCAAAACTAAAGAGTCATGGGATAGGAGGCAGTGTACTATTGTGGATCAGGAACTGGTTAAAAGAAAGCAGAGGGTAGGGCTAAATGGCCAATTTTCCCAATGGAGAAAGGTGAATAGTGGTGTACCCCAGGGATCTGTGCTGGGTCCGCTGCTTTTTGACATATTCATAAATGACCTGGAAAGTGGAATAACGAGTGAGGTTATCAAATTTGCAGATGACACAAAACTATTTAAAGTTGTTAAAACCCAAGAGGATTGTGGAAAATTGCAAGAGGATCTTGATAAATTGGAAGACTGGGCATCAAAATGGCAGATGAAATTTAATGTGGACAAGTGCAAGGTTATGCACCTAGGGAAGAACAACCCAAACTATGGTTACACGATGCAAGGTTCCACATTAGGAACCACCACCCAGGAAAAAGATTTAGGCGTCATTGTGGATACCATGTTAAAACCCTCGGCCCAGTGTGCAGCGGCGGCCAAGAGAGCAAATAGAATGCTAGGTATGATAAGGAAAGTAATGGAAAATAAAACAAAGGATATTATAATGCCTCTATATCGTTCCATGGTGAGACCGCACCTTGAATATTGTGTGCAATTCTGGTCGCCGTATCTTAAAAAGGATATAGAGTTATTAGAAAAGGTTCAGAGAAGAGCCACCAAAATGGTAAAGGGGATGGAAGGATACTCCTATGAAGAAAGGCTAAAAAGGTTAGGGCTCTTTAACCTGGAAAAGAGACGGCTGAGGGGAGATATGATAGAAGTCTATAAATTAATGAGCAGAGTGGAACGGGTAAACGTAGATCGATTGTTTACCTTATCAGAATATAGAAAGACTAGGGGACATGCAATGAAGCTACAGGGTAAACTATTTAAGACTAATAAAAGAAAATATTTTTTCACTCAACGTGTAATCAAACTCTGGAATTTATTACCGGAGGATGTAGTAAAGGCTGTTAGTGTAGCTGGGTTTAAAAAAGGTTTGGACAAGTTCCTGGAGGAAAGGTCCATAAGCCATTATTAAGAAGGGACCCAGGATATCAATGCTTGAACCAATACAAGCATTGTGGAACCTGTGTCCCTTGGGGAAACTGCTAGGTACGTATGACCTAGATTGGCCACTGTTGGAAACAGAATACTGGGCTTGATGGACCTTGATCTGACCCAGTATGGCATATCTTATGTTCTTATGTACTAAATATGGACATATTTGTTTTCAGCAATTGAGATATTGAGATACAGCCATAAGTGCGCTTGCCACCACATACAAATTGGAATTTGTGTAAACCAATTCCAAATAAAAAGATATTTTGCTCACGCTTTTAAGTTTCTATATACAACACAAATAGTTAAATAACAATTACTTAAATTATATCTATCCCTAATTGTATGATTTATTGAACATACGGAGGTCCATTTAGAACCCCTTTTTGTGCTTTGGATGTCTGAAAAGGGGCATTGAGACATCTCCAGAGCCATTTTAGAAGCCGGATCTGTGAACGTTGAAGACTGAACGGGGGCATTGCTGGAGGCATGGCTGGAGCATTCCCAGGAACTTGGATGTCCTGGGTTGCGTCTAAGTTTACACCTGCTCCAGGCACAAGTAAGCATCAGACAAACATTCATTTTAGCTGAAATAAATCCAGAGGGTGTAAAGAAGATAACATGCCATTATCCCCAGTACTCAGCACAATCACAATAACAGCAGTAGAAGGATTTGAACGCTGGCTTTCCTGCTCCTAGCCCACTACTTTAACCATTAGGCTATTCCTAGAAGTTCCTAGAGAAATGCTATTCAGGGGATGTCTATGTAGCTACCCCCACAGACGTCGATATCGGCATATCCATGTATGTGAAATTGTGTCTTCACTTGGACGCACTTGCTCTTTTTTCAGACATTCTGGCTTAGACGTCCCAGATTGCACTCGCATTTGGACGTTCTTTCTAAAATGCCCCTCTAAATCTCAGTAAGAAAGTATTGTTTTTGCCATCTACAATATTGCAGACCTAAGAATAAAAGGCCGGATATTCAGCGCTGGCGGCTAGGTGAAAGTACAGCACTTAGCCATCAGCGCTGAATTTTAAACACAGATATTCAATGCCAGGGTCATATGTGGCCCCAGCATTGAATATCCAGGGTCGCCACACAGACTTTGCAGCCACAGAAGCTGCTAACCAAGTAGTGGCAATATTGCACCACTACCCAGTTAGCTCTTACGGGTAAAGTTAAGCCAACTGTCACCACCTCTAGAAAGCCCTGGAATGCCCGCGACATGCCCTGATGCTAGGTAGTTATCATCGTGTGTATAGCTGCATTAGTTGGGATTATTCATTGGCACTAACCATGTGACATGGAATATCCCATTCAGCGGTATTTGCATAGTTAACTGGTATGATTGACATCTGTGGGACATCTAAATAGACACCTCCAAAATATTTATTTATTCATTTATTCGTGCGCTTTTCTATACCGCCCCTTCCAGAGATCAGGGGCGGTTTACAGAGAACGTGGTAAACATTAAATTACATAGAACATTTTCAGCACATAATAACTATATTTCAAAGAACATAATAAACTATTTCACATAGACAGAAAATATTCATTATTTACAGAGAATAGGACAAGTATGCAACTCTATAATAAACAGAATAACTATTTACAACAGCCAGTACAGGTATGACTATCATTCAGTGGGAATAATGTAGCGGGGCTGTCAGTTGGAACGTGCAATGGAGAGTGAGACATGAGTTAGGTAGGGTAAACTTGCGTTAGGTGATTTGTGTATTCTTGTGACATCTGCTCGAGTGTGAGCTGTAAGTTGTGATAGTGTTGGGTGAAAAGGTATGTTTTAAGTTCCTTCCTGAAGGATATAAGGTCTTTAATCTCTCTCAGGTTGCATGGCAGTTTGTTCCATTGACTGGGTGCATAATAAGAGAAGGCAGTATTGCTTGTTACCTGCTTTGTTTTTCTCACAGAATCAGGGATTAGAAGCATGTTAAGGTTTGCCCTTCTTCTCATTCTGTTTTCTGAGGGAGTCTGGATTAAGGTTGATAGATGTGAAGGGGCTATTTCATTAATGAGCTTAAAAATAGTGACTAACGTTTTATATTGAATCCTACTGGCAACAGGTAGCCAGTGGAGAGCGTATAGAATTGGGGAGATGTGGCCAATAGCTTGGCTTTAAAAATAATCCGAGCAGTAACATTCTGGGCCCTTTGTAGAATGTGCAGGTTCTTCTTAGATGTACCTTGAAGTAATCCATTACAGAAATCTAGATGTGGCATTATAAGAGCCTGGACAGCTGTTCTGAAATCACCAATGTCAATGAGGGGTCTGAGTTGCTGAATGGTTCTGAGTTTAAAGAATATAGTTTTAGCAGTCTGTTTTATATGAGGTGCAATGCTTATTGTTTTGTCAAGGATAACTCCTAGATATTTTACTTCAGATTTGACTGGAAGGGTGATGTCCATCAGATTAACAACAGACGGGGGTGGGGGGGATGAAATTTGGGTTTCTGGATACAAAAAGTGCTTCCGTTTTTTTGAAGTTAATAGCCATGTGTATTGAGCAGAGCCAAAGTTTGGCTTCAGAGAGACAGGTTGCGATTTTGTCATAATTGGGATTATCTATGTCGCATGGGGCGAACAACATGATGTCGTCCACATAAATGAAATAGTTTAGATTGTGTTGTTTAAAGATTGTGCAAATAGGTTGAAGATAAAGTTTAAAGAGTAAGGAAGAGAGAGCAGATCAATCCCCTTCTCTACCATACCTCACTCTTGTGGAAATGGTAGAGAAGGGGATTGACCTATTTGAACATATTGGAATCAGTTAGATATGTAAGATTTAAGCCAGCCAAGTGTTTTCTCTTTTAAACCTAATTGCGATAGTCTGGTTAAGAGGGTGCTATGGTTTATACTGTCGAATGCTGAGGAAATATCAAGGAAAATAAGCAGAAAAGCTTGCTTAACATTATCCATGCCTTTGATGAGTGAGTCAAAAAGGGATATAAGTAAAGTTTCTACCCCATGATATGGGCAGAAACCGTACTGGTGCTCATCTAAAGGGGAGGTAGTATCAATATGGTCCTGCAATTGTATCTGAACTACCTTCTCGATGATTTTAGCTAAGAAAGGTATACTAGCAATGGAGCGATACGAGGAGGGGTCACTGTTGTTAAGGGTTTTATTGTTTAGTAGAGGGTGAATCGCTGTATACTTGAGGTCATCTGGCATGATGCCCTGAAGTAGAGATTGATTTACTACTTTCAATATGTATGGGGCGAGTTCAGATTTTGCTGTCTTAATCCATGTCACTGGGCATTGATCAAGTAGAGAGTTGGTAGTATTGAGTTTTGATATGGTCTCTAAAAGTTGTTTGTTTGAAATTATGTGAAATGAGCTCCATTCATAGGTGTTACCTGCTGTGGGAAATATCAGGGTAGGATTTGATCGGATACTCTGTTTAAGCTTGCTGGCAAAATGGTTTGCCAGGAGTTGGGGGTCTACTGGGATTTTGTGAGCAGTGCATTCAGGAACTTTAGATAGGGATTTAATAATCTCGAAAAGCTCCCTTGGCCAGTTGATGGCTTTTGATAATGTTTTTGTGTGATGCAGCCTTTTTGTAGTGTTTATAGCCTCCTTATAGGTTTTGAGGTTTGCGAAATATTGTACCCTGAGTTCTGGGGTTTTTGCTTTACGCCATTTAGCTTCCGATTTCCTAAGATTTTTCCTTAAAGTAGCAAGTTCTGCAGTGTACCATTTCTCAGATGGTTTTCTTTGTGGTCTTTTATTTGAGGGCAACGGTTTAGCCTCTGCCCCTACAACAGAGTTCCAAATTGCTACAAGTTCATTGAGATTGCTTGAGTCATTTGTAGAAATTGATTCTAGGAAATAGTATTCAGGCATAGGGATGTCTAGGAATAGCCTAATGGTTAGAGTAATGGGTGATGACCACAGAAACCAGGATTCAAATCCAAGTGCTGCTGCTATTATTGTGATTGTGGAGATTATTGGTAATAGTGGCATGTCATCTTCTCTACACTGAATGGAATTTTTATGGCCAAAATAAGCACTTTTCCAATGCAAATTCATGCCTTGAGCAAGTCTAAACTTAGAGGGGGTTGCCAATGTCCCCGATGTTTCTGAAATTGAGTGGGGACGTCAAAGTCCATTACACCATCCCAGAGATGCTGTCACCATGTCCCCTGCCTACTTGGCCATCTCTGCACCAGAGATGTCTTTAAAAGCCATTTGGATATCCGTATGCACATTTTTGGACATCCACATCACGACTAAGGCAGTGGTGGGATTCAGCTGGTCCGGCCTGGTTCACCCAAACAAGTTCCTGTTGCAGCCCACATTCGACAAACCAGGTCGAACATTATGTTGAAATGCTGGCTCTGCAGCATCTGGATCCCCCCACCCAACAGTAGATTGATGGCATCTGGTGGGGGGAGGGGGATCGTTGCATCGTAAGAAGCCCCCAATGCAGTCAATCTACTCTAGGGAGGACCGCAGCGGTCTAGTTGTGCGGCTCCCTCAATGCTACCATGTGCAGTGCAGCCAGCCACACGTCCTGACCACTAGTGGGATGACCCAAACTGGTTCCTGGCAGTTTTGAATCCCACCACTGGACTAAGGCCTTTAAAATGACCATCTTATGCTATCGATGATAGCGATTGCTGCATAAGTGCTGTTCCGCATTGTCAAACTTTTAACTTTGGCTACAGGGCAAAGCTATCAGTAGTTTAACTACTGGCAGGGTCTCCCAAGATGGACAGATCTCAGCTGAGGTGCCAGACCAAGACAAGCCACACATCTGGGAAGCAGCAGAATGGGACAGTGTTGGCGGCGGAGGATCACATTTCTGTGACAAAGGCAACAGCATTAAACAAATTGCATGGAAGAAAGGCCTGGCAATCTATGTCTGTATCTTGCCATGAAAACCCAATGGATAGTCACAACAAAACAAATTGCACTTTAGTGCTGGAAGATGAGACCCCCAGGTCGGAGGCCCTAAACTGGGTACTAGGGATGTGCTGAAGACTTTTCAAAGTAAAGCCAGCATTTATGATGTGGTTGGATCAAAGCCCTCGGGACGTCTTACTGCTGATGCAGCTGTGCATGAAATGAGAGTCAGAAGCTATAAAGATGTCTTACATATTGGGACATGGAACGTACGAAGCATGAATCAAGGGAAGTTGGAGGTGGTCAAGAATGAAATGGAATGTGTACAACTCAGTCTGTTGGGTGTCAGCGAACTGAAATGGACTGGCATTGGGCACTTTGCATCAGATGATCACATGGTCTACTATGCTGGAAATGAAAGACAAAGAAGAAATGGTGTTGCATTTATAATAAAGAAGAAACTTGCAAGAGCTGTAATGAAATACAATGCAGTCAGTGAACGCTTAATCTCTATTCGTCTATGAGGAATTCCTATAAACACAACTATAATTCAAGTATATGCCCCAACAACAGCTGCAGAAGAGGATGAAACTGATGACTTCTATGAACAACTACAAGCTAAAATTGACAGAACATGCAAACAGGATATCCTGATAGTCATGGGTGATTGGAACATAAAATGTTGGCAACAAAGAAGAAGGCAAAGTGGTTGGAAAATATGGACTTGACAACAGAAATGAAACAACACAAGCAGTGACTGTACACATGGAATTCACCCAATGGATTGTACAAAAATCAAATTGACTACATCTGTGGAAGTCAATGATGCAAAAGCTCTATAACATCAACAAAGACAAAACCTGGAGCTGACTGTGGTACAGATCATCAACTACTAGTATACAAACTCAAGCTAAAGTTGAAAAACAGCAAGCAACTCATGAATGTAGCAAAATATGACCTTGAGAATATATCACTGGAATTTAAAGACTGCCTGAAAAATTGAATTGCTGCTTTAGATACAAATGACAGAGTTCCAGAAGAGTTATGGAATGACGTCAAGAAGGTTGTGTTGGAAGAAAGTGAGAAGCCTCTACAAAAGGTGAAAAAGAAAAAACGGCCAAAATGGATGACGGAAGAAACTCTGAAAATTGCCCAGAAATGCAGAAAAGCTAAAGCCAGAGGAGAAAAAAAGACAATCGCAAAACTCAACAGAGATTTCCAATGTGCAGCAAGACAGGATAAGGAAAAGTAGTACAATGACACATGCAAGGAAATAGAAGCAGAAACTATTAGAGGAAGAATAAGATCGGCTTTCCTAAAGCTATGAGAGTTAAAGAAAAAATTCCCACCTCAAATTGGAATGTAACAAGATGCTCAAGGATCCGTGTTGAATGATGCTGAGAAGATCAAGAAAATGTGGAAAGAATATACAGAGTTTTTATATGATAAAGATCCAGTGGACCAACAGCCGTTTCAACCTGTACCTTATGATCTGGAACCATTGGTGATGAAAGAAGAAGTTGAAACAGCATTGAAAGCCATATCAAAGAACAAAGCACCATAGAAGTATTAGCAACCTGATGCAGCTGCAACCATATTTACAAGGCTCTGCCAAAAAATTTGGAAGACAACATCATGGCCAAGTGACTGGAAAAGATCTGTGTTTATACCAATACTAAAGAAAGTTGATCCAAGTGACTGTGGAAATTATCACACAATCGCTCTGATCCCACATGCCAGCAAGATTCTACTGAAGATTATTCAACAGAGACTACAACCATACCTGGAACAAGAACTACCTGAAGTACAAGCAAGGTTCAGGAAAGGGAGAGGAATGAGAGACATTATCGCGGATGTGAGATGGTTCCTTGAAAAGACAAAAGAATACCAAAAGGATATCTATATGTGTTTTATTGACTACAGCAAGGCTTGTGACTGTGTAAACCATGAGAAACTCTGAGCCACATTAAGAAGCAATGGTATACCAGAACACGTGATTGTATAAGAGAACAATCTGTACACTGATCTAGACGCAACAGTTTGAATGGAACAAGGAGAAACAGAATAGTTTAAAATAAGCAAAGTTGTACAACAAGGCTGCATACTTTCCCCTTACCTGTTTAATTTAAATGCAGAAAAAATCATCAGAGAAGCAGGATTATATGAAGACAACAGAGGTGTGAAGATTGGTGAAAGACTCATCAACAGCCTTCGCTATGCTGATGATACCACATTACTGGCTAAAAGCGAAGATGATATGAAACATTTGCTTCTCACGATCAAGGCACATAGTCTTAAAATGGGGCCTGCACCTTAATGTAAAGAAGACAAAGATCATGACAACTGGCAAAATCAATAGGTTCATCATTGAAGGAGAAGAAATTGAAATCGTGGACAACTTTAACCTACGTAATCGTAGATCAACTATCAATAAAGAAGCAACAAGCAGTCAAGAAATCCGATGACACATTGATCTTGGCAGAATAGCTATGAAAGACCTAGACAAGATTTTCATGAGCAGAGATGTCTCTCTCCATACAAAGATTTGACTCGTTCAAGCCATGGTATTTTCAATGCAAAACTATATGGTCTTGTAGCAGAGCGATCTCACACTGACGCAAAGTTATAATCCTACGCTCTAACAATCTAATTTTTACTAACGGTTGAGATCCGGAATATGGGGTTTGCTTTACACGGGTCTCAGACTACACCATGGCATTAGTTTCAGGGTATTTACAGATCCCCCGTAATATGCCTGTTAGCATCAATGACCCTACTTATTGCAAAATTTTACCCCTCTCATGTGTCAGCAAGCAGAACATTTGATCCTCTACATAATTACAACTTAGCTCATATCATTGACATGCTCTGTAGAGGTACTTGACTGTTTCGCTTAGTCTCAAAGTCCCAACGTTGCTATCGAAGCGCCCCCGCATTTCACTGTTAAGGTTCTTCAGGGGACCATTATCTATACTACAATAAACAAACGACAGAAAACATAAACTCAACCTGAATTAAAACTTATCTGCCTTTAACAACTTTCTTACTAAAACGGTAATCCCAATAGGCTAAATGAAGCAAATTACCTGAGGTGTCGATGCTGCCCGCGAATGCTGCCTACGAATGGTATTTTCAATAACATTATATTGATGTGAAAGACGGTCAGTGAAAAAGATAGACAGGAAGAAAATTGATGCCTTTGAATTATGGTGCTGGCGGTGAATACTGCGTATACCATGGACTGCCCAAAGCACAAACCAGTCAGTATTAGAGGAGATCAAACCTAAGCTTTCTTTAGAAGCTCAGATGACAAGACTTTGACTTTCATACCTTGGACACATCATGTGAAGAGAGAGATCATTAGAGAAAGACATTATGCTTGGCAAGATAGAGGTCAACGCAAAAGAGGAAGGACGGCAATGAGATGGATCGATACAATAACAGCAGCTATGGGTACTAGTTTGTCAACAATGAGCCAACTGACTGAAGACTGAACACAATTTAGGACAACTATCCATAGGGTTACCACGAGTCGACACCGACTCGTTGGCACTTTACAACAACAAGAGTATAAGGCATTCCAGTGGCGGCACCGCTTATGGAGGTCATTTTAGAGGTCTTGAATGGCATTTACACATGGAAATAGTAGCATGTAGAATCCAGCATCTAGATGTGTAAGTGCCAGCACTTGCAGGGATGGGTGGTAAAATTGCCATTTAGATGTGTAAATGCTGGCACTTACTCATTCAAAACATGGGAGTCCGAGCGCGGAGTCGCGAAGGACGGTGGTAACCGGGCGGCTTGCTCGGTCCCGGCCCGTCCTTACAGCTTCGGAAGAAGAAGGAGGGGGGGGGGAGAGAAGGGTGAAGGAGCAGGCGGGGGGCGGGGGGCGGATGACGCCGGCAGCAAGTTTGAATGGATTGGCTCCGCAGAGGGAGAGAGCGGAGCCAATCAGAGCTGCCGGCGCTAAGGGGGTTTTTAAGGAAGGAGCCGTTTATGCTCCCCCCTGTTTGTCCGGCGGCGGTTGGGAGACGGTAAGGCTTCTTTTTGTTCAGCGGGACTTAAAGAAATTGGGGACAACGCGGGAGGCGGGGGTAAGGTGGTTTGGGGCCGCCGGGTGCGTTTTTTTCGGGGCCGGTGCGGCGTTGCCTGAGCAGTTGGGGGTGCGTTATTCGGCGGCGCGCGCGCGGCGGAGGTTGTGCCAGTTGAGGATTCAATTTGGAGGGGTGCAAAGGAGCGCCGGTTCAATTTAATACTCAGGCGTGTTGCTGTGGGCCTGTTCGCATTGGTGGCATGGCACGTGGAGTGAAAGCCGGGACATCGGGCCTTGGTAGGGCTGCGCGGACAAGGGGTTCTCAAGCGGTTAATAGGGCTAGGGTTGCTGGGAGGGGGCGTAGCGGGGGGGGTCGGGGTCAGCGCGGCACGGACAGTCAGAGGCTGCCTCGAGCACCGGTGCCTCCGCGAGGTCGGGGAGTAAGGTTGTCAGCAGTACGGGGAAAAGGGGCTGCAGGATACAGTACAAGGGGGCAAGCTCGGAGGGGACAGGCTCGAAGGGGCAGTGGGGTGGCTGATTCTGAGCCTTTGCCTGCGGTGGTACAGGAACTTGGATCCGCTAGGGATGTTGATGAATTAGTGGAGGATGGGCATGTGCAGGAGCATGGGTGTATAACTCGGAGGGGATGGGGTTATGGGCATATGGGTGTTGGTACTAGGGTGGTGCCTCCGGGTGCACTGGCCAGAAATCCTAGCGACGGGTCGTTCTGGGAGAGTGGGCAAAGGGGCCCTGGTGCCTATGGGGCTTGGGGGGGTCCATCTCCATGGGGGCACTGGTTGGGGGGTGGACAAGGTTCCTCGCGGGCTGAGTGGTTGGATGCATGGCAGCCTGGGTGGTCTTCTCCTGTTCCCCCTCCCCCTCTTTTTCCTATTATGTCTCCACAGGGTACAACGTCAGTATCAGGAAGAGCCGACAGTGGACGGCAGCAAGTAGAACGCTTGGATTCAACTCCGTTACGGCAGCGAGAGATGTCCAGCGAAAGTGCGGTTCAAGAAGCTGGGGGACGAGAGCAGGATGCGGGGCTCAGTACCGTTGATGTTGGTCCGGAGGAGGTGGTGACGTCTGCGACTGGTGTTGCAGGTGAGTTACAAGCCGATTCGGGGGAGAAGCGTAGGGAGAGTAGTAAAAAGAAAGCAAAACGGACAGCCAAAAGGAAACATTCATGTAGAAGGCGTCGTAGGTACAGTTCTTCGTCGGCTTCGTCCTCGGCTTCGTCTGCTTCATTGACGTCGTCGGATGATAGCATCTGTCGGCAGAGGGAAGGTGATGGAAAGGTCTCAGGAAGAGGGACTGAGGGTGGTTTCCCTTCAGCAGTGGTAATTTCAGAGTTATGGGAGGGAGTGCCACGGAAGTTGCGGCATAAAATTAAAAAGCGGCGTTATATTGATATTTTCCGTTTGCTGGAAGGTCGCAAACGATCGGGTGAAAGTCGGAAGAAACGTAAGGAGGATGAAAAGGTGGGGCGTATTAAGAAAGTGTCAAGAAATGTGGTCAATTGGACACGGGCGTTTTTGCGTTTGATTAGTGTTTGGGGGCAACATTACCCGGGGCAATACGAGCGGATGTTATCTTACGCAGATTCAATATTGGAAGCTTCGCAGACGCATGAAGGGTGGTCATGGTTAAACTATGACGAGAAATTTAGGGATAAGATGGAAGAGAATAGACTGGTGTCATGGGGTATGCAGGACATTAATTTGTGGCTGACCCAGATGTCGGCCAGGGGTAGTGGCGGGGGAGGGGCAAAAGGGGCAGTCATCAGTGGGGGGGGGCCTGGTCGGTCCTTTCGTGGGGGGGCAAGTTTCGTGCAGCAGCATGCCGGGGTCACTGGGGCAGGTGACATTTGCTGGAGGTTCAACAAGACCTCGTGCCCTTTCCCAGATTGCAAATTCCGGCACGTCTGTTCCCTTTGCGGGGGAGCACATTCAGCCGTTAAATGTGTCAAAAAAGGGAGCCCTCTGCCCCCGACTTCTGGCGCAAAGTAATGCAAGGTTGTTGGGCCTCGCCCCCACGCCTGTTAGAGTGCCAGTATTGAATGCGTGGTTGGGCCGGTACCCTAGACAACACGATAGAGAGGTTTTATATTCGGGTTTTAATTATGGTTTTGTAATCCCAGTATGTGGGCAAGTGGGGGAGTCGGTGGGGCGGAATTCAGTGTCAGTGAAGCGATTTGCGTCGGTGGTACAGGAAAAGTTGGCAGCGGAATTGTCGCTGGGTAGAGTAGCGGGCCCGTTTGTCAGTCAGCCATTCGAAAGGATGGTGATTTCCCCATTGGGTATCATACCGAAGAAGGAGCCGGGGAAATTCCGCCTGACACATAACTTGTCCAGCCCCATAGGCGCTTCGGTCAATGACTATATTCCGCGGGAGTTATGTTCCGTGCGATATGCGTCCTTCGACAAGGCGGTGAAATTAGTACGATCTGCTGGGCGTGGGGCGCAGATGGCAAAGGTGGATATTGAGTCCGCGTTCCGGTTGCTTCCAGTACACCCTGCGTCGTTTTACTTGTTGGGTTTTTGCTTTGAAGATGGTATTTATTTTGATAAATGCATGCCCATGGGCTGTGCCATCTCTTGTTCTTACTTCGAGAAGTTTAGTACTTTTCTGCAGTGGGCGATTGAAAGTAAGGTGGGTATAGCGCAGGTAGTGCATTATTTGGATGATTTTTTATTTGTGGGGTCGGAACACTCGGAGGAATGCCGTCTATTGCTGGATGGTTTTCTGGAATTGTCCAAGGAATTGGGAGTACCGTTGGCAAAAGAAAAGACGGAAGGGCCTACTACGCGGATTACTTTTTTGGGGGTGGAGCTGGATTCAGACTTTATGGTGGCACGTCTCCCTCAGGAAAAAATTTGCGGCTTGCGGGTGTTAGTGGCCCAGGTGTTGGCATCATCGTCCTTGACACTGAGGGAGATGCAAGTTTTGATAGGCTCGTTGAATTTTGCTTGTCGGGTGATACCGATGGGCCGGGTATTTTTGAGGCGTTTGGCGGCAGCTACAGCGGGGGTGCTTCGGCCTCATCATCATCTGAGAGTCTCAAAGTCAATTAAGGCGGATTTGCGGATTTGGCAAGTCTTTTTGGAAGATTTTAATGGGACCACAGTGTTATTGGAACCGGAGATCACTAGTGCGGATCTGCAATTGTATACTGACGCGGCGGGGGGCATAGGTTTGGGCATTTACTTCGCGGGGGCTTGGTGTGCGGAGCGTTGGCCGCAATCCTGGTACGAGTCGCGGATTACCAGTAACATAACTTTTTTGGAACTGTTTCCCATTTTAGTTGCATTGGAATTGTGGCCGGAGAGACTTTCTAACAAAAAGGTTTTGTGGTGGTGTGATAATGAGGCGGTAGTCCAGGTGGTGAATCATTATTCACCGCACTGTCTTCTGGTGGCTAACTTGATGAGGGAAGTGATTTTGGCTTGTTTGCGGTTAAATGTGTACTTGAAGGCTCAACATATACCAGGGTATGCTAATTCCATCGCTGATTCTCTTTCCCGTTTCAAGTTCGAGCAATTCCGACGATTGGCACCGCAAGCGGATACAGAAGGAAGTGCGGTCCCTTGGAAGTTATGGAGTCTTGGCCAGCCGGAATGAAAGACTTGTTGCGGTGTTCTGTAGCGGCTGGTACCTGGGCAGCGTATCGACGAGGATGTCAGAAGGTGGTGGAATTCTTGGAACGTTCGGGTTGGCGGTCTGGGCCGGTGTCACCTCAGTTGCTAGGTCAATATGTAGTATGGGCAAAGGAGAATGGAGTGGCTCGCTCTGCAGTACGCAGTCATTTGGCGGGTTTTGAGTACTTCGTGAAGGCGGTGGGCTGGGATTTACCGTCAGGGGGTGCCTTAGCCCGTCGGCTCTTGCAAGGATGGGGTCGGACTGTGCCTGCTCATCTGGATGCTAGGCGTCCCATCACGCATGATTTGCTAGAAAAAATATGCAAGTCCTTGGCAGTGGTGGCCTCGTCGCAGTATGAGGTGACGCTTTTTCGAGCAGTTTTTACTTTGGCATTTTTTGGGGCTTTTCGTATGGGAGAGCTGGTAGCGCGATCATCCGGGGCAGGAGTTGAGGGGATTCTGCAACGTAAGCATGTTTGTTTCGAAAAAGGGTGGTTGAGAATTTTGTTGGAAAGATCTAAGACTGATCCCCACGGCAAGGGTTTGTGGGTATGGCTGAGTGGGATTCCTGGGTTTCACACTTGTCCAGTGAGCGCAATGCGTGCTTTCTTACTGGTGCGCCCATTGCGAGTGGGGGGGTTGTTTCTGCATGCTGACGGGCAGCTGCTGACAAGTTTTTCAGGTGGCAGCGGTTATGCGGTTGGCATTGATAGCGGTAGGCGAGCCCTCCGAACATTATGCAACTCATTCTTTTCGTATTGGCGCGGCCACCAGTGCTGCTGCAGCAGGCCTGTCGCAGCAGGACATTCAGAGTATTGGGAGGTGGCGTTCGCAGGCTTTCCGGGGTTATGTTCGTTTATAAAAAAAAAAAAAAAAAAAAAAGGGGGGGGCTGGATATGGATTAACTCTTCTTTTCTTTTGCAGTTACAGGAGGGAGTGTTCGGAGCTGTTGGATGATCGGGCACTCTTTCATGTACTGGGCCGGCCGGCGAGCGGCTGAGCGGCCACTGGGGTCTAACCTGGGGCTCGATCCAGCTCAAGTGTCGTTGCTATGGTTGGGCGAGAGAGGGTTGAGGTGGTCTCAGCTCCTGCCTTTGATGCGGCACCATGAGCGAGTGAGGGGCCGGCCACGGCTGCTGCTGTTGCATTTAGGTGGCAACGACCTAGTGTCTTGGACTTGTAAGCAACTCATCCGAATTGTTATAAAAGAGTTAACTTTGTTATTACATATGTTCCCGGGTATTCAGTTAATTTGGTCAGACATTATTCCAAGGCCTGTTTGTGCGGCTCAGCGGCGTTGGTCGCGGGGTCTTACAAAAATAAATCGTCAAATAGGACGGTGGTTAACTGGACAAGGTGGGATTCAAGTTCTTCACCCGTGGGTGGAGGTGACTTGTGCGGGGTTGTACAGGGTTGATGGTGTTCATTTGTCCCCTGTGGGTATTGATCTACTGTTGAATGATTGGCAAGAAGCATTGGAAGGTGTGTTACACGGGGTTACCAACTGGTCGCAGCAGGGCATTGGGGGGGGCGGCACAAGGGCATTAATATGCCAGTGCCAGTGGCGGGATCCCGGAGGTTTCCGGGGCCCGGAGCCGTTTGGTCATACTTGGGCGGGGGTGGGGTGCCCCCGACCCGGATAAGCCCTGCTGGCCTTTGCTAGTCATATGGCGAGGTCGGGGAAAGGGCGGTAGGAAATGGGCCGGTGGTCAGACACGGCCGGAGCGGATGCGACCCCACTTTGCTAATTATGGCTTGGGGGGTATCATTCCGCTGGTGGGAGATTGTTTACAGAACTGTTGATATTGTAAAGTTAATTGTTTGAATTATAATAAAGCTGCGACCGGTTGGTACTTCCAATAAGAAAAATTGTGTCTGTGAAATTTTGTAAGGTGGGGGAAGGGGTGGGGGATGGGGTGAGAAGAAGGAGGAGGTGGGGTGATTAAGGATGGGTGTTGGGCACCGGATGCAGCCTGCCACGGTTAATGGGAGTCCGAGCGCGGAGTCGCGAAGGACGGTGGTAACCGGGCGGCTTGCTCGGTCCCGGCCCGTCCTTACAGCTTCGGAAGAAGAAGGAGGGGGGGGGGAGAGAAGGGTGAAGGAGCAGGCGGGGGGCGGATGACGCCGGCAGCAAGTTTGAATGGATTGGCTCCGCAGAGGGAGAGAGCGGAGCCAATCAGAGCTGCCGGCGCTAAGGGGGTTTTTAAGGAAGGAGCCGTTTATGCTCCCCCCTGTTTGTCCGGCGGCGGTTGGGAGACGGTAAGGCTTCCCGCCCTCCCTCCCTTCATTTTTGGTATGTGGGGTGGGGGTGTTTTTCGGGGTGTCGCAGCGGGGTGGTGGTGCCAAGGCGGGATCCCGGAGGTTTCCGGGGCCCGGAGCCGTTTGGTCATACTTGGGCGGGGGTGGGGTGCCCCCGACCCGGATAAGCCCTGCTGGCCTTTGCTAGTCATATGGCGAGGTCGGGGAAAGGGCGGTAGGAAATGGGCCGGTGGTCAGACACGGCCGGAGCGGATGCGACCCCACTTTGCTAATTATGGCTGGGGGGTATCATTCCGCTGGTGGGAGATTGTTTACAGAACTGTTGATATTGTAAAGTTAATTGTTTGAATTATAATAAAGCTGCGACCGGTTGGTACTTCCAATAAGAAAAATTGTGTCTGTGAAATTTTGTAAGGTGGGGGAAGGGGTGGGGGATGGGGTGAGAAGAAGGAGGAGGTGGGGTGATTAAGGATGGGTGTTGGGCACCGGATGCAGCCTGCCACGGTTACCAGAGTGCTTCCATTCTTATTTTGAACACATTCCTTTTTAAAATAGCTTTCCCTCTTCTTATGCTGTAAAATGCATGCATTTCCTTCATCTTTATGTACATTTTACATGACAGAGATGTTTAAATATCTCCATGGCATAAATACACAGGAATAGGAGAGCCTCTTTCAATTGAAAGTCAGTTCTGGAATGAGGAGGCATACAGTAGGATGAAGATGAAAAGGGATAGATTCAGGAGTAATCTGAGGAATATGAAAGGAGTGGTGCATGTGTAGAATAGTCTTCCAGTGGAGATAGTAGAGATGAAGACTGTACCTGAATTCAAAATAGCATGAGAGAAACACAGAGGATCTCTAAGGCAAAAGAAGAGATTATAGAGCTTAGTAGTTGATGTGGATGGGCAGAATGAATGGGTTGTATAGTCTTTATCTACTGTCATGTTTCTGTGTTTCGTTAACTCTCTATTCTGCAGTCTTGTTTCTGTATTTCTTTGTTCCTCTGTTTCTTAATATTTTTTCCTTGTAGCTAAGGTGGAGGAATACCAGGTTTCTTGCATCTTTGAGAGGGTTGGGATTGAGGATCCTCTATCAGCCATGGGCACAGCTTTATCTCTACTCCATTTCTGTCTTCTGATAGGGCACACTACCCTAACCTCCAGACCAAGATCGGTCATCTTGCAGGGTCTAGATCATGCTGAAGATCATTAAAGAAATAAGAAATTCTTTAGCAGACTGATTCCAACACGAGTTATGTATCAGATTGATTTCTTTGACTGGGCGATCAAGGAGTTGGACCGAAGAAAAGACCTAGATGTGGTGTTCAGTAAAGTCTTTAATACCATTCTGCACAGGCGACTTATAAACAAACTGAACAGTCTAGGGATGGACCCTAAAGTTACTGTTTGGGTTCGAAACTGGTTGAGTGGAAGGTGCTTAAAGGAATAGGTAAATGAAGGCCACTCTGAGGAGAAGGGAGTTATCAGTGCTGTACCGCAGGGATCTGTCCTTGGTCTGATTCTTTTTAACATCTTTGTTAGTGATATTGCGGAAGGGCTGTCAGGTAACATTTGTCTCTTTGCAGATGATACCAAAATCCGCAATAGAGTAGACACCCAGGAAGGAGTAAATAATATAAGGAGGGATCTAGCTAAGTTTGAAGAATGGTATAAAATGTGTCAGCTGAGATATAATGCTAAAAAATGTAGGGTCATGCATTTAGGCTGCAGAAATCCAAGGGAGCGGTACAGTGTAGTGGGTGAAATACTTCTGTCCACAAAAGAAGAGAGGGATCTGGGCATGATTGTGTCTGACAATCTTAAAAGAAAGGTAGAAAAGGCAACAGTGAAAGCCAGAAGGATGCTTGGGTGCATAGAGTGAGAAATGGCCAGCAGAAAAAAGGAGGTGATAATGCCTCTGTATAAGTCTTTGGTGTGACCTCATTTGGAGTATTGTATGCAATTCTGGAGACCACACCTTCAAAAGGATATAAACAAGTCAGTGCAAAGGGTGGCTACTAAAATGGTTAGTGGTCTTCGTTATGAAGCGTATGAGGACAGACGTAAAGATCTTCATAGGCATACTTTAGAGGAAAGGCGGGATAGAGAAGATATGATTGAGATGTTTAAATATCTCCGTGGCATAAACGTACAGGAGGAAAGCCTCTTTTGATTAAAAACAAGCTCTGCTATGAGGGGACAAGGGATGAGGGTGAAAGGGGATAGATTCTGGAGTAATATGCAAAATATTTCTTTATGGAAAGACTGGTAGATGCATGGAATAGTCTCCCAATGGAGGTGGTAGAGACAAGGACAGCATCTGTATTAAAAAAAAGCCTGAGACAAACACAAAGGATCTCTTAAGGAAAAAAGGGAATATTATAGTAGTTAAGGAAGGACAGACTACATAGGCCATGTGGTCTTTTTCTGCCATCATATTTCTATGTTTCTATGTATTAGACTATAGAAAAAACTCACTCTTACAGGAAGCAACAGCACACAATGGATCCATCAACAATATGCAAAAAAATATTAGACTAGAATAAATGACTGAAATGAATTGAAAAAAGTCTGAAAATCAGGAGAAAGTCCAAAACAGGAATGCAAATTATTTGTCTCTGTACATCCCTAATGTTTCGGGAGTTAATTTTTGACACTTGCCATAAACTGGCAGGGAGACTGTGCCTGTATATTATATGGGTACTTTTGTAGCCACAGCCCCCACAGGGAAAGGGATTTCAAAAGGGTAACTTTGAGGGCTTGTTATTTACATAGAGGGGCTGAAAATATCCCTCCCCATTGAGAAAACAGCTGTGAAGTATGCAGTATAAAGATTTTCAAAATGGGGATTAATGCTTACTTTACACTCAGATATATTCTGATCTTGCATGCCAACATTTCATCATAGCTCATAGCTTGCTATATCATTGGCAGTTTGTTTTGCAACAAGCATTTTTACATGCATTTGAATATATGCTGGAATTTTGTCCATGGATTCCCATGGATCTGGTCTGACTGAGTATTTCATAGAGTATGCAAATGAGGATCTATGGAAAGACATTTTGTACTTTTTTGGCTACACATCCTTTAATTAAGCTGAAACCATGACCTTTTCATGCTTAGGATGATTATCCTATCTTGCTTCCATGGATGTTCTAATGTAATCACAGAAAATGTGCATGTTCATAAAAGAAAAATGAGGCTCCTATATGGAAAATGAGAGAGCAAAGCATTATGTAGCTTACAGCAGGATAGACCTGAAATTCCTCATTATATATTCATCTTCACTCTGTTAAAGCCTATTAGATTACTCACACAGGCTCTGCTCCAGGTTTAATAATTATTCAACTCAATCTCCTTTCTGGGCAAAGGGAGTGTAATCTTAAAACAGGCTGTCTATTTTCATCTTATTTTATAAATACACATAGGCACCTATCTATCGTTATACAATGCAAGGCAAAAGAGACAGAAATCACACCTAGATTAAAGCTATGAACATTGACACCTGTTCAGGAGCAATGTTTTTCCACAAGTCTACTTTAATAATGGCTCTATGGATTTCTCCCTCAGGAATTTGTCCACACCTTTCTTTCAACAAGTCCAAAGTATTGTACATAAGGAAGAATAGCCTAAATTGCAGCTACACAATACTAGGTTCCATATTAGGAGTCACTATTCAGGGAAAGGATCTAGGTGCCATCATGGACAATACATTGAAATCCTCTGCTCAGTGTGGCAAAAAAAAGCAAACAGAATGTTAGAACTTCTTAGGAATGGAATGAAGAATAAAATCAAGAATATCATAATGCCTCTCTGTCGCTTCATTGTGTGACCGCACCTTGAGTATAACACAATTAGAAAAGGTATGGATAAGGCTGACCAAAATGGTAAATGGGATGCATGACTCAGCTATGAGTAAAGGCTAAAGAGGTTAGAGTTTCAGCTTGGAGGAGAGAGGGCTGAGGAAAGAGTGGTAGATGCGTGGAATAGTCTCCCAGTAGAGGTGGTAGAGATGAGGACAGCATCTGAATGCAAAAAAGCATGAGACAAACACAGAGGATCTGTAAAGGAAAAAAAGGGGACCATTGTAGTGGTTGATATGGAAGGGCAGACTAGATAGGCCATGTGGTCTTTTTCTGCCGTCATGTTTCTATGTTTCTGTATTATACTGCTGGGAGGAGGAGACATATGTCAGCATGAACAAGCACTTATTTTTCATTGGAGGACTGTGGCTCCCCATGGTTGAATTGTCCAATTGAGAGGAACTGGTTCTATTAGATCCCTCCAATCAGGGCTGCTGTTTTTGGATTTTTAATGCAGGAGTAAGGGCATGGGGAGTTGACTGAATTAGTGGTTATGATTGTTAGATAACATATTTAGTGATGTTGTAAAGGTCTTACAGTCTCTACCATTGCAATAATTAACTCTATTTCTTTTTAGTCATGGGCCAGTTTAATTTCTCTGAGGAAGCTGATTGAAGTAGGCAAAACTATTGGCTGTGGTCAGATGTCTACATAATAGGCCATGGATTAATTGTGTGAGTGAATGGCAGTATAAACCACCTTGGACCTGAGATAATGATTCTTAAGCATTATTGGGAAATTCACTCTAGGTAGTATTAAATGAACATTTGGGGTGATGATTTGAACTTGAGTAGGAAATTCATTTGAAATAACAGATTGGAAGATTATATTGACATAAGATTTTTGTCCACATTTTTGTCTGGGAACATTTTTCCTTATGTATATGTATAAGCATTGTTTCTGCTGCAATTCTGCCCTCTCTGTCCTACCATCTTAAAGTATATGTTCTGCATTGGTAGCATATACATTTATGCCTGTATACCTCTGGGAAATTTTATATGTGGCTAGTTGTTTGTGTAAAAATGCTCTTTTCGATGTATAAATGTCCTCCTGAAATGTGCGTTGACAGGAACATTAACTAACACCCATGTATTAACAGCCAATATCCGGGCTATTGAAAGCCTCACACAATTCAGGAAAGCCCTTAAATACCATCTTTTCAATAAGTATCTCATAGAACCAACTCACTGAGATAGAGAGCCAATCCGCTAAGGAAATATATGGTTTCCCAACAACATGCCATTAAAGTTGCTCTAACAACAACATGCCATGAAAGTTTCTCTAACTCTTAGTGGTTCATTTGTATCTACTGAATCCCTTCCATATGACTCTATGTAACAATATTTGTAAATAGTTTACCACTGTTATCCAAGATTATGTAGCAAATGTTGTAAATAGTTACCCCTGTTATCCAAGTTTCTTACCCTGTTATCTGTAAACTCATACATGTTATCTGTAAAATCATACATGTTATCTGTACTGAGCATTTTTTGTTCCATGTAAACCGCGCTGATGCTGAATAGTGCGGTATAGAAGAGACCGTAAATAAATAAATAAATAAATATAAGAGGAACTGATTACAATTTTTTTGGGCTTTTGATATCAAATATTCTGCCCGATTTCTTTAAAAGGAATTTTTTATTACAATTTTATGCTGATAAGTTTGCAGTTAGGAATTTTGTATTGCTATAGTATGAGATTTTTTAAGGAGCTTATTAGTTTGTTCTAGGACTTTCTTTTTTATCTCTTTTTAAAAGGGGAAGAAAGCTGATTAATATTCTTCGATATCACAGTGCTTCTGAGGTGTTGCTTAGTTGACTGCCCAGGAACCAGAATTTTCAGAGCCTTGTAACAGCCTAGAAACCTTAAAAAACTTTACTAGCCCAAGAAAAACTGATTACAAACTGAGGTAATTGGGGGTGGGGATGGGTGTTTTCATATCACGTGTTCTGCCTGATTTATTTAAAAAGAGGGATTTTAAATACAGTTTTATATTGCTGGGTTTGCAGTTTGGCTATTTTATGTGGAAGGGTTATTTTTAAGGAGATTAATAGTTTGCTCCAGGTCTTTCTTTTTTACCTCTATGTCAATGTGGAGGAAAGCTGATTAATACTATTTGAAGTCACAGCATTCTGAGGTATTAGTTCCCTTCCTGCCCACCTTAACGCCCACCTATCCCATCTAACAAATATTATTATTCTGATGTTATTCTTTTTAAGCAGTTTACCTATGCAGTCTGTTACTCCTTGGACAGAGGGGAGCACTACAAATCGTTGTTCTGTCATGGAGCTGTAATCCAGTGGTTGTTGGTGGTTTCTATTCTTGTGGATAGGTTTCTCCAAAGGTTTTAAGGCTTTTACTGTAGCCATTGGAGAAGAACCTGCCCCGGAGGGTGTTCCTTCCTTCCTGGAACGTGTCTGGATTGCAAACTACTCTACTAGTATGTGTGTGTGCAGGGTGCCTCTTTTTATAGATGGGTGGTGGTGGGACTCCACATGTAGATAATGGTTGCTATGGATGAGATTTCTATATATAGTGTGACTCAGACTTCCATACGTCTGCTTAGGTAAATTACTTAAAAAGAAAACAAAATATCAGAACAGCATAGAAGCTGGCATCCTCACACACATTATTATTAGTATTAGTATTTAACTCACACCTTTCCTGTGCTAGTTTAAGGTGAGTTACATTCAGGTATGTAGGTATTTCCCTGTCCTCAGAGGGCTTACAATCTAATTTTGTACCAGAGAGTGAAAGATCAGATCTCCCCATTTCAAACCGCTTGGGTCTATGAAATTCCATGCAGCTATGACCAATCATATATAGGCAGAACCCAACCACACCATTGAAGAAAGACTATAAGAGCTTAAAAGGCATCATAAATTCAGTAACACAGAGAAATCTGCTCTATCCCTCCATGTGATGGAAACTGGCCATACAAGCAGATTTGATGACACAAGGATCCTGGAAAAAGAAGGACACTGGTGGCCAAGGAAGATCAAAGAGGTGACAGAGATAGCAAGATATCCATGAAGCCTCAGTGGGGACAAAAGACGCAAGAAAAGCAAAGCATGATAACCTCTCTTTCACAGAAGGTTTAGTGCTACGAGGAATGGGGCCAAAGATCAATGATTTTTTCCACCTTCCAGAATCTGAGATTCTAACAAACCTTCCTGTTAAAATTCAAAACTCGCTGCCTATAGAATTCTAACCAACACTTTCATGCCTTTTCTCCAATGAATCTTCCTGCCAAAATTCAAATTTCCTGCCTTTTTCCAATGAATTTTCTCTCCAAAAATCAAATTCAAATTTCCTGCCATTTTTCAATGAATCTTCCCAACAAAATGCAAATTTTCTGCCTCAATTCTACCAATACAATTTGATATCCATAATATATAAGAGCAGATGTCTACTACATAACCACTTCACCCTGAAGAAAACCACAGCATGATGGCTGAAATGTCATTTCCACTTACTAAGACAACATGACCCAGAAAACTACAAAAATCATGATACTAGCCACAGAAGCCTATGAGAACATGGTTTCCACTTCTCAAGAAGGGACAAAGTACCTTATGCAGGAGATTAGCTAACCTACTGGAGAGGACTTTAAACTGGGTTTATTAGGAATGGATAAAGAAAGTTTTGGGATAAATAAAAGCCTTCAGATAAGTAAAACATTAAATACTCCTGTAGAAATGAGAAAAAATTACAAAATCATGAAAGCTGCGTATACTAATGACCTTTGTATGAGTTCTAGAAGTTATAAGGGAATAGACTGACTTGGATTTAGTGGCAGTCAGAGACAAAGAAACATAGAAACATGAATGGCAGAAAAAGACCACATGGCCTATCTAGTCTGCCCTTCCATATCAACCACTGCAACAGTCCCCTTTTTTCCTTAAGAGATCCTCTATGTTTGTCCCATGCTTTTTTGAATTCAGATACTGTCCTCATCTCTACCACATCCACTGGGAGATTATTCCACGCATCTACCACTCTTTCAGTAAAGAAATATTTCTGCATATTACTCCTGAGTCTATCCCCTTTCACTCTCATCCTATGTCCCCTCATAGCAGATCTTGCTCTCAGTCGAAAGAGGCTCTCTTCCTGTGCATTTATGCCACAGAGGTACTTAAATGTCTCAATCATATCACCTCTATCCCACCTTTCCTCTAAAGCTCCTTAAGTCTGCCCTCATATGCTTTATAATGAAGACCACTAACCATTGTAGCAGCAACCCTCTGCACCAACTCCAACTTGTTTATATTCTTTTGAAGGTGCGTGATTCAGAATTGCACACAATACTCTGAATGAGGTCACACCAAAATACTTCAATAGAGGCACTATCACCTCCTTTCATCTGCTGGTCATTCCTCTCCTTATGCACGCAAGCATTCTTCAAGTTTTTGCTGTTACCTTTTCTACCTCTTCAACTACTTTAAGATCATCAGACACAATCACACCTAGGTCCCGCTCTTCTTTTATGGACAGAAGTACTTCACCCCCTATATCTTATTGCTCCCCTGGATTGTTGCAGTCCAAATGCATGACCTTGCATTTTTTTAACATTAAATCTCTGCTGCCAAATTCTAGACCATTCTTCAAGCTTAGCTAGATCCCTCCTCATGCTATGTACACCTTCCTGTGTGTCTACTCTATTGCAGATTTTGGTATCATCCACAAAGAGGCAAACCTTACCTGACAGCCCTTCCACAATATCTCTAACAAAGATGTTAAAAAGAATCGGACCAAGGACAGATCCCTGGGGCACACCACTGGTAACTTCCTTCTCCTCAGAGTGAGCTCCATTTACCTGTACACTTTGTCGCCTCCCACTCAACCAATTTCTAACCCAAGCAGTAGCTTTAGGGTCCATCCCTAGGGTGCTCAGTTTGTCTATAAGATGACTGTGCGGAACGGTGTCAAAGGCTTTACTGAAATCTAAATGCACCACATCTAGGGCTCTCCCTCGATCCAACTCCCTGGTCAACCAGTCAAATAAATTAATCAGATTTGTCTGACAATATCTGCCTCTGGTGAATCCATGCTGCCTCGGATCCTGTAATCCATTGGACTCTAGAAACCTCACTATTTTCTCTTTCAGCAGCATTTCCGATAATTTACTCACCACAGAGATTAGACTAACTGGCCTATAGTTTTCATCCACATCCTTACTTCCGCTTTTGTGTAAAGGGACCACATGTGGCTTTCTCCAGTCCTCTGGCACCACTCCTGACTCCAAAGAGGCATTGAAAAGGTCATGACTGGGGTATGATTATACTGGGCTATAATTTATTCAGGAAGGGCAGGGTAGGAAAAAATGAAGAAGTGATATTATATATAAAAAAAACATAGTTACTCACATGTAGCAGGTGTTCTCCATGAGCAGAAGGGATAAGTCCTCATGTATGGATAATGTCACTGATGGAGTCCCACATGGAATGCTCCCCAGCTTCCAAAGGATGCATTTGAGAGGTACACTGTGCATGCATGCCTGCCTTCCCATCTGCCATGATGCCAATTTCTCCAGTCTAATAACATAGTAGAAGCCAAAGAAGGCAACTCCCCAGGGAGGTAGGAGGGTTGTGAGGACTTACTTCTGCTATTCATAGAGAACACTTGCTACATGTGAGTAATTATGCTTTCTCTGTGAACAAGCAGGAAATAAGTCCTCACATGTGGGACTCCAAAGCTACAGGCTACCGGAACCCAATGAGATCAATAGCTCAACAGGGGCAACAGAAACTGGAGAAGCCAGAAACAACAAGGAAGTCACACTGAGGGACTCATCTGATTCAACATTCTCAGCAAACAGTGATTTGAGGGTTTTTAGCAGGTAGCCTGGATGAACAGAAGGTCCAGTGGGCAGGAGTTAACTCCAAGACCCAAAGAGATGCCAGAGCATGGCCTGGCCAAAACTGCTGTCCCATCGGGAATCCCCATCCAGAAAGCAATGGACTACAAAGGTATGGATCGAAGACCACGTTGCAGCCCTGCAGATCTCCTCTGCAGAAACTGAGTGGAGGTTGATCACTGATGCCACCATCACATGGATGTTGTGAGCCTTGACATGACCTTCAAGGCTCAACCCAACCTGGCAATAAGTATGAGCAATACAATCAGCTAGCCAAAGGGATAACGTGCCCTTTGAGACAGCAGTGCCTAGCTTACTGGGGGGTCGAAGGAGACAAATAGCTGGGTGGATTGGTGGTGTGTCTTTGTGCATTCCAGATAGAATGCTAAAGCCCCCTTGCAGTCCAATGTATGCAACACCGCCTCTTCCCAGTTACCATGAGGCCGGGGGAAGAAGGTTAGTAGAACTATCAACTATCAAGTTAGTGGAACGCCGAGACCATCTTTGGCAGAAAGTGGGGGTATGTCCAAAGCACCACCCTGTTATGATGGAATGTTACTGCCAAGAGAAGGGCAGGAACATTACTGCCACCAGAAAGAGGACAGGAACTTTAGGGGACAAGAGTGCAGTGGTTAGCATGGGGTCCACATCAGCTGGGTGAGCACCACATTGAGATCCCAAGCCACCATTGGGGGCTTGAGTGGGGGTTTTGAGAGGAGCAGACCCTGCATAAATTGAGCCAACAAGAGGCTGTGCTGAGATAGGCTTCCCCCCTGGAGCTGCAATGGTACTCTCCTATAGCGCTGAGGTGAACCCGCACTGAATTGGATTTCAGGCCAGAGTCAGAGAGGTATAGAAGGCACTCCAGCAGCTGGTCCATGGTACAGGAGAAGGGGTCCAGTGCCCTGCCCGCACACCAGATGGCAAACCTCCACCACTTTAGCGCATAGGCCTTATGTGTCGAGTCCTTGCGGGATATCAGAAGGATGTTGGTGACACCCTCTGGAAGACTGAGCTCGGAGAGGACTACCCATTCTGAATCCTTGCCATGAGGGCAAATGAGCAGACATTGGGGTGCAGCAAGGTTCCGCCCTCCTGTGAGATAAGGAGGCAACCATGGCTGATGAGGCCAGTAAGGGGCAATGAAACTCATGGAGCCCTTGTTGGCCAGGAGCTTCGGGAGGGTCTTCGCCACAAGTGGTATCGGGGATATGCATACAGCAAGCCCTCCCCCCAGTGGAGGAGGAAGGCATCAACAGCCAGGCTGTTTCTGGCCAGCCTCCAAGAGCAGAACTGATCTACCTGGGCATTGAGCACCATGGCAAAAACGTCCACCACCAGTGTGCCCCACTCTTGAAATATCCAGTATACCACCTCCCTCTTGAGGGCCCACCGGCATGCCTGAAGTATCCAGCTAAGGTGGTCTACCAGACCACTGAGCTCACCAGGCAGGTAAGGTGCTTAGAGGCCCATGTCATGGAGCAGGACAAACTTCCACAGTTGGACCACCTCCCAGTGTAGGAGGTACTAACTCATGCCTTCCTGCTTGTTTATGGAGAACATCACCACCTGGTTGTCCATTTGGATGAGGACCACCTAACTGGCCAGGTGTGCTTGGAAGGTATGGAGGCATTTGCTATTGCCAAGAGGTAGAGAAAGTTGATCTGAAGCAGGCTCTCCTGCTCTGACCACAGGCCTTGGGCTTGCAGACCATCCAGATGTGCTCCCTAGTCAAGTTTG
Source organism: Ichthyophis bannanicus (assembly GCA_033557465.1). Classification (NCBI taxonomy): domain Eukaryota; kingdom Metazoa; phylum Chordata; class Amphibia; order Gymnophiona; family Ichthyophiidae; genus Ichthyophis; species Ichthyophis bannanicus. Next base: position 391,359,482 of record CM066032.1, read on the forward strand.
GATGCATCTGTGGTGAGCGTCTTGTGGGGGCTGCTGATTGGAATGGGAGGCCATTCAGCAGATTCCCTGGCTCGAGTCATCAGGAGGACCGTATCAGGGGCACAGTGACTGACTTTGTTCCACAGGTGGCCTGTTGCCCGTTTCCATTGTGTACTTAAGGTCCATTGGGCCTAGTGCATGAAGAGCCAGGCATGAAGGGGTGACATGCACCGTGGCAGCCATGTGATCTAGAGCTCTCAACATCCTGCAGGCTGTTGTGTGATGCTGGCGCTGGACACCACCCACCACCTCAACAAACCACTGCTTGAGGTCTTCCAGAATAAAGGCCCATGCCCGTGTGATGTCAAGGAGGGCCCTGATGAACTCCAGCTGCTGCAAAGGCTAGAGGTTGGACTTTGGATAGTTTATCATGAAGCATAGTCACTCAAGCACCTGAATGGTGAGCTCGGCAGACTGACGGATGGCATCTGGCATCAGACCTTTGATGAATCAGTCATCCAGATATGGAAAGACAAAGACCCCCCTGGACCAGAGGAAGGATGCCAAGCACATCATGAAGACTGTGGGGCTGAGGCCAGCCCCAAGGGAAGCACTCAGTACTGAAAATGATGGTCGCCCAGCACAAACTGCAGATACTGTCTGTGACTTGGGTGAATCAGGATGTGTGTGTATGCATCCTTCAGATCCAAGGAGCATAGCCAATCACCCTGAAAAAGGTACAGGAGCAGCATGGCTAGCAAAACCATCTTGAACTTCTCACACATGAGGAACCAGTTCAAGTTTCACAGGTCTAGGATGGGCTGGATCTTGCTGGTCTTTTTGGGAACCAGGAAGTATCTGGAATAGAAGCCCTGACTGACCTGAGCCAGAGAAATAGGTTCCATGGTCAAGTCAATTAGCAGAGCAGAGACTTCTCTTTGCAACAGGCTCAGGTGCATGAGGTATTTCCCAGGGATGGCAGCTGCGCAAGGCACAGTTGATATCTGCTGCAAATGATCTGAAACACCCAGGCATCCAAGGTGATGAAGGGCCACCTATGGGCAAAGTGGAAAAGCCACCCCCCCCCCTACCTGCAGGCTATCCGGCAGACAGCAGCTGGCTGACTATGCTCCTGAGGAACCCATAAAATACCCACCCAGGGCTTTATTTATTTATTTATTTATTTATTTATTTGGCATACATTTATACACCGCTCCTTCCAGAGATCAGAAGTGGTTCATCGTTGTACAAGATCGGGGAGAGGGGACAAGACAAGGGAGGGATAATCAAAGAAAAGATTACAGTTATACAATTAATTGGTACATAAATTACTGCTTGAACACCAGTATAAGTTACAACTTGTTGTACAGGACATGGTAGAGTGGACAATACACGGGGTAGCTTGACAACGGCATGATTACAGATATACATATCATTAGCACCTACATTACCGATTGAAATCCAGTGTAAATTACAGATTATCGCTTGAAGCACCCGGTGAGTTTATCTAATATATATACATATTTATATACTATACAACAGAGACGCAGTAGATAGGGTTATGATAGGGAAAAGAGACATACATATCTACAATTTTGATCATTGTGGAAGCGGACATCAAATGAGCATTAGGTTCATATGAAGCTTGGTCTCTTGAGGTAGGTGGGCAGCCTGGGAGGGGAGAGTTGGAACCTGCTATGTGATGCCGTAGTGTATTTGGAATAGGTGAGTTTTAAGCTCTTTTCTGAAGACCTGTAGGTCTTTGATCAGACGTAGCTCGTGTGGTAGTTGGTTCCAGAGCATGGGTGCAGAGTATGAGAATGCCCGGTTGCTGGTCCGTTCTTTGACTAGCCTAATGCTGCTGGGTACGCAGAGAGTGTTTAGGTTAGGAGTGCGTCGGCATCTGTTGGCTGGCTGAATGGTGATAAGGTTATCAAGAAAGGAGGGAGATAATTTGTTGATAATTTTGAAAGTGGTTATCAGCAATTTGTATATTATCCTTGCAGGTATGGGGAGCCAGTGGAGCTCTATGAGAACTGGGGTGATGTGGTCAGACAGGCTCTTGTTCATGATAATTCTAGCTGAAACATTTTGCGCCATTTGTATGATGCTTAATGTTTTTTTCGGTAGCCCTTGCAAAATTGCATTACAGTAATAGGGAGGAGTGGTCTAGTGGTTAGGACAAGGTACTTCAGGCCGGAAGGTTGGGGGTTCAAGTCCCACCTGGGGACAGCAATCTCAGGCCAGAGGGACTGGGATTTCTAGTCCTATAGGCACTCCTTGTGGTCTTGGGCAAGCCACTTAACCCTCCATTGCCCATGTTCCCTGTATGTATTAGTGTGTGTGTCTCATATCCCCTCGTGTTAAATGTATCCCCCAATTGACCGCTTTGACCTGGTGAAAAGCGGGATATAAATACAGCTAAATAAATAAATAAAATAATCAAGGTGCGGAATGATGAGAGCCTGTGCAACTGTTCTAAAGTCCGAGTGGTCAATGATGCAGCGTATGGGTTGCAGCACTCTCAGCTTGTGAAAAATGGCTCTGTTAGTTATCTGGAGATGTTTTTCCATCTTTAGGTTCGCATCAATTAGAACCCCTAAGTATTTGATCTCATTTTTAGAGAGATAGGTGTGTCCGTTCAGGGTGATTGATGCAGGGGGTTTGAAATCTTGTTTTCCTGATATGAACATCACTTCAGTTTTCTTGTGATTTATCGACATGTTGTTGCATTGGAGCCAGTCTTGCAGTTCATGAAGGCATTCTTCTAATTGGTTAAGATTGGGATTGTTTGTATCGAGTTGTGTGTAAAGCATGATGTCATCAGCATATAGGTAGTAGCTGATATTATGCTTCTGAAATATTGTACATACTGGCTGGATATAGATGTTAAACAACAGGGAGGAGATGGCTGAGCCCTGTGGTATCCCTTGGGTTTGGGGGAATGGCTTTGCTTGCTCGTTATTGAATCGAACCTGCTGCATTCTATTTGTGAGGTATGACTTGAACCATTTTAAGGGAGTACCTGCTATCCCTATAGATTCCAGTCTACGCAATAGAATTTGATGGTGTACTGTGTCGAACGCAGCTGATATATCTATGAATATTAGTAAGGACATCTTGCTCTTGTTCTCCAGTCCCTTGATGAGGTTGTCTAGGAGGGCTATCAGTAGGGTTTCGACACCGTGGTGTGGTCTAAAACCATATTGATGCTCGTCAAGTATTTTGTTCTCGTCTAGGTGGTCTTGTAGTTGCTGCTGAGCTACCTTCTCGATAATCTTTGCCAGAAAAGATATGCTTGAAATAGGCCGGTAAGAGGTGGGGTCTTCTTTGTTATGCTCTTTATTTTTTAATATAGGCCTAATTAGCGATCTTTTAAGTTGAGCAGGCATGATACCTTGCTGCAGGGATTGATTGACTATGTGAGTTAACAAGTGTGAAATTTCGTTTTTAGTTGATTTGATCCATTCTGCTGGGCATGGATCTAGGAGAGATGTTGTTGTGTGGAGGTTTGAGATTGTATTTAAGATTAGCTTTTCGTTAATTGTCTGGAAAGAGGACCATCTATCATTTGGTTGCGAGCTTGCATTCTGACTGTCCAGCTGCTTTGGGACGATATCAATTGAATTCTGCACTTGGCGGGGATGATTAGGTGGATTGAGTTTGCTAGAATAGTAATCAGCCAGGTCTTGGGCCTTTATCTTCCCATTGCAGTTAGGTTCAGGTAGTGGCTTTGTGAGAGACTTGACTAGCTCAAACAGCTCTCTGGGTCTGTTAATGGCCTTATTGAGTATGTTGGTGTGATGAGCTTTCTTGGCCTTGCTGGTCTTACTTTTATATTTGGTGAGGAGCTCTAGGTATTCCATCTTGCGAAGGTCCTCCTTTGTTTGTCTCCATCTTCTTTCCAATTTTATCAACTCCTTTTTCATTTTGTGTAGCAGTGGAGTGTACCACGGTTCCGTTTTTGTGTTCATTGGTCGGGTTTTTGACTTCCATGTTGGTTTAGAGTTGGCTTCGATTGTAGAGAACCATTGGTGTGTGAGGTCTTCAATGTTGGTGTTGTCAAGGGTTATGTGTTTCTCAAGTGCGCTTATTAGGTCTTCTTTGTTTAGCTGTTGGAATTTTCTCCTTTGTTGATTAGGTGTGATGGAATCTAGCTTGCATGTTTCAGAGGATAGATAGATGGTGACCTGAATTTGATGGTGATCAGTCCATGGGACTTGTGTAATGAGGATTTCAGGTTGCCCAATTTCTAGATGCTGAGACTCCTTGGGAAGGAATATCAGGTCTAAGGTATTTCCTTTGTAGTGGGTCTCCTCTTGTATTAGTTGATTATATCCGAGCTGGTCCATGGCTTCTAGGAAGGAGGTTGCCTGAATGTGTGGAATGGAGTTGAGATTGAAATCTCCCAGAATTATCTGGTATTTCTTTGTTGCATTGGAGGAGAGGGTTCCCAGAGCGTCAGCGAGGGCTTCGTGGTGCATTGATGGGGGTCTATACAAAAGGCATATCGACAAGGACCGATTCTCCACTCGGAGGATATCGATTTCCTGTGTGGAAACTGTTGATGTGGTTGTTAACCCAAGGGAGGCCTTAGCCATGATTAGGACTCCCCCTCCCTTTTTGTGTGTGCGTGGGCAGTTGAATAGCATGTATCCTGGCTTGTTGATTTGGTTTATTATAGCGGCGTCTGTGTTTGATAGCCACGTTTCTGTGATGCACAGGAGCTCAGGCTTGTCATCAGTGATGATATTGTGTATGATATGGGTCTTATTTCTTACAGATCTTGCATTTATTAGAATACAGGAGATGCGGGACTGCCGTGGGGTGCTAGGTTGGAGGAGCGAATTACACTTTATTTTATTCCTAGCCTTAGTTGGTTTAGTTTGTAAGGTGGTGCAGGAGCTAGGTGTCGTGTTGGGCGGTTTCACGTTGTACTGTGGTGTGACTGTGTTGATATGAGCGAGTGTAAAGAGTGTAGGGACAGAGAGTGTTACATAGAAGTACATTGGGTACGATGACCAATGAGTGTAGTATGGTCGGATTTGATTGTGGATAACATCAGATACAGACAATGAAATTGCAAAGCAAAGATATATTATAATCAGATATCCTATGAGCCACATTGTGGTATTGAGACTGAGGGAGTCACCTGTTAGAGCTATTGAGTGAGGGTTCTTGTCTGCTCGGTTGCCCCAGGCTGGTCCAGGCTTCCGATACTTATCTCATAGAAGTTTTGAAATAAAAGTTGTTTGCTTGGGGAGGAGACTTATTCCCTGTTATTGTGGAATCAGATCCTTAAAACAGTCAGAGTGAGGGTAATTGTAAAGAGCAAATTACTATTGGTGGATTGAATTCTGTCTAATGCAGGGGTCTCAAACTCAAATTGCTTTGAGGGCCAAATGAGGACTTCTAAAATAACCCGGGGGCCGCATGAGATGTGGGACCTCATTTGCATAAGGGACCTCATTTGCATAAATATTTGCATAATGTTACCATACCCTAACTTTTAGTAAACATGCCTCTTAATGAGTGCATGAATAAAGAAAGACTAAAAGATTTCTACATTACTATAATCCAGTGCCAACCGCCAGGCACATTAGGAACTACTACTGCTGTCCCGATCGCTCTCACCCTGCCGCCGCGGCACCTGAACCCTGCACCCAGAAGAGTCTGCTGGCCCCTTTAAGACTGGCTCCCCCTCCAGAATTCACTAGACCTAGCCGTGCCTAGCATTGCCTGCATTCTCCTGCTCTGGAGCCCCCAATGCTGCTCCCCTATCCTGCCACCATCTACTACTGTAAGTCCTGATGCCGTCAGCCAGTCCCATGAGCAACAGCAGATCCAGATGTGTGGTGACCATAATTGTACAGAGTACTCAAGGTGCGGTAGCACTATGAAGCAATAGAAGCATTATAATACACTTTAATTTATTCTCCATTTCTTTTCTAATAATTTATAGCATTCTATTTGCATTTTAAGTACCTCTGCACACTATGCTGAGGATTCTGTTTCCTGAATGGTGACTTCTAATGTGGTACCTAGCATTTTATAGCAAATATTTGGATTATTCTTCCCTATATGATTAGTTTTCACTTATCTACATTAAATTTCATCAGCCATCCAGATGCCCGGTCTCATAAGGTCCCACTGCAGTTCCTTACAATCTGCTCGCGATCTAATGGCTCCGAACATTTTTGTGTTACCTGCAGATTTGGTCATCTCATTTGTTTTTTCCAGTTCATTTCTAAATATGCTAACATGCACTGGTCCTAATGCAAATTCTTAGGGCACTCCACTATTTACTACTTTGCGGGCCCCTCTGCCTGCTCTGAGTCCTCTCCTCCCTGCAGCATCAGTTCCAAAAGCGGCGGCTTTTCAGAGCCGCGAAGAGAGAGAGTTTCTCTCGCGCGGTTCTGAAGAGCAGCGAGAGAGTCTTCAGAACCGCGCGAGAGAAACTCTCTCTTCGCGGCTCTGAAAGCCGCCGCTTTTGGAGCTGATGCTGCAGGGAGAAGAGGACTCAGAACAGGCAGAGGGGCCCGCGGGACGATTAATACTGCGGCGGCAAGTTTGGAATTTTTTTTTTTTTTTTTAGACGCCGGTAAGTGCTTCGTGGGCCGCACAAGATGCTCTCGCGGGCCGCGTGTTTGAGACCCCTGGTCTAATGTGACCTGGGAGATTTGTAAATTAAACCCTCAGGGAGTATAGCAAGAGAGAGATTACAAATGGGGATATTCTTATCTTACAATTAAGTATCTACTGTTATGCACATAGGGTCTAAACAAGTAAGGAGAGATTACCAACAAATATAGAGAGATTACCAGCTTACATTCCTGTGCGACCCGAAACGACATGCAAACGCTGTGATAAGTTCAGTCTGTTATGTCCTCATATTGTAGGGGTTTATCCTGAGTTTGGCTATATTCCAAAAGGTGTCTGGCTGCAAAATGGACTGTGCCTTAGGGGTCTTATTCCTTGGCTGCAAAATGGACTGTGCCTTAGGGGTCTTATTCCTCTGCTGCTGGTGGGGGGTTTGCACCTGCGGCTGCATCTAGTAATACTAGTAGCCTGATGTTTCTTCTGCATGAGATCTGTGATTTTCCTCAGGAGCCTTGAAAGAGTCACATGTTCCTTCTCAAGCTCCTCTGCCTTCTCATCCACCAGCTTCCTGAAGAGGTTCACACCTTGGCAGGGGACATTGACAATCTTGTCCTGGATCCACTGTTCCAGGACAGAGGACTGAAGCCATGCACCCAGCTGGCAGACTCTAAGGCATTGTAGGCACCATGCACCATGAATTTTGAGAAGTCTTTGCCATGGGCCACCAGGCTCCAAAACATTTCATTACAGTCCTCGGGAATGGGGGCAGCAAAGTCCTCCAGGTCCAGCTTGATATCCTTGAGGAACATGCTCATATATGTCTGGTAGGCCAGGATCCTAGCAACAAGCATGGAATCCTGCTAGCAATTCCTCCAGAATGAGTCCAGGGTTCATACCTCATGGCCTGGAGGCACCAAAGAGTGAGTCTTGGCACTTTTCACCTGCTTCAAGGCCAATTCAACCATGATGGAGTTGTGTGCTAGCTGAGGCTTTTTGAAGCACAGAGCCTTCTGGACCTAGTATAGGGAGTTGAGTCTGTGGCTGATGACTGGAACTGTAAGAGGTGTTTCCCACAGCTGCTGCAGCAACATCTGCAGGACATGGTGCATGGGAACCGTCACCACCTCCCTGGGGCCAAGGGGTACTGGAGTAGCTCCAGTTCCTCCACTCTCAGTTCCTCCTCCAGGTCCAGAGAGGAGAGGATGGCCTTGGCCATGTCCCTAATGAAATCCTGAAAGGACATGTGTCACTCGGGGGGGGGGGGGGGCGGACAACAGGTCGGATGGGAGGTCCAGTGACCGAAGGTCTGAAGCCGTTGATTCCACCTCAGTTTCTTACTCTGATTCGGATTCTGAGAGGAAATCAAAGTAGTGCTGTGTCTCCTCCTCCCACTGGTTCCTCAGCTTGGGAGAGGGTGGGCACCAGTGGCCCCAGTCTCAACTGTTGTGCTGATGTCGATGACCCTGGGCCTCAGATTCTGACACGCTGGAACGGGAGATCGCTCCGGGACCTGGAGTTGATTCTGATTTCCCACCCGATGTCCCCACCTCAATGAGCAGGGCATGAGCCTCCATAAAGGGCTGGACAGAGTGTGGTGATGATGCTCCCAGCACTGCAAAGCCTGCGTTTCAGAAACCCACAATCATCGCCAAGTGAGCTTTGAGGGCTTGAAGGCATTCCTCCAGAACCACTACCTGCGAGGGGGCCAATGCCACAGGCACAGACACCAGCATCAACACCTCAGGAGAGGACTCCATGATGATTGATGCATCAGGAAATATCCGGTAGCCCTCCCCGCCAACGCTTTCTGCATTGCATCAAAAAGGGTTGCAATGTCACTGCACCTGGATTTTCTCCTGGTACTTGCCCTTCAACGTTCATCGCAGAGTCTCCTCTTGCTGCTTGGGCCTCTCTATTCTGACTGTGCATGTAACTCTTTCCCCTTGGAACCCTCAGTAACCTTGGCAGGTGTTGACGATAGGGTCAGGGCTGAGGATGCTGATTTCTGATGGAAAGGGACTCCTTCTGTTTTTCCTGACCCTTCAGTCCTCATCAATCATCTGCAAGAAAAGTTCACAGGACACTGGCTGATGATTGGGTCCAAGGCATTGTAAGCACCAGTTGTGACAGTTGGTGGGCAAAATAGTCTTGCCACACTTGGTGCATTTCTTAAAACCATTAGCTGGCTTAGACATGCCGAAAAATACCATCCCAGCAAAGTTAAACTGGAGAGCTGCTGTGGACGAGACAAGTACCCCGAAGGGGTAAAAGATGCTAAAAAGTAAAAAACAAAAACAAAAATAAAAAATGGAAATCTATGTTGCCAAGACTGACTAAGCCGATGAGAGGTGACAAGACAAGGCAAAAAAAGACAGTTCGTGAGGGCTTATGAAGTAAGGAGGAGGCACTTTGGGTTAATGTGGAAAGATGGAATGGAACATCTCTTTACATTGGTATGATATGCAGACCTATTTCACAGGCAGAGGGACTGGACAGAGATTTAACTTATTTCAATATGCAGGATGACTAGAACATCCCTGCTGTGCTGTCATATAGAAGGTAGGAAATCCTGGATTGTCTACAGAGAGAGCTGTACTGTCAACTGGTAATGGAATCTATGTTGCAGGGGGCCATACTGGACTTGGTACTTTCAAATGGAGAGATATTTCTGATGTTATTCTGGGTCATCATCCAGCATCCAGTGATCACTTGATGGTGTAGTTCAGTATTAGGAAATGGATGGAGATGGCTCATTCAAAATGAGAATTTGTCAAGATGAGGGAATACTTCATGGAATCATTAATGGGGGGATGTAGAAAAACTGTGGGTATAAGTGAAAGTTGACCTTTTAAGTAAATAAAAATAAGAGGAAAAGGAGGCTGCTATGGTTCTCGAAAGAATTCACTGAAAGGTAAGGAAAAAAAGGTTATTCTTCATAAAGTACAAGAGACCACACAAAGAAGAAGACAAACAACAATATTTGGAAAACATAAGAAAAGGTGGGGTAAATAGTAAAGAAAGCAACAATGCAGATGGAAGAAAAAAATACTCAATGCAGTAAATGGGGGGTATAAGACTTTTTTAAATATATGTTAATGACAGGAGGAATTGCAAAAGTGGTATTGTTGGACTAAAGGGTGAAGTATGTAGAAGCTGATGAGGCTAAAGTGGAATTGCTTAACAAATATTCTGTTCTGTGTTCCCAGATGAAGGATGGGGAGATGGTCTTCTGAAAACATGCATAAATAAGAAGAGAACTGAAGTCGATCTTGAACGATTTTCAGAATGTATTTGTGAGAAGCTACTAGCTAAAATAAAATTAGACAAAGCAATGCTACCAGAAGGGATACATCCAAGAATATTAAAGGAACTTAGGGAAGATCTTGTGACTCCACTGTCTGACCTTTTCAATACTTCTTTAGTGTCAGGAATAATCCTAGAGGGCTGCAGAAGAGCAAATGTGGTCCCTCTTCAGAAAAGAAGAAGTAAGAATGAGGTTGGTAACTACAGGTAAGTTAGCTGGATCATTGGGAGAGCGTTAGATGTGGTATTTTTAGATTTTGTCAAAGCCTTTGACATGACTCCACATAGATAACTTGCAAATAAACTGAGTACCCTTAGGATGAACCCTAAAGTGACTGACTGGGTTAGAAACTGGTTGCATTAGAGGTGACAAAGGGTACTAGTAAATGGAGCTTGGTGCCCCATTAATTGATCCTTAATCCAGTTAATTTAAACATTTTTGTAAATAATATTGTGAAAGAGGTGTAGGGTAAGGTTTGCCTCTTTGTGGATGATACAAAAATCTGCAATAGGGTAGACAATGTGGAAAGTATAAATAGTATAAGGAGTGATCTAGCAAAGCTTGAAGAATGGTCAAGAATTTGACAGTTGTGATTTACTGTAATGCTAAAAAATGCAGGATCATGCATTTGTGCTCTAAAACACAGGGGAGTGGTATAGTAAAGAAGGTGAATTACTTCTGTTCACAAAAGAATAGAATCTGGGAGTGATCAAATCTGATGAGCTTAAGGTAACCAAACAGGTAGAAAAGATGACAGCAAAAACCAGAAGGATGCTTGGGAGCATAGGGAGAGGAATGGCCATTAGGAAGAAGAAGGTGTAAGTACTACTGTATAAATTTCTGGTGAGACTTCACTTGGAAAACTGTGTGCAGTTCTGAAGACTGTACCTTCAAAAAGATCTAAAAAGGATGGATTCATTGCAGAGGGTAGATACTAAAATGGTCAGATGTCATCATCATAAAGCATATGAGACAGGCTTAAATATCTCGATATGTATACTTAGGAGGGAGAGCAGATATGATAAAGGCATTTAAATGCATCCATGGAAAGACACAGAAGTAGAGCCACTTTCAATTGAAAGGAAGTTCTAAAATGATGGAGGCATAGGATGAAGATAAAAGAGATAGACTTGAGAGTAATCTAAGAAAATATTTGTTTACGGAAAAAGTGGTAGATGCATTGAATAGCCTCCCAGTGGAGGTGGAGGAGACAAGGACTGTGTATGAATTCAAGAAAGCATGGGGCAATCACAGAGGAGATGAGCGGATTCTAGAGCTTAGAGTTTAGCATTTGGGATAGATGGACAGACTGGTATTTATCTTTCTATGCAATGTATGCAAGTGCACTAGCATTCTTATTTGCATTCCCATTAGCATTATCCCATGTTCCCTGACAGAAATGTTAACCCACATGCCAATGTTCAACGTTAGAAAAAAATACTTCATTTATTATTTCTAGGGGATAGCAATATTAGTCTGCAGCAGCAAAAATGACAGAGAGGCTAGTGGCACCTTATGGATACAGTGATTTATTGAGGTATGGGCTTTTGAGGACAAGAGTCCACTTTGGCAGATGCTATTTACCTGCATAAACTGACTTGGTTGAAAATTGTTTTCTTGCTCTACTAAATATATGCTTGTGCTTCCATTACATGCACAGTTTTAGCTGAGTCAAAAGGAACAGTTCCCAGTGGAGTGTTTAGTATGGAAGAGAAAAATAGTACACAGACTTGATGTTTTCAAAAGCATGCATGCTATTTTTCTCCTGCTTCACTCTCCACATAAAAGAGGAGGAGTTTTTATGCATGCATTTTGCATCTATTTGTTTTCAGAAAGAAATCCTTGGTTTCCCTTTGAGAAATATGTACTATATATGCAGGCTGAAAGTGCCTGCTTAGAATTGTGTGTGGTGTGTAGCATATTGCAAACAAAGCAAATTTTTCAGATTTGAATCATTGATTAGATTCAACATATGACAGTAAAACAGTTTAAACAGCATACACAATCCAAAAGTATATATACTAATTATATGCACTCAAATATCTACTGTACACACAGTCCTACCCCAAGCTGTGTAAAAACTATTATTCCGCATTAATTTTGGAAATGTTTTTTTTTTTAATTAGCCGTATAACCAGTGCCTTGGCTAATCAAATTGATATCAGTTCAAACAGTTTAGGTAACCTTAAAAATTCAGGTGGCAGGCAAGCCCTCCAGAGCAGATCTAACAGAGGAAAAATCAGTAGGCAATAGTGCATATAGAAAGCACTATATAGCAATAAATCAAAGTCCTCCTACACCCTCATGGAACCCATATTAGAGTGAAGGTAAAATTAATAGAGTCTCAGGCAAGGAAACACATTTCTGACGACTTAGAGAATATAAAAGCTCAAATTAATCCCAGAGGGAGAAACTCTCTAAATCCCTAACTAAAGGGGTTGTACTCACTGTCTTCTTGCTGAAATGAGTCAGTCAGTCAGTCAATCAGGCTATTCTGGGATATAACACATCAACTGTTCTGACTTTGGTGGTTTTCTGGGCAAAACCTCACAGAAAGGTAAAATGTCTGTCAGATGCATTCAGCAGATGGGATAAATGTACTGCTGCAGTATAAGAAATCCAGGAACGAAAATATGGGTCATTGGGGAAGATTGCAAGACTTGTAAAAAGTTAAGGAAATAGAATTTGTTATCAAAAGGAAACTCCGACAATTTTCTTTTATGGCAAATCTAGTGTTATTGGGGGACAGACAGACATATATTTGAGATTTTGAAGCAAGAGATTATCATTTTAACAAAAAGCCTGCAGGTGAAAATATTGTAGTAGGTCTGAATAATATTCTCTCAATTCAGTCAAAAAGGGTAAGTCCCCTCTTTCAACGGGAGCTGCATAGCATTGTTGAACTCTTTTCCCTCCTATCTTCCCAATCTGCATTGTTAGGCACTAAGGGAAATGGTTTCCCATCGAAGGGAAGCTCCTAGAGGTTTAAAACAGAAGAGACAGCAGGATCATGTGCAGCCATGACCAAGAAAGCAAAAAGAATGCTAGGAACTATAAAGAAAGGAATGCAGAATAAAACCATGGATATTATAATGCCTATGCATAGCTCCATGGTGCAACTGCATCTTGAATATCGTGTACAGTTCTGGTCACGATATAGCAGAACTGGAAAAGGCACAAAGAAGAGCCACCGAAAGGTCAAAGGGAATGGAACGATATCCCTATGAGGAAAGGCATAAAAGGTTTAGGGCTCTTCAACTTGGAAAAGAAACGACTGAGGGGGAGATATGACAGAGGTCTATAAAATAATAAATGGAGTAGAATGGGTAAACGTAGATCAGTTGTTTACCCCTTCAAAAAGTAGGAAGACTAGGGGACCAGCAATGAAGCTACAATGTAAACCATTTAAGACTAATAAGAGAAAATATTTTTTCACTCAATGCGTAATCAAACTCTGGAATTTGTTACTGGAGGATGTGGTGAAAGCTGTTCATGGAGATGGGTTTAAAAAAGGTTTGTACAAGTTCTTGGAGGAAAAATCCATTATTAAGGAGGGACAGGGGAATCCACTGCTTACCCCAGGATAAGCATCATGTAATCTGTGTACCTTTCTGACCTGGATTGTCCATTGTTTGGAAACAGAATACTGGGCTTGATGGACCCTTGGTCTGACCCAGTATGGCATTTCTTATGTTCTCATGTTCTTATATCTGGTCTAGTGTGCATTTTTGTTTCTGTGATTTTTGGCTATCTCGGTAGTTTTGCAGCAGTGGGATGAGGTGCTTGTTGTGTGAGTGCACTTGGGAATTGAGAGCTGCACTATGGGAGTAGGAAATGAAATAGGCCAAAAGGTTGTGCCAAAGGACAGAAGTTCCATAGTACCATTGTGTTACAGTAGTACTAGGGAGACCAATGGAGTACTGAAGCATGGGAGCTCAGTGATTTGTGATGGAGTAAGAAAGATGAACTTGGCTTTTATGAGGGATTTTGCTTTAGATGGCTGGAACGGTTTTAGTGCCTGTGCAATTCAATTGTGGTATTTTAGTGTTAGTTTTCTTTAACAAGCCCCATGTTTTTTATACTGTGGCAGTGTTTGATTTGTGTATATATTTTCTGCAGACAGCATCAATCCCAGCATTTAGAAAATATCCATGTGCTCCCTGTCATTGATTAATCGCTGGCACACTGCACTTTCTTTAATTATACTGTAGCTATATTTTTGTGTCTCCCATTTTGTTTTTTAAGGTATGGCAGCAATTTACCATTATATTTTTCATTTGTAAAGTAGCTTCCAACTAGCTGTGTTTTTTTGTTCTATTGCATCAGATATATATTTATTAAATTGTGATGGCCTTTGTGACTGCTTTCAAGAACAGTATGGGGGTCATTTACTAAAGTGCGGTAAGGCTTTGCACCTACTGAGGGTGTTTCACTGGAAAAAATGCACGGTAAGTGCAAAGTCTGTGTGGCAAATGGAGGGGGTCCCTCTCCACTCCTGCCCCAGCTCTGGCAGTCTTCACAATGGTGCTGGAGTCACCTCATGTTAGCCTCATGACCCCTAGTGGTGATACTGAAGATTAGCACAGTGTGATTCTGGTGCCATTTTCAAGACTGCCAGAGCCAACACAGAAGCAGAAGGTGACCATTCCTGCCATGATCACCTCTAAACTACCAAAGATGACTCGGTGGGAAACTGAGTAAGTGCTGTGGGGGGATGTGTGAGTGTTTTGGTGGAGGGGCTTAACATCCCTGCCATTGATGGGCCCCTTTGCAGTGCATCCATGGCCGGAAAGCTTTTCAGCCATGGTGATCCTGAAAATGGGTACTGATTGGGAGAAGGATTTTGGGGGGAAAAGTTACTGGGGGGGGGGGGGGACAATCACAGGGGGGAAATCATCAGGTGGGCTTGATCAACAGTGGGACATTGGTTGCGGCCACATCACTGCATGATCTGTGCTCTGGCTGCACTTACCACCACCTCTTTGGGTGGTACTGACTACAGCCATGCTATCAGCAGTCATGACAGCTAGTGCATAGCTTTCTGGAGTGTGTTGTCACCAGCTGACATGCCCCTTTTGAACCTCGATCCCAGCACAATCTCACCCACCTTCAGCAAGTGCCGACAAAGCTGTTTTTGTACTGCACTGTCAGCATGTGGCCCATGGTGATGATTACCATGGGATCTTAATGCATGTTAAACCCACTGTAACCACTTTCCACTGCTTAGTAAAAGGGTTCCTATATTTTTATGGTTTTCTGAGATTTTTATATGCTTTTTAGTGTTTTTTTTATACTGATTTGTGATTAGATTGGCACTTCATTATTGCTATAGGCCATTGCATGTTTTTCCATTTATTTTCTTTGGGTTTTTTGTGTTTATTTGTGTTTATTTATGGTTTTAGTTGCATTTATTAAGCAAATGTTATACAGGAACCTTAAGTTTTAATACTATGATCCTGTTGGTAAGTTTTATGAACATTTTTACTATTCACTCGACATTCATTTATGCTGTTTAGGTTTACTGCATCCATATCCTACTTTATTTTTGTTTTCCATCATGCACAGCATTTTTGGTGCACCTTAGCAAATACTTTTGTTTGCACTGCATGATGCACATATGCATTTTGCACATTTATTTGATATATGGATGTTTGTCAGCTACGAACATATGTTTTTTTAAACTTTTCATGCTTGTGTTCCTTAGAAATGGTTTGTATATATATATTTTTAAGTTAACTATTACATTTATTTTTTAATTGTATTTTATGTTTTTATATTTTATACATATTTATATGTTTATATTTCTTTTATGAGTGTTTGTTGTTTATCTATGTAGTATTTTTAATTACCTCTAACATAGGCATATTGTGCTGAAACATGGCCATGTCAGGTTGAATGAATACATATTTCTCTTCAGTTTCCTGATACTTCCCTGCTGTGTTCTGTGTTTTATGTACAGTGGAGAGGGGATCATTCTTCTGTTGAACCATGGTCTGTGATGTCCTGGGTAGCAATAATCTCCTTGGTGTGATAGTAGCACCTGTCCACATTGGTATGTATTCAGTTCCTGTGATTTTTAGCTATCTCAGCAGTTTTGCAGAAATGGGATGAGGTGCTTGTTTCATGTGTGCACTTGGGAGTCAATAGCTGCACTGTCAGAGGGGGTAATAGTACTGGCCAAAAGGTTATGCTAAAGGGCAGAAGCTCCATGGTTTCTTTGTGTTACAGTAATAGTGGGGAGGCCAGTGGAGCAGAGAAGAACTAGAGCTCACTGGTTCATTGTAGTCTATGAGGCTAAGCATGGCTTTTATGAATGGGTCTAGCGCCTGTGCAGTTCAATTGGTGGTACTTTAGTGCTAGCTTTGCAGGACATTTAGGTTGAAAAAATTGATGTTCTGACAGAGACTTCTCTCAGGGACAATGTCTCCAAATGGGTTTGTTCTGCAGAGGTGTCTGCATTGACTAGATGACTGTTGGGCAAGGCTTTAAAGGATTAAGTGGAGATATATTGTATGTAGGAGGAGTTTCAATATGCAGTGGGGTGGAATATGTAATCAATAACAAATAACTTTAAAAGGGAAAACAGCAAGTTTTGACTTTGAGTGTGCAGTTTCAGGCTGATACAGCATCCAAAACATAAATGGGTCCTCTGTTCCTAAGTGCTCCAATTCTCATGCATCATCAATCAGGGTGATTAAGAGAATAGATGGGTCAAAAGAACTGGCAGCTGCTTCGAAGACCAACAGGACAATCATGTCTATCTCTTCTCAAAGATAAAAGGCTAGGATGGGGAAAGGATGAAAAGGCACAAAATTATGAGGGTTCTTAGGTTTATTGTATGTTATAGAAACATAGAAACATGATGGTAGAAAAAGACCACATGGCCTATCTAGTCTACCTTTCCTTATCAACTACTACAGCAGTCCCATTTTTTCATTTAGAGATCTTCTGTGTTTGTCCCATGCTTTTTTAATTCAGATTTTGTCCTCATCTCTACCACCTTCACTGGGAGACTATTCCACACATCTACCACTCTTTCTTTAAAGAAATATTTCTGATTATTACTCCTGAGTCTTTACCCTTTCACCCTCATCCTACGTCCCCTCTAAGCAGAGCTTGCTTTCCACCGAAAGAGGTTCTCCTCCTGTGCATTTATGCCACAGAGGTATTTAAATGTCTCAATCATATCACCTCTATCCCACCTTTCCTCTAAATTATACAAATTAAGATCCTTAAGTCTGTCCTCATATGCTTTATAACGAAGACCACTAACCATTTTAGTAGCCACCCTATGCACCAACTCTAACCTGCTTATATCCCTTTGAAGGTGTAGTCTCCAGAATTGCTCACAATATTCCAAATGAGGCTACACTAAAGACTTATACAGAGGCACTATCACCTCCTTTCTTCTGCTGGCCATTCCTCTTTATGCATCCAAGCATCTTTCTAGCTTTCATCATCATCTTTTCTACCTGTTTAGCTACTTTAAGATGATCAGGCACAATCATGCCTAGGTCCCGCTCTTCTTTTGTGGACATAAGTATTCACCCCCTACACTGCATCGCCCCCTTGGATTGCTGCAGCCCAAATGCATAAACTGTTTTATTGTTTTGGCCACACTGAACAGAAGTTATCAATGTATTGTCCATGACACCTAGATCCTTTTCCTGGGTTATGATTCCTAATGTGGAGCCTAACATTACTTCGGGTTATTCTTCCCTACATGCATTACTTTTCACTTGTCCACAATCTGCTTCTCAGTCTCACAAAGCCTTCCTGCAATTTCTCATCATCCATATGTGATTTAGCAACACTGTATAATTTGATGTCGTCTGTAAATTTAATCATCTTGCTCGATGTTCCCAATTCCAGGTCATAACTATATTTAAAAATCTCTGGCTGCGGTACAGATCCCTGGGATGCTCCAATTTTTACCTTCCTCCACTGAAAAAAATTGACCGTTTATCCTTACTCTCTGTTTTCTAGCCCTCAATCAGTTTCCAATCCACAATGGAACATGGCCTCTTATATCTCAGGAGTTTCTCATTTGGGACTTTGTGAAATACTTTTTGGACATTTAAATATCAACTAGCTCACCTTTATCACATATTTATTCACATCTTCAAATAAATGAAGCAGATTGGTGAGGCAAGACTTCCCTTGGCTAAATCTATATTGACTTTGTCCCATTAAACCATATCTGTCCATGTGTTCAGTAATTTTGTGTTTTATCATGGTTTTCATCATTTTGTCCAGCATCAATCTTACTCTTACTGCTCTTTATTTTTCTGGCTCACCCCAAAGTCCTTTTTAAAATTGGCATTACAATGGCCAACCTCCAATTTTCTCATAGCATGGATGATTTTAATGATAGTTTAAATATTTTTAATAGTAGCTCTTCAGTTTCCTCTTTGAGTTCTTTTATCAGTCTTGGGTATATACCATCCAGGCTACGTATTTTACTGCTCTTTAGCTAGTAAATTTTTTCTGCTACATCTTCCAGGTTCACTAGAATACTGTGTATACCATGGACTGCCCGAAGAACAAACCAGTCGGTACTAGAGGAGATCAAACCTAAGCTTTCTTTAGAAGCTCAGATGACAAGACTTTGACTTTCATACTTTGGACACATCATGGGAAGAGAGAGATCATTAGAGAAAGACATCATGCTTGGCAAGATAGAAGGTCAACACAAAAGAGGAAGGCCAGCAATGAGATGGATCGATACAATAACAGCAGCTACGGGTACTAGCCTGTCAACAATGAGCTGCCTGACTGAAGACCGAACACAATTTAGGATAGCTATCCAGAGGGTTGCCATGAGTCGACTCCGACTCAACGGCACTTAACAACAACAACAAATACCTTTTCTGACATGGGTAGCTTCCTCACATCTTCCTCAGTAAAGACTAAATCAAAAAATTCATTTAGTCTCTTGTCTATAGGTTTGTCCTCCCTGAGTGCCTCTTTTAGCCCTTGATCATCTAATGGTCTGACTCCTCTGCTAGTTTCTTGCTTTGAATGTACCTGCAAGTTTTTAGTGTGAGTTTTCATCTCTATGGCAAGCTTCTTTTCAGTGGAGGAGTGGCCTAGTGGTTGGGACAGGGTACCTCAGTCCAGAAGGTCAGGGGTTCAAATCCCACTAGAGGACAGCAGCCTTGGGCCAGAAGGACTGGGGTTTCTAGTCCCACAGGTGCTCCTTGTGGTCTTGGGCAAGCCACTTAACCCTCCATGGCCCATGTTCCCTGTAAAATAGTTATCTCCAAGTTATAATGCCCTGTTCAATGTAAACCACACTGATGCAGAATAGCATAGTATGTAAGAAAACAAATTCTTCTTTCTTTTCTTATCAATGCTTTGCATTTAACTTGCCAGTGCTTATGCTGTTTGCTATTGTGTTCATTTGGTTATTTGTCCCCTTGTTTTTAAAGATAGTCTCTTTCACCTCACCTTTTGACCATGCTGGCTGTTGTTTGGCCTTCCTTCCATCTTTCTAAATTAATTGGATACAACTGGTCTGGGCTTCCAAAATATTATTTTTAAATAATGTCCATGACTGATTAAAATCCTGACCTTAGCAGATGATCCTTTTAGTTCTTTTCTAACAATTTTCCTAATTTTATCATAGCCTCCCTTAAGAAAATGAAATGCTGACATAGTAGATTTACTTTGTGCACTGTAAACGGGGGCGCTGGGTGAGAATGTCCACAGTCTTGGCAAAGGCAAATATTAGTATGACTTGGAAAGGATTGTGGGAAATGTAGTCCATTCATACCAGAATCAGCCGTTCACAAATAAATGAGTTGTGCTTGCTCAAGTGTAAGCAAAGAAAATATATTTTATTTATGGGGTTATTTCTCCCACACAGATTTACTTGGTAGCACAAAAGGATACTTGCTTTCAGTATTATACTTAGGAAAAACAAATCATGATCAACAACTGAACTTCTTAAGCAATCAATCAAACAATAAAGACCTTGATGGGAACAGAAAGGTCTTTCTGTGGGCTCCTGCTAATACCTTTTAGCAGTGCTCCAAAAACAAAACAAAACCCAAAAAGTAATCAAAAACTGTTCTTTTTCAAGGATAACTTCTTGTATTTTCACACACACCCAGAAGTGTCCTATCAGAGCTCACATGCAATTATGCAAGGCTTAATTGCTAACAATTAACCAGCTGCAAACCTCTTGGCTGGTTTACTTTCTATACGTGGCTCAAATCCTACCCAAAAGCTTTCTTGTAAACTTTTCTGGGTAGATAAAAGAACAAGTTATATTTCTTTTTGATGGTTGTTGTATTTGTGAAAGTATTTTACCACAGCAGCCTAGACAGAGAGCAATCCATGTAATCACACTGTTCATTTAAAATATCTCCTTCCTCTTCAACTATCATAGAATCAATATCATAGACTGGCTCAGAGGAATTTCTTAATGGAGCACTCTCAGGACAATACTTGTTTCCCTGCTGTCTTCCAAGTGAAGAGCTAGGGCATAGATCAGTGTTCATACCTGAGCTTCCATTGCTGTTAGGGTTCCTCTCCAGATATCCTGGCCAGTATGTAGTACAGTTTTTATTTATTTATTTTATTTATTTAACAATTATTTCTATACCGCTCTTTCCCAAGTATCAAGTGCGGTTTACAATGAACAGTAAGTTATATGGTATGTGAAATAGCATACCTAGTCATTTTACATAGAACAGATGGAACTATTTACAGGTAACAATATAAAGTTTGAACAGTAAACTATTTGAACATATTTACATTGTAGGTATTTACAAATTATATCATAGATCAATTGTGAATGCATAAGTTATTTTAAAGTGACAGGTCATATAATATAATTTGGAGGGTCGTCATCTGGATATATGAAGGATGTGGTTAAGTATTGTGGGTTATGTTATTATTTGTTATTTGTTATGAGTTATGTCATATTGTAGTATGGTCATTAACCTGTGTCTCTTTGTGTAATTTGATTAGATTCTGCTCCTTTGTTGTAGTGTAAAGAGAATAAATGGGTTTTCAATTTTTTTTAAAATTCCTTTATGTCCGACAATAGGCGAATGTTGTCAGGAAGATTATTCCAGAGGATGGGTGCTGAATGTGAGAAGGCCCTCTTGTTGGTTTGCTTTTTAGCTTTTGTGTAATCTTTTGGTACTGCTATAGTGTTTGTGTTTCTACTCCTTTGTGACCGTTTATCTATTTCTACATTGATGCGTGTATTGAGTACAGATGGTGCTAGGTTATTTATTAGTTTAAATGTGGTTAAAAGAATCTTGTATTTTATTCTGTTGTAAATAGGTAGCCAATGAAGTTCAGCCAGGATCGGTGTGATATGTTCTATTGAGCTTATATTCATTATTATCCTTGCTGCTATGTTCTGAGTTATTTGTATCTTTTTAATATTTTGCTTTGTGATGCCATTAAGGATTATATTTGCAAAATCAAAGTGTGGGGTTATGATAGCTTGAATTATGGCTATGAAGTCTTGTAAGTGAATCAAAGGTCTTAGTTGTCTCAATGTCTTAAGTTTGTAGTGTATGTTTTTTGTTAGATATTTTATGTGTGAATCCATATTAAGTTTATTGTCAAGTATCACTCCTAGGTATTTTATTTCTTTTTTTATGTTGATCTCATGGTTATCTAGGATAATGGTGTTTGGGGGTATGTATGTTTGATTTTTAGTAATATATAGTACATCGGTTTTTGAGAAATTAATGTGTAAGTTCTGATCTTTGAGCCATGATGTTAGATCTTTAAAACATTCTGTTATTTGTTGTAGTGGAGGGTGCGGGATTTTAAATGGGAGATAGAACATTATATCATCGGCGTAAATATGGTAATAGACGCCATGACATTTAAAGATGCTACTGACTGGTTGTAGGTAAATGTTAAATAGTAGTGCTGATAGTGCAGATCCCTGTGGGAGGCCTTGTGTCTGATTGAAAGTGTTAGATGTTTGGTTGAGAATTCTCACTGTTTGGGTTCTGTTTGATAGGTAGGATTTGAACCAGTTATAAACAGTGGATGTAATTCCTATTTGTTGAAGTCTGTTTAGCATTGTTATATGATTGACGCTGTCAAATGCCACAGAGATGTCGAGGAATACTAAGATGAAGGCTTGTTTAGTGTCATCAATTCCTCTTAATAAGGTGTCATAAAGGACTGTAAGTAATGTTTCAACCCCATGGAATGGTCTGAAGCCGTATTGGTGTTCGTCAAGGAGGTTCAATGTATCGATAAATTCTTGTAGTTGAGTTTGAACTATTTTTTCAATAAGTTTGGCCATGAAGGGGATACTCGAAATGGGTCTGTATGATTTTGGGGATAATTTGTCTAGGGTTTTATTTTTAAGTATTGGTCGTATTTGAACATGTTTGAGAGATGGTGGTAAATATCCTGTTTCTAGTGATATGTTGACCATAGGGAGGATGAAGGAGGAGAGTATTGAGAGTGTCTTTTTTATCCAATCCACTGGGCATGGGTCAAGATATAATGTAGTTGTATTGATGTTAGATATTGTAGTTTTGAGAGTGTTCTTTGAAATTGGACTGAAGTTGGACCAGTTATCAGGGTCAGTGTGCTTCATTTCAGTGTGTGTTATTGGGGGGGGTAATCATTTGTATTTTTGTTTTATTAATGTAGTATTGCGCTAATTCTTGTGGAGAAATATCTATGGATATTTCATCAGAGTTGTATGTTTTGTTTGTTAATTTCTGTATTATGCAGAACAATTCTCTTGGTCGGTTAATGGAATTATTGAGTATGTTAGAGTAATAATTTCTTTTAGAACTGTCTGTTGTTTCCTTATATATGTGTAGGGTATTTATGTATTTCTCGTAATTTGTTGGTGATTTGGTTTGTCTCCATTTTCTTTCTTCCATTCTTAATTGTCTTTTGAGTTTTTTGAGTGTCATGTTAAACCATGGGGCATCCCTTTTTTCAATAGAGGTCTTCCAGCCTTCCAATCAAGATCCCTGGACACTGGGGCTCTCTTCACATACCTTCTTGCACTGGTCTTAGGGCCCCTTCCAAATGCAGCCGTCTCCCTCACAGGTGCCATCCGGGGATTCCTGGCTCTGTAACCCCACTCCTCTGGCTTCCCCCAGTCCAATGGAGTATGCTTTCCTCTGGAATGACTCCCAGCACACGTACTGCTATGGACTCCTTTACACCTCCAAGATGCTTTTCTCTTCTTTCTTCCACGCTGCTTCTTGCTCTCTCTGTCCTTGAGCTCTGGGTTCCTCATCAACTCCAACTCCAACTCTTTCTGCCACTGCTGCTCCGTCTGCTTCTGTGTAGAATAGATTTTACTTTTAACCTGCTTAGAGGGACACTCCACCCTAGCACAGCTCAGCTGTGCTGAATCAAGCCCTGCCCTTGGAGATGAGTGATTGGGGATTACCTCATAGCTCTCCTGATTGAACACACGTTTCTCTACTTCAGCTCTTCTAGTGGCTGTTTGAAACCTGGTGCATTCTGGGACTGGTAGTCTTTTATGAAAACATTCTGTTTTATTATTTCTACCAGCAAAGACAGGTTGCTTGTTCAGAGCCAATTCACCTCTATTATAGCTCCTTCCTGAACTATGATAAGCTTCCTTATCACATACCCCCCTGCTTAAGTTATTTCGGACTGGTGCAACTGGTGAAACTTCTTTTCTACAGTCCGTAATACCTACGAGAGTATTATCTTTTTGACGCTCACCTACTTCTTGGCTAGCTTCAGGGTCATTGTTATTTACAGGCCTCTCCTTCCAAGACTTAAGTACATTAATGTGGTAGGTCTGTCTACGACCTCTTGCATTTTCTACCACATAAGATACTGGGCTCACTTGTCTAACAACCTTCCATGGCCCTTTCCACTGTACTTCAAATTTTGGGGCTGTACCTGCTACTTGAACTAAAACCTTTTCACCAATACTTAATTGGCGGCTTTTGGCCTTCCTATCATACCACCCTTTCTGGCGCACTTGACTGTCCTGCAGGTTTTTCTCGGCAACCTGCGAGGTCCTTTTTAAACGTGCTCTCAAATCACGTAGAAACTGTGGCACCTCCTGATTTCCTGGTTCAGGATCAATCCATTGTTCCCTCAAAATATCTAACAAACCCCGTGGAGCCCTACCATACATCAATTCATATGGAGTTACACCTAGGGACACCTGAATTCTTTCCCTGCAGGCATATAAGGCAAAGGGCAATAACATATCCCATTCTTTTACCTCTCCTGCTAACCCCCTTCTCAACATTTGTTTGAGAGTTTGGTTGAATCTCTCCACCAAACCGTTTGATTGTGGATGGTAGGCTGAGGTTTTCACGTGATGAATGCCAAAGGCATCCCAGACCTGGGCCAAATATTTGGATACAAAATTGGACCCTCGGTCAGTCAACACCTCTCTTGGGAATCCTACTTCGCAAAACAATTTGACTAGCTCTAAAGCTATTGTTTTTGCAGAAACATTCCTCAATGGTATGGTCCAGGGAAACCTTGTTGCCTGATCTACCATAACTAGGATGTATTGGAAACCTCGGGGCGTTTTGACTAATGGGCCTACAATATCCATAGCAATGCGACCAATTGGGTCTGTGATAATTGGCATGGGAATCAAAGGCACCACCGGTGGGTGAGTCGCTGTAACTCGCTGACACGCTGGACATGCAGCACAAAACTGGGCAGTTTCTTTGAAAATACCTGGCCAGTAAAAACGCATAAGTATTTGATCCAGCGTTCCTTGCATTCCTTTATGACCTCCAACTGGATGATCATGTGCTAATCTAAGTACTAGTCCTTTGAAAGTTGTGGGTACCACCAATTGTTTACGTATGGTCCCATTCCTGGGGTCCTGACTCTCTCTATATAATATTTCATTATCTAGTCTGAATCTGGGCAACTCCTCCCTGACCTCCTGAGCATACTTAAAAGCTCGGGTGAGAGCTTGATCAGCTCGCTGTTCTTGTGGAAAGTTAGGAAACTTTGCCACCAACTCAGCTGGCACCCAGGGTAAACTTTGACCAGCCAACATGTCAGCCCTACCCTGTGCTCTGCAAAGTCTCTCACAATGCTTTTGTGCTTTCAACTTTCTTACTTTCCCAGATGGCGGAGTTATTAAATCATCATGAGAGGGTAAGTCTCCTAATAACTCTGCCTGCTCCCCCTCCTCCTTCTGGCTCTCTACCTTAGCCTGTGAGCGGGTGGATACAAGGCCCCTCTTCTTACCTATTTCCTTCCTTATAGTTTGGCCTTCTGGAAGCTTAACCATCTTTTTAGCTAGGGACTGAGGACTTCCAAACAAAGGCTCGGGAGCTATTTCCATCAATCCTTCTCCCTCCTTCTTTCCTAGCCCTTTCACTAGTCCCTGCTTAAATCTTGGCCAGTCTCTTCCTAGAACCAAATCAAATGGAAGCCTAGGCACCACTGCTAAAAGAACTTCCTCTTGTTCCCCCAGGCACTTAACCATTAGCCTATAGGTGGGATATGATGTTGCAGCACCATGAATGCATCTGATGTGGACTTGGCTTTCAGGGGTTCTAGGCACAAATCCTTCTTGGGACTCTATCCTCTTCCAAAGCCTCTTTGACAACATACTCTGGTCTGCCCCAGAGTCTAACAGAGCATTTGTGGTAATTTCCTGCACATCAACCATCAAAAGAAATCCTTCTTTGGGCTGTTTTAAATCAACACCCATCAAGCTAGTGTGTATCTGGCATCCCCTTTCCAAATGTCCCCATTTTCCACATTTGAAACATTTCTTTTTACTCCACTGTGTAATCTGGGTTGGCACAGTACAATTATTCTCAGAAACATTTTTAACCATTTTCTTTTCTGATACAGCACAGCTTGCCTCAGCACCAACCTTCAGAGGGCCACCCATTCTATGGCAAGCCTGTGTGGCTTCCAAGAATCTCTCTGCTAGCATGGTTGCCTCTCCAAGATTCTGGCAATTTTGCTGTATAAGGAAAGTGTGCAAATCTTTAGGCACAGCAGACATAAATTGCTCAAGAATAATAATGTCTAATAACATTTCCACAGTCTTTCCCTCAGGCTCCAACCATTTCACAGCCAATCCTCTGATTCTCTGACTCAGAGCCCTGGGTGTTTCACCCACTCTTAATGCAGTAGCTCTAAACATTCGCCTATACTCTGAAATAGACAACCCTAGGCAATCTCTAATAGCAGCCTTTACATCTTTATTTATTTATTTATTTATTTATTTAACAGTATTTCTAAACCGCCTTATCTTAATAATCAAGGTGGTATCACAGCAAGCAATCAGGTAAAGTGTGTGTGTTGTACATGCAGTGAGGATGAAACTTGGTTGTGTGATGGCGGTGTTGGGTGCTTGATTTGTTTGAGCTATGTACAAGGTGGGCTATTTACAGTGGTGCTAAAAACACATTTTATATACATACAGTTGTTTAGGAGGATTGGAATGCTGTTATCCATTCTCTTAGGTTATGTGATGTGACCATAGTGCTCTATGAACAGCATGGTTTTCAGTTGTTTTCTGAAGTCTTTGAGGTCTGGAGTTGCCCTTAGATCGTCCGGTAGATTGTTCCATATTGTTGGAGCAGCCATGGAGAGAGCTCTGTTTGTTGTATCCTTGCGTGTGTGCTTGTATTCATTTGGGGTACTGACTCGGTTGCGTGTTTGACTTCTTCTAGGACGTGCGCTGATTTCCGGTTGTATGAGCGTGTGGAGGCTGTTGGCTGATGTGTGCTCTTTAATCTTAAATAGGTTTATGATAGTCTTGTATCTGATGCGAGCACTGATTGGGAGCCAGTGTAAGTCCTTTAATGTAGGTGTGATGTGCTCCTGCCTTGCGGTTCCGGCTATGATTCGAGCTGCAGTGTTTTGTGCCAGCTGGAGTGGTTTGAGAGCTTGTTTTGGTAGTCCAAGGTATATCGGATTGCAGAAGTCCAGTATTGGGGTTATCAGTGCTTGATAATTCAAACCTTGGGCTGCTGGCATTGCTCTATAAGCTGCAAGCGCCTCCCCAGTTAATGAGGCTGCCAGCCTTACTGCCCACTGGGTCGCTGGCCATACTAATGCTTGTGCCACTCTCTCAAAAGATTCAAGGAAATCATCAACATTATCATCTGGAGTCAGCTTCCCAAAACTAAATGCCCCAATTCCCTGATTGAGTCCCACATTGTCCACATGTGGTATACCAGTTATTACTGCTGGTCTTGCATCCGGTCCACTTTGGTTATGAAGAGCAACTAAGGCTTTCACCAGATCAAGCACTGGCTTCTGCTGGTCCATTAATGCTTTCATAGCAGTGTCCTGAGCCTGCTGCGCTAGCTCCTGTTGCCTGCTAAACTGGGCTGCCATCCAGCTGGCCATTTCCCTCGGATCCATCTTGATCCCTGCAAGAAAACAAAAGAAAAAAAACACAGAGCAGCACCCTCTATACAGGTGTTTTTCTCCTATTTTTTTTTTCAATTACCCCTGTGCCTTACTCCCATCCACCACTAGACAAGCCCAGGTACTTATTACCTTATGCCAGTGATGAATCCAGCTCACACAGGGTCTTTTCCTCCTGGGACAGCTACCTGGATCAGCCACCTCTTTTCTCCAAAGTGTTGTTAATGGAAAATCCTTTTTCCAGCTTTTAACTTGAACTTTCTTTTTTTCTTCAGACTTCAGTTGTAATCCTTATCATGTAAATCCTTTGCGCAAAAGCAATCCGAAAAACTACGCCAACTGTAAACAGGGGCGCTGGGTGAGAATGTCCACAGTCTTGGCAAAGGCAAATATTAGTATGACTTGCAAAGGATTGTGGGAAATGTAGTCCATTCATACCAGAATCAGCCGTTCACAAATAAATGAGTTGTGCTTGCTCGAGTGTAAGCAAAGAAAATATATTTTATTTATGGGGTTATTTCTCCCACACAGATTTACTTGGTAGCACAAAAGGATACTTGCTTTCAGTATTATACTTAGGAAAAACAAATCATGATCAACAACTGAACTTCTTAAGCAATCAATCAAACAATAAAGACCTTGATGGGAACAGCAAGGTCTTTTTGTGGGCTCCTGCTAATACCTTTTAGCAGTGCTCCAAAAACAAAACAAAACCCAAAAAGTAATCAAAAACTGTTCTTTTTCAAGGATAACGTCTTGTATTTTCATACACACCCAGAAGTGTCCTTTCAGAGCTCATATGCAATTATGCAAGGCTTAATTGCTAACAATTAACCAGCTGCAAACCTCTTGGTTGGTTTACTTTCTATACGTGGCTCAAGTCCTACCCAAAAGCTTTCTTGTAAACTTTTCTGGGTAGATAAAAGAACAAGTTATATTTCTTTTTGATGGTTGTTGTATTTGTGAAAGTATTTTACCACAGCAGCCTAGACAGAGAGCAATCAATTTAATCACACTGTTCATTTAAAATATCTCCTTCCTCTTCAACTATCATAGAATCAATATCATAGACTGGCTCAGAGGAATTTCTTAATGGAGCACTCTCAGGACAATACTTGTTTCCCTGCTGTCTTCCAAGTGAAGAGCTAGGGCATAGATCAGTGCTCATACCTGAGCTTCCATTGCTGTTAGGGTTCCTCTCCAGATATCCTGGCCAGTATGTAGTCCAGTTTTTATGTCCAGCCTTCCAATCAAGATCCCTGGACACTGGGTCTCTCTTCACATACCTTCTTGCACTGGTCTTAGGGCCCCTTCCAAATGCAGCCGTCTCTCTCACAGGTGCCGTCCGGGGATTCCTGGCTCTGTAACCCCACTCCTCTGGCTTCCCCCAGTCCAATGGAGTATGCTTGCCTCTGGAATGACTCCCAGCACACGTACTGCTATGGACTCCTTTAGACCTCCAAGATGCTTTTCTCTTCTTTCTTCCACGCTGCTTCTTGCTCTCTCTGTCCTTGAGCTCTGGGTTCCTCATCAACTCCAACTCCAACTCTTTCTGCCACTGCTGCTCCATCTGCTTCTGTGTAGAATAGGTTTTACTTTTAACCTGCTTAGAGGGACACTCCACCCTAGCACAGCTCAGCTGTGCTGAATCAAGCCCTGCCCTTGGAGATGAGTGATTGGGGATTACCTCATAGCTCTCCTGATTGAACACACGTTTCTCCACTTCAGCTCTTCTAGTGGCTGTTTGAAACCTGGTGCATTCTGGGACTGGTAGTCTTTTATGAAAACATTCTGTTTTATTATTTCTACCAGCAAAGACAGGTTGCTTGTTCAGAGCCAATTCACCTCTATTATAGCTCCTTCCTGAACTATGATAAGCTTCCTTATCACAGCACTCATTACAATTATAAATTCACATTTGATCATATTATGATCACTAGTGCCAAGTGGGCCCAACACAGTTAGCTCTTGCACCAAATCTTGTGGTCCATAAAAGATCAAGTCTGAAATAGCTCCCTCTCTAGTCAGTTCCTGGAACTGCACTCAACATTACATAGAACTTGGATTACATGGAACAATTAGCAGCTACACATAACATAGAACATAATAACTTAGCTGAGATGTCTCTCTCCATACAAAGATTTGACTTGTTCAAGCCACGGCATTTTCAGTAATGTCATATGGATGCTAAAGTTGGACAGTGAAAAAGGTAGACAGGAAGAAAATTGATGCCTTTGAATTATGGTGCTGTTGATGAATACTGTGTTTACCATGGACTGCCTGAAGAACAAACTAGTCAGTACTAGAGGAGATCAAACCTAAGCTTTCTTTAGAAACTCAGATGACAAGACTTTGACTTTCATACTTTGGATGCATCATGCGAAGAAAGAGATCATTGGAGGAAGACATCATGCTTGGCAAGGTAGAAGGTCAATGCAAAAGAGGAAGGCCAGCAATGAGATGGAGTGATACAATAGCAGTAGCTTCGGGTGCCAGTCTGTCAACAATGAGCTGCCTGACTGACGAACAAACACAATTTAGGAAAACTATCCAGAGGGTCGCCATGAGTTGACAACGGGGAGGGGGGAATTAAAGGGTTGGTGCATAGGGAAAGATCAAGTAGCCTGAGATGCCAGGAAGTTATGTAGGGGAGTTGGGAGCATCTGAGGAGGGTGGTAGGTGGTCTAGATCAAGTTATATCAGCAAAATGTTCTTTGAACATGAAGTTTTTTAAGGACTTGCAGAAGGTTGTGAGGTCGGGAAAGATGCGAAGATTCTGTGGCAGTGTGTTCCAGATGCTGGGTTTGTACAGAGAAAAGGCACATGCGCATGCTCTTTGGGTTCTTGTGGTTAACTGTTACGGAAAGGCATGCGTGGTTTTTGTAGAGCTTCTTCTGGGACCATTTTCCAGAGGTCTTTGCAGGAGGTTTTGAAAGTATTGTGGGCCAGAGCTGTGGAGGAGTTTGTAGGTGATTACAAGGGACTTGTATGGGATCCTGGATAGAAAAGGTAGCCAACATAGATCTTTCAGTATTGGGGTATAATGGCTAGATCTGTGAATGCTTGTGAGTATCTGAGCAGCGGCATGCAGATCAAATTGTAGGGAATTAGGAGAGCTTTCGGTATAATTTATTATACCCATTATAATTTCTAATATTTATTAATTCTCTTTTCTTCTTCCTTTGTGTTCTGTTTTATTTCTTGATGTGCTCCAATTTTTCACTCTTTGATATGTGCTACACTAGCCTTTATTGCAATCTTGCTATCATGATGCCCTAATTTCAAAGATACACTAGCTTACTCCAATCTGTGCACTCAAGAGCAACTGTCGGCTTTCCCCCAGTCTCTGGTTTAAAGGCTGTTCCGTCTCCTTTTTGAACCACGCCAGATAGGTGAAGTCTATCTTTGTGGAATAGGTTTTCCCTTCTCTAGAATATAGCTCAGTTCCTAACAAATGTGAATGCTTCCTCTCAGCACCATTGTTTCATCCACACATTGAGACTCCAGAGTTCTGTCTGTCTTTTGGGTCCTGTACTTGGAATATGAAGCATTTCTGAGAATGCTACTCTTGAGGTCCTTGATTTGAACTGTCTACCTAAAAGCCTATATTTAGTTTCCAGGACCTCCTTCCCACATTTTTCTATGTCATTGATATAACATATTCCGGGACAGCTGAATTCTCCCCCAGCAATGTTTAAAATCCTATCTATGTTAGCATGACGTCTACTACCTTCACACCATGCAGGCAGGTGATCAAGTGATCTTCATGCCCACCAGCCACTCAACTATCTACATACTTGATGGTTGAATCGCCAACTAGAACAGATGTCCCAGCACAGATGCTTGAGGCAATCTACTGTTTACCTCTTTCCACAGAAAAAACCTTTTAGTTAAACTGGTTGAGCCAATATTCAAAGGGATTAACATGGTTAGCCAACCTGCTAACAGTGTAATCCCCTTGTCTGGGATATTCAGTTGCACTAACAATATTAGTGCAGCCAAATATATCCATGGGTGCTGCTGCTGCATGCCCTGATGTGGACTGGTTAGGACTGGGGCATTCTGGAGGTGGCACTCAGTGATAACAGGGCAGCAGTGATATTGAGCCACCGTCCTGTTATTGCAATGCGGCAAAAGTCAGATGCAGCAAAGGCTGGCCTAGGTTTTACCACAGAAGCAAACTGGGCAGCAACTGAATATCGCTGCTGCTCCAATTCAAAACTATCCAGGCAACTCGGATATTCAATGTCAGGACCCAGATATGTCCCCAGCATTGAATATCCAGGTCTAATGTTCAGTGGTGGTGACTGCTGCCACTGAATAGTGGGAATTTTATTTCCAATATCTTAGCTAGTTAGTGATCCACAGTAAGGAATCCTGTCCTATCCCATGGCTTTTTCATTTCCTAAGATATCTCTCATGAGGGACTGCATCAATGCTTTCTGAAAATCCAAATATAGAATATCCAACAAGTTTCCTTTATCGACATGTTTGTTTGCACCTTCAAAGAATTTATATAGATTAGTAAGGAATGCACTTGGGTTTCTAAACCTATGATGGCTCTTCCCCATTAATCCATGTTTATCTATATGAACAGCAGCTTTGTTCTTAGAATAATTTTACCCAGTACTGAAATCAGGTTTACTAGTCTGTAGTTACTTGGATCACCTCTGTAGCCTTTTTGAAAACTGGTGTTGCATTGGCTGCCCTCCAGTCCTCAGGTAAAGAGGCAGATTTGAATGATAAGTTGTAGATTGCCAGTAGAAAGTACATAATTTTGTATTTGAATTCCTTAGGAACTCTGAGTAAAAACTATTTGGTCCTGCTGATTTATTACTATTTAGAACCTCACCTGCTAATGTGTGTTAACACACATTAACATGTACTGATAGGGGCATATAGACAAGATTCCTGATCCTCCTTAAGGGACAATAACCCTATCCACCTTAAAAGGACTACAGTTCCCATCAAGAGTGGAGTCCAGACAGAGTGAGGTGGGGATGCCAGACAATGAAGAAGTTGATCTACAAATACTGAATTATCTGCTCTCGTATTCACCACTTGAAACTAAGAAAATGTGTTTTATCGAACCGATCCAATATAGTGTACTAAGGTCTCAGTCAAAAACACGCAGCTGTTCGTAAAGGGTTTTTCAGATTATCACCTTAACGGCTCGCTGCTGTTCACATCAATGACCTTTTCTTCACGTACACATTTAGCGTTTTTTGTTTTTCTTTTTTTCAATAAAAAATAATAATAGGTATATATTATGAGCTGAACAGTAGTGCTGATACTTTTCAATGAAAAATAACACAGGTACACTAAAAAACATTTTTTTAAACTGCCTCTAATGTTTCGATTGATTTTTACGTTTTTTGGTGCGCTGAATCCAAATCTGGTAACCAATTTGCTCCATCACGTACAGATTTTTTGCTACATTGGGTTAGCAGTTTGAGGTGAACGTTTCAGATTGAGTGCGATCGAGATAAAAGATTCTTGGATGAATTCTTTATACTAATTGTTTAGTAGTTATTCAAATAAGAATAAAGAAAATTGTAACAAGGCAGCACATAAGAATAGAGTAATGTCAACAAAACACACTGTGATGGTAGCAAAATTTTCTGCACTTAAAACAGCCACATACATGTGCACAAACATTGAGCATATAAGAGCGAGGTTAGACACAAAGCAAAGCAAAGAAATGTGCAAAAAATGTTGTACAGGTATGTATGTAAGAATAGAAAACGCAAACCGCACCATTGCAATACATGAAGACAAACACCCGATGGTGTGAAAATAAAACTCTAATAAATGAGATCCGACACTGTGGTAATAACTAGCAAATTTTTATTTCAAAGTTTAGTAAAAACACGATATTTGTCAACACAGTTTAGATTTTAAAGTCATTCTTGGGTCAATCAATCTCCTGGTGGGCCCGTTTCTTCTTCCCTCGAATGCTTCTCTTGGTGCGCTGCTTGGCGTATTTTTCATCTGGGGTTTCCCGCAGCAGCAACCAGCAGAAATCAGCCATCATAGTGGTGTTCCATCTTCCTTGGTACCTTCTCTCTGTGTCCTTGATGTCCTGGTGAAACCTTTCACCTTGTTCTTCACTGTACGCCCCCAAGTTTTCGGGAAAGTAGTTCACATGGGAGTGCAAGAAATGGACTTTCAGGCTCATGTTACAGCCTTGTTCTTTGAAGGCATTGAGCATCCTGGCAACAATATCCTTATAGTTCTCATCCCGCCTGTTCCCCAAGAATTTGAGAACAACATCCTTGAAGGAATCCCAGGCTTCTTTTTCCTTCTCAGACATCGTTTCAGCGAATGCTCCATCTGAAATGAGTTTCCTTATATCAGGGCCAACAAACACTCCTTCCTTTAGCTTTGCTTCAGAAAGTCGGGGGAACTTTGAGCAAAGGTACCGAAAGCACTCACCATCTTTTGGAAGGGACTTGATGAATTGCTTAATGAGACCCAACTTAATGTGGAGAGGTGGTAATAGAATTTTATCACGAGGTACCAAGCTCTCATGAAGAACATTTTTCTCACCGGGTCTCAAATACTCCCGAATTGGCCAGTCTTTTTTCCCCCAGTGTAGGTCGCGGGCCCGGCTATCCCACAAGCAAAGGAAGCAGGGATATTTGGTGAAACCAGATTGCTGCCCTAATAGCATGGATAGAATTTTAAAGTCTCCACAAATCATCCACTTATGCTCATCATAACGAATCTTCTGAAGAATCAGGGCCAAATTCTCGTATTTTTCTTGGAGAATAACAGAGTGAGCAATAGGAACTGAAGCGAATGTGTTGCCATTATGAAGAAGAACACCTTTTATGCTGTCTTTTGACGAATCAATGAACAGCCGCCATTCAGCAGGATCATACTTGAGTTTAAACTTTTCCATCACTCCGTATATATCGTTGCAAAATACCAAATCTTCCTCTTTGCTGAAATACTTCAAAAATTGTGTCTCGCGGTTGCGGTACCAATAAAAAGTTGTTCCTGGTGACAATAGATTTTTCTGTTTAAGCCGAGAACCTAGCAGTTGGGCAGCATCTTTTGGGAGTCCTAAATCCCGGACTAAATTTATTTATTTATTTTATTTAGCACATTTTTGTATACCGCCACTTCCAGCGATCAGCAGCGGTTTGATTAAGTAAACAGAAAAGTCAGATCAATGACAGAAATTTCTAAGCATTAGAGTGTGATTAACAAAGTTATGTGATAAATTTTCAACAAATCAAGTGAGCTTCAATTACAGTATACAAAGGAAAAATTTCAAAGATTACAGGATTAAGTATTCAAATATACATCGGAAATTTCAAAGATTACGAGATTACAACAAGTTTTATAAGCTTGTAAAGGTTTCATTAGTGGTTCCAGGATTAAAGGATTTTTTTTTTTTTTTTTTTTTTTTTTTTTTTTTTTTACATATATACATTTTATGCTGATTTATGATAGGCTGTAGATCTCTTGGAGCGTACATTTATGATACCTTGTAGGCCTCTTGAAATAGGTGTGTCTTCAGATCTTTTCTGAAACCCATCAGGTCAGTTATTGAGCGCAACTCAGGTGGGAGTTGGTTCCAGAGTGACGGGGCCGTAAAGGAGTATGCTCTGTTGCTTGTGGCTACATTGACTGATCTTATACTTGTTGGTACATGCAGGTTGTTTATGGTGGCGGTTCTCCTGTTTCTGTTTGCAGGTTGTAAGGTGATTAGGTTTGTGAGGAAAGTTGGTGCCAAGTTGTGGATGGTTTTAAAAGTTGTTACTAGGATTTTGTATTTTATACGGGCTGAGATGGGGAGCCAGTGTAATTCAAACAGCACCGGGGTGATGTGCTCTGCCACACCTGTTTTGGTGATGATTCTAGCTGCGACGTTTTGTGCCATCTGGAGTATGTTTAGTGTTTTCTTTGGTAGGCCCTGAAGGATTGCATTACAGTAGTCGAAATGTGGTATGATGAGGGCTTGGGCTACTGTCCTAAAGTCGGAGTGTTCTATGATGTTCCTAAGCGGTTGTATAACCCTGAGTTTGTGGAAGATGGATCTGTTTACTAGGCGGAGGTGCTTTGTCAGCTTTAGTTCACTATCCAGTGTTACTCCGAGGTATTTTAGTTCAGTTTTTGTGTGATAAGTGTTTTCACCTAGGGCAATAGATGCCGGGGGGTTGAAGTCTGCTTTTCTTGAGATGTACATGACTTCGGTTTTTTTGTGGTTTATGGCCATGTTGTTCTGTTGAAGCCAGGTTTGCATGTCTTTTAAGCATGTTTCTAGCTGAGAGTAGTTTGGGTTGCTTACATCCAGCTGAGTATAGAGCATAATATCATCAGCATATATGTGATATTGGATTTTATGCTTTTTGAATATTTCGCAGATTGGTCTCATGTATATATTAAAGAGAAGCGCGGATAGTGCTGAACCTTGTGGAATGCCCTGCGTTTGTGGGAAAGCCTTTGCTTTTTCATTATTGAACTGAACCTGTTGCATTCTGTTGGAGATATATGATGTGAACCATTTTAGTGGGGTTCCTGTTATTCCTATATCTCTTATTCTGTTTAGTAGTGTTTGATGGTGAACAGTATCAAAAGCTGCGGAGATGTCAATGAATATGAGAATGAACATTTTCTTTTTGTTTTCAATCCCTTTGAGTAGATTGTCCATTAGTGCAGTAAGTAGGGTCTCAACCCCATGGTGTGGCCTGAAGCCATATTGGTGTTCGTCCAGTGTGCTGTCGTTGTCCAGGTGGTCTTGTAGTTGTTGTAGAACGGCCTTTTCAATGATTTTCGCTAGTAGGGCTATGCTGGATATTGGACGATAGGATGCGGGGTCTTCTCTGTTGAGGGTCTTGTTTTTTAGTATCGGTCTTATTATGGATCTCTTGAGTTGGTTTGGCATGGTGCCCTGTTGGAGTGATTGGTTTATTATGTGTGCGATTTGGTGGGTGGTTTCAGCTTTTGTTGCTTTAATCCATGAGGCTGGGCACGGGTCTAAGGGAGAGGTTGTGGTGTTGATGTTTGAAATTATGTTAATGACATGTTTGTCACCAATGTTGTGAAATTTGTTCCAGTGGGAGTCGTGGGTTTGTTTGGCTGTCCTAGTGGGTTGTGACTCGGTGGAGGATATATCATGTGTGTGTGTGTGTTGAGGTCTGACCTGTGGGTTTAGTTTGCTAGCATAGTGATCTGCTAGAGCCTGGACCTTGATTTTTTCGTTGTGTTGGTCCTCTTGTGGTGTTTTGGTGAGGGATTTGACCAGGGCGAATAGATCTCTGGGTTTGTTTAATGCTTTATTTAGTACGTTAGTGTGGTGTGTTCGTTTTGCTATGTTGGTTTCGTTCTTGTATTTGGAGAGTATGGTTAGGTATTCTGTTTTACGTTCGCTGGTTTTGCTTTGCCGCCATTTTCTCTCTGCTCTTCGTAGCTCTCTCTTTAGGGTGGACAGAGTTTCTGTGTACCATGGTTCCATTTTGGGTTTGGGGTTGTTGCTTGTTGGTTTCCATTTTGGTTCAGATATCTCCTGGATTCCTGAGTTCCAACTGGTTATTAGACTATCGAGGTCTGTGCTTTTCAGGTCTATGTGTGAGGTGATGGAATTTATGAGAGTTTCGCTGTTGTATTTATTAAAGCTTCTGTGGGTGTGTGTTGGTAGTTTGGG
Organism: Ichthyophis bannanicus; assembly: GCA_033557465.1. NCBI lineage: Eukaryota > Metazoa > Chordata > Amphibia > Gymnophiona > Ichthyophiidae > Ichthyophis > Ichthyophis bannanicus. The sequence continues at coordinate 391,396,381 of CM066032.1, forward strand.
ATTTGGGTTACTGGGTGGAGTATAGATCCTAATTTCTATTTGGTGGTGGTCGGACCATGGTACTTGTGTTATTTTTATTACAGGATATTTTTCCTTGTTTGGTTGTTGTTCTGCGGGTGTGAATACCATGTCTAGGGTGTTACCTTTGTTGTGTGTTTGCTGCGTTTATTATTTGTTTGTAACCAAGTTGTTCCATGGCTTCCATGAATGTATTGGCTTGGGATTGAGGTACTGATGGTAGATTTATGTCTCCCAAAATGATTTGATATTTTTTGGTTGCTGTGGTTGAGACATATTCTAGTGCTGTGGCCAGTGTTTCTGGGGGTGAGGACGGGGGTCTGTATATTAGACATGTTGCTATTGAGTTGTTTTCCACTTTAAGTATATCAATGTCCTTGGCGAAGCTGTGCGCGGTGCTGGTGAGTGATAAGGTGGACTTGGCTGCAATCAGGACTCCTCCTCCTCTTCTAGATATGCGGGGGTGGTTGTATATCTTGTATCCGGGGGCGGTTATTTGGTTTGTTATTGCGTTGTCGGTATCTGTGATCCATGTTTCAGTGATGCATAAGATGTCAGGCTGTTTGTCCGTGATGATGTCATGTATGATGTGTGTTTTGTTCCTTATTGATCTGGCATTAATAAGGATGAGGGTGTAGTAGTCTTTCATCTGGTTGTCTGTTGGTATTTTTTTGTTTTTCTTTTTTCTTATTAGGTTTTTGATGAGGTTTTTTCTCTTCTGTTTGGGGGGTTGTGGGTCTCGAGGTGCTGTCCGGTTTCTGAGTGTGGGTTGTAGAGTTGGACGTAGTGTGTGATCTTGGTGGGGGGGGGGGGTGTGTGGGGAGTATTGATTCTGTTGAGGCATTACTGTTATTAACAGGGGGTGGTATATGTAGTAGAGTGGATTAATTATGTGATATATGGTGTGTTGCTGGTTGAGGTTGTGAGTTAGTGTTGGTATGATTCAATTCAGCTTGAGAGAAAAGTTCAGGTTTCGGATCTGGTTCAGTTTCAAACTCGGAAGTACTGGACTCATCGGGAAAAGCCATCTGATGAGTCTCATCATGATCAGAACCGTCCACACAAATATGATCCAAAGATTTTGGTGGTTCAGGCACAGGTACTTCGTTGCTATGAGGCATAGGCCTAATTGCTGAGGGAAGGTTGGGGTAACTTATTACGTTCTTATTTTTTAAGTTGTATCCCTTCACAATGCAAGAGAAAAAATAGCAGTCACTGCTGTGGTCTCTTTGTTCACGCCACATCATAGGTATTCCGAAACAAAATGCTTGTTTTTTACCTTTCATCCATAAGCGTAGATCTTCCTCACATGTCTTGCACACTTTGTGAGGAGCCCACGGTTTATCTTGATCGCCTAACTTCAAACCGAAATAGGCGAAATATACTTTTTAAATAAATGCAGAAATGTTCCTCTGCCGCTTTTTCACGGTATATTCCCCACAAATAAAACAAAAACTGTCCGGAGAGTTGACGCAACCTCTGGCTCTGTGAGCCATCACAAATACACAGCACTGCAAACTACAACTGTAGTGAACCACTTCAGAATAAAGCTGGATTACGACTGAGCAAACAAAAGGTAATAATGAACTTGCAAGAAACTGAAATTTGACAGGAACGTTCATGTCGCAACCACCGTGTTTGAGCGAGCGAACGAGGCGAGGCGAACAGGAAAGAACATGCGCCAGCGCGAGTACTGGATTTAGCCCCCCCGCCTCCCAATTGTCCTGTTAATGTATAAAATGAATACAAAACACTCTAAAATATCATGAGGGAGTGTTTCTAGTTAGTTAACCATTACAACCTCTATTTTGGGCCAAGAACATAAACTGCAGTCGGCTAAAAAGAAATTATGTGAACATTCCTTATATGGGTAAGAAATCTAATTTTGCAAGAAAACGTGACGTGATGGAACATTTTGGCTATTTTTCCTGGATTCAGCACCCCAAAATCTATAGGAATCAGTTGCAAAACTGGAGGCAGGTTTTTGGTAGTGTACCTGTGTAATTTATACTTTATATGCTGATACAGCTAGTACTTAACTTCTACTCCAAAAACAGTATTTCTCTTGCTAGCGGTCGTCGTTCATCTCGAGAGTCCCAATTTAAATCCTGAGATGAACTCTCGAGATGAACGACGACCGCTAGCAAGAGAAATACTTGTTTTGGAGTAGAAGTTAAGTACTAGCTGTATCAGCATATAAAGTATAAATTTTTTTTCATTGAAAAGTATCAGCAGTACTGTTCAGCTCATAATATATACCTATTATTATTTTTTTATTGAAAAAAGGAAAAAAAAAACGCTAAATGTGTACGTGAAGAAAAGGTCATTGATGTGAACAGCAGCGAGCCGTTAAGGTGATAATCTGAAAAACCCTTTACGAACAGCTGCGTGTTTTTGACTGAGACCTTAGTACACTATATTGGATCGGTTCGATAAAACAAATTTTCTTAGTTTCAAGTGGTGAATACGAGAGCAGAAAACTCAGTATTTGTAGATCAGCAGTGATTGCTCTGTGATTTGACCTATAGTGTTGTTGCATATAAGACAATGAAGAAGGCCCGAGAGTATGCTCACAGTGAATGTAAGAATGTGATATGTTAATTTGCTGATCAAAGGACATTCAGTTGTCCAAGAGTACTACAAATTCTTTAATTCTGTCTTTATTATTTATGGTTTATTCAGAACTTAATGGAGCCCTTTTCATCAGGATTGGTGATCCACATAGATTGGATACATTTGGCGAAGGCAATCCTGTCTCACTAGAAAAATACACAGCTTTTGTTTTCTTTGGATTTAATTTATCATCATCAATCTGGTTAGCCACTGACTCAAGGTTATGGGTGATACTACTAATAGCATTGAAATCAGAGTCATGAAAAAAGCTGAGTAGCAGAATATCTCTAGCAAATATAAATGTTGTGCAATTTAATGTTTGGAGTAAGGTGGCAGAAAGGATAATGGAAATATAAGGGCAATGAAAGAGCCCTGGGGCACCACACACAGAAGATTATGAAACTTTCTGAGAGTGTATTAGTCGAAAAAATACAAAAGAAAATCCTATTTGTTGAGTAGGACTGAAATAGGAGCAGCGAAATACCCCTCAAACCAATATCAGTCTTTTCAAAAGAAGTGAATGATCCAAGATGTCAAATGCCAATGACTTATCTAATGAAATCTGAAGGATGATCTTACCTTTGTCAAGGATGGCACAAAATATATTCTGTAATGCCTATTAAGTTCACCTCTGTACTATAAAATGAAGGAAAGCCTATTTTTCTAGGATGATATGAATTTGTTTTATCCATCAAGCTGGAAAGTTGAGTGACATGGCAACAATCATGTCTAGTAACATGGAGGAGACAAAGGGCAGATTGGATACTGGACAATAGCTGGACTTAAGTCTATTCTAGAATCCTTAAGATGTGAGTGGAAAATTGCCTGCTTTCAATGATCAGGTAATTCACCTCTTGCAAGGATAGTAGAACAGTGAGTTGAAACTATGGAAGCCAAGATTCATATCCCATTGATGTTTCTTGTGGCCTTAGGCAAGTCACTTAACTCTCCATTTGCCTCAGGTACAAGCTTATTGTAAGCTCTCTGGGGACAAGGACATTTCTAGTGTACCTGAATATAACTTGCCTTGAACAACTGGAAAGACATGAGCTAAATACAAATAGAAATAATAATAGAATGGTCATATAGCAGCAATGATCCCTTAATCTTTAAGAAGGTAGGTTGGTAAAGGGTCGGTACAAGACCACATAACTACGAGAGTCTTGCTCACAGTATGAATAAAGAAATGTTAAATGCAGAAAGGACACTGCAAACAGACTGAGAACTAGATGACATTTGAATTCCTGTTAGAGAATCAGATGACAAGTCAGATACTGCATTCTTGATAGAGAGATCACAAGGAGATGTTTGAGGCATCTGATCTCTAATTGCCTTAACCTTTTCTTGAAAGGCTTTTGCAAAGCCCTCAGGGAAGAGCTGAGGAAGGTAAGAGGGAACAGGCTGAATGAATTTCCTTAGCAGCCCGACATGTCTCTCTGGATGAAGGTCTTTGTTAATCAATGAAGTAAAAGAATTAAATTGCACTGCCTGAGTGTGAGTCCTAGGCTGTTTTTTTCTGTTGGCACAAGGGTTGTTCCACAGCCTTTGAAAGTGGTGTAGTTGCTTTTTCAGCACACTGAGTCTGGGATAGTACCACAACTAGTGTTTTTTAAAGGAAATGGAATCTCCCTTATTGAAGCAATTCTGTTTAGGGCTGGTCACAGGACTGTACTGCTTGATCAGTCAGAGGAGATGAAAAAAAGTTATCAGGGAATGGGTTTAATATGCAATAAAAGAAATCTCCTAAAACTTATGAGATGTTGGTTCTGTACCCTAGTAAGAATGATGATCATTTATTGGGAGAGTGTTTCAGTTTGCTTTTCATATTCCTTTGACTGAACCTACATTTTTGCATAACTCTAGAAATTTAGGGGCCAATTTTCAAAACAGCCAATATTCAAAAGGTCCAGTGGTCAGCTATGGTGTTTGAACATCAGCAGGGTATTCAGCAACAGCATCTAGATAGGAGCTGGTGCTGAATATCCAGGATAAGCAGCGCTATTTGGATAAATGGTGGCTTCATTCAATTAGCATGGATATTCAGTCAGTACCTATCTGCCTTGCGACTTACACCTGCTTTTTAAGCAACCTAAATTTGATTGATTAGTGTTGCCTGAATATTGGGCTAACCAGATTAAGTCATCAATTATTCTGTTTGCATCGATACCGCTCCCGGCTCACAGATCCCCCTGCACTAATTGCATAGTGCCAAGGCAGTCTGTGGAGATATTCAACGGCACCATCTGGATAGTGCCGCTGAATATCGCAGTGAGTGCCCTTAGCTGGCTGGCCTCTTGTTGGCCAGTCAGCTAATTGCTTTGACTACCAGTACCTTATAATCTATCTTGTTGTGTTAGACTATAGTGAAATTAAAATTAAAGAAGGAATTTGTTTTGAGTTGAATTGGATTGAAATTAAAAAAGGAATTGGCTTTTGGGTTTCTTCATTTCAAAACTTGGTTATATGACCATTGAGTGTAATGTCTAAGAGTCAAGCGAATGTTGTCATATTCATAACTTATTCTACCCATTAAGTAAGGATGTTAATTTCATTGATCTGGCCTATTGTTCCATACAGTATGCTTCCTTAGATCAGGCCTTTATTTTGTTAAGAAGGTTTGGTACCGGGGTGTTAATAGCAAAATCTGATACTGAATCAACATTCAGGTTTCTGCCTGTTCACCTGGTGTCCTTTTGTTTGTTGGATTTTAAATTTAAAACTCATTGAGGGGGATCCAAGATGGAGGTTGAGCAGGACATATGGGGAGAAGTTCTTAACTGTCTGTCAGCTGGAGGTTCTGCATTGTTGCCTGCCCCTGAAAATTTCAAAGGGCAGAGAAAGAGGAAGCAGAAGGGCTAGCCCTCCGGCATAATGCTAACTCCAGTGTTGACCGAGCAGGAAATGGACATTTTGTTTTCCCTCCTCATCGACCATCTTAATTCCAGAGCGGACCTGAGTATTGAAGGAGTAGAATTCAGCCCCAACTACAAGGCATCGCTGCCACAACCCAGAAGTGTTTGCTGCGCTGAGTTGGAGCAATATTTCGAGCCCCGCAGTGTTGTTCTGGGGGTCTCGGCTGCTCTGGAGAGTTCCTGGTCCAGATTACAGCTGACTGCCGGAGGTGTTACAGGAGGAGAATTGACACCCACTGGAGTGGGCCTGATACCCTTTACTGCTATTGGGAAGATCCCTGGCCATCAGTTTTCCAGAGATGGTGGCTTGAAAAAACCTTTGCTGGTTACATTAGAAAACTTATGGGATGTGATTGCTTCTCTCATCTCTGTGGTAGGTTCCTTGAATCAAGAGGCTTCTTCTATTAAAAGTAATCTTCAGGCTGTCGTTTCAGACCAGACTCAGCAATCCACCCATGTAGGGGACTTACAAGTGCTGGGCAGTGCTCAGGTTAAGGAGCAGAACATCCAGGCATGGAAGACTGAATATATGGAGAACCAACTTTGAAGGAATAATCTTCATTTTTTGAACTTCTTTGATCTCCTTTGTTATCACCATTGGACCTGGTTTGTAAGTATGTTGTGGATATTTTGAAAATGCCTCAAGAGGCTTTACCTCCTTTTGTCAGGACTCAATATGCTGCTATTTCCTCCACTACGGGGGCTACATCTGGATCAGAAGACCAGGCCAAATTGGTGAGTTTAGATCTCACCAGCTTCCTGAAAAGTTCCCTTGAAGTGGTGACCAGCAGGTTCAGTCTGTTGGTGGGTTTTGCTTTTGAGTCTGATTGGTATTCAGTCCTGAGACTTTATTTCAAGAATATGTCTGTTCATTTCATGGACTTGAGAATTTCTGTTTCCTGATCTCTCTATAGAGACCCAAAAGCGGAGGAGGGACTTTCTGGCTTATCGTCAGAGAGCCAACACTTTGGGTGCTATTTTTAGATTAAAAAACCCATGTAAATGCATTATATTGTATGAAGCTGAACAATTTATTTTCTTTGAGCCCAAGTAGTTGTGTGATTTTTTATTAGTTAGGGAGACTGTTTCTGAGAAATGAGAGTTATGTTCCATACCAGCTGCCATGGAAATGTCATCATGCTCTTGATAATGTAATTTGTGGGGGTTTTTTTTTTTTCCTTTCTTGGATCCTACTGTATATATTGTGAACTAGTTTTGCAGATTTATTTTCTATTTAGTCTGGATTTACATTGAATATGTTTTTCTGCTATGGTATTCTTCTTTTTGGATAATTTTATGTTGGAAAGTCTATAAATAAAACCCTCATTGGGGGGGGCATTTTCAGCAGTGATGGCATGTGCAGCTAAAGCAGACGGCCTTCACCACTTTAAATTAAACCCAGATAGCCAATACTGGTGCATACCTGGCAACAAGCACTGGATATTCAGTTCTGCCGGCTTGCTGTTTGGAAATCTGGTTAGTAGTGATATCCAGTCCTTAACCGGATTGCAAAACCGCATAAAGTTAGGACAGCTTTTCACCTGTCCTAACTTTATGTGGTTTAGCTAATAAGCTCAATATTGCTGCTAACTGGCTAACCAACGGTGCCACTCCCGCTCTGCCTCCAGAATGCCTCAGTGGTATCTGGGTAGTTCTGGGGCTTTTAAATCACTTAGGTGCAGTTATTCAGTGGCACTAACCAGTTTAGTGCTACTGAATTTCCCAAACAACAGGAATTATGCAGTTTGCAGGTCAGCATAAATCCCTTTGAATATATCCCCAATATTTATTTACAATTGCATGCTGATATACTTCTTGATAGTCTGTTCTCACTTGGAGGCTTTTAAACTATGAAATTATGCAATCAAAGTTGCCAGCTGAGAAAATGCATGTTTATGGAGACTATTGATAGAGCTTGCAGCAGTCATAAGTTGACCCTTAGTCAAGTACAGTCATTGCTTGGTCTGTTTAATTTCACTTGAAGGTAATTTAAAAGTTTTCAAGATGTAGTTGGTGGGGTTAACAGAGGGATTTCCTGGAGGCTTCATTTTATTAGGCTTATAGAACAGGTAAAAGTAAATTCATACTTTTGAAAGTCTTTTTTGCAGGAATTCAATGGACTTGATATTCTAAGAATTCATACTTCTGCCTTCGAGTGTTATGCTCCTAAATTGGCTGCCTTAAAAATATACTCAGACTGAACTCCTAAATTTATGCTCAAAATTTAGCAAAACTCCTAAATTTAGGAGTATAAAAATTGGGGCCCCCAATATTCAATATTAGGCACAGAAAAGGCTATTCTAGCTTTCACCACCAAAGCTAACCGAGTCCTGCTTTGGCAGTGAAGCCAGATATTCAGTGTCGGTGCCTTGGATTTAATTTGTTGGTGCCTCAGATTTAATATTATCGGTGCCTTGGATCATAGCACTGTGGCACCGAGAATATTGTGGAGAATTGAAGGCTCAATCATGGCTGTTGGAGGATTGATCGCCTCCAGGGCAGTCAGCCATTGCCAATCAGCAGTGGCCCATTGCTGCATTATCAGGCCTCCAGGCATCTGCTACCGAGATCAGGCCCAATTTTGTCAGCCACTGCAATAAAATGTTTTTGCATAGTGGTTGCCAACCATTGCCACCCCCACATTCCACACTGCAAAATTCTCAAAAGACAACTCAGACCAAACTTCCTTCTTAATCCCTCTGGGGAGGCTTCATCAAGGAAGTCACTGCCTTGAATAGCACCCCTTGTAGCCTTTGACTCACCATGGTCATTAGCCTCCCATATCATTTTTTATATTCTTTAAGTCTCTCCAAACATAAAACTGCCTGTCCACCAATTTATCCAAGTTCCACCATTGAAGCTTCAGCTGATATATCTGCTGTTTCTGCATGAAACCACAGAGATGCTTTTCTACCTTCTGGTATCACATATTCCATAACTGGTGCCAAACATCAAAACTTCTCCATCAAACCATCATTCCAGATGGTCGCCAAATTGTCTAATCTCCAGTCCAAACAAGTTTCTCCTACTGTTTCTAATACTTCAATTAACTTATTTTCTCAAATCTGATTAACCCTCTACTTAACTACTCTCTTCGGTTGCATACTCTCCTTCAATTTCTCCATTTCCAAATCCATTCTAACTAAATAATGATCAGACCATGCCACTGGTATTAATTTCTATATACCCCGCACTATTTTAGATGAAAAGGGGTAAATACCAGATCTAAAATTAGATCCACCTCATGAATCCTCTATTCTATCTATTGCCTAAAGCCCAAACCCTTAATAGCACTGAGGCCTTCCAACCCATTCCCACCTGACCAACAATCCCCATGTGTGTTAAGATATCTATCAACAACTCCCTATGTCACACACTCACTTTTTCTAATATACTGAAATAACCTCTGTAAAACTCCCCTGAGCTCTTCGGTGACTCAGGCCAGTGGCATAAGTTCCAATGAAGGGCTCCCAAGCAAAGTTTTGCTAAGGGCCTCACCATTGTCAAAGTAGGGTTGCCAACTTTTTCACTGAGAAAAACCCGACACCTGTGGCTCGCCATGCTCCACCCATTCTCCGCCCCTAGTCCCACCCCTGCCCCACCCCCAGCCCCACCCACAAAAATTACCGAGGATACGTGTAGGCTAACTTCCTTGGTCAGATAATAATTAAACTGGGAACCCCAAAATCCAAACATGTACAACACTGGAGAAATAAAACTATAAAGTAATTTCCTCTTGCACTAAACAAAAACGCAAAGATGTTAGCAATACACACTTCCCAGACCAGACATATTCCAGCTAATAAATTCAAAATAAAAAGTATTTTTCTACCTTCTGTTTGGGTGTTTTATTTTTCAGTTGCAATTGCTCCAGTCACTTTCTTCTGGTTTCTTTGTGTCTTCTGGAGATCTATCCATTTGTCCTTTCTTCTCTTTTAGATGTTTTTCCATTCTCTCTCTATTTCTGCTTTAACATACTGATTGTTTCCCTTTTGCTCTTTCCCCCAATTCTTTCCTTATTCCTTTATCATCCATTTAAATTTCACCCTTCCATTCTCAAGCCCCTCTTACTCTCCCAATACCCGGCCCATCATAGACTTTTCTTCCACACAAAATATTTTTTCCCCTCTCCATTCTCATTCCCCATCCATTCTAGTCCTCCCCCAAAATCAGTTCCCTTATAGTTCTAGACCCACCCAGCATCCAATCCCTTCTAGTCCCATTCTCCCATGCCCCACATCAGCCCATTTCCAGTCCTATTCCAGCTCATCAGCCCATTTCCAGTGCTAGCCCTCACATCAAAGGCCATTTCCAGTCCTAGCCCCCCCAATCACAGCCCATTTCCAGTCCAAGTCCCCCATCACAGCCTATTTCCAGTCCTAGGCCCCCCCCACCATCAAAGCCCATTTGCAGTCCGAGTCCCCCCGCACCATCACAGCCCATTTGCAGTCCTAGCCCCCCTAATCACAGCCTATTTCCAGTCCAAGTCCCCCCCCCCCATAGCCCTTTTCCAGTCTATGTCCCCCCCCCAGCCCTTTTCCGGTCCAGGCCCCCCCATCACAACCCATTTCCAGTCCAAGTCCCACCCCCATAGCCCATTTCCAGTTCCGTTCCCCCCCCCCCATCACAGCCCATTTCCAGTCAAAGTCCCCCATCGCAGCCTATTTCCAGTCCTAGCCCCCCCCACCATGACAGCCCATTTGCAGTCTGAGTACCCCCCCCACCATCACAGCCCATTTGCAATCCTAGCCCCCCTAATCACAGCCTATTTCCAGTCCAAGTTCCCCCTCCCTCCACCATAGCCTATTTCCAGTCCAAGTTCACCCCCCCATAGCCCTTTTCCAGGCCAAGTTCACCCCCCATAGCCCATTTCCAGTCCAAGGTCCCCCCCCCCATAGCCCTTTTCCAGTCCAGGTCCCCTCCGCCCCCATCACAACCCATTTCCAGTCCATGTCCCCCCCCATAACCCTTTTACAGTCCAGGTCCCCCCCCCATCACAGCCTATTTCCAGTCCAAGTCCCCCCCCCATAGCCCTTTTCCAGTCCAGGTCCCCCCCATCACAGCCCATTTGCCATTTGTAGTCCTAGCCCCCCCCCATCACAGCCCATGCAGTCCTTGGCCTCCCCCCCCCGACCAGCACCGCGGCTGTCTTAGGGGCTTCAGAGGGAGCCGGGGAAGCCTGCGCGAGGCCCTTGCTCCCTCTGTACAGCCGCCAGCGTGAAGAGCCTTTTCCTTCACGCTGGCAGTTGTTTCTGTGAAGCCGCGAATGCTGGGAAAGGTTAAACGACAAAACAAAATACCTACATGAACTCAAAGCATATCACCACGAGACCGACAAAGCAAAGAAAATCTACCACATGAAAATCATAAATACCTCCATAAACAAGCCTCGTGAATTTTTTCAAATTGTCAAAAAACTGACAAAGACACCCCAGAACTCTGACCAACTTCCGAAAATCCCACCAGAACTACTAGCCCGTCAATACAAACATCTACAACGACCGCAGAACTCACAGTCAAACGCAGAGGCCACCATAACAGACCTCCACCCTAACCTACACAGTGATTGGACCACATTCACAGAAACCTCACCAGAAGAAACATCAACCACCATCTCCTGCCTCAACACCACCACCTCCCCGCTAGACCCCTGCCCCACAGACTGGATAAAGAAATCCAAAGAGAAACTGAGCACACCGCTAGCCCATATCATCAATGAATCCTTCTCCCAAGGACACATGCCAGATACCCTCAAAACTACAATCATCCGACCATCCTTAAAAAAGCAAAACCTGGATCCCCTCGATCCAGCATCCTACAGACCCATCGCAAGCTTACCTTTCACTGCTAAGATAATCGAGAAGATCGTCCAACAGCAACTACAGGAACACCTGGATACCAACAACATACTGGACCCGCAACAACACGGCTTCCGCCCTCTGCATGGGGTTGAGACCCTCATGACCACACTGATGAACACTCTTCTCCTGGGAACACAAGAAAAACACTCTGGATATGCTATGATCTTCCTCGATATATCTGCAGCTTTTGACACCATCTCACACAACGTCCTCATACACAGACTACGCACAATTGGGATCAAAGACACCGTACTAAAATGGTTCCAGTCCTACCTTACTAACAGGAAACAACTAATCCGTACCAGCACCATGACATCCCCCCCATTCCAGCAACACCAAGGGGTGCCCCAAGGATCTACTCTATCAGCCATGCTCTTCAACATCTACCTTCAACCACTCGGCTCAGTCATATGCACCCACAACATCAGCTTCCACATATATGCTGAAGATATTATGCTTTACGCCCCCATTACAACCATGGACCCAACAAACACCCATCTATCAGCATGCTTCGCCGAGGTGTCCGACTGGTTACGAGCAAACAACCTATCCATCAACATGAAGAAAACAGAAGTCCTCATAGTCACTAGAGACCCAGATTTCACCCCACCTACACACCTCACTATAGGACCCACAAGCATTCAAATACAACCACAAATACGATACCTGGGCATAATTATTGATCAAGCCCTCACCTTAAAACAGCAAATCACCAAAACCTCCGGAATTATATTCCACAAAGCAAGAATGGTGCAACGTCTTAGACCCCTGCTTGACCATCAACACTTCCGAACCGTAATGCAAGCCATGACGCTCCCACATCTGGACTACTGCAACATAATCTACCACGGCCTTCCAGCCACACAGACAAACCCCCTCCGAACAGCACTAAACACCATGGCAAGAATCATCCAGACTGCAAAGAAAACCGACCACATCACCCGAATTCTGAAAGACCTACACATACTTCCCTTCGAAGCAAGGTCTAAATACAAAGCCATCCTACTCACCCACAAAGCCATCCATCAAGCACAGAACTCCCAACTTCGCACCCTACTGTCTCGTCCAGCCCACGGCAGAACTACCAGACAAACCTCCAGCAATTCCCTCACCATCCCCCACAAAAGAACTAAATGCTTGCAACGGACCTGCAACCGAGCCTTTGAACTTTATGCTCCATCCCTATGGAACTCTTTACCGAGTTATCTCAGAAACAACGCCGATCTACCATCTTTCAGGAAACAGCTGAAAACCACCCTGTTCCAGGAATACCTCAACACGACCCCCACCAAAAAGCGAACTAGCCTCTGATCTCGTCCACCAAGAACCTCTGATTCAAACTACAGTAACCTGCCTATGTCCAATGTCTGTCCCAAGTCCAAAGTCTGTACCATGTCAAAATCATTAATGTTGCCTCCCTGGTGATGGCCCCGCCCTACCAACTTAATTCCCCCACCCTTCTATGTAACACCGCTTTGGCCCGGCGAAAAGTGGGATATAAATACAGCTAAATAAATAAATAAATAAATAAATAAAGGGCATTGCCTTTAACCTTTCCCAGCAATCGCGGCTTCACAGAAACAGCCGCCAGCGTGAAGGAAAATGATCTTCACGCTGGCGGCTGTACAGAGGGAGCCGGGGCCTCGCGCAGGCTTCCCCGGCTCCCTCTGAAGCCCTCCGGTGTGTGGGCCAGCCCTGGGTGTTTTTTTTTTTTTACTTCGGCTCAGAAGAAAAGCCGGTCTTTTGCTCTGGCCGCTCCCGATCTTGCGGCCAGAGCAAAAAACCGGCTTTTCAAGGGCCGGTTTTGCATCTGCGCCAGCAGCCGGCCTGGCCATGGAAAAACCGGCCAGGCCGGCTTAAAACTGGCCAGTTGGCAACCCAATGTCAAAGTGGTGCACCCCCTCCTTCCCCCCATGCTGCCTCTGCTCTTGTAAGTTTGCAGCAGCACTGGCGGCTGTTACTTGTTGGGCCGAAGTCTCTCAATGCAGCTGTTGTCGTGAGACTTGCCTAGTAAGTATTAGCCGGTGAGCCTGCTTCAAACTTCCATGAGCAGAGGCAGTGCTGCACACATAATAAAGTAAGTTTGCCACGCTGCCTTACTGCCACTGGGTGGGCCCCTTCTTGCCTGGGCCCCCTCACATTGTGGGGGTTGCTTGGGCGGAATTTACACCCTTCCCCATTCTTAGCAACAAACACTCCATATCTCTAATCACATCCCTTTCACACAAACTAAAAAATAACCTCACTCTTCCAAGAACAATTTCTTTCCTACACCTACCCCTCCATCATGCTTGCTGCAAAAAGGATATACCTGAAGAAATCCTTCCCCTTCCTTAATCCACATTTCTATCAAAAATAACAGGTCCAATATTCAGAAAGATTTATCTAGTTAGAAGAACCTACTAACTGGATAAATCCCACTGAGTCTGATATTCAGTGGCACTATCTGAATAGTCCCTGGGCAGTCTGTGGGCATGGTGAGGGTGGATCAAGCACTTATCTGGTTAGCTGTGACTTTCAGTTTGTTAACCAGATATGTGGCTGCAAAAGGTTAGGCCCCCAAAAAAGCAAGCCTAACTTTATGCAACCACTTATCCAACCTCATGTACACCCACCTCATGTACACCCCTGGTATCAGCCTGGCTTCCGCCTCCACCGTATCTACCTCTACCTCACTGAACGCCACTGGCCTAAGCACCTCCCGATTCCCTACTACATTTCCGCCACTACCATCATTATTATTGGACCATGAACCATGCTGCCAAACTATCTTATTATTCTAATCTAATCTTCTCTTCTTCCAAATCCTCCCACCAATTTTACTTGGTTCTCTGTTCACTCTCCACTCCTCGCACCTCTCCTTCTGCGACTCTCTCCTCTACTTCTTCAGACCCGGCTCATTTAGCTACCATCTTCTCTGAGAAAGTTCTTTCATTGCATTTCACATTTCTCACCTGCCCTCCACAGGAATTCCTTGCCCTCCTGCACTCCCTCTTCATCCCACCATTGGTTCCCCCCTTATTGCACACCTGGTCCTTATTTCACCCTATTTCTTCTGTGGAACTATCCAAAGCCCTTTCCTCCACCCATAAGGCGACTTGTCCATCAGACCTCATTCCCTCCCACTGGTTATCTGAGCCCTCTCTTACCCTTCTTCCATTCAACCTCTGAATGTTCAACTCTAGCCTTTCCTCTGGTACCTTCCTCTCCTCTTGGAAGCAGGCCATGATTTACTCCATCCTTAAAAAAACTAAATTAGATCATGCTGTTCTTGCACACTGGCAGCCTGTCTCAAATCTTCCCTTTCTCTCAAAGATATTAGAGAAATTGGTTTTCGTATGGCTGTCCACCCATTTCAATGCAACTCACTCCCTTCATCTCCGCTAATCTGGATTCAGACCAGGTCACATGACAGAAACCATCCTCCTTTATCTTTATCTTTATTTGTGGATTTAATATATCGCTCTTTACCGGTGGCATCAGAGCGGTGTACAATAGTAGATAAAATACACGCTGCGGAAGCAGAAACAGGAAAGGAACGCCATTATATGAAGAACAGGACAGAAAGGGAAAAGCAAAAGGCCGTAAATAGTGCATCAAAGGGAACAAAGCCAACAAAGCCTTCCTAAATGAGCTTCATGTCTCTCAAGATCATGGTGATGTCTCCCTTGATGTTTCCTTAGATCTCTTCTCAGCTTTCAACCTGGTTGACCACTCCACCCTTCTCTCCCACCTTCATGGGATTTGTGAAACTGTCTGGCACTGGTTCCATTCCTTTCTTACTACACAATCCTTCTCTGTCCAGTCTGGCCCCTCCACTTCCCCAGTCATCCCTCTTCTCTGCGGTGCCCCACAAGGATCTGTTCTGTCTCCCCTACTCTTTAACATCTTCTTGGCCCCTCTCACCCTCCTTTTTCAACAATCAGGCATATCGGCATATTATTATTCCAACAATATCATCCTGCTGTTTCATACTAGTCTCCTGGCCCTGGACCTGGTTCCTCTGAACTCCTACCTCTCTCACAAATCCTCCTGGTTGTCTGCAAACTATCTACACCTCAACCCCTCCAAAATCGGCACCATCTGGTTCACCTTTGGTGCCCTCGCCCCTCCCTGGCCTCTCTGAATGCATGCACCCCTGTTTCACTTGCATCCTCCCTCCGTTATCTTGGCGTTACCCTGGATTCCTCCCTGCCTTTTCAGAACAACCTTTCTTCCCTCATTTGTCACTCTTTCACCTCTTTACACCAGATCCGCTCAATCCATCCCTTTTTGTCCTTCCCCTTCTGACTACATTTCCACTATCTCTGGTCATCTCAAGACTTGATTACTGTAACGCCACTCTAGCTGGTCTTCCCCAATACCAACTTCAATGCTTACAGCTTCTCCAAAACACAGAAGCCTGCATTCTCACCCACTCTTCCCGCTCAGATCATATCAACCCCCTGCTTATACATTTCCATTGCCTTCCACTCAAATACAGGATCAGTTATAAGATACTCATCCTTGTTCACAAGGTTATTCACACTGGCACCCCACAATATCTCACTGACCTCATCCATCTCCATACCTCTCACCACCTACTATGATCTATTCATGCTGTCTTTTTCTCCCCTCTGTTTCACATGCCCATCTCAAACTCACCCATAATTCTGCCTTCTTTTTCTGGGACTGGTGCTCTGATAGTCCCTACCCTCAACATTCCATATGGAATTTCCCTTTCATAAATTCAAGAACATGCTAAAAACACATCTGTTTCATATTGCTTTTGACCTCCCCCTCCCTCATCTCTAACCTAGTCACTCTTGTCTCTTCCCCCAATCCCCACCCTTCTTCACCCCTTCTTTCATCTTTTAATTATGACTGCCTATCCACTGTCCTGTCCATTATTGCATTTTATTGCCATTCACAACAGACAGTCAACACAACATATCAAACAATATAAAAACAGAACAATTATCACTTACATGATCAAGGCCAATAGTAGCTTGAGTACAAAGTTAGCAGCAGTAAGACATAAAAGTATGGGCATAAACCTCAGGTACCTATTTACAAACATTTCAACCCAAGGCCATACAAAGCCTACCTCCCCTTCCCCCCTCCCTCACACCCTGGAAATTGTGACTGAAACTGAGCCCAAAACCACTTGTACCTGCACCATAGAGGAGTTTTGTTAGCTCGATAAGCATATCCCTCTGCCTGCGCAAGATTGTGCATTACGTTCATCCACTGCATGAATGTCGGTGGCTGATTGCCCACCTAGTTCTGTATGATGGTCTTTTTCATGCCCCAGATCCCCAACAGAACAAATTTTCTTTCTGCCTTGCAGACCTTTTGGTCACACAGCAGCCCCTCATCTCCCAACAACAAAAGCTTATAGGTACACTCTATGGTTTTTCCAGTGATATCCCTCAGGCTTTCCAGTGCTGGGACCCAAAGCTCCACAAATTTAGGGCATTCTAAAAAAGCATGTCGGAAAGTCTCCTCTCCAGCATAACACTTCTCACATTGATATGAACTCCATATCCCCAAGGCTGCCCCCCTCACCCTGGTGAGATAACAGTGATGCAAGATTTGGTATTGCATCTCTTGTTAACGGACATTGCAGGTCACCTCAGAAAGTGAATGGAAATAACATTCTAAATGCTCCACACCCACAGTATCAGCGATGTCCTCAGCCCATTGGCGAGCCAGCCCATCTAAATGCTGTGCACTCAGTATATCCTGGAGCATCCTGCTCCAATTAGAGAGCATATTCCACCAAGAGGTCAATTTGTGCAAGTTGTCATCACCTTCTGTACTCCCAAAGCCCCCAGGGAAGGCAGCATTCAGCTGACACCAATAGTGTTGCAACTGCAGGAATTGGAAATGATGTTAAGCCAGCAGACCAAGAGTGCCCCTCAGACATTCAAACATTGAAAAAGATCCCTGCCAGCAGTGCAGCAACCGTCCAAAATCCAAGGGACCCTCTACCTTCTAGTCTCACCAGGTTGAGCGATCACCCTGCAGCCCCAAAATTGTTGGCAGCCACTGCTCAAAAAACTCATAAAGCTTGGCATTGGTCAGTGATTCACTCAAACTGATCAACGGCATGTTGTTCCTCCTCGACCTGTTCTCCTGATCTTCCATCCAGTCGAGGAGCTGCTGATACCCAGTCACCAACTGCGCCACCTGCCCATTAAGGCATTCCATGTTGGTCTCCTGTGCGATAACATGCTGTTCCACCTCAGTCAGCTGATGAAGCTGAGCCTTGAACTGTTCCTTGATGTCGTTCGTGATTGACTGAAGTTTATTCAATCGGTCCTCGAGCGCAGCGGAGATCACCTTTGAGATCTCCGCCACCAGGTCACCCTTACTCAGCTGGCTAGCCCTGAGGGACTCCATGACCATCTTATGCACTGGGCTGGTGTGCTAGGCTGGCCGGGCCTTCAGCGATTTTTTTGGGCATACCACGTAGGCTATGTGCCAGCTGCCCAGCACCTCTGCTGCAGTGCTACCCTCACTCCGTTTTATTGAAAGCCTGTGGAAATGGAAGAGATGCAAAGCTGGTTTTATAGAACATTTTCAGGCCCTAATCGGGAGCTCTACTTGGCCATGTCCTGTTCTCCCTCCTACATCACATGACCTCAGTTTTTATTACTATTGTAAACCGCCTTGATGCTCCTGCCTGGGAGGTATATCAAATGTAGAAATAAAGATAAAGATAAAGATTATGTTGTCTGGCTACCAGAAACTGTCTAGATAGCCCATGGTGGTCCCTATTGAAACTGTATTTTCAGCAAAAGCCACTACCCAGCTACTTCTATAGAATATCTGGTTTTACTTTTGCCCACACTAGCCGGTGTTTATAAATTGCAGACTGCTGCAGGCTCAGTATTACCCTAAACATATACTTCTTTCTCCATAATCAATCATGCACTAATGTGTTTTTTGTGCTACCAACCATGCATTCAAAAGCCCCATTTGTACCTCCCCACTTTTTGGCGATCTGCAAGTCAGTTGTTTGAGATAATAAATTATACATCTGTTGACCATTGATTTCATTTTTACAGTTTCTAAAATGGAAAACAATCCACAGAAAAAAACCTAAAAACTTTTACAAACAAAACAAAACAAGTGTCTAAAAAGCACTGTGGGACTCTCCTAATACAGTACCTAAATTTAGCACAGTCAGGCAAAAGTAATACTGGGAAGTAATAACAGTAAATACAATACTTGCTTTGGGAATTGGAAGCTAACTTAAAAACACAATACCACTTTCCTAGCAACCATGACAGCTCTTAATCTGTGTTTAGGCGCCTGACTCAGTGAAATGTTTGACAGGAAAGGATAATACATGACGTTAGCAATTCTCTTTAACTCAAGTTTCAAAGGACACTTTGCAACAGCCTATATGCCAATGGCTGCACACATTGATCACTGGAATGGTGTTCGCCTTGACCTCTTCATCCTTCTCTGTTGCTTTCATGTATAAGACACTGCCAGCATAGAGTGTTAGGAAACAAATAACATACCTCTAATACTGCAGAATTTCTTAAAAGGTCAGAAATATGAGAATCGTTGGCATGAGTAGCAAAAAGGGCAGCAACATTGCTCATTTTTTGAAGCCAAGAAACCTCAGCTCACTTTTATCAATAATGCTATCCTAGAAAAGAGAAAACTTTTGATTTGTTTTGTACATAAGAAATTAACCATTATTCAGAATTGACTTTGAGGCTGTCCTGATGATCTGGTGGTTGTGCACTTCTAAATAAGTGACCTCAAAAGAACTCTTTTGTATTCAGACTCCTGTAATTCATTCCAGCCAACCAGGGCTGCAGCAACACACATAAGGGTCAATTAATTCCATTTGAGGTCAGAAAGGAGACTGTCATGAATGACTATTTTAAATACTATTCTGTTTTACAGAAAGGTGTTCAAGGGAACGTGAATAGCAGTAAATAAGCTATTAATGAGGCATTTGGGCAGACCTAGCTCTGGGCTGCAGAACATATTATCTTCATAAAAATATGCATAATCTTATTATTCCCTTTTAGACATGCACAATTATATTTCTAACAGTCCCTCTAAAAAGGCATGAAAGCAATCAAGAAGTAAAAAGAAAAAAAATGCTTCCCACAGTTCAGTCAAGGCACTGCCTCCATTACATCTCTAAGCTTGTTAGACATCCCAATTCCATAGGAAACAATGAAGAAAGGCATGAATATTGGGACAAAATGTATAAAGGTACAGAACTAACATAAAACATTTTAGGTACATGTACATAATAAAAGTGGCTTTTATAAAATATTATAAGCAAAATGAATTCATATAGTTGCATCAGTACATATATAAATGTTTTATTGTGGCATTTATTTTGAACTTTGGGAATTTGATGACAACAGGGATTGTAGCCAAATTATAGTCCCTCCTCCAAAAAGCTTAAAAATATAAATAGGCACCAGAGGAAATGGAAGATAAACTATCAACGAGAGAAGCAACATTTCAATCTACTTTTCTGGTTCTCATATCATTCTAACCCAGAAGTGCCTCACCCAAGCCAAATGACAAAAGGGCTCTTTAACTAAAGCATGGCAAAGTTCTTCACCGAGTGCACGTTTAGCTCAAAAATGAACACATGCTAACTGCAAAGCCTCTGCGGTATCAATTAGGGAAGTGAGCAGCATGTTTCCGGAAGTTATCACAAAATTGACGGTGCGTGCAATTGCCCCTGTGCTAACCGCAATGTGCTCTCCATGCACTCTCTCTTCCTTTATCCCATCCAGTCCCCACTAAATTACATGAAATGTGGTTACCACAGAATTTTGTGCACAGCAACTGCCATGACAGTGTGGTAACAATTAATGCAGACCTGTGCTGAAAGTTACTGCACATTAAAACATACATTAACTGTAAATGCACCTTAACAAAATGGCCCCAAAGAGAAGGTCCACCCAGCAAATACTTAGGTTCTAATGCCCTAGAATAGGTACCCAGAAGAAATAAACTGCAACCTATTTGAGTTTTCTCAGTAAGAACAATGGGCACGATATTCAAAGGCCTTTACATGGGTAACTTCCTTAATTACCCATGTAAAGGCCTTATCTGGGATTTCCGAAGGGCACCTACATGGGTAGTGCCCTTTGAAAATCCTTCCTAAGTTCAAAATGTGCCAGATGCTATCCGTATAGCATCAAGGCATGTTAGGGGCGTTCCAGGGTAGAGCGGTGGCGGAGGAAGGGGCTACATGTGTAGCAGCGATTTTTCCTCGCCTATCTTAAAGATGCAGAAGCTATGGGGTAGCATCAAAAATTGCTGCTACCTGTGTAGCCTCTGAGGCTGCTGGGGTATCCAAGCTAACCTGGATTTTCACTTCCTCTGATGCAGAAGTGAAAATCCAAGTTAAGGGGGTTGGCAGGCAGGCTAGGCGCCGCTGTGGCACATAGCCTGCCTATCTCAATATCGGGCCCAATATGTTTTCCATAAATTTTGTGTATCTGAACTTGATGTTTTGGTATCAGTATTTATATACTTGTATATAGAATGAGCAGAAATGTGTGTTGTTCAGCATAAGAACTTAAAATACGCCATCAAGGGGTCAGATCAAGGGTCTATCAAGCCCAGTATCCTGTTTCAACAGTGGCCAATTCAGATCACAAGTACTTGTCAGTTTTCTAGAAAGGCATACAGATTCCATGCTGCTTGTAGAATGGGTAAGCAGTGGATTTCCTGGGTCCTCTTTAATAATGGTTTATGGACTTTTCCTCCAGAAACTTGTCCAAACCTCTTTTAAACTCAACTATACAAGCAACTTTTACTATATTCACTGGTAACAAATTCCAGATCTTGATTACACATTGAATGAAAAAATAGTTTCTTTGATTAGTCTTAAATGTGCTACAATGCAGCTTCATTGCATGTTCCTATTCTTTCTACTTTTTGAAGGAGTAAACAATGAATCAACATTTTTGATTTGACTGAGGCTTCTATAGACCAGGCTTCTTGGTTTCCTTTACAAAAACTATGGAAAATGAGGTGTGATGTTAAGGTGTGTAGATGTACACTCTTGTCTATATTAGGAGGTTTTTTATTAGATTTTGAAAAAGTATTGGGCTCTTTGTGAGGATTATTAGCATTTATAGAAGCATAGAATAAGGCCAGGACTTAGAAAAAATTCTGCTCTTCTCTGCAATGCGTCCCATATTGAAGAATGGTTGTGAAAGTATGTTTTGAACTGGTGTGACTAAAGTCTGGAAAAACACAAGATGCAGTTTTAAGATACAAATAGTAGATTTGAGGGAATGTTTGAAGGTATAGACACATTAATAAACACCAATACAGAAATATTAAGAAGAACAATAGTGTTTATTCTGGCTATGCTTAAAAATGTGCCAATTTAGGGGACCCTAACAAGTCCCATGATCTGAAAATGAGACTGCTGATGTAGGGATAGTATGGGCATGAGCAGGGAAAGGGTTTTTCTTTGGGTGAGAAATGGAGATCATATATTTTGTCTGGGATGACCAGGACAGAATCGGGCCCAGAGACAGAAGTAGATGGTGAAAAAATATTTTTACAGGGGAAAATTGTTGTAGAGTTATAACGGCGTTTTAGAAGTTTATGTTATATGGTAGAGAGTAGTGGGGGTATGAATAAGATATGAAGATTACTTTGGGGGGAGTATTTGATGATTTTACTGTAATGAGTATATTCCATTTCAAAATATATTTTCCTATTAAAACTAATGGTCATTGCCATGGCAAACATTTAAAACATCCAACGTCCAGTTCACTTCAGGGCTGGAATCCCAAGCTGTGGGGAAGCTGGAGATTTGACACCTGGTTGGTGCCACCAAGGAGACACCATGACAGTGTCATGGTTACGTTTTGGCAGTAGAGGTATCACCTGAAAAACTTGGGTTTGTTTGTGTCAGAGACCACCAGGGATTCAAAGAGCATAGACCTGTTTTAAAGTGACTGAGGGACTAGGCCTCCAAAAAGCCTGATTTAAAGGTCTCAGGGATAAAACAATACAGCTGTTTTGTGTGTGAGAGTGGGACAAATGAAGTGTGAGTGTTTAAATAGTGGTCGGTGTAATTTTGCCACTGTGAATGTTTATGAGAGTTGATTCAGTGAGAACACAGTAACTTTATAAACTGAAAACAAACCAGTGCTTAACCTATGGTACTGAAGAGTTTCAAACTCAATTAAAGTTCTGCCCTAAAGGGAAGTCAGGTGAAATAAACCTATGAAACTCCTAATCACAGTTGTGCAGGGACTGGCAAAGTCTGGATTTTTGAGGCCGTCCCAGATTCAGAGAAGCCTCAGCAATATTTCTTGCCAACTGAAGTAAACTCAGTTGTAATTAAGAGTGAAATGATTGTGATTTGACCTCATTCTATTGGTTTTAAAGTGTCTCTTGGTATCTGATTGGTTGGCCCAGCCCTTCAGTTATGACATCAGATGTAATTTTTAAGTGTTACATCGGCAGCTTTGTTCTTTTGCTAGGATGTGTTGATGAGAACGCACATATGCGCTTTGCTCTGGATGAGAATATAAGTGAATCAGTATATACTTCACCTGAAGCAGGGTTTGAATTGTTCAACCCGAAACGTGGCACGTTGTGATAATTTCAGATAAGTAATTTTGTATTTCTCACTTTCAACACTTTATTAATGCAAGTAAAAGGAGCGATCACAGCGAGGTGGTGGCAGGTTTTCCATCTCTTTTTATGGTTTTTTCTCCGACAAAAAAAGATTATTTTGATTGCTGTCATATTTTTGGGACTTATCTATTGGATTGTGATTTGACTGAAACAGAGTGTGATCTGAATGTTGAACAAAACAGCAAGTCAGGGAAACTTAAATTTATTTTCTTTTCTTTCCTAGTTAGGGAAAGTTTAGCAGAAAACCTCAGGTTAGGAAAATTAAAGGAAGGTACATTTTACAAAAAAGGCTAAACGTAAATTCCCTTGAAGGCCAGGTAGGGTTTTATTCCCTTTTATTTTTGTATTCTCAGAATAGTAGGTTCTACAAGTGAGCGAAAGGAGTCTCCGCTGAATAAAGGAGAGGATGGAATTCAAGCTGCTGACCCGAGGACAAGGTGCTACATAGTCTCTGCATCTTAAAGATAGGCAAGGAAAAGCCTCGCCTATCTTTAAGGCACAGAGGTCTACGCAAGTAGCATCAATAATCGTTGCTACCCATGTAGTCCCTTCCTCTACCCCCGCTCCACCACAGAATACCCCTAACACGCCCCAATGCTATGTGGATAGCATCTGGACGTGTTAGGGACTAAGGGGGATGTTTACTAAAAAACGGAAATGTGCGCGCCGCAAAAGAGCGCACGGAAACGCGGCACTGAAACGCTAATAAACGCGTTTAAATGCCCCGCACACGTGCGTGTCACCCCCGCAAAGGTGCGCGGCACACTAATGGGCCCCGTACAAGTGCGGGCCCGCAAATGTCCGATAGAGGCGTGGAACGGCTAAAGGAGGGCGGAGGAAGGCTCCGGAGGGGCGGAGGGACGGGGTCAATGGGTGGAGAGTGGGAGGGGAGAGGCTCCCCGCACAGTATCGGGCCCGCGAATTTGCATGTAAAAACTACCGCGAGGGAAACACTCGCGGTAGAAAGCATTTAAAGGGAAGAGAAACCATTACCGTCAGCAATGTACAGGAAAACCGGGGAAACCAGCAAAACGTGAGCAGTGTGATACATGTGCACAGCACAAAAGTGCAAATAAAAATAGAAAATGACCACAACAGAACTATTAAAAATAGTAATTCAGCTGGGGAACAGTTATAGTGATGGGCAAATACAGTTATAGTGATAAGCAAAGCTCCAGAAAAAAGAAATGAATTTTGGAAGGGTTTACGGAGCGGAGACTCTTCCAAAAAACATTTCATTTTGTGGAGCTTTCCTGGGAGTGTTTGCTATGGTTGCCCATTAATATCACTGTTGCCCAGCGTGGTGATATTTTGTCCCCCATTTCCCGTGGTCATTTCCGGGGTTTATGTGCACGTTTGTCACCAGACAGGGTGCATATGCCCACAGTAAATTTGCGTAGAGCAGGGTTTCTGACTCCATCCTGCCAGGGTTACTACCTCCAGGGGCTGCACTATCTATGTGGCCATAGTGTGGTGCAGCAGACAGAGTCAGTACCTCTAGGGTCAGAGGTTCAAAGCCCAGCTGGGGCACTTGCCAGCCCAGTCCCTATATTTTACCCACCACTAAACACAGATAGCGCAGACACCCCTGTATTGCAGGGGACATAAGCATGGGGAAAACACCCATATTTTACCCAACAACGCACACACACCACAACAATGGGCATTACCCACAGCCAAGTACCCCAAATGCAGTCCCGTACTGCCACATTCCAATCAGGTCACCTGCTTTTTATGGGAGAAGCTCATGCCAGCATGTTGGCAGACGAGTACATGTGGTGCAGGGGGCAGTGGCTGCTAGCGACAGAAGACAGAGGCCTAGCCATGTGCAGGCTGGCACAGTCCACAGCAACAGACAGGCCCTGCTGGATCCACAGTCATGGACTATCCAGGGAATTCAGCCAAGCTGTGGCTACACGGTGGTGCAGTGCACACAGACAGTGCATGCAAGAACAGAAGGTCACAGATTCAAAGACCAGCTGGGGCTACCGGCAATCCTGCCCACATATTTTCCCCACAAATAAACAGTGACAGTAAGGACACACCTTTCGTGACGAGGATATATGTAATGGTAATACGTCTATCTTTTACCCCACTGAGCACAGACACCATGAACAGGGGCAGGACCTACAGCAGAATCCCCCAAATGCAGTCCTGGTGGGCCACACACCAGTCAGGTTCCATGCTGCCACTCATACAAATGCCTGTGCTGTATATCTATGCACCACCCCCACGGCATGTAGATGTAGCTCATGCATATTCATGAGGGACAGCAGGAAGACCCGAACAGTGTGATGCAAAACTGGGCTGGAGTGGGGAAGCGCTGCCATAAAGCAGCAGCCAACAGGGGCAGACACACCCACACCCACAGGCCCCATTGGCCAATGTCTCCTGTAGAGGCAGAACATTGGACCCTGCGTGCATCTCCCAATACCAGCACCTGCATACCTTAGCAATGTCACCCTACACCTGAGGTACACAGCTCTGAAACGTTTGCTAAGAGTACAGGCAGATAGATATCCCTAAGTTACGCACATACTGCTAGTTGACCCCATCCGAACAATCTGTTTGGTGTCTGCGGTGCGTGCTCCAGGCCTGGCCTCTGACGGTGTTCACCACCCTGGGGAGTGACCCCCAGCAGTACTGCGTACCATATCCATGCCTGTGCCGTGCCCAGGACCGGTGTGGTGGCCTAGGCTAATCACCCCCTCAATAGTAGCACAATGCTGGCATAGGTGTGGGAGTGTGTGTCTGTCTATACAGTTTGTGTTGGCTGCAAACACCTTCCCCAACCCACACTGCCAGCACTACTGCCAGTATTGGCCTGTCAATGTGCATAATGAGCAGCAAGGTACCATGGGTATAGGTCAGACATGGTGGGCTGGCCAGGATGCATCTGCAGCGGGCATAGGGCACTGGCTGTGACATTGTAGTGCCAGGCCACCACCTACACAGACAGGGTGACCTCTGTATGTGCTGCTGGGGGAGCACTCTCACCCTGAGTGTGCAGTGATGACAGCATGGCTAGGCACCCCCATAGTGCTATATTGTGTTTCTCTCTTGTGATATATATGGGTTTCCTGTTGGGGCCTCCTCACAGAACTCTCTGCTTGTGTGTGCATGCATTTCCATCAGGGCTAACCAGCAGACTGTTCACAGCTGGTATGTGTCTTGATGGAGTGCCTTGCAGGGTGCAGTGGCTGATGGCTTGCTGCAGGTGAATATCAGATAGTGCTGACGTGCATCTATGGATATCCAGGCCTAAAGTCTGTCTGATATTGTGTTATGGATGTGTGTGGAGCTTCTTGGACTGCCCTGTAGGGTGTCTGTTCCCCAGCAGGACTGGGGTTTGATGGTCCACTTTGCTGCCAGGGGGGGGGGGGTAGTAGGATGGGGATCTGTTGGTGGGGGGCCCTGTTTGCCACCTGGGGGAGGGAGGGGGGGGTGTTACTTTGACCACATAGGGGGTCTCCACTAACTGATACAGACAGAGATATCCAACATGTTTCTGCAGCACCTTCCTATCTCACAGGTTAGTACTGTTTTGGAGCTCTGTCATGGCCTCGTCCAGCCATGGCTGGTGTTGTGGACCTGGTCCTGGCCGCCACATCACACCCTCAGGGTGAGCACAGTACCCGCACAATGTGACGGTGTGTAGCTACTCTTTGCTGGTAGTCCACCCTCTCAGGACCCCCTACCAGGCCGAGGTGCTGTGTGGGTGCACATGGACAATTCCCCCTACCAGGCCGGGTAGCTGTTGGGGTGCATTCCCCATCTTGTGTGCATCTGTGGACAGCTGATTTGCATGTGCAGTGCATCATGGGTACGGGTGGCCTAACCCTATCCTGTCTACAACAGCAGACTGTCTGTGGGGTGACGTGCAGGCTCTCTGCAGCCAGCCAGGGGCTTGCTGTCAGCTATAGAGCTGTAGCCCAATGGTTACATCACTCCCTGTACAGCCAGAGGTCATGGGTTCAAACCCACAGTGGGGCCCTTTGATAGGGCTGTCCACAGCTTTATTTTTATTTACTGTACATATGTCAATGCCGGAAAAACCACACACAGCTTACTATACCCATTAGGTGCCTCTGAGGGTGCTTTATAGGGCGCCCTATAGGCCACCTTATGGTTGCCATCCATATAGGGTGAACTATACATTATCCTGTGTCGCAACATACATGGTGCCCTATAGGGGACATTCTAGGGTGCCTTGGCGGACAGTGCACTGTAACATGTGCCTTACGGGCATCCGTATGTTAACACACTGTGAGAGAGGGTTTACTAGTGGTGGGAAATAAAATATAAATGGAAGGCCTCCTACCGCACTCCTCACCATGATACATACTGCCCCAGCCAGCCTTGTTCACTGGGCACTGTGAGGGGTTGAACCCCTGGCCCCTGCACCATTGGTCAGTGTCCTAACCATTGTGCTGTGGCTCTGTTCCTGTGTTTATGCATCCGCGCGCAGCCTTGTAGCCATCAGCGCGCCATCTTGTGGCGCACTAAACAGCGCGCCGCCTTATGCCGCACAACATGGAAATGCCCCTAAAATAATGCCTCAGCTAGCTGTCTTCAATGGGCACTGTGGGGAATTGAACCCATGATCCCTGCACGATTGGTCAGTGTCTTAACCATTGTGCTATGGCTCTGTTCCTGTTATTTGCACATCAGCGCGCCACTTCTCCCTCCCACTATTGGACTGCCCCCTCACACATCAGCGCGCCGCCTTCTGCCCACCGGCTTGCCGCCTTCTGTTGCCCACATTTATCAGCGCACCGCCTTCTGCTGCCCAAACTTACCAATGCTCCGCCATCTGCCGCCCACACTAAACAGTGCGCCGCCTCATGCCGTAATAAAGATAACAGTGCGCCGCCTTCTGCCGCCCAAAATTAATATGCCTCCTAACCACTTTTGCCCATAAATGTTGGTGCCTCAGCTGGTCTTTTTTGTTGAGTGCAATGGGGGTTTGAACCCCTGGCCCCTGCACCATTAGTCGGTGTCTTCACCGTTGTACTACAGCTCTGTTGTTTGGTTTTGCAGCAGCGCCCCACTAAGCCTTTCCACGCGCTAATGTGGGCCCCGCACATTAGCGCGACGCACACACGTACGGTCCGGTTGTTTGCTTTTTTCTGCCTGGCCCGCCCACTCCTTATATGGCACCAGCACACTAACGGGGACCCGCACAGCAACGGAGTTTAGTAAACATACCCCTTAGTTGGGATATTCAAAGGACACTACCCGTGTAGGTGCCCTTTGAAAATCCTGGATAAGACCTGTACATGGGTAACTATGGAAGTTACCCATGTAAAGGCCTTCAAATATCGGGCCCTTAAGGTTTTGTTGTTGAAAATCTACAAAGTAAAGGAAAGACAATTTTTTTTTGCATATTTATTAATAATAATCGGAAGAGAGAAACTTTGGTAAGCTGTGTCAAAGGTTATACCTGCTCCAAGCATGAATAGACTTCTGAAAAGAGATCATTGTATCAGGCAAACATCAGGAGGGTGTGGAAAAAGACTCATATTCCCTTTATTTTAAAATTTGTCAGTGAACACTGACAGGGAAGGGGGGGCTAATGTTTTCATTTTGCCATACCACTCGACATTTGTGCCTGCATGCAACCTTCCTGAAGATGGACGTTCTGCCTTGGATGTCCCAGATTGCACTTGGACACCCTTTCTAAAATGCTACTTCATGTTAGTTAGCCAGTGGTAGGCAGAAGTGAGGAGAAAGTTGCACTGCCAAGATCTGCCAGGCTTACTCAATAAATCTTTTGTTGACCTCTGTGATTTAGTATGTGCCTTACTGCACATCGCTTAATGCTTTTACAAAAAAAAATTAGAAAATATAAAAATATCACAGTAACTGCATTTCTTCTCTGTCAAAAACTGCCACATGATGCTGCTTAAACAGTATTGATGGTACAGAAGATCTGCCATATCCTAAAAACCTATGGCACTTAGTAAAAAAAAAAAAGAATACATTTTGTGACTACTATAAATCAATGTCAGATATATTCACATAAATGTGAGTTCGGTTTTCTCAATCTTTGAATATAATTGTGGTATAATGTAACATTTTTGAAGGAGGATATTTGAAGTTTAACACAAAGGAATAGTCTTGTTCCCACTCTGAAGAATAAAATTGATTACTATTTTATTTCAGATTGATAATGGGGTAGATTCCGAGCCGCATTTAGCGGGCATGGACGTCCGGGTCAGATGTCCATCCATGCTATATTCAACAAGATATAAATATGATCACTTCCCGGAGCTGCACGTACTACTCAGTAACATAAAAAACAAGCTCTCCCCTGTTCACCATATGAGGTATGTTATGTCTTATGCAACCGGGTCTCAGACTAATGTGGAGCAGATTTCTCGGGTTTGTAAGTAAAACTCAAACCCTAAGCTCCTATTTGCATCAATGGCCCGTATATGTTGCTGATGTTTTTTTGGTAATGGTGCTTGGCTCTACACAGATAGTTACTCATAAATGTGTCTTTCGATCTCAAAAAAACTTTTTTTCCAAAAATGGTACTTATCTGGTTGAGCTGTATTTCCCCAACGCCAACCTTCGCGCCGATGCGTTTCACTGCAGGGTTTTCTCAAGGGGTTTTTTATTTGCACCGTGTCGTTTTTTCTACAAATATAATACCAGATTATTTGTGCGGTTTCTCTTAACACCTCTATTTGTTCCTACTTAATATATATGTTCATCATAAGCCGTAAGATGTTCACAATTTTATTCACACTCACCACATTTTCTAACCGGCTGCTGTCTTCTGTGTTATGAGTAAAACCTTTTCCCAAAAGATGCCGCGCATGCTCGTTGTGCGGCGATTTTTCTACTTATCAGAATGTGATTTCCTTAATTATCAGCTGGTGATACAGATGTCTTTCTGATGACTTTCAATTGAAGTGAATAAGGTGTATAGTGTTCTATAAAAGAATACTTAATTGGAAAGCTCCCATGAATTAGTTTACCGGGGTGATGTTTTTTAACTCCGATCTGATGATGGCTAATTTATGTCTTATCTTTTTCAAAGACTCTGAAGCTATCATAGGATTACATGCATACTTTCCAGTCTATCTGCATGTTTTGAGATCGAGAGACACATTTATGAGTAACTATCTGTGTAGAGCTTAGGGTTTGAGTTTTACTTACAAACCCGAGAAATCTGCTCCACATTAGTCTGAGACCCGGTTGCATAAGACATAACATACCTCATATGGTGAACAGTGGAGCGCTTGTCATCCATGCTATATGCCTGGGATCATATTCCCTGCACGTACATAGAAGATGTGTAGGAAGCTCTGGATGGGGGTGGGCAGGTGCCAGGTGATGGAGAGGAGAGTAGGCAGGCTGGGAGCAGGGGTACACAATGCAGACATACTGTGCTGATTCCAGTCATGGCCCTGCATGTCCAGGTCCACCAGGATAGACGGGGGACTTATTTCACCTCAGATGGGGAATAAGTCCCCCGGACATTGCGGGAATAAGTCCCCCGAACGTTGAGGGATTGCAGCACTGGGGTGTGGAGGAAAGGTAAGAGGGTGCAGAGGATGCCCCACAGCCCGACCGTGGCCTTGGAAGGCCCGATTGAGGCTCGGGCTATAGGGAAAGAAGGTTCTAGTGGGTGGTCAGTGATTGCTGCTCCTGCATGGAGCTACGATGGCATGGCAACAGGATGTTATGCCACTGCCACTTCATGCAGGAACCTGGCTGAGGTAGCCCGGAAGTGTGACGGACATCTAGAAGCCCAGAATTGGTTGCATCTCCTGGCCATCCCGATTTTGTATGCCCGGTCGGGTCATGCACATACAGCTCTCAATTGGCCTCAATATGTACAACAGTGTTATGACATGTGGGGGATAATTTTATAACAGATCATTTGGGTATGGAGGACACCTATATTATAAAGGGACATACAGTACAGTAGATGCCTGTGGGGCATGTCTAATAAAAAATGTTTGCTGCTACCACGAGGCTAATGCAGCTTTGTCTTCTGGCAATAGCAACTGGCATAGGAGAAATGCAGATATTGCAGGCACTTTTTTACAATATGTGCATTTTACATGCTAAACCCAGAGGGAGATGGGATCAGGGTGGGGAGTAGATGTTCCAATGTTTGGCAGCCACCATGCAAAAATATTTTACATGATGACTGCCAAAATTGGCCTGAATGTGACTGCAGAAAACGTCACTTCAATAGGTGGTGTTAGCTGTAGGTGATTCAGTTTTGGCCACTTTGTTGCCACTGTCAATCGGCATCAGCCATCTTTCCTGTATACAATTGGCATGCCAATACCCCAATTGCCCCTCCCCCCGATATGTCACTGCCATGGATGTACAGATCCATATCATCAACAATATAAAAAGTGTGACCTCCTCCTTCAACACTGATTCTCTCCCCAGACAGCTCTCGATTCCCATGATAAAGAACAACATCCTGGTTAATCAGTCTGCTGCTTAACTCTCCCTCCTAGGTAAAAAAAAAATAATTTGGGGGGCCAACCTCTCATCCCTCCTCCTATTCAAAAACTCTAATTCCTAGCTAGTAGTCAGCCTCAGAGGTCCCCCAGTCCACCTGCTGGCCCCCATCCCCCACCCTCCTCAAGACATTACCTTAATCATCCTGGCGGTCTAGTGGTCAACAGGGGTAGGAGTGGTTCTTGCCACTCCTGCCCTCTTTGTCGCTGCTTTACATAATGACCATGATCACGCAATGCTGCCCCTTAGCATCCTGATGCTAGGGAACAGCACTGTGAGATTTGTGCCATATTTGCTTGACTATCAATGAGGAAGCCAGGAGCGGTTCTCAGTCAGGATGCTAGTGGGCAGTACCACATGATTGCAGCCATTTTGTGGCGTGTCGAAGATGGGGGCAGGACTGTTCCTGCCTTCAATGACCACTAGACTATCAGGGATGTTAAAGTAATAGCTTGGAGTGTTGAGGGGCCACTTAGGCCAACTAACCAGACGAGATGTAGAGTTTTAAATGGTGGGGAGGGATGGGTTCAGGAGCCTAACTGACTAACTGGATATTTTTTTTATGGATCTGGAGGGTGGATTAGGCTACCCAACTGCTTAGCTGGGATGTTGTTCTTTGTCATGAGGTGCACCAAGTTCCCCCAGACAATTCCCGATGGGGCTCAGAAGCTGTCCAGGGGGGATCGGTGCTGAAGTGGGGGCACACTTTTTATATTATCAGTGCTGTGGATCTTTACATCCACACCACCGACAATGTTCTTAGGTAGAGGGGGCCCGACTGGGGCCTAGGGGGGATCAGTAGCAATCGGGTTGTCAAAGCTAGTAAGACCTCTATCCACCCAATTACTACCTGTCCTTCTCCTGCACTTACCATGGAGACCAGCTTTCACCGCATTGGCAGGCATCATGAGAGTTCCTGCATTACTTGCCGATGCAGGAATCACAGATCTCCATTGTAAATCCAAAACCTCCATGGTATGTGTAGGAGGAAATCTGGGAATGCCCCCTATAGATACCATGGCCCTTTTGTAGTGTACCATGGCACTTTAGTAGACATGCCTCTACATGTCTTTATAAAATATATTTACTTGTATTTAGCTCATGCCTTTCCAGCGATAGTAAAAGTCAAGTGATATTCTGGTACTGTGGTCATTTTCCCATCATCAGAGGACTTATAGTCTAAGCTTGAGGTAATGGAGAATGACTTGCTGCCAAGCTACAAAAAACAGCAGTGAGATTTAAAATCCACCTTCCTTGTTTCCCAGCCCACTACTATCACTACTAGGCTTCACCTCCAGCACAAATCTTCAAGAAATTGCAGCTAAAATGAACTTGCAGACATTCATGCAGCTAAAATGAACTTGCGGACATTTACATGTGCTCAGGAGCAGCTGTGAATGTACAGTACACACATTTAGTACATTCACTTTGTATGCACATATGCACAAATTTTGTAAACAACATTTGTGAATTATTACTCGGCCTGCAGTCCACCCAAACTATGTGGTCTGGAACATGCCTATACCTGAGTCATGTATAAGTACGTGTTCTAGTCATTGCACATACTTTTACCAACAGCTAGTTTATAACAGGCATCTTGTTTGTGTATATGGGCATATACATGCGAAAAAGCCTTTGCAAAATTACCCCCTAACTGTTTCAGTTCCACCCTATAGAGGAAAGCTTTCTTAAATGAATCACAGTGTGAAATACTGCCTTAGAGGACTTTATTATTCTAGCTAGAGAGACAGATACTACTTAACAGTAATAAACTGTTTCTGTGCTGCATTGAGAATCCTTTGGAAAATATGAGCATTGCCAGATATCCTGAAAATCTTGTCTTTATAGTACACTGGGCACTAATGCTATAACTGTATTTTCTGCTAATAAAAGCAAAAGTACAGACAGATGTGAGGACTTCCATGGTGGACTGACAGGGCAATAAGACAAATGAACATCTTGGAAATGAGTACGAAAGGCAATGGTTTGGGAAGCTTTACAGGATTCATCTTTTTTTTTCCTTACTATTGGTAAAATAAAGGCACTATGCCATATCTAAAGCTACCTTAACAACTTCAACATATATATTTTAGAATCCTATGTTTATTCAAATGTGCTTAGGATCCAAATTAAGCTGTGTTAAAATTATTAAAGTGGCATTTTAGAAAGGACGTCTAGGTGCAGTCTGGGACATCCAGGGCAAAATGTCCAATAAAAAGCCAGGGGCATTTATGTTTCAGCCTGATTTAGCGACTGGGACATCCCTGAAATGGACGACTGCACAGGTGACCACATAGATGTTCCTACTACAAACACTGTGGTAGATATGTCTAGTCTATGCTGAATGCATATCCATGCAAGCTATTTTTCATGCAAGGATGAGCATCAGAATGCCAAACTGAAAACAAGTGTCCTTGTTTCCCTGCAGTTTCTGTTATCATCATGGAAAATGTAGAGGATATCAGAATGCCTTTGTCTCTATGTCCTCCAGGTATCTGCAGCAGGTCCAGACATGGACAGACCAGTCATGGGGAACCGTTTGCCATTTCTGAAATTGGGAGTGTATGTCCAACTTGCTCGGGATGCTCCTCACGCCTCCATCATGTCCCTTCGTGACTTGAGCATCCTCGCACTGAGGATGTCTATAAAACTGGCTTCTAAAATAGCTGAAGGAAAATCTCTCTGATTGGGATGTCTGTGTGCCCATTTTCAGATTTTGAAAGCACAAATAGGGCTTCTAAAATAACCCCATTTATGTGCATTAATGGCCAGTTTTCACACAGCTGTTATCTCTAATAAAACATGACATTAAAAAACTAATGTACTAAAAGCATTAAATCTAGTGGGGGATATTCAGCAGGACTAACTAGCCAATATAATATGGGTAGCTGCCGCCGCTGAAATTTAAACTTGGATATTCAATGGCTGGACACTAACCGAGCAGTGACGATATTCAGAAAGAATTGTCCTGAGTTAGTTCATGTCAAGTAGGTATAGCAAGTCCGCAGGCAGTTTTATTATTGGAAACTATGAAGTCTCATTTACCGTAAGAACTAAATGGAGTTCCATAGCACCTCCACACAATTTGCTATGGAGGTCATTCTGAACCATGTTTAGCAGGTCTGGACATCCGATCCAGACGTCCAGACATGCTTAACACTGAGATAGCTATCCTCCTGACAGAACTCCCCACATGTATTGGCAGATTGTGCAGGGAGCTCTGTTCGTGGGCAGGAGGGGATGGTCCTGAGGAGAAGCGAGGGCAGGGAGTGGGTTGGTACCTGACCCTAGACGTACAAAGCCGATTCCGAGGTCAGTTGTGTATATCCAGGGTCAACCATGTGGACAAGGGACTTATTCCACCACAGAGATGGAATAAGTCCCTCTAGAGGGGGGGCACTTGCAGCAGCCAATGTGGAGCAGCAAGGTGAGGAGGTGCAAGGGGTTCCCTGCAGCCTGTCCCTGGCCACAGTAGGCCTGATCATGCTGTGGGAAAAGAAGACTGTAACAGTCAGCCAGGGACTACGGCTCCTGTATGGAGCCGCAGTGCCATGGCACATCCGGCTGGTTGCACCCGATTCTGATCCCATAGGCACATCTAGCTCCCGCAGGATCAGCATCAGGTGCAGCCGAGCCACATCCTGATTCTGGGTGCTCAGACAGGCAGGGGATGCCCAGATCAGAATTGACCTCCATGTCTCTTACATATTTCCTGTGAAATTTAGTAGTCTAGGTCAATATGAGAATCTTACTGCCATGTGCCAATGCATCTTTTAACTTTAAATGCCATCTATTAAGCTTTATGAACAATCTATCACACTCTATTTGGGGCTGTCTGTTGTTCTGCCGGTTTGTATTGCTGGTATCTCCTTACATCTTATTATACTTTGACTTGAGAAAGTTTTCAAGATGGGCCTGTTGTATGGTTATTTGATGAGATGCTGAAGAGGACATCTGTGAATGAGCATATTAAGATCCCCCTTTTATCAGCAAGTGAAGCCCAGCTTTGTTGGCCCCCATGTCCTTGGAGTTTGGATTCTGTTATAATACATGTAGCCTGTCTGCAGGCAAAGTAACTAAGAACTCAATTTACATAGCATTTTTCCATATTATCCTCAGGGGGTAATTTAATAAAAGGGTGTTTATGTGAAATTTCCAAGAGGCACCTATTTTATTAAGGCAGGACTAAACTGAACAGATATAAAATTACCCCAGGTAGATAAGTTAACAGGCTGCCCAGATTTGAATGTGAACAAAGCACAATAATCTAGGCTTTTTAGTCATATATGTACTAAAGTGGCCACTTACATGCCTAAATAATGGTATCACAATTCTGTAAGCATGTAGACACATCCAATCATGCGTAGCTTCACTGTGGGCATGCACAGTGTGGGAGTTTGGGTGGAGTGCAAGCTTACACGCATAAATTATAAAATACTAAACACACATTCCTCATCACTTTAGGTGGGCATTTACACTAGCCCCCAGGGCTGTCAGTGATCACACCTTAAATTAACATGCATTTAAGCTAGTATTTTATAAATTAAAATAAATATGTACTTGACTTTATAAAATAGGTATGAAATACATGCATAAAAATGTGTGTTAACAATGTGGGAGTTGATAAAATTACCCTCTTAGATCCTGATTTTCGAAAGGCATTTACACTGTTTACAGCCCAGTAAACCTTGCAAATGACTTAAAGAGGGATATTCAATGGCACTTACATGGTTAGTGCCATTGAATATCCCCTTCTAGCTCCCCTACATGCTCCAATGCTATCCGATTAGCATCAGGGCATGTTGGAGATGTTGCAGGGCACAGCGGAGGCAGAGACTGTCGCTAACTGGGCAGCGGCAATATTGCATGCTGCCCGGTTAGCGACCTGCGCCTAAAAGATAGGCAAGAAAAACCCTCACCTATCTTTAAGGTGCAGGAGCTAGCAAGGCAGCATACAATATCGCTGCTGCCCAGTTGGCTACTGTGGCTTCCAGCGTGTGCAGCGATCCCCGGATATTCTATGTCAGGACCACATATGACCCTGGCATTGAATGTCTGGGGTTAAGGATTGGTGGGAAGGGCTATGTGCTGTAGAGGTGCATAGCCTGCCCAACTCAATATGGGGCCCTTATTGGCTAGGTATCACTACTAAATAGATCACTTTTAGGGTCACCTCTGTCCTACCTCTAATCCAACTCAAACCAACCCAACCCATATTCATGCACATTTTATTTGACATTTAGTATTTTAAAAGACCTGATATTATCTATACAATTTTTAAAAAAATATGGATGGGGCAAATTAGTAATATCTAACTGAAAACTAAGGGGTATGTTTACTAAATGGCGCTAATGCCGCAGCTGCGATGTTATCATGCGATATGTGATGTTATCACGCGATAATGGCGCATTACCATGCGAGAACCTCACGTATCGTGTGATAATATCTCCGGTGGCAGTAAGGTGCACAGATGGTGGAGTAAGGCTCCCCAGAAGGTGGAGTAAGGCTCCGCAGGGGTAGAGATGAGGGGTCAATGGGCGGAGAGTGGGCGGGGAGAGGCTCCATACACACTAACGCTGTGAAATGAAGGTCTGAAAATTAGCGCCAGTGAAAACCTCGCGCTAGAGGCACATTTGCAGGAGAGAGAAACCAGTTCAGTCAGCAATGTACAGCAAAGGCAGAGAAACCATGAAAAGTGATAGTAATGATACATGTGCAGCAACATCAGAGTGCCCAAGTACAAGAGGGCACTACGGTGAGGTTGCAAATGGGGTACAGGGGGCTGAAGGCAGGACATGCAGTGGGGCAGCTGGGGCAGAGGGTGGACTAGGCAGATGCCTAGGTGGCACATATGAATTCAGAAACTGCAAATCAGCAAGCCAGCAACTGACCAAGGTCAAAACACGCCCATGAGTGTGTGTCCCACAGTGTCCCAGCGGACATCACCCAGCAGGTACCCCAAAGGGCACATAACATTCACAGGCAGTGCCGGGGGGAAGTGTGGATGTCTATGTAGGCACCTCCACCCCAGATCCCACACCATACGCAGCCGCCTACCGGCACACTGGATGGCCTGGGACAGCACACCAGTAGCACCACCAGCAGAAGAGCATGTCAGCATGGCGGCAGGGGGGTACTGGTGGGGGGGGGGCAGTGGCATCTGCCCACAGCACACCAAGGCTAAGCCCTGTCCAGGTGGGTGGTGTGCAGTGCAACAGACAAGGGCTGTCTGATGAACAGTGATGCTAACCCCAGGGAATGACCTGCCTCTGTGGCAACAGTTTGGTGCAGTACACACAGCCAGTATATTCCAGGGCAGAAGTTCACAGGTTCACACTCCAGCTGTGGCTCCTGCAGACCATGTCCCTGCATTTTACCCATTACTAAACCATGGTAATAAAGACGGAATCTTTATTGCAGATAACATAAACATGCCTCAAACGCCTATATTTTACCCTACAGAGCACAGACACCATAGACATGTGCAATACCTAGAGCAGAGTTTCCCAAATGCAGTCCTGGAGGGCCAAAAATCATTCAGGTGTCATGCTGTCTCTAATAAAGATGCCTGTGCTGCATATCTATGCGCCTCCCCTATGGTATGCAAATGTATCACATGCACTAGCTTTCTGCATTGGCCTGTTAGATTATAGGCATTTTGGGAGCAGGAAAACACATAGGGGTATGTTTACTAAAGGGTGCTATTTATGCTGCTGCGACATTATCATGCGATAAGGTACTTTATCGTGCAATAATGGCGCTTTATTGGGTGCAGAGGTACCTTAGCGTGCGATAACATGCGCAGCGGCGCAAATGAGCGCTGAGGGTGGAGAAAGGCTCCCAGAGGGTGGAGGAAGGCTCCCCAGGGGCGGAGAGAGAGGGTCAATGGGTGGAGAGTGGGAGGGGAGAGGCTCCCTGCACACTAACACTGTGCAATCCGGGGCTGAAAACTAACACCAGTGAAACCCTGGCGTTAGAGCAGAGTTAAAAGGAAGAGAAACCATTTACGTCAGCAATGTACAGCAAAGCCAGGGATACCTACAAAAAGTGATATGTGTGATACATGTGCACTGAACAAAAGAGCAAATAAACATTGAAAAGGACCTGAACAAAATGGAAAAAAATCATAACCAAGCTGGCCAATAGTGATATTAATGGGAAACAGCAAAAAACACTACCGAGAAAGCTAAAAAAAAAAAGATATTAATTTTGAAAGGGTCTATGCTTTGTCCCCATACAAGGTGAATGATCCCACAGTGAAATAGCGCTGATCAGGGTTTTCCCTTGTTATTGGACTGGTTTCCTATGGTGTGCACATGTTCCACAACAGCAGGGTGGGCATGTCAGAAGGGGCAACTGGACAGATGCTGGAAAAGGGGATACAGAGGGCTGCAGATGGCACATGCTGTGGTGCAGCTGGGCCACAGTGCGGACTAGGGTGATGCCCAGGTGGCCCATGGGAATGCTGAAGCAGTAGAGCAGCCAAACAGTAACTGATGAGGGCCCAACATTGGCATGACTGTGTCTCCCACAGTGTCACAGAGGATAGTACCCAGCAGGTACCCCCAAGGGCACAGAACATTGGCAGGTGGTGCTGGGGGGAAGC
Source organism: Ichthyophis bannanicus (assembly GCA_033557465.1). Lineage (NCBI taxonomy): Eukaryota > Metazoa > Chordata > Amphibia > Gymnophiona > Ichthyophiidae > Ichthyophis > Ichthyophis bannanicus. Next base: position 391,435,527 of record CM066032.1, read on the forward strand.
ATGGACATCTATGCAGGCACCCCTACCCCAGAACCCGCACCATAGGCAGCCACCTACCGGCACACTGGATGGCCTGAGACTGCGCACCACCAGCACCACCAGCAGAAGGGCATGTCAGAATGGTGGCAGAGGGGTACTGGTGGTGGAGGGGGCAGTGGCAGCTGCCCACAGCAGACCATGGCCTAGCCCAGTGTAGGTGGGTGCCATGCCCTGCAACAGACAGGCCCTGTCTGACGAACAGTCATGGTATCCCCAGGAAATGCACTGTCCCTGTGGCAACACGGTGGTGCAGTACACACAGCCAGTGTGTTCAGGAGCATAAGGTCACAGGTTCAAATCCCAGCTGTGGTTCCTGCCAACTCAGTCCCCACATTTAACCAACTACTAAACCGTGGTAATAAAGAGGGAACCTTTTTTGCAGATAACATAAACATGCCTCAAACGCCCATATTTTACCCTACAGAGCACAGACACCATAGACATGTGCAATACCTAGAGCAGAGTTTCCCAAATGAGTCCTGGAGGGCCAAAAATCATTCAGGTGTCATGCTGTCTCTAATAAAGATGCCTGTGCTGCATATCTATGTGCCGCCCCCATGGTATGCAAATGTATCACATGCATATTCATGTTGGGAACCTTTGCCCCAGAGCAGCGGCCAACAGGGGCTGAAACACCCGCACCGACAGGCTTCAATATCCACAGCCTCATGGAGAGGCAGGATGTTGGGCCCTGTGTGCAGCAGCATCTCCCAATACTAGCACTTGCATACCTTAGCATTGCCACCCTAAACCTGGGAATACGTTACACATATATCAAAAGGTTGCTATGATTAATTGCAGATAGCAATTCCTAGGTTAAGCACAATTTGCTGATTGAGCTGCATCATAGCAACCTTTCTGATGTCTGTGGAGTGTATTTCAGTTCTGGTGTCTGACAGTGTTTACCACCCCGGGGAGTGACCCCAACAGTATTGCGTACCATAGCCATGCCTGCACTGTGCCCAGGACTGGTGAGGGGGCCAGGGCTGCCAAAAGTCTCTATATTTGCACAATGCTGAAATAGGTGTGGGAGTGTGTGTCTGTCCATCCAGTGTGTGGTGGCTGCCAACACCTTACGCAGCCCACAATGCTTGCACTCTTTCCAGTGTTAGCTTGCCAATGTGCATAATGAGGAGCTAGGTACTGTGGGTATAGCCAGGACAGGGTGGCCTGGGCAGGATGCATCTGCACAGAGCATAGGGCAATGGCTGGGACATTGTAGTGCCCGGCCACCACCTGCACAGACAGGGTGGCCACAGCATGTCATGCTGGGAAGTCACTCTCACCCTGACTGAGCAGTGACCATGGCATGGCTAGGTTCCCCCATAGTGCTATTTTTAAGTGATGTTTATGGGTTTTCTTTTTTGGGGCCCAATTGTTGACTTATTTGCTTGGTGTGTATGCTGACATCCCAGTTCTGTGTACATGCATTTCTTCTGGGAGCATGCACTATGGACTAGCTAGCAGACTGTCTGCAGTTAGTATGTGTCTAGCTGGAATGCCTTGCAGGATGCAGCAGCTGGAGACTCACTGTGCTTGCTGCTGGAGAATGTCAGATGATGGTGGGGGGCAGCTGAGCATTTTCAGGCCTACTGTCTGTCTGCCTTGCCTTATGGATGTGTACAGATCTGCATTGACTGCCCTAAAGGGTGTATGTTCCCCAGCAGGATTGGGGTTGATGGTCCTCTCTACTGCCACCATTGCAGGGAGGTAGAATGTGGATCTGTTTGTGGGAGATCCTGTTTCCCACCCTGAGCCACCGAGGGTAGGTTGGGTGGTGGTACATAATCTGCCTATGGGTCCTAACACCCCCCTCCAACTTACATCACGTGACCATGGCACCAACACAGGATATGCACTATTCTGGGTGCATCATAGCCCATAAGGGCTAAACATGACTGAGAAATATAGATGGACACAGATGTATCATAAGTGTGTCTGCAGGAACTACCTAGCACATACCTATAGGGCGCTTTATTTACACTAGCACTGATGGGGACCTGCAATATGGCCTATTGCAGTCATTCAAGGTGCTGTGGACCTGGTGCTGGGCGCCCCATCTCACCCTCAGGGTGAGCACAGTACCCGCACACTGTGATGGTCTGTAGCTACTCTGTGCCAGTAACACACATGGACAGTACAACCTACCAGGCTGAGGTGCTGTGGGGGTGCACACAGTCAGTTCCCCCTACCAGGCCGAGGTGCTGTTGGGGTGCATACCCCATCTTGTGATCATCTGTAGACTGCTGATTTGCATGTGCAGTGCATCATGGGTACGGGTGGGTTAACCCTATCCTGGTAACCACAGCAGACAGTTTGTGTGGTGACCTGAAGTCCTTCTGTAGCCAGTCAGGGGCTTGTTAGTAGCTGTAGCCCACTGGTTACTCCACTGCTTATGGAGCCAGAGGTTGTGGATTTGATCCCACAGTAGGGTTATTTGATAGAGCTGTCTGTGGCATTTTCTTTTTTTAATTTAAATTAGTGCTGCCAGCAAAAACACACTCACAGTGCTGCAACCTTAAGGTGCCTCATAAGGCGCCCTATAAGCGCCCTATAAGGTGCCCTATTATAAGGTGCCTAGGCCAACAGTGCACTTTATAATGTGCCCTCTGGATTGCCTTATAGGACGCCTTATGGGGCACATTAGGTTACGGCACTGTGAGGGTGTGTTTGCTGGCAGCACTAATTTAAATTAAAAAAGAAAATGCCTCAGACAGCACTGATTTAAAGTAAAAGGCAATGCCTCAGACAGCCTTACTCATTAGGCCCACTGGGGGATTGAACTCACAAACCCTGTTTCACCAGTGAATGCATTAACCATTGTGCTACAATTTTATTGCTGCATTTGTAGTTCAGCGCGCCTAATTAAGGCTAATGCGCGTTAACGTGCCACGGCTCCCTCTATCACACGAAAACAGACTTTATCGCACGATAACCCGAAATGCTACCTTAAGACCGTAACGCCCACTACCTTATATGGCATTCGTCACAGTAAGACTGCAACTAACGCCGGTAACATTAAGACGGTTTAGTAAACATACCCCATAGAGTTCGTTAATTGAACTTGCCATGAACTACTAGTGAGAAGGCAAGTGTCCAGTACAGATAAATAAGTAGATACATAACTACTTTTTCATTCAGCTCAATACTCAATCCATTCTTCCAGTTCAGAGACTCTCTAGAGTTCTCAGTCCTTGCAGCTAGCCTCAGATCTTTATCTCAGATCTACCTCACAAATTTTATCTGTCTTGTCTGTCTGTGTCTTTATTAGACTGTAAGCTTCAAGAAGCATGGACTGTCTTCAGTATCTTATCTGTAAAGATGGTGATGAACAACAACAACAATGATAAAAATAATCATTATTATCTGGTAGGATTTGAATTAATAGACTTAAAACCAGTCAGCATTGGCTGATGTGCCACACATGAAGATATAATAATTTTCCATTATAAACTGGCAAGATACCAGAATACTTATTTTAATTGTCACCTTTAGCCTGGTACAAACTTTTTAAACCAAACTGATTCTGTTTGTTTTCTAATTCCTTTTGGGATCTATTCATTCAGCCTTTGAATGTTAGCAATTTCACTATTTACAGCTTTGGAAAATGAGAAATAATTGGTTTCTGTGTTAACATGTCACTCAGCAGGACACAGAGGCGGAACAACAGCCCCATCCCTCTCCCATAAACCCTTCTTTACTAAAGTTTGTAAACTACTTTCAGCTCAATAAAATATTGGCCTCATTATATTATTTCTGAGTTTATGCAACAAACGACATCTGAACGGCGGTTGGGGGGCAGAGTTAACATAAGACTGATTATTTACAGAGACATTGATCAACTTTCTTTGAGAAATATTTCCATTTTCTAAATTTGCATGCTTCAAACCCATTTTTTGCAAAAAGTCAAAATCAAGATTAACAGAAGTATGGTAACACAAAAAAAAGATAATGCATCTTAGCGGTTATGGCAGTGTTACAGCTACAGGAAATGTATTTATGTCGGAGGGCTGTAAGAAACATAAGAATTGCAGCGAGTAATACAGCCCTGCAAACATTAAGGCAGGCAAAGTGCTAAAAAATGCCAGAGAAAACTATTGAAAAATAAGTTTGGCCTGGTTGCAAAGAGGACCAATTTTCCTTAACCTCAACTGTAAATAGAGGCAGGAACAGAGGAAAGTTCTCTGTAAATGAAAACCTTCTGTAAGAAATGGAGTAACTGTAGGTAAAAATGTATTCTGTTGCTGATGGAACAACGAGTCTTCTCTCTGGATGAAGCCACTCTCTCTAAGATCAACCAGTTGGATACTTTCCAGTCTGCAACATAGAACCATGATGGCAGAAAAATACCACATGGCCAATCTAGTCTGCCCTTCCATATCAACCACTACAACAGTCCCCTTTTTTCCTGGAGACATCCTCTGTGTTTGTCCCATGCTTTTTTGAATTCAGTTACAAAGCTCATCTCTACCACCTTCACTGTGAGACTATTCCACGCATCTAACACTCTTTTTGTAAAGAAATATTTCTGCATATTACACCTGAGTCTATCCCCTTTCACCCTCATCCTAAGTCCCTCATAGCAGAACTTGCTTTCCATCGAAAGAGGCTCTCCTCCTGTGCAATCATATCACCTCCATCCTGCCTTTCCTCTCTAAAGTATTGTGATAAGGAAGCTTATCATAGCTCAGGAAGGAGCTATAGTAAAGGTGAAGTGACTCTGAACAAGCAACCTGTCAGTTCTGGTAGAAATAAGAAAACAGAATTTTTCCATAAAAGACTACCAGTCCCAGAATGCACCAGGTTTCCAACAGCCATTAGAGGAGCTGAAGTGGGGAAACGTGTGTTCAATCAGGAGGGCTATGAGGTAATCCCCAAGCACTCATCTCAAAGGGCAGGGCCTGATTCAGCACAGCTGCTCTGTGCTAGGGTGGAGCACTCATCAAAGCAGAATAAAGGTAGAGTTTATTCTACAGAGAATCATCCTCATCTTGATCCTCAGAATCAGCTTGGATATCCACATCTTGATCAGCTTCATCATCTGGAGGATCATCAGAAGCAGAAGACAGAGCGGACGGACAGAGAGGGCAAGAAACCCTTTGGAAGAAAGAAGAGAAAAGCATTTGGGAGGTCTAAAGGAGTCCAGAGCAGTACGTATATTGGGAGGCATTCAAAAGGCCAGCATACACCATTGGACTGGGGAAAGCCAGAGGAATGGTGCTGCAGAGCCATGAATCTCCAGACGGTACCTGTGAGGGAGATGGCTGCACTTGGAAGGGACCCTAGGACCCGTGCCAGAAGGTATGTGAAGAGAGATCCAGTGTCCAGGGATCTGGATTGGAAGGCTGGACATAAAAACTGGACTACATACTGGCCAGGCTATTTAGAGAGGAACTCTAACAGCAATGGAAGCTCAGGTATGAACACTGATCTATGCCCTAGCTATAACCTTGAAAGACAGCAGGGAAACAAGTATTCTCCTGAAAGTGCTCCATTGAGAAATTCCTCTGTGCCAATCCATGATATTGAACCGATGATTGTTGAGGAAAGGGGAGAAGTCTTAGATACAGGCTGTGAATACATGGATTGCTCTCTGTCTAAACTCCTTTGGTAATTTACTGTTACAAAGTACAACAACCATCACAAAGAAATACAAACTTGTTCTTTAATCTACTCAGAAAAGCTCCTGAATAGGATTTGAACCAAGCAGTAGAAAGTAAGCCAGCTAAGGGGTTTCAGCTGGGTAACTGCTAGCAATTGAGCCTTACCTAATTGCTTGTGAGCTCTGAGGGAATCACTTCTGAATCTATGTGTGAAGATATAAGAAGTTAACCTGAAAAGAACAGTTTTTCCCTTCTTTGTGGGTTTTGCTTGTTGTTTGAAACACTGCTAAGAAAATATTAGCTAAAGCCTACAGAAAAGACCAGTTTGTTACCAACCAGGTCTTTATTCTTTTGCTTTGATTGCCTGACAAGTTCAACTGTTGTTTTCCTGATTTTTGTTTTTCCAAGTTTAACACTGAAAGCAAGTATCCTGTTTTATGTGCTACCAAGCATATCTGTGTTGGGAGAAATAACCCCATAAATAAATATCTTATTGGCTTTACACTCAAGCACAACTAATTATTGTGAGCAGCTGTGTCTGGTGTGAATGGACTGCATTTCCCACAATCCCTTGCAAATCATATTGATATATGCACTTGCCAAGACTGTGAACATTCTCACCCAGGCAGCCGTCTGACAGTATCCATATTAAGATGCTTAAGTCTGTCCTTATATGCTTTATGATAAAGACCATTAACCATTTTAGTATCCACCCGCTATACCTCCTCCAACCTATTTATATCCCTTTAAATGTGTGGTCTCCAGAATTGCACACAACACTACATATGAGGTCACACCAAAAACTTATGAGGTATGACAAAAAAGAAACAAGACTGTCCCATAAATGTTTTTTATTACAAAATCTACAGAGAAATTATGCATTGTCCCCTTCAAAGTAATCCCCCCAGAGTTAGTGCACTTCTGCATTCGCTTCTGCCACGTACTGAAGCACCCAGTAAAGTCCTCCTCCTTGAGGTCCCTCAGCTCCCTCTTCTCAGTGGCCTTCATCTCTTCTACAGAGGCACAATGAGTTCCTTTGAGCACAGTCTTCAGTCTGGGGAAGAGTCAGAAGTCGCACGATGCAAGATCTGTGGAATAAGGAGGGTGGTCGGGAGAATGTGATCTGTTTGTTGGCAAAGAACTGAATCACACTGAGTGCAGTGTGTGCAGGCGCGCTGTCGTGGCGGAGCAGCCACGACTTTTCTCTCCACAGAGCCCGCCTGCTGTGCCGAACCCGGTAATGGAGGTGATTGAGGACCTGCTGGTAGAAGTGCTGGTTGACTGTCTGACCCTCAGGCACAAACTCATGATGGACCACTCCCTTCTGGTCGAAGAATGCGATCAGCATGACCTTGATCCTTGATTTGGACATGTGCACATTCTTGGGTCTTGGTGACGGTTGAGTCTTCCACTCTAGGCTCTGACTCTTGCTTTCAGGGTCATAATGGAAGACCCAAGTCTCGTCTCCTGTGATGACTCGGCCAATGAATTCTGGATCTTCTCTAGCAAGTCTCGACAAACATTGACCTGGTGCTCCTTCTGGTCATCCAATAAAAGCTTGGATACCATCTTGGTGCACACCTTCTGCATCCCCAGCTCCTGCACCAAGATGGTCCTCACTGACTCCCTGTTCAGGCTGAGCTCCTCAGCAATCATCTGCACCATCAATCTGTGATCACTCTGTGCCAGCTGGTTCACTCTTTAAATTTTCTCAGCTGTCTTTGTTGTGGAAGGCTGTCCTGACTTGGGGTCATCCTCCACCTCCTCGTGGCCAGTCTTGAAGCATTTGTGCCACTCGAAGACTCATGGCTTTGACATTGCATCTTCTCCATAAGCCTTTTAGAGAAGTTGGAGACCCTCAGTTAGGCCCTTCTCCAACTTAACCAGAAATTTCAAGTTGATTATTTGCTCCATATTTCTGCCACCTCTAGTTGCGTGACAAAGCGATGGAGCAGTGTGCTACAAAAAACCCTAAAAAAGAAAAACAGAGTGAGAGATATGAAACATAATATAGCAGAATAGTGGCAGGATGTTGCACAACACAGTGACAAACGTGATTAGCCAATTGGCATAGAGTCATGGGCTATTTGCCACAGTCCCGTTTCTTTTTTGTCACACCTTGTATACAGAGGCACTATCACCTCCTTTCTTCTGCTGGCCACTCCTCTCCCCATGCACCCAAACATCTTTTAAGCCCTCAATGTCACCTTTTCTACCTGTTTAGCCACTCCAAGATCATCGGACACAGTCATGCCTAGATCCCGCTTTTCTTTTGTTGACAGAAATACTTCACCCCCTATACTATATTGCTCCCTTGGATTGCTGCAGCCCAAATGCATGACCCTGTATTTTTTTTTATTATTTATTTATGCAGTTTTACATTAATATTCAAGCAAAAACACGTACAGAAAACAACTTGTAAAGCAAATACATAACACAAAAAAGTCCAATAGAAATCTTACATACAAGCGTATAATTAGCTCACAAATAATGGAGAGAGCAGCCAAGAAAAGGATATCAGGATATGTGGATCCTGATCCCTGAAAAAACAAAGAAAACTTCCCTTTTTAAGAAAAAAGACAGAGGAGGGAGTCGGAGAAACACCACCACAATGATAAGCTTCACCTAGGAGAAGTTACAATACGTGAACTAATAAAAGCTGATAACTCTTCAGGCTGAAAAAATACATATTTCCTATCTTTAAAAGAAATAATACACTTACAAGGAAATTTCAACATAAATATTGCCCCAATCTGCACCGTACCTGGTCTCAACAACAGAAAAGTCCTCCGCCTTTTCTGAGTCTCCTTAGAAACATCGGGAAATATCAATACCTTCTTTCCCATAAACAGCATAGAGCGTTTCTTAAAGTACAATTTTAATACCCAATCTCTATTTGACGCAATTGCAAAAGTTACTAACATAGTGGAGACAGATAAATCATTCTCCTTCGGGGACTGTAAAAGCGCTGAGACATCTAGAATATCCATATTTATATCCCCCTCAAATAACTTCCCTTTCTTTATACCCTTAGGCAAAAAATAGGCTTTAACAACAGGAGGAATCAAGTCAGAAGGTACATTCAACACTTCCTGAGTATACTTTTTAAAAGATTCAATTGGAGAAAGAGCTGGAATTATAGGAAAATTTAACAAACGGATATTAGAAGCTCGTGCAGTATTCTCTAAATTTTCCAATTTCATTCTCATGAAAACAGAGTCCTTCATGAGATATTCATTTAATGAAGAAATTTGAACCATTTTCTGTTCCCCAGTGTCGACCTTTATATGCAAATCAGTCAATTCTGTCTGAACGTTAGCAGACACAAACTCTAACTTATCCAAACGCGAGACTGATAAATCAATTTGCTTGCTGACTGCAAAAGAAAGTTGTATAATCGCTTCCCAGATCATTTCCAAAGATATTTCTTTAGGACGGGTCAAAAGAGTACCTTTGGCAGTATCAGCAACCGAAGAGGAAAGTTCCAAATCAACTCCTTCATCTCGGCGAGATGACACTTCCACCTCCATAGTTGAAAATGGGATGACATCCACAGCCCTCGAGACCGAGGGCTGCTCACCAGGTCTACTTTCCAATGAGTCCCGCACATCAGAGGAAGCACCACCAACTCCGGTAGGGGCGTCCTCTCCTCTCACGGGAAGAGACACTAGACCAGTCACATGTGGAGGGGGAGACCACTCATCTGGGGAGAGAGACACCTCCAGGGCAAGAAACGCCGGAGCCACAACTTCCGACCTCGCAGCGCCCTCTCTAATCTCACGCTTCTGTTTCTCCGACCCTGTATTTTTTAACATTAAATCTCAGCTGTCAAATTTAAGACCATTCTTCAAGCTTAGTGAGGTCCCACCTCATGTTATCTACACCTTCCTGGGTATCTACTCTATTGCAGATTTTTGTATCATCCGCAAAGAAGCAAACCTTACTCGACATCCCTTCCGCAATATCATTGACAAAGATGTTAAAAAGAATCAGACTAAGGACAAATCCCTGGGGCACACCATTGGTAACCTTCTTCTCCTCAGAATGAACTCCATTTACCTGTAACCTTTGTTGCCTCTCACTCAACCAATTTCTAACCCAATCAATAACTTTAGGGTCTATCCCTAGGGTGCTTGGTTTGTTTATAAGTTGTCTGTGCGGAACGGTGTCAAAGGCTTTACTGAAATCTAAATACACATCATCTAGGGCTCTCCCTCACTCCAATTCTCTGGTCACCCATCAAAGAAATCAATCAGATTTGTCTGACAAGACCTGCCTCTGGTGAATCCATGCTGCCTCAGATCAGGTAATCCATAGGATTCCAGAAACCTCACTATTTTGTCTTTCAACAGCGCTTCCAATAATTTGCTCATCACTGACCTGTAGTTTTCAGCCACATCCTTACTTCCACTTTTGTGTAAAGGGAGCTCATGTGCCTCTCTCCAGGCCTCTGGCATCACTCCTGATTCCAACAAGGCATTAAAAAGATCAGTCAGTGGAGCTGCTAGAACGTCCCCAAGTTCTCTGAGTATTCTCGGGTGTTTCCCATCTGGTTCAATCCCTTTGTGCACTTTAAGTTTATCTAGTTTCTCATGAACACAGTCTTCTGAAAATTGTTCAGATGCCCCATGCTTCTGTTCCTGTGTGTGGGTGTTTTCTGAGGTCCTTCTCTTGGTTTTTCATCTGTGAACCCAGAACAGAAATATTTGTTAAGCAATTATATTTTATCCTTATCAGCTTCAACATATTCCTACCCTTCACCCTTGAGTCTGACAGTACCACTTTTGCCCTTCCTCTTCTCGGTAACATATTTGAAAAATGTCTTAATCCCTCCATTTTATTGCATTGGCTATTTCCTCCTCTTTTTGGATCTTCACTTTCCTGACTGCTTTGCTAGCTTCTCTGTTTTTCCAAATATAGATGTCTGTCTTCCTCTTTCTGTGATCTCTTGTATTTCATGAAGGCCTCCCTCTTTTTCTTTCCCTTTTCAGCTACTTCTTTTGAAAACCATAGTGGTCTCCTTTTCCTTTTACCTTTATTTAGCATTTTAGCAAAAATATTGCTGCCCTTAAAATATCCCCTTTCAGTTTTGCTCACTGTTTTTCTACATCCCCAACTGTTCCCATCCGACTAACAACTCCCTGAGATATTGTCCCATCTTTGCAAAGTTAGTTTTCCTAAAGTTTAAGACCCTCACTTTTGAATGGGTTTTAGCAATCCTAGTCCTAATACTGAACCACACCATTTGGTGATCACTAGATGCAAAATGATCTCCCACTATAACATCTGAAACACTTTCACCATTGGTAAGCACTGAGTCCAGTATGGCCCCTTACGTGTGGGTTCTGTTACCAGTTGCCTGAATAGTTCTGCCTGTAAAGAATCCAGGATCTCCTGACTTCTAGATGAAACTGCAGCAGGGAGGTGCCAATCAACATCTGGCATATTGAAATCCCCTAGCACTTCCCCTTTTGTGCCAAAGCTGTGCATGTCTTCAATTAGCTCTTCATCCACTTCTTCTCCCTGTGAGGGAGGTCTGTATATAATGCCAATACAAATCAATTTCTCTTTCCCTCTTTCTAGTTTAACCCACAGTGCCTCCTCTCTCCCTTTTAAGCTCTGTATTTGTATAGCTTTAATATTATTTTTTACATTTAGGGGTATGTTAACTAAAGTGCGGTAAACGTGAATAACGCGCGTTGTACGACGTTAACGATCGTAAGTGCAGTTTAACGCGCGTAATCACGCGCCAACGACCGTTAACATCATACTACGTGCGTTAACCGTAGTTAACGATCGTAAAGCCCCGCGGCGCGTTAAAACAGCGCAGAGGGTGGAGAGTGGGCGGAGAGAAGGGGTCAATGGGCAGAGAGTGGGCGGGGAGAGGCTACCCTCACACTAACGTGCTGAATTTCAGAGCTCAATTCCAACGCGAATGAAAACCTGTCGTTAAAGGCATATTAAAGGGAAGAGAAACCATTTCCGTCAGCAATGTACAGAAAAACCGGGGAAACCTACAGAACGTGAGCAGTGTGATACTTGTGCACAGAACAAAATGTCAAATAAAACTTTAAAATGACCACAAGAAACAGTGTAAAAATTATAATTCAGCTGGGCAAAAGTGATAGCAATGGGCAACAATAAAAAACACTCCCAAGAAAGGTCCAAAAAAAAGAAATGATGTTTGGTAGGGTCTACGCTCCGTAGACCCTTTCAAAAATCATTTCATTTTATTGGAGCTTTCCTGGGAGTGTTTTTTTAATGTTGCCCAATGATATCATTGTTGCCCAGCTTTGTTATGGGTGTTTGCCCCTTTTTTCGAGGTCTTTTTTGAGGTTTATGTGCACTTTTGTCTCCATACAAGGTAAATGAGCCCACAGTACAATTGTGCAGAGCAGGGTTTCTGACTCGTCAGGCCAGTTTTCCTATCTCCAGGGACTGCACTGTCTCTGTGGCCACAGTGTGGTGCAACAGACACAGCCAGTGCCTGTAAGACCAGAAGGTCACAGGTTCACATCCCAGCTGGGGCTCCTGCCAACCCAGTCCCCATAGTTTTACCCACCACTAAACAGTGATAGTAAAGACACTCCTTTATTGCAGAGAACATACGCATGGTTAATACGCCTATATTTTACCACACCATAAACAGGCGCATTACCTAGAGCAGAGTCCCGCAAATGCAGTCCTGGAGGGCCCCACACCATTCAGGTTCCATGCTGCCTCTAATAAAGATGCCTGTGCTGCATATCTATGCACCACCCCCATGGTATGCAGATGTAGCTCAGGCATATTTATGAGGGACAGCATGAAAACACGAACAGTGTTTGGAACACCAGGACTGGAGTTGGGAAACTCTGCCGTAAAGCAGCAGCCAACAGGGGCAGACACACACACACACACACACCCACAGGCCCCATTGGCCAATGCCTCTTGGAGAGGCAGGACATTGGGCACTGCCTGTATCTCCCAATACTAACAGTTGCATACCTTAGCAATGCTACCCTACACCCGGGTATATGGTACACAGCTATCAAACGTTTCCTATGATAACTGGCAGATATCAATTCCTACGTTAAGCACATTTTGCTCATTGAGCCCCACCATAACAATCATTCTGCTGTCTGCGGTGTGTGCTGCAGGTCTGGTCTCTGATAGTGTTTACCACCCTGGGGAGTGACCCCCAACAGTATTGCGTACCATATCCATGCCTGTACTGTGCCCAGGACTGGTGTGGTGGGTATGGCTGCTGAACACCTCTATAGTAGCACAATGCTGGCATAGGTGTGGGGGTGGCTGTCTGTCTATCCAGTGTGTGGTGGCTGCAAACACCTTCCACAGCCCACACTGCCAGCAATGTTGCCAGTATTGGGCTGCCAATGTGCATAATGAGGATCAAGGTACCATGGGTATAGGCCAGACAGGGTGGCCTGGCCAGGGTGCATCTGCACAGGGCATAGGGCACTGACTGGGACATTTTAGTGCCCGACCACCACCTACACAGACAGGGTGACCGCAGTATGTCCTGCTGAGAGATCACTCTTACCCTGACTGTGCAGTGACCACAGCATGGCTAGGCACCCCCATAGTGCTATATAGTATTTCTCTCATGTGATAGGTATGGATTTCCTTTTGGGGCCCAGTCACTGATTTATCTGCTTGCTGTGTATGTTGACATCCCAGTTCTGGGTGCATGCATCTCCACTGGGTACATGCACTATGGACTAACTAGCAGGCTGTTTGCAGCTGGTATGTGTCTTGATGGAGTGGCTTGCAGGGTGCAGCAGCTGATGGCTTGCAGCAGGAGCATATCAGATAGTGGTGGGGTGCATCTTACCATATCCAGGCCTAATGTCTGTCTGCTATTGTGTTATGGATGTGTACAGAGCTGCATTGACTGCCCTGTGGGGTGTCTGTTCCTCAGCAGGACTGGGGTTGATGTCCCCCTCTACTGCCACCTTTGCAGGGAGGTAGAATGTGGATCTATTGTTAGGAGACCCTGTTTGCCACCCTCGGCCCTGGGGGAGGGGGTTGGTGGTACATGGGCCACCTAGGGGTCCATGGGGGCTACACCTGACTGAAACAGACAGAGATATCCAAGGTGTTTCTGCAGAAACTACCCATCTCACACATTAACACTGCTTTGGACCTGCGCCATGGCCTCTTTCATCCATGGACGGTGCTGTGGACCTGGTGCTGGGCGCCTTACTGCACCCTCAGGGTGAGCACAGTACCCGCACAATGTGACGGTGTGTAGCTACTCTGTGCCAGTACAACACATGGTCACTTCCCCCTACCAGGCCGAGGTGCTGTGGGGGTGCATTCCCCATGGTGTGTATCTGTGGACAGCTGATTTGCATGTGCAGTGCATCATGGGTGTGACTGGCACAATCCAACCCTGGGAAAATCCAGCACCTGCTCACAGGCTCTGATAAACCATAGGCCATCACATGTACATCTGTTAGCATAATGCATAGGTGCAAGACACCCTAAAGAGTCTGTAATATAAGGTGCCCATGCTGGTAAAAACACACGTACCCACGCACGCAGCTACGCCCGTACCAACGCACGCAGCCACGCACGCACCAACGTACGTGGCTAGGCACACTCCGAGGGTGTGTTTCTGACACCACTACTCCACGTAAAGAAAAACATGCCTCCTCATTCCCTATGTAATGTACAGGGTGATGCCTGGGCCAGCCTTCTGCGTTAGGCACACTGGGGACTCAAACCCATACTGCCTGTAACAGCAGTCAGTACAGTAACCATTGTGCTACAGCTCTGTTTCCGTGCTTTGTGTCTATACGCCTTCTTACGATTAACGTGCAGTAACGCGCCACAGCGCCCTGTAACGCTTGTTAGTTTTTGGAACGCGCGTTAGTGGTAACGATGTACCGCCCATGTCCTTATTTGGGGTTTCTGTCACTACCGCGGCTCCTAACGCGAATTGCACTAACGCAGTTTAGTAAACATACCCCATAGTGTCACTCCTCCATCCCTTCTTCCTACCCTGTCCTTTCTGAATAAAGTATAGCCTGGTATAGTTACATCCCAGTTATGGTTGTCCATGAACCATGTCTCTATTACTGCCACTAAATTCTCCATAGCCCATGTTCCCTGTAAAATAGTTATCTCCAAGTTATAATGCCCTGTTCAATGTAATTTTAGTTTGTTCAATGTAAACCGCACTGATGCAGAATAGCGCGGTATATAAGAAAATGTAAATAAATAAATCCAAGTCAGCCTCTCCAATTAAAGCCTCAACATCTGGGATCTTATTTCCCATGTTACAGTCATTTATGCACACTGCTTTCCATATATTTCCCCTTTTACCCATTTCCATACAGGTATTTACTGTTTCACTTACCTGGGTACTTTCACTTACCTGGGGGCTTTCTTCACCCATCCCCAATAAATCTAGTTTAAAGCTCTTTTCAGTAGGCTAGTCAGTCTGCTACTGAAGACACATCAACCATTCATGGACAGATGGATGCCATCTCTACTCTGCAACCCTTGGAACAGCATCCTATGGTCCATGAAATCAAAATGCTCTCCATGCAGCCATGCATTTATCTCCAGGATGCAAGCTTCTCTGCCTTGGCCTTTACCCTAAACAGGGAGGTTTGAAGAGAACACCACCTGCACCCCTTTCTGCTTTATCCTCTCTCTCAGAGCTATGAAGTCACTTTTGATATGCTCAGAGGTATACCTGGCAGTATCATTTGTGTCGACATGGATGAGCAACATTGGGTAATAGACAGTGGGCTTGATGAGTCTTGGCAAACTCTCTTTAGCATCTTGAATTTTGGACCTGGCAGACAGCATACCTCTCTGTACATCAAGTCTGGTTGGCAAAAAGACACCTCAGTACCCTCAGAAGTAAGTCACCAACCACCACTACCCTTCGCTTCCTTGTGGTCACTGATTCTGCAACTTTGGGGTGCTAGAGCTCTGGTTTTTCCCTTTCCAAGAATGCTTTCACCTCCTCCACTTCCAGAGCTACATAATGGTTCTTCAATTCAAGGGCTGGAGAAGTTGGATTGTTGATTCTGCAGGCCCTGGAGACTCGTGTCCAACCTTCATCATTCTATAGGCTCTCATCTTCTTCTCTGCTGGAGAGCTTGGATGTTTCAAGAAGCATCTCATCTATGTACTTCTCACTGTCTTGAATGCTCCTCAGCCTCGCCACCTCTTCTCTGAGCTCTTCCCCTTGTTTTCTGAGAGCTTCAGCATGCAGGCATGCTGCACATAGAACCAATCCTTCAATCGCATCGGGATCTCTGACTGGACAGAGGCAGAAGCTGTAACTTGGGCAACAACTTTGGTGATATGATTTTTCCCAGCCTTTGTTTACTTGGTGGAGCAACAAGAGAACATAAATTCTAGTCCTTGTTTTATTCCCTGCTTCCTGCCATGTCTTGTTTTCTAGGGAGCCTTGAATCATGTTGCTATGTATAGACCCCTCTCTTTTCCTATCTGAAGAGGTGGGAGTCATGTTGACTGAAAGATGATTTCAATATTGCCAACTGAATTTCTCTTAATGCTCTTTCTTCAGAGACCATTTTAATTAAAAGTAAGAATTTTGAAAGTTGTATGGTTTACATTCTCCTCAAAATATGCAGGATGAAATTAACTTGTTTATAAAGTGATTAAGTGATCCTTAGCTGTGATTTATTTTCTTGGATGATAATTGGAGATTTTAACTTGCTTTATGATGAAAGAAGTGCTACACCTCTTGTGTCCAATATTTTAGAGAATTTCAATGCATTGGAATTTCAGCAGTTAATTAAATTTCACACACAAATCTAGGGTCATACTTTCAACTTACTATTGATCTGCAAAACATTCCAAACAGAGGGGGTCTTTTACTAACAGGTGCCAAGTTGTACCTAACAAGCGATTAGCACGGAAACAATGGCACGTTACGTACAACACCCCCGCGTCAATTGTCAGGGCATGGAAAGCATTTCACTGGGAGTTAGCACAGAGCCCTGTCCCATAGCATGTGCTGCATCAACACGGGTGCACCTAACACAACCTATTGATGTGGCATTAGGTGAAATGGCACTAAAGCAGTTAGCATGTTGTGTGAATACAGCACTAACTGTGTTGACCTCACCACGGCCACTCTCTGCCCCTACCTCGGCCCCTTTTGCCTCTAATTTGGGTTGTGCAGTTAGCATGGGAATCATCCTGGGCTAATTGTCATGGCCCTGCACTACATGGCAAAACGTGTCCCATGCACCTTTAGCATGCGCCAGAATATGTGCTGCTAGGTAACTCCCTTTAGTAAAAAAACCCCAACAACCGCTCTATGTTTTGATTAAAGGGAATTCATTTCCCCTGGACTGATCATTATTTTATTAGTTTTGATTTTGTATCATTTCTTTAAGTCTGAATGACTGCATAAAATAAGACAATATTTGATTACAAGGCATTTAAGAATAATTAGAAATATCACACTGAAAATAAAAGAGTTTAGATATTGATGACCTCATGCAAATTTGGAAAAGGGAGACTTTTGATATTCTACCTCAGTCATTATGCATGTAGGACAAAAATGGGGGCATTATGCTCGTGGTTGTCAATTGTTGTTTAAACAAGATGATGCACTAGTAGGAAAGCCAGTGATGTAAAATTAGATCTGATGAAGAAAAAGCCACTTACTTAGCTAACTGTAATGAGTATAAATATGCATTAGATGCTGCTAAAGAATTCATTTTATAGCAAAATTCAGACAGCAACATCCCATTCTAAGGAGTTATTTCAATAGTCAAGCAGTTATTGGCAGTTCACACATTAGCCATCACATTAGAACAACCTGCTCTTGTAGAGTTTGTTTTTAAAAGGAAAGTTTCACAAAATTGTTGATTCTTTGTCAAGCTGCAGTAATCATCCCCAGTTTAGTTCAATTTTTCTCTGCCAAGTGAAGATGGAATTGTTGAAACTATTAGTAAAATATGTTTAACTAAATGTCAACTTGATGCTTTTTCAACTGCTGGTATCAAATCTTTAAGGAACTTGTTAGTTTCTTTTCAGATGTAGTGAAAGATGGGTGAAGAAAGCCTCCAGGTAAGTAAATGTCCTCTGTAGAAATGGGAAAAAGGAGCAAAATCTGGAAAGCAGTGTGTATTAATGCATGTAGTCTGGGAAATAAATTTTGAGATGTTGAGGCGTTAATGGAAGAGGTTGACTTGGGCTTAGTAGTGATTACAGAGACTTGGTTCATGGAGAATCGTGACTGGGATGTAATTATATCGGGCTATAATTTACTCAGGAAGGACAGGGTAGAAAAAAAGGGAGGAGAAATAGCACTTTATGTAAAAAAATATATTAAAGCTACAGAATTTCAGAGAAGAGGGAAGGAGGAGGCACTATGGGTTACATTGGAAAGAGGGAATGGAGTATCCATTTGTATTGGAGTGATATACAGATCTCTTTCACAGGCAGAAGTAGTGGACAGATTTAATTGAAAACATTTGCAGTATTGCCATGAAAGGAGAAGTGCTATCAATAGATGATTTCAATATGCTAAATGTTGATCGGGACATCTCTGTTGTGGTGTCATCTAAAAGTAAGGAGATCCTGGATTCTCTATAGGGAGAACTACTCTGGTGACTGATAACACATCCACACATGAAGGTGCCATACTGGACGTGGTAGTTATGAATGGGGAGAGTGTTTCTGATGATATAATAGCTGATCATCTTACATCAAGTCATCACCAGATGGTGTAGTTCAGTATTAGGACTAGAGCTGATAATGTTAATTTAAAATTGAGGTTCCTAGACTTTGTCAATATGGGATACTACCTCAAGGAGTCATTAGCTGGATGAGAACAGATGGGGATGTGGTAAAGCAGTGGGCAAAACTGAAAGGAAATATTTTAAGGGCCACAAACCTTTTTTGTTAAGAAAATAAATAAATATAAAATGGAGAAGGAGACCACTATGGTCCTCAAAAGGAGAAGCTAAGGAGGTGAAGAAAAAGAAGGTGGCCTTCATTAAATACAAGAGATCACGGAGCACCAATATTTGGAAAGGCTAAGAGACACTTGGAAATTAGTCAAGAAAATACAGCTATGAATGTAAGAAATAATAGCCAATGTAGTAAAATGGGTAACCAGTAAAAGGTGAACTGCTGGAGTTAGATTTAAAATCAGAGGTTGGCAGATTCCTGACTGGAGCGGTGATGTCTGCTGGGACTTGCACAAATTGGCATTTGACATACTACAAGCTAATTATAGCCATGCTCCTAGTTAAGTTATAATTTTATGAATGTGTGCTACGCTATGGTGGTGTTTACAATTCTTTTGGCAAGTGTTGCCTTTAAAGCGAATAAAACAGAAAATTTGTTTCAAGAGAGGAATCCATTTCTCTTCGTGACAAATGCTCCAACAAAAAAAAAAATATTAGTGGGGCACTGCCAATCTAACCTTAGTTTTTTGATTATTTTGAGGTTGAGACCATTAGTTTTTTGTATAGGACATGATTATTGGCACCCTTATAAACAATTCAAATCAATTTGAACAGAAAAATCACATTCCCATTGCAGTAAAATTAGATGCACCAGTGTTCATTTGTCAGTACTCATATAGAAACATAGAAACATAGAAACATGATGACAGAAAAAGACCACATGGCCTATCTAGTCTGTCCTTCCATAACAACAACTACAACAGTCCACTTTTTACCTTTAGAGATCCTCTGTGTTGGTCCCATGCTTTTTTGAATTCAGTTACTGTCCTCATCTCTACCACCTCCACTGGGAGACTATTCCATGGATCCACTACTCTTTCCGTAAAGAAATATTTCCGCATATCACTCCTGAATCTATCTCCCTTCACCCTCATCCCATGTCCCCTCGTAGCAGAACTTGCTTTCAATTGAAAGAGGCTCTCTCCCTGAACATTTATGCCACGGAGGTATTTAAACATCTCAATCATATCACCTCTATCCCGCCTTTCCTCTAAGGTGTACATATTAAGATCCTTAAGTCTGTCCTCATATGCTTTATAATGAAGCCCATTAATCATTTTAGTAGCCACCCTCTGCACCGACTCCATCCTGTTCATATCCTTTTGAAGGTGCGGTCTCCAGAATTGCACACCATACTCCAAATGAGGTCTCACCAAAAACTTATACAGAGGCATTATCACCTCCTTTTTTCTGCTAGCCATTCCTCTCCGTATGCAACCAAGCATCCTTCTAGCTTTTGCCGTCGCCTTTTCTACCTGTTTAGCTACTTTAAGATCATCAGACACAGCCACGCCTAGGTCCCGCTCTTCTTTAGTGGACAAAAGTACTTCACCTCCTATACTGTATTGCTCCCTTGGATTGCTGCAGCCCAAATGCATGACCTTACATTTTTTAACATTAAATCCCAGCTGCCAAATTCTAGACCATTCTTCAAGCTTAGCTAGATCCCTCCTCATGTTATCTACACCTTGATATGACTTGAATGAACCAATGAATGATGGCTCTAATGTTTGAAATGGCCACATTCACTCCCTATTCCATTTTCACAATGATGAACACAAAAAAAACCCCTGCCTGAGACCATCAGAAAGGCTATTATAACCAAACATCAAACTACAAAGGGGTACAAGGCCATCTCCAGAGACCTTGGGATTCCTATGTATACAGTTTGCAATGTTAAGTTTTCTGCTCATGGAACTGTCAAGAACCTGCCAGTATGTGGTAGGAACAGGAAAATTAATCCAAGAAATCTTCAAAGATTAGTGCAAACTGTTGGAAAAACATAAGATGCAACATCCAAAGAGCTTAAGGCCGACCTGGAGCAATCTGGAGTGGTAGTTTCAACCCACACCCTATGCCCTGCAGCAAACAAAGAAAGACTTCATGGGTAAAGGCCAAAGAGGACCCCACTGCTCAAAGACAGACATAAAAAGGTATGCCTGATCTTTGCCAAACCTACCCTGAGAAACCACAACCCTTCTGGGAAAATATTCTGTGGACAGATGACACCAAACTTGAGCTCTTTGCCAATGCAGACCATTTGCAGGTGAAGAAATAAAGCTTATAAGGAAAAATCATCCTTCCTACAGTTAAATATGGTAGAGGTTCCATAATGTTGCGGGGCTGTTTTGCTGCCTTAGGAACTGGAGGCCGGGAATGTATTAAAGGAATCATGAAGTTCCATGTCCATCAAAGTATTTTGGAGTGAACTGTGTTGCCTAGTGTCAGAAAGCTACATCTGCGTCGAAGGTCATGGGTCCTCCAGCAGGGCAATGACCAAAAACATATATCCAAAAGTACAAAAGAATTGTTAAAAAGGCAAAAATGGACTGCTTTAAGCTGGCCAGCAATGAGCCCGGATTTCAGAGAACCTGTAGAAAGAACTAATTTGCCAATGTAAAAGGAATCTTGAAAACATTCATGAGCTGGAACCACTTGCAGATGAAGAGTGGGAGAAACTACTAGTAGACAGATGTATGAAACTTATAGATGGCTGCAATAAACATTTGGAGGCTGTCATCACTGCTAAAGGGTTGTACAATCAAAGATTAGTGAAGAGTGCCATTAATCCTGTCCAGGTCATATTTTATTTCTTTCCTCAGAAATTAATGCATCTAAGTTGCATAGATATCTTTTTGTTGTTGTATACCTTTGAACGCACTATTAAAATATTATGATGACATAGAGTTGGAATATTTTCAATTATTTCTCAAGATACAGCACACAACATACCTAAAATGGAAAGGTGCCTACAGATGTTGACTACAACTGTATTTTCAGACTCAAGGATGAAGGAGAGGAATATGTAGAAGCTAATGAGGGTAAAATGGAATTGCTTAACAAATATTTCTGTTCTATGTTCACAGTTTAAGAATCAGCAACAGGACTTCAGAAAATGCCCACAAATAGGAACAGAACTGATGATTTTCAGAAGACTGTGTTTGCGAGGAGCTAATTAAATTAAGGGGTATGTTTACTAAACTGCGGTAATGTTACATAACGCGCGTTATGTAACGTTAACGATCGTTAAGTAACGATAACGTGTGTTATGAGACGTTAACGTCTCATAACGCGCGTTAACGTTACTTAACATTCATTCACGTTCCGCGGCGCGGTAAAACACCGCAGAAGGTGGAGAGAGGGCGGAGAGATGGGGTCAATGGGTGGAGTATGGGCGGGGAGAGGCTCCATTCACACTAACGCGCTGATCTGAAGAGTTGAATCCTAACGCGATTGAAAACCTGCCGTTAGATGCACATATGCAGGAGAGAGAAACCATTTTCGTGTCAGCAATGTACAGCCCAGGCAGGGAGCCCAAAAACTGTGATAGTAGTGCTCCATGTACAGCAATACCATAGTGCCAAAGTATGAATGGCCACCATGGCGATGGTGCAAATGGGGCATAGGGGGCCACAGGCGGGACATGTAGCATGGACAGCTGGGGCACGGGGTGGACCAGGCGGGTGCCTAGGTGGCACATAGGAACATAGACACCGGAGATCAGCAAGACAGCAGTTAACCAAGGCCAAACACAATCCACCAATATCTACCTGGTCCACCCTAGACCAGTGTTTCCCAACCCAGTCCTACGGGGCACACCGGCCAGTCAGGTTTTCGGGATATCCCTAATGACTATGCATGAGATATATATGCATTAGAGATATCCTGCCAACCTGACTGGTTTGTGGCCCTCCAGGGCTGGATTTGGAGACCCCTGCCTTACACCTCTGTCATTTAAGATTGTGAGTGGGCAAGGTGCAGATGTCCTAGACATCGAAAGGGTATATAGAATGTGACACATTCCTCCTCGATTCTCACCACCACCAAAAAGTTGTCTAATAGACAATATTTTGGTGGTGGTGAGAATCGAGGAGGAATGTGTCACATTCTATATACCCTTTCGATGTCTAGGACATCTGCACCTTGCCCACTCACAATCTTAAATGACAGAGGTGTAAGGCAGGGGTCTCCAAATCCAGCCCTGGAGGGCCACAAACCAGTCAGGTTGGCAGGATATCTCTAATGCATATATATCTCATGCATAGTCATTAGGGATATCCCGAAAACCTGACTGGCCGGTGTGCCCCGTAGGACTGGGTTGGGAAACACTGCCCTAGACAATAGTCGCAATACATAGTGGATGGCCTGGGACTGCGCACTACCATCACTGACAGCAAATGGCCACATCAGCTTGGCAGGGGGCGTGTGCCCGTACTGGAGGGGGCAGTGCCACCTCACTACAGTAGTACGTGGTGTGCAGTACAACATAAAAGGTCTGGCTGAGGAAAAGTGCAGGTAGCCCCAGGGACTACCATGCATCTATGGCATCAGTGTGTTGCAGTACACCCTGCCAGTGTGTCCAGGAGCAGAGGGTCTCAGGTTCAAGTCCCAGCTGTGGTTCCAACAGAGCATGTCCCTATATTTTACCCTACAATGCAGCTACAACAGCAACATGTGCAAAGCCCAAAGCAGCGGCGAACAGGGGGGCAAACACCCACTCACACAGGCTCCACAATCCAATGATGCATGGAGCGGCAGGCTGTTGGCCCAGCAGTAGGATGATGTTATCACCAGAGCACTACTACTACCCCCTGCACAGTTTAGCAATGTTGGCACTGTGCTCAGGACTAGTGTGGCAGGCAGGGCTGCCAACCACTCCTATCTTTGTATAATGCTGCAAAAGGAGTGAGCGTGTTTGTATGTCTATCCATTGTTCTGTGGCTGCCCACACTTCACTGGGCCCAAAATGTCCCACTGTTACCAGCGTTATCCTGATTAGATGCATAATGAGGAGAAAGGTATTCTGGGTATGGCCCGGACAGGGCAGATTGGCCAGGATGCATCTTCACAGGATGCATCCTGGCCAATCTGACCACCACCTGCATGGACAGGGTGGCCACAGCATGGCATGCTGGGAGGGCACTCACTCTGAACGAGCAGTGACCATGGCAGGTCTAGGTTCCCACATAGCGCTCTACACTATGTGTCTCTAGTGATATATTTGTTTTCCCGTGTTGGGGTCCTAATCATTGAGATGCCTGCTTGCTGCACATAGTTTCTGGTGGACTGTCTGTAGTTAGACTGTGCATGGTTGGAACACCTTTAAGGTACAGTCTGACTGATGGTGTCTGGCAGAGAGGGGTGGGAGGCACTTAGGGTTTCCAGACCTAACCCCAGCATTGCTGCTGGTCTGTCACTGTCCCAGTCATAAGTATGGCTTTGGTCCACCAACCCTGGAGGGCTGTCTCATACAAACAGGATTGAGGTTGCTTCCCTGGGGTGGGGGCACTGTTCTTTACTTACAAAAGGGTGATTTGTGCCCTTTGGGGTATGTAGTGTATACCACTGTGACCTACACAGTCACTGCTGCACACACCTCATGCAATTCTAGGAACCTCTCTGCCCTGATAACAGCTGCCCATGTCAGCCAGACCCTCACATGGGGTACACACTAATCTGGCTGGTGTCTGGTCCCACAGGACCACATGTGACTGCAGGATACAGATGGATACTAAATTACCTTCAGCTGTACTGCACGGAACACCTGTCACACCCTGGTAGTGATGGGGATGTACAGCAGAACCTATCTCTAGTAGCACATGTACTGGGGACCTAGTGCTGGGCACCCATCCTATCGCTTAGGGTGAAACAGAACCTGCACAAAGGCATGGTCTGTAGCTACTCTGTGCCAGTATCACGCACTGTCAGTTCATCTTTCCAAGCTGGGGGACCGGAGAGGTGCAGACCCCATTTGGTGATCAGCTGTAGACAGCTATTCAGCATGTGCATTGCATCATGGGTACTGGTGGAGTTACCCTATACTGGCACTCAGAGCAGACAATTTGTGCGGTGACCTGCAGTCCTTCTGTACCCAGACATTGCTGTGACATACACCATGGGGGTATAGCCTACTGGTTAATACAATGCCATTCTTGGCAGTGTTCATGGGTTCAGTTCCTCATTGTTCCCCCCTCTCTTGCCTGTCCTACTCATATAGTGTGCATGCCTGTAGAGGTCATATTTTTGCAGATTTGTGCTTCCAGCCCATAATACCCTCGCCACAATTGCCAACATTTCCTCGGTCCATCTGTCTGCGTCTGTCAGCTGTGTAGAGTCCTGTCTGCCAGTGCAGGCCGCCACCCCATGTCATACCCTTTCCTACATTGCGCCTCTTCATGCTTGCCTCACCTGTGCCTGATCTGCATGGCACCACCACTCCTCTGTCCACCCATCATTGTAACTATCCTGCCACCTCTCCCTCCACTGGGGGACATGTATTCCCATTGTCTGCCACCAACTGTTTTTCTGGCACTTTACATTGCCAACACCCTGTGCTGTGGTACAGCTGCCCCACCATGTTTGTCATCAGTACTGGCAGGCACATGGGATGCCCGCAGATAAGGCAGGTCCAGCGGCTCCCACTTCTCCCTCCTTCACTCACCTGTTCATTGCCTTTCCTGAGTGCTCTATCTAGTGTTAGGGCTACATCTGTCTCTGTTCCGCACAGGTCATGCATGTCATCCTGAGGCACCTTGCAGTCCCTAGGGCACACTAACCTAGGACACCATAACCTTGTTAGGCCAACTTAACCTATGGTTCCATAGCCCAGGGTGCCTTCTGAGGTGCCTTGTCCAAGGGTGCCTAATATGACGCTCAGCCTAGGAGGCCCTATAGGGCGCCTTATAGGCACCTTACATGGCACCTTACTAGGCACCTTATAAGGCACCTTACATGACACCTTATAAGGCATCTTACATGGCACCTTATAAGACACTTTATAAGGCACCTTACATGGCACCTTATAAGGCACCTTACATGGCACCTTACATGGCACCTTATACGGCACCTTATATGGCACCTTACTAGGCACCTTATTAGGCACCTTATAAGGCACCTTACAGGGCACCTTACTAGGCACCTTACAAGGCGCCTTATAAGGCGCCTTACAAGGTGCCTTATAACGCTCGTTGGTCTAAGGCGTCTTTATCGCGCGTTAGTTGTCAGCTTGCTGTAACGATGTACCGCCCATGCTTTTATATGGGCATCTCTACTTTACCGCGGAACCTACCGCGAATGACATTACCGCAGTTTAGTAAACATACCCCTAAAAGCAGAAAAAGCAATGGGACCAGATGGGATACATTCAAGAGTAGTGAAGGAAATTAGGGAAGTTCTAGCGGCTCTGCTGTCATTTTTTGTGCTTCTTTAGAGTCAAGAGTAGTCCCAGATGTCTGGAAAAGTGTATATGTGGTGTCTATACACAAAAACAGAACTACAGGCCATTTAGTTTGACCTCTGTGGTGAGTAAATTAATGAAAACAGAGGATAGTGAGGTTTCTGGAAACCATTGGATTGCAGGATCTGAGGTGGCTTGGTTTTACTAGAGGCAGGTCTTGTCAGACAAATATAATTAATTCCTTGGACTGGGTAACCAGAGAGTTGGACTGAGGGGGAGTCCTAGATGTGATGGTGCTTAGATTTCAGTAAAGACTTTGGCACTGTTTCACAAAGGTGACATAAATAAATTGAGCACCCTAGGGATGGATCCTAAACTGACTGACTTGATTGGAAATTGGTTGAGTGGGAGATAACAAAGAATACAGGAAAATGGAGTTCACTCTGAGGAGATGGATGTTACCAGAGGTATACAACAAGGATTTGTCCTTGGTCCAATTCTTTTTAAAATATTTGTAAGTGATATTGCAAAAGGACTGTTGGATAAGGTTTGCCTCTTTGTGAATGATACCAAAATCTGCAATACAGTAGATACCCAGTAAGATATTGATAATACAGTATGAGAAAAGATCTAGCTACGTTTGAAGAATGGTTGAGAATTTAGCAGATGAGGTTTAATGCAACAAAATACAGAGTCATTCATGTAGGCTGCAAAAATCCAAGAGAGCGGTACAATATAAGGGATTAACTATTTCTGCCCACAAAAGAACAGCAGGGCCTGGAGATGCTTGTTTCTCATTATGGTAAAGTGGCTAAACAGATAGAAAAGGCAATAGTGAAAGCCAGAAGGATGTTTGGGTGCATAGGGAGAGAATAGCTAGCAAAAAGAAAGATGATAGTACCTCTGTGTAAGTCTTTGGTGAGATCACATTTCTAGTATTATGTGCAATTCTGGAAATCACACCTTCGAAAGAATATAAAGAGGATGGAGTGGGTACAGAGGGTGGCTACCAAAATGGTCAATGGCCTTCATCGTAAGGCATATGGGGGACAGACTTAAATATCTAAGTCTGGAAGAAAGATGGGAGAGATATAATAGAAACATTTAAATACCTCCATGACATAAATGCACAGGAAGGAGAGTCTTTTGCAATTGAAAGAAGGATGTTCCACAAGGGGGCACCATATAGGATGAAGGTTAAAGGGGACAGACTCAGGAATAATTTGTGGAAATATTTCTTTATGTAAAGAGTGGTAGATGCATGGAATAGTCTCCTAGTGGAGGTAATAGAGACAATGACTGTATCTGAGTTCAAGAAAGTATGGGGCAGACACAGAAGATCTAAGAAAGATAAAAATTGACTGTAAAGCTTAGTAGTTGATATGGAAGAGCAGAATGGATAGGTTATATGGTCTTTATCTGCCATTTATGTTTCTATGTTACTTCTATGTAGAGTGTTCTTCTCTTTCTTCAGGTGCATTGCCGTCATCTCTGAAAATAGCAACGGTGAGACCACTTCTAAAGAGTCCACCTGCTTCTAATGCAGGAAGGACTAATTATCATCCAATATCTTCTTTACTCTTTTTAGAAAAATTGATTGAACAGATTGTATGTATTCAACTGGATTGTTTTTATTTTATTTATTATTTTATTACAATCTCTTATATACCGCGCTATTTGGCATCAGCGCGGTTTACATTATAACACAACGACCATAACAACATGCTGTTTGGTTTTACATCGAACAGGTGATCAAACTTGGATAACAGGGGTAACTATATACATGAGATATTTACATGGTGAGGAGTAACTTGTATAACAGGGGTCAATTATGATATACATGAGATATTTACATGGTAATGAGTAAAATTATCATAGTGAACGTGGGTCATCTCTTCAGAGGGAATGTCTAGGTGCCATTGGTGGTTGGGTAGTATTGGAGGAAAAGATGGTATTTGAGTGCCTTCCTGAACTGCGATAGGTCGGCAATAGCCCTAATGTCAGGGGGTAGAGCATTCCAGCATTTAGGTACATAGTAACTGAACGCCCTGTTTGTGGTTGATATGTTGCACTTTGACGATTCCTTTGGTAATACTAGTTGGTTTATGGCTATTGCTCTTCTAGATCTGTTGGGGGGCAACATGTGAATAATATCTGTGAGTGAAAGGGATGAAATACCTTTGATTGCCTTGAATGCTAGGAGTAGGGTTTTAAAGATGATTCTCCCATGGATAGGTAACCAGTGAAGTTGTTTGAGAATAGGGGTCACGTGGTTGGTTCTGGCGGCTCCGTGTAGGACCCTTGCTGCAGCATTCATGGCCAGCTGTAATGGGGCTAGTGTGGATTGAGGGAGCCCTTGTAAGATGGCGTTTGCAAAGTCGAAGTGAGGCAGGATTAGTGCTTGGTATATGGTCCGGAAGTCATCTGGGTCCAGCAGGGAGCGCAGATGTCTGAGTGTGCGGATTTTGTAGTATACAGCTTTGACAATGTTGTTTATGTGGTGTTTCATATCCAGGCGTTGGTCCAACGTAACTCCAAGGTATCTTATTGTTTCTTTGGTTAGTAAGTCCGCTTCCTTAACACTGACATGGGATGGAGGAGTAAAGTCGGGGTCTCTGGAGATGAAAAGAACCTCCGTCTTTTTATGTTGAATGCGTAGATTCTGTGATTGGAGCCACGCTGAGACAGCATTGAAACAGTCTATTAGTGGTGCTAGGTCCATTTGGGCTGTGGAGAACGGCATGTATAAAAGAATTTTTTATACATGCCGTTTTAGCATGCATAATGTTTTAGCATGCATAATAAAATATTAGATGATTGGCAGCATGGAAGCTGTTCTAGTCATAGAAGAGATTTCATAACGATCTGTCTATTAGACATGGTGCATTGTGGAGTTGAAATCAAGACTGTGGTGTGTTTGTTAATATTTATTTATTTAACGAGTTTTATATACTGCTTTATCATTTAAATCAAGGTGGTTTACATTGTAACTTAAATGTGTTAATGCACATTAAACAAGGACATTGATAACTTGGATTTTTTCTGAGGCAAAGGAGAGTTAAGTGACTTGGCCAAGGCCACCAGGAGTGCTAATGAGAATTGATCCCTGGTCTTTTTGTTCCTAAGCCAGTGCTCTAACCATTAGGCTATTCCTCTACTCCATAGTTAGGACACATAGATGGTGGCCCGATATTCAGTGGCAGCAGCTAGCCTTTGCAAGGCGACTGGCATCGCCACTGAACTGAACAGATATTGAATGCTAACCTGATAGTGACAACATTCAACTGCTGCCTTATTATCTTCAGTGGCAAAGGAATACACCATGGAATGAGGAATGAAAAATAAGCTTCAGATGGGGGTTCCTGGCAAAGCAGAACTATATAACCCTGCTAATGGTTCAAAAGAAATCCCCCAGTTGTTGTGGCATTTGTATTGGTTAGTTTGGATGGGATATCTGATCTATCTCGAGGTCGTGCAGAACAAAGTTTAACAAGGCTGGAGCAGAGGTGGATTTTTACCATCAATACCATGCAGCCAATGGGTTTGAATGAGACTTTATATTGGTATACAGCTTTGTGACATCATGTCTCAGCTGTTCTTTCAGTTTGCTTGTTTGCTTTTCCTGCCTCTATTTAAACAGCTTCAGGTTAGAGTCGGGTATTCCCTGGGTAATATCACCACTGTCACCACTGGAGAGTTCTGCTGCAGTCCGGTTAAATGAGAAGAGCGAATCTCTAATCGATGGTTGCTTCTGGTGTGATTGGTGTCTCTGAAACCTGCAAAGAGAGCGGGCTCTTGTTGCTAGTTAAATGCTTTGTTTTGTTTTTTTGGTAGTTTTAAATTCATTTGAAAAATTGAAAAAACTGACACCACATAAGCCTATGAATGACATCTGGGGGTTTTCTTTTGAGCCGTTAGCAGGGTTATACAGCTCTGCAATGAAAGGAACCCCTGTCTGAGGCATATTTTTCATTCTTCATTCCATGGTGTATTCCTTCCAAAACATGGGACCCATAGGAATGACAATTTGATTTCTCAACCAGGGCTTTTATTTATTGTTTTCCTTCCTGCAGTTGTTTGAATAGGTTTGGTATAAGGAGGATACATAGGGGCATGTTTACTAAAACCCCGCTAATGTGCGGGCCGCGCTAGTGTGCGGGTGCCATATAAGGAGTGGGCGTTTCTTTGTGAAAAAGAAAAACCGGGATTTACATATGCGCTAAGGTGCGCGGCGCCCATGTGCGCCCTGCACATTAGCGCATGAGAAAGCTGCGCGGGAGGCATAAGTGGCGCGCTGATGTGCAAGCAGAAGAGCAGAGTCACAGCACAATGGTTAAGACACTGACCAATGGTGCAGGGATCAGGGGTTCAATCACCTACAGTGCCCAAAGATGACGGCTGGCTGAGGCATTACTTTAGGAGCCAGGTTAATATAAGGCGGCGCGCTATTGGTTTAGGAGGCATTTTAATATTGTAAGGCATAAGGCGGCGCGCTGATATGCAAGCACAGGAACAGAACCACAGCACAATGGTTAAGACACTGACCAATGGTGCAGGGATCAGGGGTTCAATCTCCCACAGTGCCAAATGAACAAGACTTGCTGAGGTATTACATATTATGGGGAAGATTGCTTTAGGAGGCATTTTATTTTTATTTTAATTATCACTACTAGCAAACGCACTCTCAAGGCATGTTAACATAAGGCGCCCCATAAGGCACATTTTAAAGTGCACTGTCCGCCAAGGCACCCTAGAATGTTGCTTATAGGGCGCTTTATAGGGTGCAGTATGAGGTACCACAAGGTCAGAGTACTGTTTTTGATGGCAGTACTGTGCAGTTTAAGGAATGAAAAGCATAAGTAGGTGCGCTGACATGCAAGGAGGAGCAGCAGTGGAGCACAATGGTTAAGGCACTGACTGCTGATACAGGGGTCATGAGTTTTCTCCCCAGTGTGCCTAATATGTAAAGCTGGCTGAGGCATCAGCTTTGAAATGTATGTTTTGTTTCCTGCAGCACTTTATGTTTATTTTATTAATTGCTGCCAGCAACACGCCTCACGTGCCGTAATTGAAGGTGCTGTATAAGGCACCCTATAAGGCACATTATAAGGTGCACTGTCCGCCACAGCACCCTACAATGTCCCCTATAGGGCACCCTATAAGTTGCATCACAGGATAATGTATAGTGCACCTCATATTTATTTATTTATTATTATTTACATTCTCTTATATACCACGCTATTCTGCATCAGTGCAGTTTACATTGAACAAACTGAAATTACATTGAACAGGGCATTATAACTTGGAGATAAGTATTTTACAGGGAACATGGGCTATGGAGGGTTAAGTGACTTGCCCAAGACCACAAGGAGCACCTGTGGGACTTAGAAACCCCAGTCCTTCCAGCCCAAGGTTGCTGTCCTCTAGTGGGATTTGAACCCCCCGACCTTCCAGCCTGAAGTACCTCATCCCAACCACTAGGCCACTCCTCCACTCCATGCATGACCTACATATGGACGGGAACCATAAGGTGCCCTATAGGGCGCCCTATAAAGTGCCCTCAAAGGCACCTTATGGGTACAGTACGCTGAGGGCATTTTTGCAGGCAGCAAAAATGTACATTAAAAATATTTAATGCTTTGGCCAGCCCTATCAAATATCTCCACTGTGGGTTTGAACCCATGACCGCTGGCTTCACAGGCAGTGAAATAACCATTGGGATACAGCTCTATAGTTGCTAGCAAGCCCCCTAGCTGGCTGCAGAGAGCCTGCATGTCACCACACAGACAGTCTGCTGTGGTCACCAGGATAGGGTTATCCCACCCGTACCCATGATGCACTGCACATGCAAATCAGCTGACCACAGATAAACAAAAGATGGGGTATGCACCCCCACCGCACCTCGGCCTGGTAGGGGGTACTGACCGTGTGTTTTAGTGGCACAGAGTAGTTACACACCGTCACATTGTGCGGGTACTGTGCTCACCCTGAGGGTGCGGTGAGGCACCCAGCACCAGGTCCACACCACCAGCCATGGCTGAAAAAGGCCATGCTGGAGGTCCAAAGCAATGTTAATGTGTGAGATAGGTAGTTTCTGCAGAAACACCCTGGGTGCCTCAGTCAGGTGTATTCTCCATGGAGGACCAGGAGTGCCCCAAATGTTTCCCATTGATGTCAATGTTGCTCAACTGGATTATAATTTTTTAGCAATTTGTTGTGGTCATTTTCACTTTTTATTTGCTATTTTGTCCTGTGCACATGTATCACACTGCTCACGTTTTGCAGGTTTCCCCAGTTTGCTGTACATTGCTGACGGAAATGGTTTCTCTTCCCTTTAAATCGGCTCTAGCGCGAGGTTTTCACTCTCAGTATTTTTTAGGTTGATTTTCAGCCCCACTCCTGTGCAGGGAGCCTCTCCCCTCCCACTCTCCTCCCATTGACCCCGTCCCTCCGCCCCTCGGGAGCCTTCCTCTGCCCTCGGAATGCCTTTCCACGCCTCTATCGCACATCAGCGCGCCACGCACTTGTGCATGCGGCGCACACATGTGTGGGGCACTAAAAACACACTATTAGCGTGTGCTAAGGTACCTTAGCGCACGCTCAAGTGCGCCCCGCACAATTGCGCGGTTTAGTAAATATACCCCATAGTTTAGTTAACTAATAGAGAAAGAAACATCAGGTTTTAGCTATCAGATGTGTGTGTGGAGAAGGAGAGAGAGGAGTCAAAGATAACCCAAAGGTTGCGAGTTGAGGAGACAGGAAGGAGAGTTATCCACAGAGAATGAGAAAGGAGGAAGGGGAGAGGAGGGTTTATAGGGAAAATTAAGAAGCTCAGTTTTGTCCATGTTCAATTTCAAGCAGGCCTGGATTACCAGAGAGATGTCAGGTGTAGAGAGGTAGATCTGGAAGTCATCAGCATAAAGATGGCACTGAAAGCCATGGGAAGAGATGAGTGCACCAACGGACTCAGTATAGAGAGAGAGAAAAGGAGTGGACCCAAGCAGATCCTTGAGGTACACCAGTTGAGAGTAGGATAACAGTAGAGGAGGATCCACCAGAACAAACACTGAAAGAGTGATGGAAAAGATAAGAAGAGAACCAGGATAGTACAGAGCCCTTAAAACCAAGTGAGGACAAGATATCGAGGCGGAGGTGATAGTCAACCATGTCAAAAGCAGCAGAAAGGTAAAAAAGGATGAGGAATGAGTAAAGGCCCTTGGATTTAGCCAGGGACAGGTTGCAGGACTCTTTGGCAAGAGCCATTTCAGTAGAATGTAAAAGACAAAAGCCAGATTGTAAAGGGTCCAGGAGGACTTGAGAGGAAGGAAAGTCGAGACAACAGCAGTGAACGGCATTTTCAAGTAATTTAGAAACAAGCGAAAGAGGGAGAAGGGTCAATAGGATAGATAGGCTCTAGTGAGGGTTTCTTGAGGAGAGGTGTGACCACAGCATGCTTGAAGGCTGCAGGAACAGTTGCAGTGGAGAGCTATAGGCTGAGAATATGAGAGATGGAAGGGACAACCATGGAGGAAATGGAACTTAGGAGATAGGTGGGAATAGGATGGGAGGAGTAGGTAGTGAGTTTGGAGGAGGAAAAAAGGTGTACGGTTTTCTCTCTAAAGATCATAGAAAAGGAAGAGAGGGTAGCAGAGGTGGGGGGAGGGGGGAGTTGGGAGTGAACAGAGGGAGGAGGGAAAGAAGCTGACATTGTGGGGAATCAGAGTGTGATCTTGTGGATTTTGTCATGGAAATAGTCAGCCAGGGTTTGCTGGACGAGATTCTCTTTGAGAGGACCATGTCTAAAGGAGGTCTAACAATTCTATTCACTGATGATATGGACCTTGGAGAGGAAAATGACGTTTCATTTCCAATGGGAGAAGGATTTGGAGGTGTAATGGGGGGCAGATTAATGGCTGTAGCTATATAAGGGGATGACTAGGAGGCAGATTGCGAGCACTATGATCAAAAATGGATATAAAATGCATTATCAATGGTACTATACACCGGAGAGATTGTAGAAAATTTATGGGATGAGGTCCTGGAATTCTGGAGATGGTGTGGGAAGGTTGGGACCTTTTTACATATTTGGCGGGTGTGCCCAAAAATTGAGGGGTTTTAGGAGAGGGTTAAACGGAATCTGGGGGCAGTATTGGGAAGGGTGGTTGTGTTAGGAAAAGCTAATGCTCTCTTGGGTCTGACAACTGGGGGTTTGAAAATGGAGGAGGGTAAATGGGCTAGGTTGTGATCCTGGTAGCCAGGCTAGTGATTGCTAGACATTGGAAAAAGGAAGATACACCACCCTGGAGGGCCTTTGAGAATAAATTATGCACAGTCTATTTGATGGCCAAACTTACTGCCATAAAATGGGATTGGATGGATAACTTTAGGGAGATTTGGGGAGCCTACCTGTGTAGGAAGGCAGTAGGGTGGAGGGGTGGGGAAATTTGGAAATGTGTCTGTGTGATGGCCTGTAAAGGTGGAGGGGATGAGGGGAGGGAAGAGATGAGGGTGGAGGGACGGAGATGAGAGTAGTTGTGGGGAGGGGTTCCAAGGCTGTTATGTTCGTGGATGAACCTGTAATGGGTTTGTTCTGTTGAACAAATGGTGATTGTCTTGTTTTAAATAACAAAAAAATAAATATTCCAAAAAGGAACCCCACATGATCATGTTCTCCCGCATTCCACACAGTTCTTGCAATAGATGGTGCTTCCTAATAACCTCCCTGCCCCTACTGGAAACTTATGCAAAGCACTGGGGTCTGTGAGCACACAATGGCACACAGGGTCCTGCACTGTCTGCTTCTACTTTTGCCACCAGTGCTCTACTACTCCTACTTATCATTCGTATAGTGCTACAAGGCATATACAGCAATGTACAGAAACATATAAGAGACAGTCCTGCTCATTAAAGCTTACAATCTAGTCAAAACAGAGAACAAAAGATAGGAACTAGGAAATACTGTATTTAGGATAATGGTAAGGAAACACTATCCCTAGCACTATAGGGAGAGATAAAAGAGGAAAGGTAGTATGAAGCAGTTGAATGAAGACAGTTTAGATCAGTAATAGAAGTTTGAACTGGATGCGGAAATGGATAGGGAGCCAATGAAGTGACTTGAGAAGATGGGTGACATGAGCATAGTGACACTGGCAGAATATTACCCATGCAGCTGAATCTTGAAACGACTGAAGTGGGGAAAGATGATTCAGAGGACAAGGAGGAGGTTGCAACAGTCTAGACTGGAGATGATTAGAGAATGGATAATGGTCTTAGTAATGTGTTCAGACAGGAAGGGAAAGAAATGACAGGTTTTAGGTACGGAAGCAAAAACACGAAATAAAGACTTTTTCAAGTACATTCGTAGCAAAAGGCCTGTGAGAGAGTCAATTGGACCATTAGATGATAGAGGGGTAAAAGGGGCAGTAAGAGGAAACAAGGCTATAGCAGAGAGACTGAATGAATTCTTTGCTTCGGTCTTTACTGAGGAAGATGTAGGGATGTTACCCAAGACTGAAGTGGTATTTAAAGGTGATACTGCAGAGGAATTGAGAGAAATATCGCTACACCGGGAAGATATATTACAACTATTTGATAAACTGAATAGTAGCAAATCACCTGGACTGGATGGTATACATCCCAGAGTGTTGAAAGAACTGAAATATGAGATTGCAGACCTGCTATTGGTAATCTGTGAACTTTCATTAAAATCATCTGTAATACCTGAAGATTGGAGGGTCGCCAACGTAACACCAATTTTTAAAAAGGGTTCCAGGGGTGACCCGGGAAATTACAGACCGGTGAGCCTGAAGTCAGTACCAGGGAAAATGGTAGAAACCATCATAAAGAACAAAATTACACAGCATGTAGATAGTCATGGCCTAATGGGAGACAGCCAACATGGCTTTAGACAAGGAAGATCTTGTCTTACTAATCTGATATGTCTTTTTGAAGGTGTGCATAAACAGGTAGACAAAGGTGAGTCGGTTGATATAGTGTATCTGGACTTTCAGAAAGCTTTTGACAAAGTCCCCCATCAGAGACTTTTGGCGAAGCTAAAAAGTCATGGGATAGAAGGCAGTGTACTATTGTGGATCGGGAACTGGTTAAAAGATAGAAAGCAGAGGGTAGGGCTAAATGGCCAATATTCCCAATGGAAAAAGGTGAATAGTGGAGTACCCCAGGGATCTGTACTGGGTCCGCTGCTTTTTGACATATTCATAAATGACCTGGAAAAGGGAATAACTAGTGAGGTTATCAAATTTGCAGATGACACAAAACTGTTTAAAGTTGTTAAAACCCAAGAGGATTGTGGAAAACTGCAGGAGAATCTGGATAAATTGGAAGACTGGGCATCCAAATGGCAGATGAAATTTAATGTGGACAAGTGCAAAGTTATGCACCTAGGAAAGAACAACCCACACTATAGTTACACGATGCAAGGCTCCACAATAGAAAACCACCACCCAGGAAAAAGATTTAGGAGTCATTGTGGATAACATGTTAAAACCCTCCGCCCAGTGTGCAGCAGCGGCCAAGAAAGCAAATAGAATGCTAGGTATCATAAGGAAAGGGATGGAGAACAAAACAAAGGATATTATAATGCCTCTGTATCGCTCCATGGTACGACCGCACCTTGAATATTGTGTGCAATTCTGGTCACCGTATCTTAAAAAGGACATAGCGTTATTAGAAAAAGTACAGAGAAGAGCCACCAAATTGGTGAAGGGGATGGAAGGCTACTCCTATGAAGAGAGGCTAAGAAGGTTAGGGCTCTTTAGCCTGGAGAAGAGACGGCTGAGGGGAGATATGATAGAGGTCTATAAATTAATGAATGTAGTGGAATGGATAAACGTGGATCAATTGTTTACGCTATCAGAGTATAGAAAGACTAGGGGACATGTAATGAAGCTACAGGGTAAACTATTTAAGACAAATAAGAGAAATATTTTTCACTCACGTGTAATCAAACTCTGGAATCTGTTACCGGAGGATGTAGTAAGGGCTGTTAGTATAGCTGAGTTTAAAAAAGGTTTGGACAAGTTCCTGGAGGAAAGGTCCATAAACCACTATTAAAAAGGGACCCAGGATATCAATGCTTGACCCAGTACAAGCATTGTGGAACCTGTGTCTTTTGGGGATATTGCTAGGTACGTATAACCTAGATTGGCCACTGTTGGAAACAGGATACTGGGCTTGATGGACCTCGGTCTGACCCAGTATGGCATGTCTTATGTTCTTATGTTCTTATATCTGTTTGAAGTATATGGATATGGAGAGGGAGGAGTCAAAGATGATAGATCTGAAAGTCATCAGTGTATAGATGGCCCTGAAAAAGCATGGGAGGAAATGAGTACACGAAGAGACTGCGTCCAGAGAGAGAAAAGGAGAGGTCACAAGACAGAGCCCTGGTGTCTGCTATTATGTTTTCATCATCATATCGGGTCATGTGAATTTTTAAATGTTAAAATGGTATCATATTTGCTAAAAGTTTGGGATGCCCTGCATTAATGATATTGTGCATAAATCATGATGCCCTGCATTAATGATATTGTGCATAAATCAGTTAGACTGTGCACGGTTGGAACATCTATAAGGTGCTGTCTGCTGGTGATTAGCAGGCAGTTGGGGTTTTCCAGACCTTATCCCAGCATTGCTGTTAGTCTGCCCCAGTCACAGGTTACAGATGCTTCATAGATTACGTTACAGATGCTTCATAGATTAAGGGGTATGTTTACTAAACTGCGGTAACATTACAGACTGCGCGTTAGGTAACATTAATGATCGTTAGGTAACAACGCGCGGTATGTAACGTTAACACGCGTTAACATTACTTAACGATCGTTAACGTTCCCGGCCGCGTTAAACACCACAGAGGGTGGAGAGAGGGCGGAGATAGGGGGGTTCAGTGGGCGGGGAGAGGCTCCCTGCACACTAACGCGCTGAACTGAAGGGCTGAATCCTACCGCGAATGAAAACCTGTCAATAGATGCACATTTGCAGGATAGAGAAAACATTTAAGTGTCAGCAATGTACAGCATAGGCAGGGAGCCCAAGAAAAGTGATAGTAGTGCTCCATTTTCAGCAACAGCATAGTGCCCAAGTATGAAAGGCCACTATGGCGATGGTGCAAATGGGGCATGGGGGCTGCAGGCGGGACATGTAGCGGGGGGCAGCTGGGGCACAGGGTGGACTAGGCGGGTGCCTAGGTGACACATAGGAACATAGAAACCGGAAATCAGCATGACAGCAGCTGACAAAGGCCAAACACAATCCACCTACATTTACCTAGTCCACCCGAGCTAACAGTTGCCAGGGCACTGACCTGACATCTCCCCAGCCAACCCTCCCCCAAGCGGAAGGGACATACTATTGGTAGGTGGTGATGGGGGGGATGTGAGGATGCTCATGTATGCCCCCGTCCCAGACCCCGCTCCCTGGTCATGTCAGCATGGCAGGAGGGTGTGTGCCCGTGCTGGAGGGGGCAGTGGCACCTGCCTGAAGTGGACCTAGGGCATGCCCTGTACTAGTACGTGGTATGCAGTGCAACATAAAAGGTCTGGCTGAGGAAACGTACGGGTAGCTCCAGGGGCTACCATGCATCTGTGGCAACAGTATGGTGTAATATACCCAGACAGTATGTCCAGAAACAGAGTATCATAGGTTCAAGTCCTGGCTGTGGTTCCTGCAGAGCATGTCCCTATATTTTACTCTACAATGAAGATACAACAGCAACATGTGCAAAGATCAAAGCAGCGGCAAACAGGGGTACAAACACCCACTCACACAAGCTCCACAATCCAAAGATGCATGGAGAGTCAGGCTGTTGGCCCCAGCATTGAGCTGCAGTTATCACCAGAGCACTACTACTACCTCCTGCACAGCTTAGCAATATTGGCACTGTGATCAGGACCAGTGTGGCCGGCAGGGTTCCCCACCACACCTATCTTTGCACAATGCTGCAATAGGAGTGTGTGTGTGTGTGTGTCTATCCATTGTTCTGTGGCTACC
Organism: Ichthyophis bannanicus; assembly: GCA_033557465.1. Lineage (NCBI taxonomy): Eukaryota > Metazoa > Chordata > Amphibia > Gymnophiona > Ichthyophiidae > Ichthyophis > Ichthyophis bannanicus. The sequence continues at coordinate 391,474,328 of CM066032.1, forward strand.
CACCTCTCACTGCGCCCAACATACTGGACCCTCAACAACATGGCTTCCGCCCACTACATGGAGTCGAGACCCTCATGACCATGCTGATGAACACCCTCCTCACAGGAACTCAAGAGAGATAATCCGGATACGCCATGATCTTCCTCGATATATCTGCAGCCTTTGACACCATCTCCCACAACATCCTCATACACCGACTACAGACTATTGAGATCAGGGACACCATGCTGAAGTGGTTCCAATCCTACTTGACAAACAGACAACAACTCATCCGCACCAGCACCTCAACTTCCCCCCCATTCCAACAACACCAGGGAGTACCCCAAGGATCCACACTATCAGCCATGCTTTTCAATATTTACCTCCAGCCACTCTGCACCATCATACACACCCACAACATCAGCTTCCACATCTATGCTGACGATATCATGCTCTACGCCCCCATTACAACCACAAACCCCACAAACAACCACCTATCAGCATGCTTCACCGCAGTCTCTGAATGGTTACAAACAAACAACCTATCCATCAACATAAAGAAAACTGAAGCCCTCATAGTGACAAAGGACCCTGACTTCACACCACCCACACACCTCATCATTGGAACTACAAGCATCCGAATACAACCACAGATAAGATACCTGGGCATTATTATTGACCAAGCCCTCACCTTAAAGCAACAGATCACTAAAACCGCCGGAACTATATTTCATAAAGCGCGAACAGTGCAACAACTCAGACCCCTCCTGGAACATCAAGACTTCCGAACAGTGATGCAAGCCATGACACTCCCACATCTGGACTACTGCAACATAATCTGCCATGGCCTTCCAGCTACCCACACCAACCCCCTCTGAACTGCATTAAACACCACCGCGAGAATCATTCAGAGGGCAAAGAAAACCGACCATGTCACCCCAATTCTGAAAGAACTACACATTCTCCCCCTCGAAGCACAGACAAAATACAAAGCCATCCTGCTCACCCACAAAGCTATCCATCAAACACAAGACACCCAGCTTCGCACCCTACTGGCTCGTCCAGCCCACGGCAGATCTACTAGACAAACCTCCAGCATTTTTCTCACCATCCCTCACAAAAGAACCAAATGCTCACAACGGACCTGCAATCGAACCTTCAAACTTTATGCTCCGTCCTTATGGAACTCTCTACCGAGCTACCTCAGAAGCAATGCTGACCTACTATCTTTCAGAAAACAGCTAAAAACCATCCTTTTTCAAGAATACTTCAACTCGAACCCCACTGAAAAACCCACAAACCCCCGATCTCATCCACAATGGACCTCTAACTCAAAGCTACTCTATCCTGTCTATGTCCAACGTTTGTCCTATGTCCAAAGTCTTCCCTATGTCAAAATCATCAATGTTGCCTCCCCGGTGATGGCCCCACCCTTGTACTTAATTCTCCCACCCCATGTAACACCGCTTTGACCCGGTGAAAAGCGGTAAATAAATATAGCTAAATAAATAAATAAATAAATAAAATGTCCCACTGTTACCAGCGTTAGAATGAATATGTGCATAATGAGGAGCAAGGTATTGTGGGTATGGGCCGGACAGGGTGGATTGGCCAGGATGCATCTTCACAGGGTGTGGGGCAATGGCTGAGACACTGTAGTGCCCGACCACCACCTGCATGGACAGGGTGGTCACCGCATGGCATGCTGGGAGGGCACTCACTCTGAACGAACAGTGACCATGGCATGTCTAGGTTCCCACATAGCGCTCTACACTATCTGCCGCCAATGATACTTTTGTGTTTCCAGTGCTGAGGCCCCCCCCCCCAATCGCTGAGATGCTTGTTTGGTGCTCATAGTTCCTTTGTGAGCATGCACTATGGACTGTTTAGTAAACTGTCTACAGTTAGACTGTGCACGGTTGGAACATCTATAAGGTGCTGTCTGCTGGTGATTAGTAGGCAGTTGGGGTTTTCCAGACCTTATCCCAGCATTGCTGTTAGTCTGCCCCAGTCACAGGTATGGCTTTGGCTCACCAATGCTGGAGAGCTGTCTTATATCAGCAGGATAGAGGTTGCTTCACCCAGGCGGGGGCACCTATCCATTACCTAAAAAAGGGGTGATGTGGCCCCCATTGGGGTATGCAGTGTATACTACTGTGACCTATATAATGCACTGCTACACAAACCTCATGCAGGTCTAGAAACCCCTCTGCCCTTAAAACAGGTGCCCATGTCAGCCAGACTCTAGCACAGAGCACACACTGTTCTGGGTGGTGTCCGGTTCCAGAGAGCCACATGTGACTGCAGGATACAGGTGGACACCAAATTATCTTTGGCTGCACTGCAAAGAACATCTATCACACACTGATAGCAATGAGGATGTACAGCAAGACCTATCTCTAGCACCCCATGTCCTGCGGACCTAGTGCTGGGCACCCATCCTATCCCTCAGGGTGAACACAGAACCTGCACAATGGCATGGTCTGCACCTAGCCTGTGCCAGTATCATGCACTGTCAGTTCGTCTTTCCAAGCTTAGGTACCGGAGAGTTGCAGACCCCATTTGATGATCAGCTCTTGACTGCTATTAAGCATGTGCATTGCATCATAGGTACTGGTGGGGTTACCCTATCCTGGCTCTCAGAGCAGACAGTTTGTGTGGTGACCTGCATTCCTTCTGTACCCAGCCATTGCTTTGACATATACTATGGAGGTATAGCCTACTGGCTCAATGCAATGTCATTCTCGGCAGTGTTCATGGGTTCAGTTCCTAATTGTTCCCTCCTCTCATGCCTGTCCTACTCAAATAGCGTGCATGCCCGTAACAGTCATATTTTTTTTTTTACTTTTTTATTTCTATTTTTTTTTAACCATTTACAAAACAATGCACAGTGCAACTTGTCAACGTAACAGGATCCAACCCCCCAACCTAGTTACACCCTCCTTAATCTAGGAAAAATCCCTAACCCATCCCCCCTTCCCTTCCCTCCCCTACCACCCTGCCACTCTTCCCCGCCCCCCCCTGGGAACCCCGATGCATCTTACAACAAAACATTTTGTATACAGTGTCTTCACTTTACCTAGCTTACGTTACAAAACATTTTGCTTGCGCTACATAATCATCCAACAGCTGCCACTTGTTTCCGCCCTGTGGAACTGCAGCAGTTGCTTCACATCTACCTTTCTTCCGCAAGCTGCGCTGACCCCCCCTGGGTTACCTTCAAATCTTGCGCCTTTTCAAAGCTGGCATAAGTACACACCAGATTCCACCAAAGATGTACATCCATCTTAGACGAATCTTTCCAGTTGGAAATAACTAACTTCAATGCAACAGCCATCAGAAAATTGAACAAAAAATACTTGTCTTTTGAAAGTTTCAAGCTGCTCGCGCAGGAGCGCAAAATGACAATATCCCATCCCAGAGGGGCTTGCAACCCAAGTATGCGATTGATCTTACTCCATACTACTTGCCAAAAGCTCTGAACATAATGACAATCAAATAACATATGCCGGAAGGTGCCTGGCACCAACAAGCACGACCAACAGTTAATGGAGGTTTTCACATCCCATTTTGAAACCTTAACAGGAGTTAGGTACGCTCTATGAAGCAAAAAAAATAAGGATTGGGTAAGGGAAGCCGCTTTCGAGACCTTGTTAATTTTGCTCCAGATTATATTCCATAATCTCGGAGGAATCTCATACCCTACCTCTAGCTCCCAGCTTCGCCCATACCCACACCCATCCCCCAATTTCGTGTCTCTGATAGTTGCATAAATATTTAACATACGTCCATCCGTGTCCACCAACTTGTCCACCACCCTCTTAAGACCCCAGTGGTCAGCTAGTACTTTCCCTTCCCTTACCACACCGCTTAGACAATGCTTTAGCTGCAACCACTGGAAATAACACACCCTTGGTATACCAAACTCGTTCTGAAGGGCCTCAAAACTCTTCCACCCATTCCCCAGCATCACTTGGCCTATGGTCCAGATGCCCGAGTCCTGCCAAACTTTCCAGGCAAAGGGCCTTTGCCCTATTTTAAGCTTTGGGTTGGACCAGATAGGATGCTGAACTGAAATCCTTTGTTCGCACCCCGTGGCATTCTCCAGAAACTTAAAAGCCATCTGAGTGGACTGAATAACCCCTAGACCCTTATCTTGATCCACCAGGATAGATGTAAGGAGGACCATTTCAAAGTAAACGACTGAACCAACTCTTTGATAAATTGCACATTGAACTGCACTATCTCCTCTATTGACGAACAGTAATGAACCCCAAGGTATTTAAACATCGAAGTTTCCCATTTAAATTTAAATTTGTCGACCAAGGAGGAAAAAGTCAACTTATTCATGGGGAAAGCTGTGGATTTCACCCAATTAATTTTGTAACCAGATAATTTGGCATACGCATCTATGACTTCTAATACCGTACCGATCGCGGGGGGTGAAGGAACAACAACAGATCGTCAGCATACGCAGACAACTTTATCTGTTTCCCTGCAACCTCCAGACCCTTGATCTCCTTAGCCTGTCTTAACAAGATTGTCAGAGGTTCCAGCGCAATATTGAAGAGTAGAGGGGATAATGGGCACCCTTGCCTAGTCCCTCTCTTTAAGCAGAAAGGGGAGGATAACATCCCATTCACCAGGATTCTAGCAAAAGGGGACGTATATAGTAATTGGATCATTTGTCTGAACCCTTTCCCAAAGCCAAACCACTCCAATGCCTGATTCAAATACCTCCACTCCAGCCGGTCAAAGGCTTTTTCCGCCTCCACTGAGAGTCCCACTATAGGTTCTTGCAGTCGTTCTGCAGCGGAAAACAGATTTAACAAGAGCCGCCCATTATCCGCAGTGGAGCGACCTGGAACGAACCCACATTGATCAGGGTGTATCAGAAGAGGTACCACCTGGACCATTCTATGTGCGAGTGCTGCAGAAAATAGTTTATAACCAGTGTTTAATAAGGATATCGGACGATAATTCTCCACTTTTTGGGGGTCTCTCCCTGGCTTTTCTAGGATCACAATAATTGCTTCACTAAAAGCCCCCAGCCCTGCTCCAAAAGAGCTTGGAAGTAAAACAAAAGATACGGCAGTAAGTCCTCCGCAAAAACTTGGTAAAACTCAGTTGGGATTGCATCCGGCCCTGCAGCCTTACCTCCCTTCATACCTTCCAATCTCTCCCTAAGCTCCTTAACTGTCAGGGGACTATCAAGAATATCTCTCTGAGCGGCCAAAAGCACCAGGTGAGGAATCTGGCTATACAAGTCCTGAAAGGCCCTCAGATCTACTTCCACTTCAGAAGTATACAGACAACTGTAAAACTCCTGAAACGCTTCAGCCATGTCACCCTCTGCCGTCAACAGTCCCTGGGACTCGTGCAGAATGGCTGCCACTTTAGGTCTCGAAACTCTAGGACTAAGCGTGCACGCCAGTATGCGGCCTGCTTTGTTGCCTTCCCCATACCAGCTACTTTGAGCACTGTGCACCATCGACTGCACCTCAGAGCTCAAACAAACATTATATTGATATCTTAATTTTTGCAGCCTTGTTAAAATACACGGATCTTTCCTCGAAACTAACAGTCTTTCCCCCGCTTGAATTTGGTCTGACAGCTCCCGCAGCTTCCCCTTCTTCTCCCTCGCCACCTTTATCTTAAAGCTCGTGGTTTCTGCTCTAATTACCGCTTTAAAAGCTTCCCACCACGCCCATCCCGGTGTGTCTTTAAGAGAATTTGTTTCAAAATACCTTGCAATGGCCTCTCTAATTACTGCACAGTATCCCTGATCCTTCAAAAGATCCCTGGGAAAAAAACCAAGTCGACTTGTTGTTACAACTGCCCTCCATCCGGACCTCCAACTTTATGTACGCATGATCAGAGATATGCATTTCCCCAATCCGGATTTGATCAACTGAATTAATGAGAGCCATCGACACTAAAAAATAATCTATGCGCGAGTGGGAGTCATGAGGAAATGAATAGAACATATACTCCCTATCCACCGGGTGAAACAATCTCCAAACATCTACAAGTCCTACGTTTTGCATGAGAGACAGAAGGACCATGTCAGCCTTACTGTGCTTACGAGAGCGGTAAGGTAGCCTGTCTATCAGTGGGTCGAGTACTAAATTAAAATCCCCACCAATGATCCTACAGTCATATTTTTGCAGATCTGTGCTGCCAGACCATAGTACCTTTGCCATAATTGTCAACATTCCCTCGGTCCGTCTATCTGCATCTGTCAGCTGTGTAGAGTCCTGTCTGCCTGTGCAGGCTGCCACCCCATGTCCTGCACTGCTACCCTTTCCTGCACTGCGCCTCTTCATGCTTGCCTCACCTGTGCCTGATCTGCATGGCACCACCACTACTCTGTCCACCCATCATTGTAACTATCCTGCCACCTCCGCCTCCACTGGGGGGCACGTATTCCTATCGTCTGCCACCAACTGTCTTTCCAGTACTTTACATTGCCAACACCCTGTGCTGTGGTACAGTTGCCCCCACCATGTTTGTCATCAGTACTGGCAGCCACATGGAATGCACGCAGATATGGCAGGTCCAGCGGCTCCCAGCTCTCCCTCCTTCACTCACCTGTTCATTGCCTTTCCTGAGTGCTCTATCTAGTGTTAGGGCTACATCTGTCTCTGTTTCTCACAGGTCGTGCATGTCATCCTGAGGCACCTTTCAGCCCTTAGGGCACACTAACCTAGGGCACCATAACCTTGTTAGGCCACCTTAACCTATGGTTCCATAGCCCAGGGTGCCTTCTACGGTGCCTTGTCCAGGGGTGTCTAATACGGTGCTTAGCCTAAGGAGCCCTATAGGGCGCATTATGGGGCACCTTACGAGGCACCTTACAAGGCATCCTTACAAGGCACCTTATTAGGCACCTTACAGGGCACCTTATAATGCACCTTACAAGGCGCGTTACAAGGCACCTTATAAGGCACTTTACAAGGCACCTTAAAGGCACCTTACAAGGTGCCAATCTAGGGGACCCTAACAATTCCCATTTTCTAAAAAATGGGATTGATGATGTAGGGATATTATGGGCATGAGTAGGGAAAGGATTCTTGTTTGGATGAGAAATGGAGATCATATTTTTAATTCTAGTAACCCATGCTATTACGTTAGTCATAGCTGCTTTGTATAAGTTCAGGGCATCTTTTTGGCAGAATTATGTTTTTGTGACTGAAAGTGAGAGTGTGTGTGTGTATGTGGTATGAGGGGTGCATGGGAGGATCTGGTGTGCTCATTTGCAATTCATGGGGGGCATGAAAGCCTGGCCAGTATCAGGGGCTAATTCCGAAATCTTGAAAGTAGAAGACTTTAGCTGCCCAATAAAGCAGTTTTTGCAAAATGGAGATCTTCGTAGGGCATAACTTGACAAGAGAAAATCTAGGGAATCTGATTTACTTTCCCGGAAGCTAAGTAGTGAGTTACCACTTTATTGAAAGAGTTGAAAAATTTAGCTCTAGCTTTGCCATTTATCTTTTGTTGTAGGAACAATGTAACAAGTGCCGCATTGCTGGAAGCCCCCACTAACATTATGAGGGTATTCTGTATACCACCAATAAGGGAATGAATAAATTGAATATAGATTATGGGCCCAATATTCTTCTGGGCAAGCTATGTGTCGCATCAGTGCATAGCCCTGCCCGCCGACCCTTACACCTGAATATTCAATGCCTGGGTCATATGCGGCCCTAGCATTGAATATCCAGGAATCACCATACAACCCAGAAGCCACCAAAACTAACTGGGCAACTGCAATATTGCATGTTGCCCAGTTAACGCCTGTGTCATAAAGATAGGCAAGAGTTTTCCTCGCCTATCTTTCAGTGCAGAGCACTAACCAAGCAGCATGCAATTTCGCTGCTGCCTGGTTATCTAATGCCTATGCCTCCACTCCGCTCCGGAATGCCCTCAACATGCCTTGATGCTAGCCAGATAGCATCAAGTCACATAGGGGACATAGATGGGGATATTCGATGGCAGTACCCGTGTAAACCATATAAATGCACTTTGAATATCAGGCCCTATGTTTTTATAAGAAATAAAAAAGAATCTAAAAATATTTAAGAATATCTAAAACTATAAAAAATAAATAAATTTATACAAGTATATAGGAATATCTTCTAATGTATTCATTTTGGAAATTTGAAGGTAATTAAATTATAATAAAATTAAATATGGAAGGTTGGAGGAGTTTTAAGACCTAGGATGGATCTTTGATGGTGTTTTCCCCTTTGGGCAAGTAACATACTGCCACATAGTGGGATACCATATTCTGCTGAAGCCTTGTCTCGTCTATTTTATTATTTTGTATTGAATTTTTCAATTTAGATATTCAATGGTTGATGGTTAAAGATTATTTTTTTGGCATTTCCTAGGGATTCTTTAAGGGTATGAAGTAAAGTGATTTAACAAGGTTAGACAATTGTATATCTGAAAAAAATCTTAACGCGAAATAGAAATTTGGGTAATGAGATCAGTGAGATATTGGTACAGGTGTGATAGGACAGCCATACATCTGCTGTGCCAGCTACTGGGAGAAATGACTGATGTTGTGCCAACATTCTCCAGATTTCTCCATGAGGCTTACATCTAGGGTGGTCAACTGGCTCGAGATTTGAGGGACAACCTGATCAAGTCCATGCAACTAGTAAGGTAAAACCAGGACTAGATCAGGTTGTCCCTCAAATCTGGAGCCAGTTGACCATCCCTACCCAGTCCAAGAAATATGAGAGCTATGAGAGTGGCGATATATCTGGAGGCTGGCTACTTGGTGTGATGACACAGGGATCTCCCTTCCCATACTCGCACAGAGCTGACCAAGGGAACAGTGCCACAAAGTAGACTGTGGGAAGGCAGACAGGGTTATCCCACAGATAGCGGATGTATACAGACCAGCATATGCCATGATGGGACAGATGTAGCTGCTGTGAGAAATGCCAGTACCCAGATAGCTGGGAATAAGATGCCATTGCCAGAAGGCCCTACTACTACTGATCATTTGTATAGCACTACAAGGCATACACAGTGCTGCACAGACACACATGGTCCCTGCTCGTCAGAGCTCACAATCTAGTCAAGACAGACCATACAGCAGTTGTGGACAGGATACATCTAGGGATAATGGCAAGGAAACAAAGGGAGATTAGGCAGATCAGATCCGAAAGCAGCAACAAAGAGGTGAGCGCTCGGTCTGCATTTGCAAAGGGCCAGGAAGAAGCCTGATGTACAGACTCAGGTAGTTTTTGCCAGGCACAGGGAGCAGCAAGGTGAAAGGAACAAAGTTTGGAGTTAGCAGTAGAAGAGAAGAGTACAGATAGAAGCAATCTGCCAGAAGAGCAGAGTTCACAAGGAGAGTTGTAGGGAGAGATAAGATGAACGGTAATGTCGAGCAGCAGAATGAGTGCACTTACAGGCCAGAGGCACGAAAAGGGCATAAATGTGTTGCTCAGCAACATAGGAGTCCTTTGAGGATTGACGGGAGTTTGAGATAAGTGTTTCAATTCTTTTAAATGCACTTAAAGATTGTTAAACATATTGTAAAAGCCCATGAATGATAAATCAGCTGCGGAATGGTTTGAAGCTGTGTGATATCATATCCACGAATGCACTGTGTGCCCTGTGCTGAAGCTTCCTCAATTTATTTCCCTTGTGCATCCTCAAAGGCCTTGAATTAGTGAGTGGCATTTGTCAGATACAATGTTACTCATGTTATTTAAGTTCCTCCAGGTTTAAATAGACACATGATTCAGAGCTTTAAATACTTAAAGAGTATTAATGGACAAACAAACCTCTTCCAAAGACGGGGAAGCTGTAAAACTAGAGGGCATAACATGAAGCTGCAAGGGGGGGGGGGGGGGGGTTAACTGAAAGGCAATGGCAGGAAATACTTTTTCACTGAAATAATGGTGGATGCTTGGAATGCCCTCCCGATGGAAGTGGCGGGGGCAAACACAGTGACATAATTCAAAATGGCATGGGACAAACATAGTGGATCCCTTTACAGCCACAGGATAAAATCAAAATAAGCATAACTATCTCTTATATCTGAACAAATAGGGGTGACCTACATGGAGCGGTGGGTACACCCCTAAACAAAGGCATGGGGAGAGGTGACCTGCATGGAGCAGTAAGTGCATCTACTCTTGCCACCTTGCTGTGCAGACTAGATGGATCATGTTGGTCTTTACCTGCCATTATATACTGTGGGGTATGTTTACTAAAACCCCGTTAGGTGCGCGCCCTGCTATTGTGCGGGATGCCATAAAAGGAGTGGGCGTGTCAGTTTGAAAAAAGCAAACCGGGATTATTCATGCGCTAATGTGCGCCGCGCGCATTAGCGCATGAGAAACGCGCGCGGGAAGCATAAGTGGCGCACTGATGTAAAAGCACAGGAACAGAGCCACAGTGGAATGGTTAAGACACTGACTGATGGTGTAGAGATCATGGGTTCAATCCCCCACTGTGCCCAATGAATAAAGCTGGCTGAGACACAACCTGTTATGTGTAATATTGCAGTCTGAGACATATTAATTTTATTTTAATTACTGCTACTAGCAAACGCACTCTGAAAGCACTGTAACATAAGGCACCCCATAAGGTACCCCAGAGGGCACATTTTAAAGTGCACTGTCTGCCACGGCACCCTACAATGTTGCATAAAGGGTGGTGTATAGGGCGCCATATAGGGTGCCCTATGAGGCACAGCAAGGTCATAGCACTGTTTTTGATGGCAGCACTGTGCATTTAAACGCATGGAAAGCATAAGTAAGTGCACTGAAATGCAAGGAGAAACAGCAGTGTAGCACAATGGTTAATTCACTGACTGATGATACAGGGCTCATAAGTTCCATCCCCAGTGTGCCCAATATGTAAGGCTGGCTGAGGTATCAGCTTTGACATGTAAGTATTGTTTCCTGCGGCACTTTATTTGTATTTTATTAATTGCTGCCAGCAAACACACCCTCACGTGCCGTAACCTAAGGTGCCGCATAAGGCACCCTATAAGGCACTCCATAGGGCACATTATAAGGTGCACTGTCCGCCACGGCACCCTATAATGTCCCCTATAGGGCTCCCTAAAAGGCGCTCCATAGGAGATTTTATAAGGCACCTTATACGGACTGGCACCCTATCAGTCGCTCCATAGCATACTGTATAGTGCACCTTATATGGACAGTAACCATAAGGTGCCCTATAGGGTGCCATATAAAGCGCCCTCTGAGGCACCTTATGGTTACAGTATGCTGAGGGTGTTATTGCTGACAGCACTAATGTACTTTAAAAATAGATAATCTTTTGGACAGCCCTATCAAATAACCCCACTGTGGCTTTGAACCCATGACCTCTGGTTCCACTGGTAGGGAAGTAACCAGTGGGCTACAGCTATATAGTTGCTAGCAAGCCCCTTGCTGTCTGCAGAAGGACTGTAAATCACCACACAAACAGTCTGCTGTGGTCACCAGGATAGGGTTAACCCACTCATACCCATGATGCACTGCACATGCAAATCAGCAGTCTACAGATGATCACAAGATGGGGTATGTACCCCCACAACACCTCGGCCTGGTAGGGGGAATTGACCGTGTGTGGTACTGGCACAGAGTAGCTACACACCGTCACATTGTGCAGGTACGACATTCACCCTGAGGGTGAGGTGGGGTGCCCAGCACCAGGTCCACAGCAGAGATAGGCTATGCTGCAGGTCTCCAGCAGTGCTAATGTGTGAGATAGATAGTTTCTGCTGACACACCTTGGATAGATCTGTTTGACTCAGTCAGGTGCAGACTCCTAGGAGGATTATGTGCTACAACCCTCCTTCTCTTCTTCCAGGGCTAAGGGTGGCAAACAGGGTTTCCCACCAACAGATCCACATTCTACCTCCCTGCAATGGTGGCAGTAGAGGGGACCATAAACCCCAGTCCTGCTGGAGAACAGACACCCTACAAGGCAGTTAATGCAGCTCTGTTTACATCCATAACGCAATAGCAGACAGACATTAGATCTGGATATGCAAAGCTGCACCCCACCACTATCTGATATTCTCCTGCAGCAAACCTTCAGTCGCTGCACCCTGCAAGGCGCTCCATCAGGACAAATACCAGCTGCAAACAGTCTTCTAGCTAGTCCATAGTTCATGTTCCTGGGGGAAATGCGTGCACCCCGAACTGGGATGTCAGCATACACACCAAGCAGATAAGTCAGTGACTGGGACCCAAAGGGAAACCCATAAATATCACATGAGAGACATACTAGATAGCACTATGGGGGTGCCTAGCCATGCTGTGGTCACTGCACAGTCAGGGTGAGAGTGATCTCCCAGCAGGACATGCTGTGGCCAACCTGTCTGTGCAGGTGGTGGCCGGGCACTACAATGTCCTAGCCAGTGCCCTATGCCCTGTGCAGATGCATCCTGGCCAGGCCACCCTGTCCAGGCTATACCTGTGGTACCTTGCTCCTTATTATGCACATTGGCAGGCCAATACTGGCAACAGTGCTGGCAGTGTGGGCTGTGGAGGGTGTTTGCAGCCACCACACACTGGATAGACAGACACATACTCCCACACCTATGCCAGCATTGTGCCACTCTAGAGGAGTTCAGCAGCCCTGGCCACCACACCAGTCCTGGGCACAGTGCAGGCATGGATATGGTACGCAATACTGTTGGGGGTCACTCCCCAGGGTGGTAAACACTGTCAGAGACCAGACCTGAAGCACACTCCACAGACAGCAGAAAGGTTGCTATGATGGAGCTCAATCAGCAAACTGTGCTTAACGTAGGAATTGGTATCTGCCAGTAATCATAGCAAACGTTTGATAGCTGTGTACCATATTCCCAGGTGTAGGGTGGCATTGCTAAGGTATGCAAGGGCTAGTATTGGGAGATGCATGCAGGGCCCAATGTCCTGCCTCTCCAGGAGGCATTGGCTAATGGAGCCTGTGGGTGTGGGTGTGTGTATGTCTGCCCCTGTTGGCTGCTGCTTTACGGCAGAGGTTCCCAACTCCAGTCCTGGTGTGCCAGACACTGTTCGGGTTTTCATGCTGTCCCTCATGAATATGCATGAGATACATCTGCATACCATGGGGGTGGTGCATAGATATGCAGCACAGGCATCTTTATTAGAGGCAGCAGGGAACCTGAATGGTGTTTGGCCCTCCAGGACTGCATTTGCGAGACTTTGCTCTAGGTAATGCGCCTGTTTATGGTGTCTTTGCTCTGTAGGGTAAATTGTAGGTGTTTTGGGCATGTTTACGTCATCTGCAATAAAGGTTCTGTCTGTATTAGCACATTGTAGTAGTGGGTAAAATATGGGGACTGGGTTGGCAGGCACCATAGCTTGGACTTGAACCTGTGACCTTCTGTCTCCATACACACTGGCTGTGTGCACTGCACCACTGTGTTGCCACAGAGACATTGCATTCCCTGGTGATACCATGACTGTTTGTCCGGCAGGGCCTGTCTGTTGCAGTGCATGGCACCCACCTACACAGGGCTAGGCCTTGGTCTGCTCTGGGCAGCTGCCACTGCCCCCTCCACCAACAGTACCCCTCCGCCACCAAGCTGACATGGCCTTATAGTGGAGACAGCATAAAACCTGACTGATTTGTGGGCCTCCAGGACTGAATTTGGGGGACTCTGCTCCAGGTAATGCGCATGTTTCTGGTGTCTGTGCTCGGTGGGGTAAAATATAGGCGTTTGAACCATGCGTATGTTCTCTGCAATAAAGGTTTGTCCTTACTATCACGGTTTAGTAGCGGGTAAAATATGGGGATTGGATTGGCAGTAGCCCCAGCTGGGACTTGAACTTGTGACCTTCTGCTCCTGAGCACACTGGCTGTGTTCACTGCACCACACTGTGCTCACAGTGACTGTGCAGTCCCTGGAGATACCATGGTTGTTGGTCAGACACAGCCTGTCTGTTGCAGTGCATGGCACCCACCTACACAGGGCTAGGCTCTGGTCTTCTCTGGCAGCTGCCACTGCCCCCCTCCACCACCAGTACCCCTCTGCCATCATGCTGAGATGCCCTTCTGCTGGTGGTGCTGGTGGTGTGCAGTCTCAAGCCATCCAGTGTGCAGGTAGGCGGCTGCCTATGGTGTGTGTTCTGGGGTAGGGGTGCCTGCATAGGCGTCCACGCTTCCCCCCAACACCGCCTGCCAATGTTCTGTGCCCTTGGGGGTACCTGCTGGGTACTATCCCCTGTGACACTGTGATAAACACTCTTGTGCCCATGTTGGGCCCTCATCAGTTGCTGTCTGGCTGCTGTTCAGTTTCAGCATTCCTAAGTGTCACCTAGGCATCTGCCTAGTCCGCACTGTGCCCCAGCTGCACCACAGCATGTGCCGCCTGCAGCCCTCTGTATCCCCTTTCCCAGCATATGTCCAGTTGCCCATTCCGACATGCCCACCCTGCTGTTGTGGAACATGTGCATGCCATAGGAAACCTGTCCAATGGAGAGGAAAACCCTGATTAGTGCTATTTCACTGTGGGATCATTCACCTTGTATGGGGACGGAGCGTAGACCCTTCCAAAATTCATATTTATTTTTTGGGGCTTTCTTGGGAGTGTTTTTTGATGTTTCCCATTATTATCAATTTTGTTGGGATCCTTTTCAATGTTTATTTGTACTTTTGTACCTTGCACATGTACCACACTTATCACTTTTTGTAGGTTTCCCTGGTTTTGCTGTACATTGCTGACAGAAATGGTTTCTCTTCCCTTTAAATCGGCTCTAACGCAAGGTTTTCACTCGCGGTATTTTTTGCCTCAGATTTCAAACTCGCAAATGTGCGGGGAGACTCTCCCCTCCCACTCTCCACCCATTGACCCCTTCTCTCCTTCCCTGGGGAGCCTTCCTCCGCCCTACGGGAGCCTTTCTCCGCCTTCATCACACATTAGCGCGTCGCGCACATGAGCGTGCACAATAGTGCGCCGCCACCTGAGCCTGCACAAAAGTGCCCCGTAATGCGACATTAGTGTGCGCTAAGGTACCTTAGCGCACGCTCAAGTGTGCAGCGCACATTAGCGCACAGTAGCGCACATTAGCGCAGTTTAGTAAAGATACCCCTATGTTACTATGTTCTTATAACTCTTCTTGCTTTAGCTCAGCAATATTATGCATCCTTTGGGGAACTGCAATGTTAGTTTCGTGTTTGGTGCACTTGGTAAGGGTCCATCCTTATCAGTTTAAAACGTTTCTGTAGAGATGATCAAGGCAGGGATCACTGGGGCCATTTTATAATGCCGTGTACTATTTGATGCAAGATATGTCCTGACATGCATGTTCATATTTACATTCTCTTTACCATATTAGGGTGTACTGGGATTATCTAGCACTTTTCAGGGTTTGAGGAGGACTGGTATATAGTCCAGGTTGCAGCAGCAGTCATTTCTCATTGGTATTTATGTCTAATTGGCATCAGCAAACTAATGTCAGTGTGAAGAGCAGCTTAGGAGATGCACGTTTTATCACGGAGGCATGATGTCCGCGGGTACATCCCAGAGATGGGCAGGATCCAAAATGTGCACATTTTCAGAATATGATGGGCATGGGGATGTATAAAATGTTTACCCATGTCCCACAATATTACAGGGATGTGTTCCTCCATTATATCGCATGGCCCGTGCCTGCACCCGTGCGTGAACCATGCACCAGATGTGTGCACGAGCTGACTGCATAGGACTTTGCCTATGACATGCTGGACGCATTTGTCTCCTCGTCTCTGGACTCGTGGGCATGTCTAGACATGTAAATGTGGAATTAGGTTCAAGCAGGGCCTGTTTTTAATTTAGATGTGTCCGCAGACTATATGTGCATGTTATGGAATAGGGCTCTTATTGTCTATTTGCTTGTTTGTGATTTTTAATTTTACATGATTTTTAGTAGTTTTTAAACTTTTCTGTAATACTGCAAAAAACATAAGTGATTGGAAAAATATAAATGCTTTCAAATGAATAAATAAATACATAAATAAAAGCTGCACACGTTTACCAGGAGCTGGTACAAAGCATGGATGTGAATATCTATAGGCAACACATGTAAACTTCAACTCTGCCTGCCCTCTGCCAAAACTCTACCCCCCCAAACATGTCTACACCTGAGTCATGTAAAAGTATATATGTTTTTGTTAATGCACATATTTTTATGTGGAGGTCATAAGAAGCATTTTATGGATACATACTGGCATATTTACATTAAAATCCTTTATAAAATTACCTTATACTACCCATCTCAAAACACACATCCCTGTATATATGACTGCCCACACCCTAGACCCCCCAAGCATACACATCCTGCCCTGCCAACTCACTTTTATATATTATACATATATTGCTAAGAGGGTTGCTCAGAAAGTAATGCCCCACATGTTTTTTCTCAGTCCAGAATGAAGACAGAGGTGTGAAATTGAAAGGGTAGTAATTTGGAACTTCAAAGGACACGTGTGTAATTTTACAGTTCTCCGACAAATAGCGAGGTGGTAGTGATCCTTCAAATGGCGTCTGTGAGTGACACACAGTACAAACAACGAGCTGTAATTGAATTCTTGGTGGAGGAGAAAGAAAGTCCTGCCTCAGCCACCAGTCCAGATTGGCACATCACGAGTCGGGAATTGTCCGTACAGCTTTCCGTCAGTAGAGGTAGTGCAATGGCAATTATTGACTCTTTGGGATATTCAAAGGTGTGTGCAAGATGGGTTCCATGAAGTCTCACAACCGAACACAAACACCAAAGGAAAGACATCTGCTTTGATTTGTTGGAGCGTTTTGAAGCTGAGGGAGAGGTCTTTATCCCAAAGAGTCAATAATTGCTATTGCACTACCTCTACTGGGCTGTACGGACAATTCCCGACCCGAGATGCGCCAATCCGCATGAATAATGTCATTAGCGCGCTGCAACTTGTCTGGACTGGTGGCTGAGGCAGGACGCCCAGACCGCAGCCGATCTTCCAGTTCCATTTTACCACTTCCTGAAGCCTTTACTCTCGTCACCCATCGTCCAACGGTGCTCCTATCTATTGCAGAACTTCCATACACAGCATACAACCATTAACCGAGGCAGGCGGACCCGGCGCTCCAGGCCCCTACCTCTCGCACCCCCCCCCCCCCACAACAACCCCGCCCCTACCCTGCCCCCACAAAAGACATAACACCATAATTTCATGGAACACAACTGGTCGCAGCTTTTATTAGCCATAACAATTTAACAAACCAACAATAAAACTTTCCAATCCCTCAATTAGCGGCACCCGGCTGCACCAGCCATACCTCAGCAAAGCGCCTGCCACCGCTAATGGCATAACTCGCCACCCGGCAAGTTACCATACCCCTCTCCCCGACTTCGCCATGCTAAGCAAAAGTCGGCCGAGGGTTTGACCGGGTCCGGGGCACCCCGCCCCCGCCCAAGTGAAGCCTGCTGCTCCGGACCCCGGAAACCTCCGGGATCCCGCCACCCCCCCAGCTGCAACACCCCAAACACCCCACCGCCAAACGTTAGGGAGGGAGGGAGGGACGCCAGCAGCGAACGCAGCCTCCGCCCGACTGACCACGCGGAGGCTGCTCAGCCCCTACTCCCCCCCCCGCTCCCCAACACCCGCTGCACTAATTGGCTCCCGTGTGGCCGTGACCCACGGGAGCCAATTAATTTAAAAGACGCGCCCGCGCACCCAACCAGGGCCGTGCGCGCGCTCCCCGCCCAGGCCGCGCACAGGGTCCCCGCGCCGGGCCACGCGCCCGGTTAATATCGGCCGTCGGGACCCTGCCCGCGGCCTCGGGATAACCGAGGCAGACGGACCCGGCGCTCCAGGCCCCTACCTCTCGCACACCCCCCCCCACAACAACCCCGCCCCTACCCTGCCCCCACAAAAGACATAACACCATAATTTCATGGAACACAACTGGTCGCAGCTTTTATTAGCCAAAACAATTTAACAAACCAACAATAAAACTTTCCAATCCCTCAATTAGCGGCACCCGGCTGCACCAGCCATACCTCAGCAAAGGGCCTGCCACCGCTAATGCCATAACTCGCCACCCGGCAAGTTACCATACCCCTCTCCCCGACTTCGCCATGCTAAGCAAAAGTCGGCCGAGGGTTTGACCGGGTCAGGGGCACCCCGCCCAAGTGAAGCCTGCTGCTCCGGACCCCAGAAACCTCCGGGATCCCGCCACCGGCACATAACACTGTTCATGTGCCGCCCCCCCTGGCCCAAAGCTGCGACCAGCATGCATCATTGCCAGACATATATTCCAAGGCCTCCTGCCAGTCATTAAGGAGTAGGTCCATGCCAACTGGCGACAAATGAACCCCATCAGCCCGATATAGTCCCGAACACCCAACATCCACCCAGTCGTGCAAGATCTGATACCCACCCCTCTCACAGACCCAACGACCAATCTGCCGATTGACCTTGGTCAATCCCCGAGACCAACGATGCTGATCCCAGCAAGCAGGCCTTGGAATGATGTCTGACCACAGAACAATAACACCGGGAAACATCCGCAACACCAGTCCCAGATCATCTTGCACCGCCCGGATCAGCTGCAGGCAGGACCAGGACACCAGGTCATTGCCACCCAGATGCACCAACCACCGCGACGTCCTCCTGTAGCATTGTAGCAAAGGCAGCAACTGCGGCCACCGCATGCCTCGCACGCCCAGCCATTGCACAGCCACCGACGACGGGTCCAGTCCCAAATTGGCGCCGATAGGGCGGTCTGCCGCGCGCAGACCCGCCCAATGGACGAAAGAGTGGCCAGCAACCCAACATCCACCAGGTCCGACACCCCCATCTGAAAAAGAAATAGAAAGGTAAAGCCCCAACCAACAGCAACCCGGCACCTACAGCCGAACGTACCCTTTAAAAACCGAAGAACGCCACCTCCCAATGCCTTGAATGACATGTCCCGGTAACCCCGCAGCTGCCGCACTAGTGGCAGCCCCAATCCGAAAGGAATGCGGAGCAAAACGCAGCGGGTCTTCCCCCACCGCGGATAGCACCAGCCGCAACACTGCAGAAACCTGGAAACGGGTTAAAACTCGAGAATCTGCGTGCACGAAAAAACAGACTGCGCCCACCGGACGCACAGCGAAATACTGCCGCAACGCCCACACCGGGTAAGTCCGCGGCTCTGCGCCCTCGCCCAGACACACCCACAAATCTTTTCCAAGCGGATCTGTTTTGGACTTAGCCAAAAGGATCCGCACCCCCCCTTCTACCACCCGAACATTACGCGCCAGCAGCCCCCCAACACCCCCCCCCCCCGGATAGAGCCCGCAACCAGTTCCCCGATACGAAACGCCCCAAAAAAGGCTAGGCAAAACAACGCCCGGAACAAGGAAGCCTCGTACTCAGACGCAGCCACCTGCCTTAAGGCCCCGCAAACCCGCACCAGGAGCCCATGCATGATCGGCAACCGCGAATCGCGTGGCGTCGGCTGCACCCGCTCCCAACCCTGCAGAAGCCGTCGCATTAAAACCCCCCCAGGCGGGGGACCCCAACCCACCGTGCTCGCAAAAAAGTTAAACCCCGCCAAATGCGCGCGCACCGCCGACCGTGAAAACCCGGCGCCCTTGGCCGCCACAATATATTGAGCCATCAAGCCCTCCGGGACCCCCACACGCCTGCCACCCGCAAGTTAACAAAAAGGCGACCACCCTGTCGCACCCCTGTTGGTACGAAGTCCAGGTCCCCGCTGACACTGAGTTCCTCAGCAGATCTATCATCTCTCGAGGCCAATGCTCCACAAGTTCTCTGGGACCACAGATCCGTCCTTGTCCGCTTCGGGGGCCAGCGCCCGGAACCGCTCCCACTGAAAATGAGAAAGAGCATCGGCAATCTCGTTAGTGCACCCTGGTATATGTTGAGCCCGCACCGCCACATTCAACTGTAAACATGCTAAGACGACTTCCCACATCAAGCCAGCTACCATCACGCACCTTGGAGTGTATCTGTTAATCACACTTACGACCGCCGCATTATCACACCACCAAAGCACCCTCCGGTTCCGAAGACGCTCCGGCCAGAGCGCCAAAATTACACGAATCGGAAAGAGCTCCAAAAATGTGATATTCCTGGTCAGGCCCGCCGCACGCCAAGACTCCGGCCACCGATCCGCGCACCTGGCCCCTCCGAAATACACACCCAAGCCCACCCACCCCCGCCGCATCAGTGTACAACTGCCAATCATCACTGGATACCTCGGGCTCCAGCAAAACAGAAGTCCCATTGAAGTCCCCCAAAAACCGATCCCACACCCGCAAATCTGCCCGCATCGCTGCCGTCACCCGGATCCGGTGATGCGGTTTCCGCACCCCGACCGTCGCACAGGCCAACCTCCTGGAAAACATCCGCCCCATCGGAATCGTCCGACAGGCAAAATTTAAGGACCCCAACAAGGACTGCAACTCCCGCAAAGAAACCTTGCGGGCCAACAACACGTTGGCCACCGAAATCCGCAAGCGAGCGACTTTGTCTTGAGGCAAACGCGCCACCATGTCCACCGAATCCAACTCCACACCCAAAAAGGTCAACCGTGTCGTTGGACCTTCGTTCTTCCCGTCCGCCAAGGGGACCCCAAACTCCTGTGCCAGCCGCACAAACACAGATAACATCCCCTGACATTCACCGGCGTGCGCTGCTCCTACAAACAAAAAATCGTCCAGGTAATGCACCACGGAAGACAGGCCAGATGCGCGAACCAGCACCCACTCCAAGAAGGTACTAAACATCTCAAAGTAAGCGCAAGAGATAGAACAGCCCATCGGCATGCACTTGTCGAAATAATACCCCCCTTGAAAGCAGAACCCCAATAATGGGAAGGAAGACGGGTGGACGGGTAGCAAATGAAAAGCCAATTCAATGTCCACCTTTGCCAGCAAGGCCGACTGACCGGCCTCGCGCACCAGCAAAGCAGCCTTATCGAAGGACGCGTAGCGAACCATACAAAATTGACGCGGGATAGAATCGTTCACGGAAGCCCCGATCGGACAGGACAAATTATGAATCAACCGGAATTTGCCCGGCTCTTTCTTGGGCACAATACCCAAAGGCGAAATCACCATGTTAGAAAATGGAGGCTCCAAGAAGCGGCCCGCCACCCTCCCCAACTGCAATTCGCTCAACAATTTGCCCTGGACCACCTCCGCCCAACGACGTACCGAAGGGGAGTTCCTAGCAGACGGCGCCGACACCACCCCCCGCACCGGGATAACGAAGCCATTCCTAAACCCAAACCCCAGAATCGCCGCCTCACGCCTCCGGGGATAACGACTTAGCCACCCTAAAAAGGCCTCCACACGAAACGGGAAGGGGTGTGCCCACGCCACTCACTGCCCTTTTGGGGCGGGACCGGCCATGCCAGAGGCACCCTTCTTAATGCACTTGACAGCGGAATGGGGACCCCCGCACAAGGAACAGGCGTGCTGGAATTTGCAATCGGGAAAAGGGCAGGTGGAGCGGTTGAAACGCCAGCACACGTCACTGCTCCCGGCCGAGACTGCCTTTGAGGGCACCCTGGCTGCCCCCCCTTGAAAGGGCCACGCCGCCCCCCCACCCCCACCGCCCTGGCGCCACTCTTTCCCCCACCCCCCGCACCGGCGCCGGACCTCGCCGACATCTGGGTCAACCACAGGTTAATGTCCTGCGTGCCCCACGAAAGCGATCGGCTCTCCTCCATCCAATATGGATTTAGGCCTCAACATGGAGTTGAAACACTTTTAACAGTCTTAACTGATGTTCTACTCAAAGGAATTGATAATCATAAACAAGCATTTATACTCCTATTTATTGATATTTCGGCAGCATTTGATAGTGTTCACCACACTATAATGCTTAATAACCTGAAACAAATAGGAATAAAAGACACTGTACATAAATGGTTTACCTCTTACTTAAATAATAGAACACAAAATGTAAGAATTGGTAACCAAACATCAACCATATATAAACAAGAAATTGGTCTCCCACAAGGCTCCGCACTATCAGCCCTCCTGTTTAACATTTACATAAAACCTGTCAGTGATATCTTTAAAAAATTCGGAGTATACTATCATCTATATGCAGATGATATTATGATGTACATCCCATTCACGATTCCTAATTTACCAATAAAACTACTATCAGACTGCTTCAATGAAATTACTACATGGCTAAAAGCTCAAAACCTTCACATTAATCATTCAAAAACAGAAGTCCTAATTGTACCAAAAATTCAATCATATATCCCCCCAACCCATATAACATTACAAAACCATGACATTAAAATAAAAAAATGAAATAAGATACCTAGGTGTTATTCTAGATACTCATCTGACGATGAACACTCACATCAGAAACACCATAAAGAAAATATACTTTAAACTTAAAATTCTTAAACAATTACGCCCGTTAGTACACCAACTAGACTTCATAAATATAATCCAGGCTACAA
Organism: Ichthyophis bannanicus; assembly: GCA_033557465.1. Classification (NCBI taxonomy): domain Eukaryota; kingdom Metazoa; phylum Chordata; class Amphibia; order Gymnophiona; family Ichthyophiidae; genus Ichthyophis; species Ichthyophis bannanicus. The sequence goes on from CM066032.1 coordinate 391,496,751, forward strand.
TAACACCGCACTTTGATTTTGCCAACCTAATTCTTTTAGGTATAACGAAACAAAACATAAAAAGAATCCAATTAGCACAAAACGCAGCAGCCAGAATTATAATGAAAGCACACTCAATCCAGCACATAACACCAATACTAGCTTCCCTACACTGGTTGCCAATTCAAAGTAGGATAATATATAAAACCACAATAACTACATATAAAGCTTTAAACAACATGGCCCCAATCCCATTAAGCAAACTAATTAGCATGGAATCTAAAAAAACCACGCACAGAAAAGGATACTCAAATAAACTAAATACTCCTAATGATTTCATAAAAGCAAATAAATTAACTAACAAAAGAGCTTTTTCTCATGCTGCCCCATCTATTTGGAATTCCCTTCCGGAGGACCTACGAACTATAACTGAAATCATGGAACTCCGTAAAAAACTAAAAACCTATTTATTCTCCATGCACTACGGCAACTTAGATAACCCCTGGATACACTCAGAAAAAGGTTAAAAATTATGACAGAGTAATACTAATCCCAACAATTTAACAGACAATACACTATTATAAAAACACTATGATCCAATTCCAAAGTACCCACAACATGTATTTGTATATAGTTTTTTTTACATAGTTTACAAGCCAGTTTTGCTATTTTGCATTAGTTCATGCTGTTAGCCATTACTTTTATTGTTACAAAATGTTCGATGTAAAACTAAGCTTATGCTTTGTGGATTGTTTTTATTGTGAACCGCAACTGAACTCTGGAAGTTGCGGGTTATAAATATATGTTAAATAAAATAAAAAAATAAATCCTGTCCCTGAACTTTTCGTCGTAGTTCAGCCAAGACCAGCCGTCGTGCGTCTGAGACGCCTCGAGGATGGAATCGGCGTACGCTAACAACATCCCATACTGCGCCGGATCGTGTCGGCCCCAAACACTGGCCAAACGCAAAAAGGAACGCGTCCAGTTAACCACATTACACGCCACCTTCCTAACCCGACCGGCCTTCTCATCGTCCTTTCTCTTCTTCCGACTCTCGCCCGAGCGCTTCCTCCCTTCTAACAAACGGAAGATATCAATGTAGCGCCGCTTCCTAATTTTACGCCGCAGCTTACGCGGCACCCCCACCCACAATTCCGGCAAGGAAACCACCGAAGAGGCCCCCCCACCCGCACTTAAACCCCCCCTCCCGACATCGGGAATCTGCCGAACCCTCCCTCCCGACCCCCCGGACGAACCACTCGAGGAGGAAGAGGACGAGGATGAGTCCGAGCTACGACGCCGCCGACACGACCGCCGGTGCTTTTTGCGCGAAGCCCCCCCCTTTTCCCTTTGCGACTCTCCCCCTTCCCCCATTAACTCACCTGATGCAGCAGCCAGCTCACCAGCCACCGCAGGGTCCTCGCCATCAGCGCGCGCGACATCCCTTGGGCACCCTTGGGCCGACTCCGCTGCCGCTCCACACTGCGTCTCAGCCCCAGCCGAAGGACTCATCCAGCTCTCTCCGCCAGCCATGCCCACAGGCCATGAGGGCTGCGCCATAAACTGCCCCCTGCCGAGACAAAAAGGGGAAAACAGGGGGGGAAACCGACACCGGCCAGGCCGGAGCCCAAGGACCTCCCCACCCCGCCCTAGATGTACCCTGCCCCCCAGACATCCACTGCTCCCAAGGGGAAGCACCCCCCGGCGTGCCAAAACCACCGGGGCTCGGGAACCACCCCGCGGCCCCGCCACAGCTAGCAACCCACGGAGCCGCATCGAGCCGCAGCCCTCCCCCTTGGCCCTGTGCCCCGAAATCACCCCCTGCCCCCCCACACTCCCCACAGCCCCTCCCCCTACCCCTCCCCCACATCCCCCGCCCGTACGCACCCCGCCGCTCCAGCTCCGCCCTGAAGCCCTTCCCCCACCCCCTGGGATCCACCATGAGGGTGGGAACCCCTTCTGCCTGTGTGGCCCCGCACCACAGCTCCTTGCCCCCTCTTGCCCCCCCACCCCTTACCACAACTTCCCCCCCACCCCCATAGACTGGCCCAGGCAACCCCCCACCCCTCCCAGTGCCCCCCCTAGACCTCGACCCCCTCCCCCTTGCCCCAGCTTTAGCAGGGGCCAAACCCCCTGCCTTAGCCTTGCCAGGCATCTCCTCCAGGCAACCAGCACAGCCGCAGGACCCGCTGCGTCCAGCAACCGGACTTCAAGCAGCTAGGCCCCCCCACGTGCTGCCACCCGAAACACCCGCGACCCCCCCCCTCGAAGAGCAGCCGCGCTTCAGGACCGGCGCCGGCAAAATGCCCCCACACTCACTCCGCCCGAGGCACCTCCGATCACCACCGAGCTCCCGACCTGGATCCTGGACAGCTGGCAACCGATCCCCGCAGCACCCAGCAGTCTCCACGCCGGCACCGAACACAGCCTCCGCCCGACTGACCACGCGGAGGCTGCTCAGCCCCTACTCCCCCCCCCCCGCTCCCCAACACCCGCTGCACTAATTGGCTCCCATGCGGCCGCGACCCACAGGAGCCAATCAATTTAAAAGACGCGCCTGCGCGCCCAACCAGGGCCGCGCGTGCGCTCCCCGCCCAGGCCGCGCACAGGGTCCCCGCACCGGGCCGCGCACCCGGTTAATATCGGCCGCCGGGACCCTGCCCGCGGCCTCGGGATTCTGAAAGTTTCTCACACTTACTTTCTCCTCCACCAAGAATTCAATTATAGCTGAGAAAAAACATGTGGGGCATTACTTTCTGAGCAACCCTCGTATGTACACGCACACACACCTCACTTTGGACACGCACACATGCACAATATCCTCGCACAACACCTCTACCACCCATATCACCAAAGAAATTCAACTCCCACAAGTACATCTCACTTTCCTATTACAGCTAAAGAACCTCACTACCAAAGCACTTATTTTGTGTTTCAGTAAAAAGCTTCTTATTAAAAACCTGATGATTCTTCTTAATTTTCTCTAGCTTTCTATGGCTCTTTTTTTTTTATAAGCGTTTCCCAGTGTGTTATATTCTTAATAATGTAATAATTGTTTAAACTAAAGAATATGCTATATATACATGTATGTATGTGGATGTGCATGTATATAGACGGATAGACATATATGTGTGTATATATGTATATACAGGTATATAAATATATGTTTATGCTTATTAGGTTTTGATTGCCTGCCTTTCAACACACACATATTTGTGTGTGTTTCTAGAAACAGAAAATGGCGGCTGATAAATATCAGTCTGTCTATTCATAAGACCTATTAAGCTCCACAATTCCTTCCTCTCCCTCAGAGATTCTTTGTATTTGTCTCACACTTTTTTAAATTCAGATACAGTTCTCATCTCTACCACCTCCACTGGGAGACTTTTGAATGTATCCATCTTCTTTTCTGCAAAAAAATATTTCCTTAGATTACTCCTGAGTCTAACCCCTTTCACCTTCATCCTATGACCCCTTGTTCTAGAGCTTCCTTTCAACTGAAAGAGGCCCACTTCCTGTACATTCATGCCATAGAGGTATTTAAATATTTCTATCATATCTCCCTCTCCCGCCTTCCCTCCAAAGTACACATATTGAGGTCATTAATTCTATATGCTTTATGATGAACACCACTGTCTGTTTCAAAAGTCACTCCCTGGACTGACTCCATCCTATTCATATCCTTTTAAAGGTGTGGTCTCCAGAACTATACACAAAAGTCCAAATTCTGTTTCATGCTTTTTCCTGTTATCATTCCTCTCCCTATGCATCGAAACATCCTTATAGCTTTTGCCATCACCTTTTCTACCTGTTTGGCCATTTTAAGATCATTCAGTATGATCACCTCCAGGTCCTGCTCTTCTTCCATGCATTGAAGTACATCACCCCCTATAATATATAGCTTCCTTGGGTTTTTGCAGCCCAAATAAATGACCTTGCATTGTTTAGCATTACATCTTAGCTGCTAAATTCTCAACAATATATCAGATTTTGCTAGATTCTTCCTCATGCTATCCACACTGTCCAAGATGTCTATTCTGTTGCAGAATTTGGCATCATCCACAAAGAGACAAACCTTTTCCGACAGACCTTCTGTAATATTATTTGCAAAAATATTTTTAAAATTGGATTAAGGACCAATCCCTATGGCATATCAATGATGATGCCCCTATCTTCAGAGTGATCTCCATTTTCTACTACTTTCTGTCATCTCCCATTCAACCAGTTTCTTACCTAGTCAGCCACTTTAGAGTTCATACCAAGGGCTCCTGCTGTTACTGGATGTTGTTGCCTCTTGCAGTTCTAGAGTTTTCTACTACTTCTTCAGTTCCAGGGAAGGTGGAGTCACGGTGTCAATTCTGCAGGCTCTGGTGATCTGTGCCAAGCTGTTATCTTTATGTGCAATGTCATCTTCCCTTCTACTGGAGAATTCAAGACTCCTGTTGAAGCATTTAATCAATGTACCTCTCATTGTCACAGAGGCTTCTTAGCCTTATCACTTTCTCTCTCAGTTCCTCAACTTGTTTTCTGAGGGTTCCAATCTGTAAGCATCTTGCACGTTAAACCAGTTCCACATGCTGTATCTGGTTATCTGTCTGCACAGATACAGGACTGGTAACAGGAGTAACAGCTCTGGCATCACAATGTTTCACAGACATGCTTCTGCAGTTGTAAGTTTGGGACTTGTTTGAAAAATGAGGGGAAAGTTCCTATCCTGTCCTTAACTGTCCAGTCAATAAAAACTATCCCTTAATATCTCTGTTCAGATTCCCTGTGTATAGTCTTACTTATTTGCTTACCTGTTATTGAGGTCTGTGGTGCTTTACCTTATCTCTTCAGACTACAAATGCATTTATTTATCTGAGTTGTAAATATAGGGGCATGTTTACTAAACTGCAGTAACGTAGCAGCGGCTACGTTAAGGCGCAGTATGTAACGTTAAGGTGCCTTAACGTTACATTCTGTAACGTTAAGGTGCCTTAACGGCATATAACGGGCCTTAATGTTCCCGGCCACGTTAAGGCCAGGAAAGGGTGGAGAGAGGGCGGAGAGAAGGGGTCAATGGGCGGGGAGGGGTGGGGAGAGGCCCCTTTCACACTAAAGCGGAAAAATTAAGGGCTGAATCCTAACGCAACTGAAAACCTGGCGTTAGCACACAATTGCAGGAGAGAGAAACCATTTCAGTCAGCAATGTACAGCAAAGGTAGGGAAACCAATAAAAGTGATAGTAGTGATACATGTGCAGCAGCAGCAGCATAGTGGCCAAGTACGAGTGGGCACGACAGTGAGGCTGCAAATGGGGCACAGGGGGCTGAAGGCAGGACATGCAGTGGGGCATCTGGGGCACAGGGTGGACCAGACAGATGCCTAGGTGGCACATAGGAACTCAGAAACAGAAAAACAGCAAATCCGCAACTGACCAAGGGCAAACATGGCAACGAGTGTGTGACCCACAGTGCCCCAGTGGACATCACCCAGCAGGTACCCCAAAGGGCACATAACATTGACAGGCGGTGCCATGGGAGAGCACGAATGTCAATGTAGGCACCCCTACCCCAGACCCCACACCATAGGCAGCCACCTACTGGCACACTGGATGGCCTGGGACTGTGCACCACCAGTACCACCAGCATAAGGGCATGCCAGCATGGTGGCAGAGGAGTACTGGTGGTGGAGGGGGCAGTGGCATCTGCCCACAGCACACCAAGGCCAAGCCCTGTTCAGGTGGGTGGCGTTCAGTGCAACAGACAAGGTCTGTCTGATGAACAGTAATGCTATAGCCTGCTTCTGTGGCAACAACTTGGTGCAGTACACACAGCCAGTTTACTCAGGGGCAGAAGGTCATAGGTTCAAGTCCAAGCTGTGGCTCCGGCAGACCATGTCCCCTCATTTTACCCTTACTAAGCCGTGGTAATAAAGAGAGAATCTTTATTGCAGATAAAAGTAACACACCATAAATGCCTATATTGTACCCTACAGAGCACACACACCATAAACATGTGCAATCGCTAGAGCAGAGTTTCCCAATCCCAGTCCTGGAGGGCCAAACACCATTCAGGTTGTCAGGATGTCCCTAATAAATATGCATGAGATGCATTTACATGCACCGCCCCATTGTATACAAATGTATCCATGCATATTCATTAGGGACAGCATGAAAACATGAACCTTTTTTGGGCCATCAGGACAGGAGGTGGGAACCTCTGCCCTAGAGCAGCGGCCGACAAGGGCACAAACACCCACACCCACAGGCCCCACTATGCAGTGGCTCATGGAGAGTCAAGCTGTTGGGCCCTGCGCACAGCAGCATCTACCAATACCAGCACCTGCATACCTTAGCAATGCCGTCTTAATCGTGGAAACACATTCCACATATATAAAAAGGTTGCTATGAATAATGCCAGATAACAAATCCTACGTTGAACACAATTTGTTGACAGGGATCCATCATATCAACCTTTCTGATATCTGTGGAGTGTGTTTCAGGTTTTCTTTCTGACAGTGTTTAACTCTCCTGGGGAGTGACCCCAACAGTATTGAGTACCATAGCAATGCCTGCACTGCGCCCAGGACTGGTGTGGCAGCCAGGGCTGCCAACCACCTCCATATTTGCACAATGCTGAAATAGATGTGGTAGTGTGTGTATGTCTATCCATTGTTATGTGGCTGCCTACACCTAACTGAGCCCACAATGCTTGCACTGTTTCCAGTATTAGCCTGCCAATGTGCATAATGAGGAGCAAGGTACTGTGGGTATGGCCCTGACAGGGCGGCCTGGGTAGGTAGCATCTGCACAGGGCATGGGGCAATGGCTGAGACATTGTGGTGCCCGGCTACCACTTGCATGGACAGGGTGGCCACAGTATATCATCCTGGGAGGTCACTCTAACCCTGAATGTGCAGAGACCAAGGCAAGGCTAGGGTACCCCATAGTATTGTATAGTATTTCTCTCATGTGATGTTTCTAGGTTCTTTTTTCTGGGACCCAATCACTGACATACTTGCTTGGTGTGTGCACTCACATCCCATTTTGGGGTGTGTATGGTTCCCCCAGGAACATGTACTAGCTAGCAGACTGTCTGCAGTTAGCATGTGTATGGTGTGAAACACCTTGCAGAGTGCAGCAGGTGGGCACTGACTGTGCCCTCTGCTGGTGAATGTCAGCTAGGGATTGGGGGCAGCTAAGCTTTTCCAGGCCTACTGCCTTATGTGATGTGTACAGATATGTGTCGATCTCTCTGTGGGGTGCTCACTCCCCTCTACTGCCACCATTGCAGAGATGTAGAATGTGGATCTGTTGGTGGGAGATCCTGATCCACAGGGGAAGGTTGGGGTGGTGCTACATAATCTGCTTTGGGGTCCAAACACCACCTTTCACTTATAACATGTGACCATAGCACCCACAGAGAATACGCACTATTCTGGGTGCATCATAGTCCACAAGGCCTAGACATGACTGGGAGATACAGATAGATACAGGTGTATTCAAGGTGTGTCTGCAGAGACTACCCATCACACACTGGCAGTGATGGGAACCTGCAGCACAGCCTATCTCAGCCATCCCATGTGCTGCGGACCTGGTGCTGGGGTAGAATGGAAAGGATCTAACATCTCAACAATACAATGGCTTCAAATAGTATTAGCTAGATTCCCTCCTTCCACCAGGTCTCTGAGATGCCAATGATATCTAACCTTTCAGTTAGTGCTATATATTGTAACTCTCCCATCTTATTTTTAGACTAATGGCAGTTGCATACAGACATTTCAGAGACTGTATTTTGTTCATATTAATATGGTTATCAGTTGGCAGGGGCAAATTGGAATCTGTCAGCTCTATCTGCTCTTTACTTAAAGGCATCTGGATTACTTTTACCTTTATTGGAACCTCTCTATCAGAATGCCCTAACTTTCCCCTTTTACTAATATCCTTCAGGGATACATCCTTCTAAAATATGCACTCTTGGGCATCTGTCGGCTTTCCTCTATTATCTAGTTTAAAAACTGCTCTATCTCCTTTTTAAAGGTTAATGCCAAATGGTTACAGCAACAGTGTAGCACCCAAGAGATCATGGTTTGATTCCCACTGGCACTCCTTGTGACCTTGAGCAAGTCACTTTACCCTCCATTGCCTCGGAATAAAAGACCTGGCAATCTACTTTCAGTCATACCTTGTTAAGAAAACCCAGGGCTGCTGGGTCACCAGGAGTCAGTACTGATTTGACTGCACTTCAAAAAAAAAAAAATGCGAACAGCCTGGTCCCACCCTTGATAAGGTGGAGCCCATCCTTTCGGTAAAGCCCCTCCCATCCTCAGAATGTTTGCCAGTTCCTACCAATCCAAAACCCTCTTCCTTGCACCATCGTCTTATCAATGCATTGAGACTTTGGAACTCTGTCTGGCTTTTGAGTCCTGCACGTGGAATGGGAAGCATTTCTGAGAATGCTACCTTAGAAGTTCTGGATTTCAACTTCCTTCCTAAAAGTCTAAATTTGGCTTCTGGAACCTCCCTCCCGCACTTTCCTATGTCATTGGTACCAACATATACCAAGACAGCAAGCTCCTCCCAAGCACTGTCTAAACCTTGTCTAGGTGGCGCATGAGGTCCGCTATCTTTGCACTACGCAAGCCTTTTATTAGTGCTTCTGAATATCATGGTGATCGTGTTTTAACTGATTGGAAGGTGTTTAACCAGCTAAAATGTTTTGAAGAGGTTACCCAACATTTTTAGTGCTGTATTTGTATAAATTCAATGCATTTCAAAGGGTTTCTTCATCAGTGCAGAGAATTAAGGCACAAAGGATAAGTTACAGTCCAGCAGCATACCTGGAAGTATAGTCTTTTTAATTGTGATGAAATTATGTATGCAGCATCCCCCATATTCTCACAAAGACATTGTTCATCATGCATCCTTCCAAGTGTGCACACACAAATACACACACATACCCTATCTCCCACCCATTCACACACACATACACATAGTACTTGAGATGCAGGTGTACCATGAATTGAGATAGTGGCATTAAAATAGTCTCCAATTTATTCTTTATCTCTTGTTAAATAATTCCTAATCCATCTCTTCTAGAACAGTCTCTTGCTGAATAATTCCTAATAATTCCATCTCTTCTAGAACAATCTTATAAAAATTCATATTTGGACATCACACATACGTATTAAACTTTGTTTTCAAACTATAGTATCAGGCCAGTTTTGCTATAGATGTCCTTCCCCTATACGGCCAGTCAAAATCGAGGTGTGTAAAGGTAGCACCTGATTCTGATCCTGACGTGAAGGAATGATATATATATATATATATCCATATGTTTTATTTCAATATGTTCGATTCTGGCATAGATTTTTGGATGATATTTTCTTTCTGTGGAAATCAGCTTATGATGAATTGCAAGTTTTTCTGTCTTGGTTAAAAACCATAAAATCCAGCATACAATTTACGGCCCATGTACATTATCAGACAGTTGATGTTTTGGATATTACTATTTCTAAAGGTTCTGGCAAGCTATTGTCGACATTGTTTCAAAAACCCATTCAACGTAACAGCCTCCTTCATTATCATAGTCATCATCCATTTTGGACCTAGTCCTTAGTGGAACACCAGACCTGGTGCAAGAAATAAGGGTTTGGGGGCCACTTGGCAATAGTGATCATAGCATGATCATGTTTGATTCAATTAATGGAGGAGGGATGGTAAGGAAATCCACAGTACTACCTTTTAACTTTCGAAAGGGAGACTATGATAAAATGAGGAAAATAGTTAAGAAAAAAATAAAAGGAGCAGTTGGAAAGGTTAAAGACTTATATCAAGCTTGGGTGTTGTTTAAAAATACTATCTTTGAAGCCCAGTCCAAAAAACTGTCAGCATGGTTTAAAGGTGAGGTCAGAGAGACTGTTATTGCCAACAAAGCATCTTTCAGGAAATGGAATAAAGAGTAAAATGATGAAAAGTGGAAACAGCACAAGCAGTGGCAAGTTAGATGCAAGGCACTGATAAGGCAAGCAAAGAGAAAATTTGAGAAGAAGCTTGCTCTGGAAGCAAAAACGTTTAATAAAGACTTTTTCAGGTACATTCATAACAAAAAAAACTGTGAGAGAATCAGTTGGACCATTAGATGATAGCGGGGTAAAAGGGGCACTAAGAGGGAACAAGGCCATAGCTGAGAACTGAATGAATTCTTTGTTTCGGTTTTTACTGAGGAAAATGTAGGGATGTTACCCATGACTGAAGTGATATTTAAAGGTGATACTGTGGAAGAACTGAAAGAAATGTTGATACACCAGGAAGTTGTATTACAACTATTTGATAAATTGAAGAGTAGCAAAGCACCTGGACCAGACAGTATACACCAAAGGTGTTGAAAGAACTGAATTATGAGATTGCAGACCTGCTATTAGTAATCTGTGAACTATTATTAAAATCATCTGTAATACCTGAAGTTTGGAGGATGGCCAATGTAACACCAATTTTTAAAAAGGTTTCCAGGGGTGATTTGGGAAACTACAGACCAGTGAGCCTGATGTCAGTACTGGGAAAAATGGTAGAAACCATCAGAAAGAACAAATTACTGAACATGTAGATAATAATGGCTTAATGGGAGACAGTCAACATGGCTTTAGACAAGGAAGATCTTGTCTTACTAATCTGTTCTGAAGGTGTGAATAAACAGGTAGACAAAGGTGAGTTGGTTGATATGGTATATCTGGACTTTCAGAAAGCCTTTGATAAGGTCCCTCATCAGATACTTTTGACAAAACTAAAAAGTCATGGGATAGGAGGCAGTGTACTATTGTGGATCAGGAACTGGTTAAAAAAATATAAAGCAGAAGGTAGGGCTAAATGGACAATTTTCCCAGTGGAGAAAGGTGAATAGTAGAGTAGCCCAGGGATCTGTGTTGGGTCTGCTGCTTTTTAACATATTCATAAATGACCTGGAAATGGGAATTGGGAGTGAGGTTATCAGATTTGCAGATGACACAAAACTATTTAGAGTTGTTAAAACCCTGCCGTTGTATTATAACTTTCGAGGGGCAGACTTATGCATTTACTGATGTTTCATCATTATTAACTTTTCTGAGTGAAAGGGAAATTGTTGGGGAATAGTGGGAGGGAATGGATTAGTAATATTTAGTTCCCTATTGTGGAGTATTAACTCCTGATTACCTTTTTTTTTTCTTTTCTTAGTTTATATAGGCTGGCTTCTCTCTCTTGATGTGTTTCTTATTATGTGATTTAAATTATTCTATGGATCATTTTGATGTATTTTTCATTTTCTTAATGATTGTGTTGTATTCAAGAAAATATTATAAATAAAAGTTATAAAAAAAAAACAACCATTATGATTGTGGAAAATTGCAAGAGGATCTTGATAAATTGGAAGACTTGGCATCCAAATGGCAGATGAAATTTAATGTGGATAAGTGCAAATTTATGCACCTAGGAAAGAAAAACCCAAACTATGGTTACATGATGCAAGATTCCACATTAGGAACCACCACCCAGGAAAAAGATTTAGGTGTCATTGTGGACAACATGTTAAAACCCTCCGCCCAGTATGCAGCGGCGGCCAAGAGAGCAAAAAGAATGCTAGGTATCATAAGGAAAGGAATGGAGAATAAAACAAAGGATATTATAATGTCTCTCTGTATTGTTCCATGGTGCGACCGCACCTTGAATATTGTGTGCAATTCTGATTGCCGTATCTTAAAAAGGATATAGTGTTATTAGAAAAGGTACAGAGAAGAGCCACCAAAATGGTAAAGGGTCTAAAAAGGTTAGGGCTCCTCAGCCTTGGAAAGAGACGGCTGAGGGGAGATATGATACAGGTCTATAAATTAATGAATGGAGTGGAATGGGTAAAAGTAGATTGATTGTTTACATCATCAAAATATAGAAAGACTAGGGGGCAATGAAGCTACAGGATAACCTATTTAAGACTAATAAGAGAAATATTTTTTCACTCAACGTGTAATCCAAATCTGGAATTTGCTACCAGAGGATATAGTAAAAGCTGTTTGTGTAGCCGGGTTTAAAAACAGTTTGGACAAATTCCTGGAGGAAAGGTCCATAAACCATTATTATAATGGACCCAGAATATCCACTGCTTGCCCCAATACAAGCATTGTGGAACCTGTGTCTCTTGGGGAAACTGCTAGGTAATTGTGAACTAGATTGGCCACATTTGGAAATAGGATAGTGGGCTTGATGGACCTTGGTCTGACCCAGTATGGCATATCTTATGTTCTTATCCTTTATCCCGTCATAGGGGACTTCCTTTTGGTCAATTTTTATGATTATGACAGCTTTGTCCCACTATGGATGAATTCCCTATTTTTGCTGACAATTTGTGATTTTGATTACAAACTAGTGGATATCCTATGAAAGTTATTAATAGAGCTTAAAAAAGAGCATGCCATGTTCATCGTGAATGGTTGCTATCTGGGCAGGCATCTTTGGACTTACAAACTGATCAGGACACAGTGCTAGGAGTCCTTCTATTTACGCAAAACTCTTTTAGGGTTGTCAATTTGTTGAAAGTATATTGGTCAATTTTGAGCCTTCACTCTTGTTTTGCTAAACCTCTGACTATTGCATATTCCAGGGGTTCGAATCTGGGGGACATTTTAGTAAAATCAGCATTACCCATTGTTCGATCTTAGCAACCGCTGGAGGGTGAATAGGGACATACAGCATGTGGACAATGTCAGTTTTGTTTTATGGTTTCATCAGGTAGTTCTTGTTAAGATCCACAAACTGGTTGTTGGTACCAGTTTCAATGGAACACCACCTGTACATCCAAATTTGTTGTATATTTACTACATTGCCCATGCAATTTATTATACATCGGTCAAACAACTTGTCCTATGAGGACGAGATTTGTTGAACATGCTTCTCGCATATGAACTCTAACACAATCAGCTCCAATGGTTGAGCATTCTCTGAGTTTGGCTCATGATTTTGATGATCTCATAAGGAGGATCACAGATTACGTCCTATATGACCCTTGAGGTGGTGACAGGGTCTCCAAACATCAATGGTTGGAACAACGCTGGATCTACTGGTTGAACACAATACATCCTCATGGAATGAACAGGGGGATTAACTGGTTGACCAGAAATCCCAAATAAGGACATGGGCAGTACATCGTTACCGATAACGCGCGTTACAGAAATTAACGAGCGTTAGAGGGTGCCGTGGCGCGTTACCATGCATTAAACTTAAGAAGGCGCACAGACACAAAACACTGAAACAGAGCTGAAGCACAATGGTTACTGCACTGACTAATGATACGGGCGTCATGGGTTCGATTCCCCAGTATGCCTAATGCATAAGACTGGATGAGGCATCACCCTGTACATTTAAGTAGTGAATGAGGAGGCATTTTACGTTTATTTTCAGTAGTGTTGCCAGCAAACACACCGTCACAGTGGCGTAACCTAAGGTGCCACATAAGGCACCCCATAACGCACTCCATAGGCTACATTATAAAGTGCACTGTCCGCTGAGGCACCCCATAATGTCCCCTATAGAACACCCTATAAGGCACCTTATAGGGCGCCATATAAGGTGCCGCATGGGGCGCCTTATGAGGCACTGTAAGGTTACAGTACGCTGAGGGGTTGTCGCTGGCAGCCCTAATGTACTAATGTACTATTAATAAATTCACATAAGTGCATTTAAGATATAAAATGCCAAAGAAACCTTAAAGGGGTTGTCCGAGTTATGTAAAAAAAAATATAGCACTGTAAATCTGATGGTCAGCAATATATACATAAGCTAAGCAAGTTTTAAGTCCGTGCTTCTAATGGTAGAAGGGGTTAATCTTTCCTGAAGAATCCAGTGGGAGGGAGACACAGGGCAGATAGCAGCAGCTCCGGTCAGTGCAGGGGGGCTTGGCCAGCACTGTGACGTCTCGTGTACAGACACAGAGATGCTCTCTCCTGCATGCCACACTTGTGCATGAATCATCATCAGGTTCTTGGTTCTAGGCTGTTCACACATTTTCATCGCAATTCATGTTAGTTCGTCATTCTTCAACCGTTATGTTATGGCTCTGCGAAAGTGTATTAATTCGCCAGACAGTTTCTGTTTCATCTGTGGTGAATATACAGTGTTGAAGCAACAGCAGAATATTACAGACTTTGTGAAAAAAGTATACTTTGCATACTTTGGACTAAAAATTGGAGATCAAGATAAAGTCTGGGCGCCTCATAAAATGTGCAAACGGCGTGTTGAGGACCTCCGAAACTGGTTCAAGGGTAAGAAAAAATCTTTCCGTTATGGGATTCCTATGGTATGGCGAGAGAAAAAGAACCATAGTGACGACTGTTACTTTTGTTCATGCGATCTGAAAGGGTTTAATTCCAAATAGAAGCATTCCATTTCATACCCCAATCTTCACTCGGCAATTCGTCCCATCCCTCATGGCACAGATATACCAGTACCCAAGCCCCCTGCTACCTTGGAAGAGATACTTAGCTCCGATGAAGGTCAAGTCATACCTGAACCAGATGACGAATCAAGTTCTGACTTTGAAGATGATACAAGACCAAAATTGTTTTCTCAGGAGGAGATGAATGATTTGGTAAGAGACTTGAATCTTCCCAAAGATGCCGCTGAGTTACTCGGATCAAGGCTGAAAAGCAGGAATTTATTGTTGCCAGGAGTGTCATCTTCATGGTTCAGACATCGTGAAAAGGAGTTCGTTCCTTACTTCGCCCAGGAAGACAAGTTGGTTTATTGCATCGATGTCAAAGGTCTGATGGGTCAATTTAAAATCCAATATGATTCAGAGCAATGGCATCTTTTTATAGATTCTTCAAAAAGAAGTCTCAAAGCAGTTTTACTCCACAACGGTTTTTACGCTTCCATACCTGTAGGTCATTCCGTACACTTGAAGGAAACCTACAAGAACTTGAAATTGGTTCTTCATAAACTTAAATATGAAGACCATGGTTGGCAAGTGTGTGGGGACATGAAGGTCTTGTGCATGCTGCTTGGGCAACAAGCTGGGTATACCAAATATCCTTGTTTTCTGTGTCTATGGGACATTCGAGACTGACAAAATCACTGGACCAAGAAGAATTGGCAGTCGAGGGTGCTAACAGTCGGTGAAAAAAATGTCCTCCGAGAAACTTTGGTACCTTCCCATAAAGTTCTTCTACCACCTCTCCACATAATATTGGGATTGATGAAGCAATTTGTAAAATCACTTCCAAGAGATGGAACTTGGTCACCAAGTTTCCAGGCCTGTCGTAGGAAAAATTGAAGGAAGGTGTGTTCGTCGGACCAGACATTATAAGGCTTATAGTTGATCAAGAGTTTGTCAATACCATGACGGATTCTCAAAAAGAAGGGTGGATTGCATTTAAAGAAGTCGTACAAAAACTTTTAGGCAATAACAAAGATCCTCACTACAAAAAGATCGTCGGACGAATGCTGAAAGCATTTCAAGCTTTAGGTCGCCTGATGAGTTTGAAAGTAGATTTCCTCCAGTCCAACCTTGACTACTTTCCTGAAAATTTGCGAGCTGTGAGTGAGGAACAAGGTGAACGATTCCACCAAGGCATTAAAGAGATGGAAAGGAGATACCATGGAAAATGGAGCATTACAATGATGGCATACTACTGTCTGATGCTTCAGAGAGACATTCCAGATGCTACTCACAAGCGTAAATACACCAAGAGGAGCCTCACAAGGAAGAAAAATCGAGTTTAGTGTGTGTAGATGAGCTCATTTCTGTTCAAAAAAAGTTTTTCATGAAAATATTGTAATAAAACTTTAATTTTATATGTCTATTTCCATTTATTTTGAGGTATTGCCTTATTTAACATAGTTAACTAAATTGTCAGGAAACGTGATGTCCTATGACAAAATGGAGGTCATTTTCGGATTCAGCGCACCAAAAAACATAAAGATTATGTGGAATAACCAAAACAGCTCTCGAAAGAAAATTAATGATAAATACCTTTGTCAGATCAAAAGATTCACAAAACTACAAATTGTATCATGATCCAAACCGGACGTAAGCAACTGGGGTCAAAAATGACCCCACTGGTACTCTGTGCTGCAATTCATCACTAGTGTCACCTAGTGGATGAAAATCATTCCTCTCATGGCATAATATAAAGAGAATATTGACATATGAAAAGTCATAAAAAGATTGCATTCTTGAACAACTAGTTTCCAAGATAGACGTTGTGAAACTTGCAATGGGGTCACTTTTTTTTTTTTTAATTCTTTATTTTTGTTTTACAACAACAAAGGAAAGGAAGACATACAACTAAAAGACAAATACATACATGGAATGTGATACATACACCAAAGTAAACCCCTGCCACCCCCATCCCCCCTGCTTCTTCTCTAGAAAACCAAATCATTCTCGAAGCGGGCGTGTACTGACATTATTGTGTTACAAAACCTAACGGCGATCTGAAACATGATGAGTGTACATTAAACAGACATGTCGAAGCAATGAGCAGATTGTACATGATCATTGAGCATCTGCCATTTAGACAAGCGAGAATGAATTTGGGTATGAAAAATAGCTCTCCGAGATATCTGCTCATATTTACTATATAAGCAGACAAGGTTCCACTATTCATTGACAGTAAGTCGAGAGCTATCCTTCCAAGTCCTCGTGATTAAACATATGGCTATACCCAGCATGAAATCAGGAGAAAGCGACCCTTCTTAGGAAGAGAGGGGACCTCCGCCACTGAGCGGAGTCCCACAGTCTTCCAAGAAAGAGGCTCGTGAAGGTGTAAGATAAATGAAATACGACCCCAGACCCGCCCCCAGTAAACCTGTAGTTAAGGACATTCATAAAGAACATGAGCGAGGGTTCCCACATCAGTATGGCAAGACCTACACTGGTCCCTGGCAGTTGTGTTCCATTTGGCTATTTTCCTGGAATATAAGAACATCTATGTGCAAAAAAGACGAGAGTTGAGTTTGGGTAACTGAGGCAGATCGGGAAACCCGCACTATTTTGCTCCAGAAAACGCTCCAATGCACAGGGGTTAAAGTGGTTTGCGGTTAGCGATCCCAGGCTTGTTGAACTCTACAAGTGGCAGTATCTGTACCCTGACATAATAGTTTATAAAAGTTAGAGGCTACCCCATGTGTACTACTAATAGAGTGAATTAGTTCTAATAGCCCATCCTTAGTAGGGACAGAGGGCAGCATGATTGGAGCACTTCTGAGGCAGTATGGAAGCTGCATCAATTGAAAGTAATGTTTCGCTAGTAACGCAAATTCCCTGTATAAATCAGAAAAGGTTTTCCAACGAGCTGCAGAGAAGAGCTGTTGGGGTGTCCAGATCCCCCTGGAGTACCAGGGTCTGGAAGTAATCATGTATGGCTGCTCGAATTTCTAACCGGAACTCTGGCTGAGTTAATAGGGCTCTATCAAAGAACCAGGCCCCCGGATTCCCTTGAAGTGCAGTAGTGTGGTATTGAAAAGAAATAGCAGCATGATCTGAAATATGCTGGGAGTGAATCTTTGCAGCGTCCACCTGAGGAACTAACAGTGTTAATATTAGAAAGAAATCTATGCGAAACTGGGATTTGTGAGGGGAAGAGAAGAAGGTAAAGTCAAGCTCATTGGGGTGTAATAACCTCCATAGATCGACTAGAACAATATCTTTGATCACAGAGGTAAGCGCGATGTGACTCTTGGGGGGACCACTTGTCCTAGGCGGCTATTTGTCAATCAGGGGATCAAGAACTAAATTGAAATCCCCCCCAATATCAATGAAGTATTAACAAAGGCCTGCGCAACCTGAGCAATAATAGCAAAAGGGCAGGGTCATCCACATTAGGAGCATGAAGGCATATACATGTAACTTTAAAGTTACCTATCTTGAGGTGAACTCTGGACCATCTACCCGCTGTATCTGAGCAGGTCGCAACAATAGTAGCATGCAGAGATTTCCTATCCAATATGGCAACCCCACATTTCCTAGAAACGGCTGGGGAATAGGCGGCCACCATGTAAGGTTTAATATTGAGGTTGAGAGTTTCCTTCGAATTAAAATGTGTTTCTTGGAGGAAAATCAGGTCTGCAGCTTCATGACTTAGATAGCTTAGGAGTTTCCTCCGTTTTATCGGATTATTGATTCCTTGTACGTTCAATGAGAAAATCTTACATGGTGCCATCAATCGATAATAGACATTTTAGGTAAGGGCGCTTGAAAACTTACGACATAATCAGAATCTGTACAATAATGACATAAGCACCAAGTATGCTGGCCAATACACCCATATTGAAAAGTATGTACCAAAGTAACTTAGAGAAGAAGCAAAACCCCCAATGAATATGGCGACCAGATGTCTGCGGGAGGAGGCCCTAGAGAGGAAGATAGAGACATAATAAAAGAAAAGAAACACCAGAGTCCATAAGAAACACTGTCTCTGAAACTCGTCGAGGCTACTATGGGTAGATGGAGTCGGGTCCCAGATATCTTCAAAATAAGGCAACAAATCGCCCTCGACAGACTCTTCGCTGAGCCGCGGTAAATCCAATATGGCAGGTACAGCGGATGTGAGAGTACTGGCAGGAATATTCTGGAAGTCAGCGCATCAAGTCGGCTTCTTTAGAGTCCAAAAACTCCGCTAGTAGATCAGGGTCCTCAAATGTTCTTGTCTGATTGTGAAGCGTGACTCGGAGCTTGGCCGGGTACATCAGGCCATAGCGTGCTTGTAGTTGTTGAAGCCTCGGCCGAAATTCCAGAAAGCGCTTTCGGCGATCGACCGTGGGTTTAGCCAAGTCAGGATAGAAGGAGACCTTGTGGCTCTCAAACTCCATATGGCCCTTTGCCCGGGAGGCACTGAGAATTTGTTCCACATGTTGATATCTCAAAAGTCGAAAGATGATAGGCCGCGGGGTCTTCCTGTTGAGCGTTATGTTTGTGGGTACACGATGAGCGCGATCGATCTCCAATTCTTTGGTAAAGGTGATTTGGAGCAGGGAAGGGAGGATTTTACTTAAAAACTCCTTCATGTCTCCCAATTCCGCTCCCTCCGGTATGCCCACGAGTCGTAGGTTGTTGCGGCGCGCTCTATTATTGCCATCTTCCACTTCTTTCTGCAAGGCCCGCACCTGACGTTCAACTTTGTCGAGTTTGGACAGCCGGACCGCATGGGAGTCTAATATACTCTCCATTTTGTCCTGGCGCGAAGAGGGCCCCTCTAGCCTGCCTTGCAGTACACCAAGATCTTCCCTCAGCGCTCGGAGTGCTTCACCGTTTGACTGCACGAGGTCCTTAACCCCTCTAATTTCTGCGAGGATTTCCTGCTGCATTTCGGGGCCCTCGCGCAAAGCCAGCCCCTTCTGCGGGGACGGGGGTTCAGTTTTGGAGCGTTTACCGTGAGAAGCCGCTGGAGATCCAAATTCCAGGCGCGTAGGTTTGGTCCCCGCCATCTCACCAATGTGCCCCGGCAAGATCAGAGCAGAAATTCAAGTTTGTCCGGTGTTAATTCAGGATTCTGAGTAGGCCTCTCGGGAGCCTCAGCGTTATGCGACCATCCCGCTGGACATCGGGCTCCGCCCCCCTCGCAATGGGGTCACTTTTGACCCCATTGGTACTCCCAGGGTTAAGATATTCAAAGTATGAATAGGGCTTCCAAAATTACTCTCATAATGTTCAGCTCATTTTACCTCTTGAATCCAACAATCCTGATTAAGGATATCACAAAGAACTTGCTTCCAATAGCAAATTGGCTGCACAATCACAAACTTAAACTTAACCCATCCAAGACTGAAGATACCCTTTTCTCATGGCACTGTTTCTATATACTATCCATCCCTCCCTATATCCATGATAGTCCATTTACTATAGTTTCACTCATAACCTGGATGTTCTTCTGGATAGTCAGTTATCCTTCAGACTATACAGTGGAATCACTGACCCCTACAATGATGTTACAGATTGACCCAGAATCTAGTTTTACTTCCACTTTAATGGCAATGTCTGAGTTTCCTTACTTTAGAAATGATTCTTTACAGAATCAGAGGAGGGACTGAATGTAAGCTTGTCTGTACAGTGCGGTGTACACTACCAGACTGTCTAATAAAAACCTGAGAAAGAGTTAAATTTGTTCAGAACTTTGCCTAGAAATAAACTTCATATATTTGCTTACTAAGTAGGTGAAGAGGTACAAGTCCTGTAAGCTATGTGAAATAAGAAATAGGGCAGCTTGTCCTCCAGCCTTTCAGTCTCAGGGATACTAGATATCAAGCAGTCAGTAGTAAACAGTTATGTCTTGGAATTCATGTATGTCTCCTCATACTGACCTATGCTGATTAGAAATTGACCTATGATGTGATGAATTCGTAATACCTGACGTAGACTAATAAAGTGAAATTATGCTGTATCCTCCAAAAGAGCCTTATAAATAAAGTAAACCATAGCTAATAGTTAGAATAAACAAAGAGAACTTAGTTCTGTTTGTTTCTCTCTGCAAAGCTTTGGTGTATCTATATAGAAGTGTGTGGTATTTTATTGCTGTCTCTTAGATTTCCTTCTTATTGCTTTGAGTGTGGTTTTCTGTTACTCCAAGAGCCCTGCAGTGTTGCTGGTGAGGGGGGGGGGGGGGGCGAAGAGCAGCCCTTCAAGACTAATCTCTTTGGTCCTTTCAGTTCTTGGCACCAATAAACTCTGTACACTTATCCTTTCATTGGTTATCAGCATGTTGAACTGCTATTGTACAATGCTTTTCTTCAAGGCTGCAACATGTCCATGACTACTACTACTATGAATCATTTATACAGCACTACAAGGCATACATAGTGCTGTACAGACACATATAATAAGACAGTCCCTGTTCATCAGATCTTACAATCTAATCAAGAGAGATAGAAAAATAGATGAGAATGAGGGTACAATAGGAAAGGGTAAGGAGACAGAAGGAGAACAAAGGATTAGATCCAAAAGCAGCCTGAAATTGGTGAGCCTTTAGCATGGATTTGAAAAGGTGGAGAGATGAAATCTAATGTAAAGATACAGATAGTTTGTTCTAGGCATAAGGAGAAGCAGTGTGAAAGGATCGAAGTCTGGAGTTGGCAGTGGAAAAGAAGGGCATAGAGAGAAGAAAACCAGAGGTAGAGTGGGGTTCATGAAGAGTGGTGTAGGGAGAGAAGACAGGAAAGTTAATGAGGAACAATAGAATGAATGCATTTATAGGTTATAAGGAAACATTTGTATCGAATACAGAAAAGGACGGGAAGCCAAAGAAGTGATTTAAGAAGATGGGTTATATGAGTATAATGTGACTGGCAGAAGATTAGCTGTGCAGCAGAATTTTGAAGGGGAAAAAGATGACTCAGAGGGAGACCAGCAAGGAGGAGGTTGCAATAACCTAATCAAAAAGTGATTATAGACTGGATAAGTGTTCTAACAGTGTGTTCAGAAAGGAAAGGGCACATTTTGTTAATGCTATAGCGAAAGAAATGACAGGTTTGTGCTGTCTGTTGGATATGTGAGGAGAAGGAGAGAGAGTAGTCAAAGATTACCCCAGGTTAGGGGCTGAGGAAACAGGAAGAAGAAACATAGAAACATGACTACAGAAAAGACCACATGCCTTATCTAGTCTGTCCTTCTATATCAACCACTACAACAGTCCCTTTTTCCCTTTAGAGATCCTCTGTGTTTGTCCCATGCTTCTTTGAATTCAGATACTGTCCTCATCTCTACCATCTCCACTGGGAGATTATTCCACGGATCCACCACTCTTTCCGGAGTGAACGTGAGAAGACTGTTATCAACAGATATAAAGAAAGGAGGAAGGGGGAAGAGGGGTTAGAGGAAAAATAAAAAGTTCAATTTTGGCCATGTTCAAGTTCAAATGGCAGTGAGATATCCAGGCAGTGATGTCATATAGGCAGGCAGATATACGGGTTTGGAGTATAGGAAAAATATCAGGTGTATGTAGATAGATTTGAGTGTCACCACCATAAAAATGATATTGAAAACCATGGGGAGGAGTGGTCTAGTGGTTAGGACAAGGTACTTCAGGCCGGAGGGCCGGGAGTTCAAGTCCCACCTGGGGACAGCAATCTCAGGCCGGAGGGACTGGGATTTCTAGTCCTATAGGCACTCCTTGTGGTCTTGGGCAAGCCACTTAACCCTCCATTGCCCATGTCCCCTGTAAGTATTAGTGTATGTGTCTCATATCCCCTCATGTTAAATGTATCCCCCAATTGACCACTTTGACCTGGTGAAAAGCGGGATATAAATACAGCTAAATAAAAAATGGAGAAAAGTATAGAGAGAGAAAAGGAGAGGGGCCTAGAACAGACCCTTGAGGTATACTGACTGAGAGAAGGATAGCAGTAGATGAGAAACTACCAGAACAGACACTGAAAGAGAGCTGGGAGAGATAAGAAAACTAGGATAGTACAAAGCTTCTAAAACCAAGTGATGACAATGTATCAAGGAGAAGGTGGTGGTCAACAGTGTCAAAAGCAGCAGAAAGGTCAAGAAGAATGAGAACTGAGTAAAGGCCTTTGGATTTAGCCAGGAGCAAGTCATTGGGGACTTTGACAAGGGTTGTTTCAGTGGCATGTAAGGGATGAAAGCCAGCATGAAGTGGATCAAGGAAGACTTGAGAGGAGAGAAATTTAAGGTAGTGGCAGAGAACTGCACATTCAAGAATTTTGGAAATGAAGGGAAATGGGTCTTGCTGGGGAATAGGCACCCCTACAGGGCAGTGAATGCAGATCTGTATGCTTCACATAGAGCACTGGCAGACAGGCAGTAGGCCTGGAAAATCTCGGCTGCCCCCCACCACTATCTGACATTCACCAGCAAAGAGCACAGTCAGTCTCCACCCACTGCCCCCTGCAAGGTGTTCCTGCCATACATATGGTAACTGCAGACAGTCTGCTAGCTAGTACATGTTTCTGGAGGAACTGTGTGCACCCAAAAATGGGATGTGAGCACACACATCAAGCAGGTATATCAGTGATTGGGCCCCAAAAAATGGAACTCACAGACATCACTTGAGAAAAATGTTGTATAGTACTATGGGGGAACCTAGCCATGCCATGGTCACTGCTCAGTCAGGATGAGAGTGCCCCCCCCCCCAGCATGATATACTGTGGCCACTCTGTCCATGCAGGTGGTGGTCGGCACTACAATGTCCCAGCCATTGCCTTATGACCTGTGCAGATGCATCCTGTCCAGACCATACCCACAGTACCTTGCTCCTCATTATGCAAATTGGCAGGCTAACACTGGAAACAATGCAAGCATTGGGGGCTCAGTAAGGTATAGGCAGCCACAAAACACTGGATAGACATATACACACTCCCACAACAATGTCAGCATTGTGAAAATATAGAGGTGGTTGGCTGCTCTGGCCGCCACACCAGTCCTGGGTACAGTGCAGGCATTGCTATGGTAATCAATACTGTTAGGGTCACTCCTCGGGGTGGTAAACAAAAACTGAAACACACTCCACAGATATCAGAAAGTTTGCTATGATGAATCTCTGTCAACAAATTGTGTTTAACTTAGGATTTGTTATCTGACATTAATCATAGCAACCTTTTTATATATGTGGAACGTGTTTCCAAGTTTAAGACGACATTGCTAAGGTATACAGGTGCTAGTATTGGTAGATGCTGCTCCATGCAGGGCCCAACAGCTTGACTCTCCATGAGGCTTTGAATAGTGGAGCCTGTGGGTGTGGGTGTTTGTGCCCCTGTTGGCTGCTGCTCTAGGGCAGAGGTTCCCAACTCCAGTCCTGGTGGGCCAAACATGGTTCAGGTTTTCATTCCCTAATGAATATGCATGAGATACATTTGCATACAATGGGGGCGGTGCATACAAATGCATCACAGGCATATTTATTAGGGACAGCATGAAACCTGAATGGTGTTTGGCCCTCCAGGACTACAGTTGGGAAACTGTGCTCTAGGGATTGCACATGGTTATAGTGTATGTGCTCTCTAGGGTAAAATATAGGCATTTATGGCATGTTTATTTTATCTGCAATAAAGGTTCCTTCTTTACTTCCATGGTTTAGTACTGGATAAAATATAGGAATGTGGTCTGCAGGAGCCACAGTTGGGACCTGAACTTGTGATCTTCCACCCCTGACCACACTAGCTGTGTGTACTTCACCAAACTGTTGCCACAAAGGCAGGTCATTCCCTGGGGATACCATTACTGTTTGTCAGACAGACCTTGTCTGTTGCAGTGCACGGCACCCACTTAAACAGGGCTTGGCCTTGGTCTGCTGTGGGCAGATGCCACTGCCCCCTCCACCACCAGCACCCCTCCACCACCATGCTGGGACTGCTCACCATCAGCAGCACCAGCACCCCTCCACCACCATGCCCTTGTGCCGGTGCTGCTGGTGGTGAGCAGTCCCAGGCCATCTAGTGTGCCAGTAGGTGGCTGCCTAGACATCCACACTTCCCCCAGGCACCACCTGCCAATGTTATGTGCCCTTTGGGTTACTTGCTGGGTACTGTCCCCTTGTGGACATGTTTGCCCTTAGTCAGTTGCTGTCTTGCTGGTTTTCCATTTCTACATTCCTATGTGTCACCTAGGCATCTGCCTAGTCCACCCTGTGCCCCAGCTGGCCCACTGCATGTGCCGCCTGCAGCCCCCTGTACTCCATTTACACCATCACCATAGTGTCCTTTCCTACATGGCCACTCTGCTGTTGCTGCACATGTGAAAGCCACATAAGCAAGCTGCCCAATATACACCACAGCAAACCCTCATCAACACTATCAAAGTTGGAACATTCACTTTGTGGGGGGGGGGGGGGGATCAGATTTGACCCTTCCAAAAGTGACATCTTCCTTTTTATTCTTTATGGGTAGTGTTGATTGCCGTTTATCAATGTTTTTTCTATTGGCCAGCTCGGTGTTTTTTATTTCTATTTTGGTTCTGGTCATTATCTCTCTGGTTTTTGCATGTTTTGTTACTGCACATGTATCACTACTATTACTTATCTGGGTCTCCCTGCCTTTGCTGTACATTGCTGACTGAACTGGTTTCTCTCTCCTGCAAATGTGCCTCTAACGCAAGGTTTTCAGTAGCGTTAATTTTCAGACCCTGATTTCACAGTGTTAGGGGTATGTTTACTAAACCCTCTTAATGTGCGCGCCGCGTTAGTCTGCAGGATGCCATAAAAGGAGTGGCGGTCCGGTCAAAAATTAGCAAAACGGGATTAGCGTGCGCTGCGCGCTCTTTTGCGCCGCACACATTAGCGCACGAGGAACGCATGCAGCAAGCATAAGCAGGCGCGCTGATGTGCAAACAGAGGAACAGGGCTGCAGTACAATGGTAAAGACAATGACAGATGGTGCAGGGGTCATAGGTTCAATCCCCACTGTGCCCAAAGATTAAGGCTGGTTGAGGCACTATCATTTATGTGTAATATTGCATTATGAGGCTTTTTAATTTTATTTTAATTACTGCTGCTAGCAAACACACTCTCAAAGCACTGTAACATAAGATACTGCATAAGGCACCCCAGAGGGCACATTTTAAAGTGCACTGTCTGCCACGGCACCCTACAATGTTGCTTAAAGGGTGGCCTATAGGGCACCATATAGGGTGCCCTATGAGGCACAGCAAGGTCATAGCACTGTTTTTGATGACAGCGCTGTGCATTTAAACGCATGAAAATCTTAAGTAAGTGCGCTGACATGCAAGGAGGAACAACAGTGCAGCACAATGGTTAAGGCACTGACTAATGATACAGAGGTCATGAGTTTGATCCCCAGTGTGCCTAATACGTAAGGCTGGCTGAGGCATCAGCTTTGATATGTATGTATTGTTTCCTGCTGCACTTTATTTGTATTTTATTAATTGCTGCCAGCAAACACACCCTCATGTGCCGTAACCTAAGGTGCCGCATAAGGCACCCTATAAGGCACTCCATAGGGCACATTATAAAGTGCACTATCCGCCACGGCACCCTATAATGTCCCCTATAGGGCACCCTATCAGTCGCTCCATAGGATACTGTATAGTGCACCTTATATGGACGGTAACCATAAGGTGCCCTATAGGGCGCCCTATAAAGTGCCCTCTGAGGCACCTTATGGGTACAGTATGCTGAGGGTGTTTTTGCTGGCAGCACTAATGTACATTTAAAATAGATAATGCTTTGGACAGACCTATCAAATAACCCCACTGTCGTTTTGAACCCATGAACTCTGGCTCCACTGGCAGTGAAGTAACCAGTGGGCTACAGCTCTATAACTGCTAGCAAACCCCTGGCTGGCTCCAGAAGGACTGCAAGTCACCACACAAACAGTCTGCTGTGGTCACCAGGATAGGGTTAACCCACCCATACCCCTGATGCACTGCACATGCAAATCAGTAGTCTACAGATGATCACAAGATGGGGTATGCACCCCCACAGCACCTCGGCCTGGTAGGGGGAACTGACCATGTGTGGTACTGGCACAGAGTAGCTACACACCGTCACATTGTGCAGGTACTGCACTCACCCTGAGGGTAAGGTAGGACGCCCAGCACCAGGTCCCCAGCATTTCTAATGTATGAGATAGGCAGCTTCTGCAGACACACCTTAGATATATCTGTATGTCTCAGTCAGGTGTAGCTCCTATGGACCCCGAGGAGGATTATGTACCACCACCCTCCTTCTCCAGGGCTGAGGGTGGTAAACAGGGTCTCCCACCAACAGATCCACATTCTACCTCCCTGCAATTGTGGCAGTAGAGGGGACCATCAACCCCAGTCCTGCTGGGGAACAGACACCCTACAGGGCAGTCACTGCAGCTCTGTACACATCCATGACACAATAGCAGACAGACATTAGGTCTGGATATGCTAAGCTGCACCCCACCACTATCTGATATTCTCCTGCAGCAAGCCTTCAGCCGCTGCACCATGCAAGACACTCCATCAAGACACATACCAGCTGCAGACATTCTGCTAGCTACTCCATAGTGCATGTTCCTGGTGGAAATGCATGCACCCAGAACTGAGATATCAGCATACACAACAAGCAGATAAGTCAGTGATTGGGCCCCAAAAAGAAACCCATAAATATCACATGACAGAAATACTACATAGCACTATGGGGGTGCCTAGCCATGCTGTGGTCACTGCACAATCAGGGTGAGAGTGATCTCCCAGCAGGACATGCTGTGGCCACCTGTCAGTGCAGGTGGTGGCCGGGCACTACAATGTCCCAGCCAGTGCCCTATGCCCTGTGCAGATGCAGCCTGGCCAGGCCACCCTGTCCGGGCTATACCCATGGTACCTTGCTCCTCATTATGCACATTGGCAGGCCAATACTGGCAACAGTGCTGGCAGTGTGGGCTGTGGAGGGTGTTTGCAGCCACCACACACTGGATAGACAGACACACACTCCCACACCTATGCCAGCATTGTTCTACTATAGAGGAGTTTAGCAGCCCTGGCCACCACACCAGTCCTGGGCACAGTGCAGGCATGGATATGGTCCGCAATACTGTTGGGGGTCACTCCCCAGGGTGGTAAACACTGTCAGAGACCAGACCTGAAGCACACTCCACAGACATCAGAAAGGTTGCTATGATGGAGCTCAATCAGCAAACTGTGCTTAACGTAGGAATGGCTATCTGCCAGTAATCATAGCAAACTTTTGATAGCTGTGTACCATATTCCCAGGTGTAGGGTGGCATTGCTAAGGTATGCAAGGGCTAGTATTGGGAGATGCACACAGGGCCCAATGTCCTGCCTCTCCAGGAGGCATTGGCTAATGGAGCCTGTGGGTGTGGATGTGTCTGCCCCTGTTGGCTGCTGCTTTACGGCAGAGGTTCCCAACTCCAGTCCTGCGGTGCCAAACACTGTTCGGGTTTTCATGCTGTCCCTCATGAATATGCATGAGATACATCTGCATACCATGGGGGTGGTGCATAGATATGAAGCACAGGCACCTTTATTAGAGGCAGCATGGAACCTGAATGGTGTTTGGCCCTCCAGGACTGCATTTGGGAGACTCTGCTCTAGGTAATGCACCTGTTTATAGTGTCTTTGCTCTGTAGGGTAAAATGTAGGTGTTTTGGGCATGTTTACGTCATCTGCAATAAACGTTCTGTCTGTATTAGCACGATGTAGTAGTGGGTAAAATATGGGGACTGGGTTGGCAGGCTCCAAACACAGTGGTTTTGTGCACTGCACCACTGTGTTGCCACAGAGACAGTGCATTCCCTGGTGATACCATGACTGTTTGTCCGGCAGGACTTGTCTGTTGCAGTGCATGGCACCCACCTACACAGGGCTAGGCCATGGTCTGCTCTGGGCAGCTGCCACTGCCCCCTCCACCACCAGTACCCCTCCGCCACCATGCTGACTTGGCCTTATATTGGAGACAGCATCAAACCTGAATGATTTGTGGCCCTCCAGGACTGCATTAGGGGATCTCTGCTCTAGGTAATGCGCATGTTTCTGGTGTCTGCTTGGTGGGGTAAAATATAGGCGTTTGAACCATGCGTATGTTTTCTGCAATAAAGGTTTGTCCTTACTGTCACGGTTTAGTAGCAGGTAAAATATGGGGACTGGATTGGTAGTAGCCCCAGCTGGGACTTGAACTTGTGATCTTCTGCTCCTGAACACACTGGCTGTGTTCACCGCACCACACTGTGCTCACAGAGACAATGCAGTCCCTGGAGATACCACGGTTGTTTGTCAGACAGAGCCTGTCTGTTGCAGTGCATGGCACCCACCTACACAGGGCTAGGCCATGGTCTGCTCTGGGCAGCTGCCACTGCCCCCCTCCACCACCAGTACCCCTCTGCCACCATGCTGACATGCCCTTCTGCTGGTGGTGCTGGTGGTGTGCAGTCTCAAGCCATCCAGTGTGCAGGTAGGCGGCTGCCTATGGTGCATGTACTGGGGTAGGGGTGCCTGCATAGGCGTCCACGCTTCCCCCCAACACCGCCTGCCAATGTTCTGTACCCTTGGGGGTACCTGCTGGGTACTATCCCCTGTGGCACTGTGATAAACACTCTCGTGCCCATGTTGGGCCCTCATCAGTTGCTGTCTGGCTGCTGTTCAGTTTCAGCATTCCTAAGTGCCACCTAGGCATCTGCCTAGTCCACACTGTGCCCCAGCTGCACCACAGCATGTACCGCCTGCAGCCCTCTGTATCCCCTTTCCCAGCATCTGTCCAGTTGCCCATTCCGACATGCCCGCCCTGCTGTTGTGGAACATGTGCATGCCATAGGAAACCTGTTCAATGGAGAGGAAAACCCTGATTAGTGCTATTTCACTGTGGGATCATTCAACTTGTATGGGGACGGAGCGTAGATCCTTCCATAATTCATATTTATTTTTTGGTGCTTTCTTGGGAGTGTTTTTTGATGTTTTCCATTACTATCACTATTGCCCAGCTTGATTATGATTTTTTTCTAATTTGTTGGGGTCATTTTCAATGTTTATTTGCACTTTTGTTCCATGCACATGTATCACACTTATCACTTTTTGTAGGTTTCCCTGGTTTTGCTGTACATTGCTGACAGAAATGGTGTATTTTCCTTTTAAATCAGCTCTAACGCGAGGTTTTCACTTGTGGTATTTTTAGCCTCGAATTTCACATCGTTAGTGTGCGGGGAGCCTCTCCCCTCTCACTCTCCAACTCTCCACCCATTGACCCCTTCTCTCCGCCCCTGGGGAGCCTTCCTCCGCCCTCCGGGAGCCTTTCCACGCCTTCAGCGCTTGTTTGCGCTGCTGCGCGCGTGAGCGCGCACTAAAGCGCATTTTTGCCCCATAAAGCTTCATTAGCACGCGCTAAGGTACCTTAGTACACGCTCATGTGCGCCGCGCACGTTAAGAAGGTTTAGTAAACATACCCCTTAGTGTGCCTGGGGCCTCTCCCTGCCCACTCTCTGTCCATTGACCCCTTATCTCCACCCTCTGGGGAGGCTTACTCCACCCTCTGCGCACCTTAATGATGCCGGAGACATTATTGCGTGATACGTGATGTTATCGCACGGTTTATCGTGCGATAATGTCACTTATCGCACGGTAACGTCGCCACTGCGACGTTAACGCTGTTTAGTAAACATACCACATAGGTAATTGCAAAAGTATTCATCCCCTCTATGTTTGTCCTGTTTTGTCACATTACAACCTGGAATTAAATGGAGTTTTGTATGTAAATACCATGTGATATACACAACATGCCTATGACTTTGAAGGTCCAAAATATTCTTTATTGTGATACAAGCAATAAATTAAGACAAAAAAAAAACAAGTGAAAGCAGGAGCGTGCATATGTATTCACCCCCCAAAGCCAGTACGTTGTAGAGCCACCTTTTGCTGCAATTACAACTGCAAGTCTCTTGGGGTATGTCTCTATTAACTTAGCACATCTAGCCACTGGCAATTTCCCCCATTTCTTAAGGCAAAACTGCGCCAACTCCTTCAAGTTACATGGGTTGCATTGGTGTACAGCAATCTTCAAGTAATGCCACAGATTCTCAATTGGATTGAGGTCTGGGCTTTGACTAGGCCATTCTAAGACATTTAAATGTTTCCCTTTAAACCAGCTTTAGCAGTATGTTTAGGGTCCTTGTCCTACTGGAAGGTGAACCTTCGTCCCAGTCTCAAATCTCTGGCAGATTGAAACATGTTTTCCTCAAGAATTGTCCTGTATTTAATGCCATCCATTGTTTCTTCAATCCTGATTAGTTTTCCTGTCCCTGCCAATGAAAACATCCCCACAGCATGATGCTGCCACCACCATGTTTCACTGTGGGAATGTTGTTCTTGGGGTGATGGGAAGTGTTTGGTTTGTGCCACTCATGGCGTTTCCCATGATGGCCAAAAAGTTCAATTTTCATTTCATCTGAACAGAGAACCTTCTTCCATGTGTTTGTGGGGTCTGCCACATGCTGTTGTGCAAACTCCAAATGTGTTTTCTTCTTTCTTTCTTTAAGCAATCACTTTTTTTCTGGCCTCTCTTCCATAAAGCCCCACTCTGTGGTGTGTATGGATTAAAGTAGTCCTATGGACAGATACTCCCATCTTCGCTGTGGATCTTTGCAGCTCCTTCAGTGTTATCCTTGGTGTCTTTGTAACATCTCTGATTAACACCCTCCATGCCCGGTCTATGAGTTTTGGTGGGCGGCCTTATCTTGTCAGGTTTGTAGTGGTGCCATATTAGTTCTATTTTGTTATAATGGATTTAGTGGTGCTCCGTGGGATATTCATAATTCGGGATATTTTTTAATAATGCGACACAACTTTGTCTCAAACCTGTTTGGAGTGTTCCATGGTCATCATGCTGCTTGCTTAGTGGCGTTGCAGAGTCAGGGGCCTTTCAGAACAGGTATATTTATACAGGCATCATATGACAGATCATGTGACACTAATTGCACACAGGTGGACCCTAATCAACTAATTATGTGACTTCTGGGATTAATTGGTTGGACCAGATCTTATTTAAGGGTTTCATAGCAAAAGGGATGAATACATATGCACTCACAACTTTTCAGTTTTTATTTTTTATATTTTTTATATATACAAGGTATTCTATTGTCATTTCACTTCACCAATTTGGACTATATTGTTAGGTTCACTACCTAACATACAAATGAAACTCCATTTTCATTCCAGGTAGTACATAATGTGACAAAACAGGACAAAAAACAGGGGATGAATACTTTCGCAAGGCACTGTAGTAGTTTAGCTTGGCAAGAGCTGTGGTGGATTGGAAGGAAGCAAGCATGAATTTAAAGTGAAGAAAGTTAGAAAGGGAGCCGGATTTGAGCCAAATGTGCTCAGCTGAACGTGCACATGAGCGAAGACAACCAGTGTTGAGATATAGGGTATGTTTACTAAACCGTCTTAATGTTACCGGCGTTAACTCCAGCGATAATGTGATGAATGCCATAAAAGGAGTGGGCATTCTGGTCTTAAGGTAGCATTTCAGGTTATCACGCGATAAAGTGAGCTGTGGCATGTTAACAAGCATTAGCCTTAATTAGGCGCGCTGACCTACAAACACAACAACAGAGGTGTAGCACAATAGCTAATACATTGACTGATGAAACAGGCGTCATGAGTTTAATCCCCCAGTGGGCTTAATGAGTAAAGCTATATGAGACATTGCCCTTTACTTTTAATCAGTGCTGTCTGAGGCATTTTATTTTTTAATTTAAATTAGAACTGCCAGCAAACACACCCTCACAGTGCCGTAACCTAAGGTGCCGCATAAGGCGCCCTATAAGGCACTCCAGAGGACTCATTATAAAGTGCACTGTCCACCAAGGCACCTTATAATATTCCCTATAGGGCGCCTTATAAGGCGCTTTATAGGGCGCCTTATGAGGCAACTTAAGGTTACAGCACTGTGAGGGTGTTTTGCTGGCAGCACTAATTTAAATTAAAAAAGGAAATGCCTCAGACAGCCCTATCAAATAACACCACTGTGGGATCAAACCCATGACCTCTGTTTTCACAGTCAGTGAAGTAACCAGTGAGCTACATCTCTATAGCTACAAGCATACCCCTAGCTGGCTACAGAAAGACTGCAGCTCACCACACAACCTGTCTGCTGTGGTTACCAGGATAGGGTAAACCCACCCGTACCCATAATGTACTGCACATGCATATCAGCAGTCTAGAGCTGATCACAAGATAGGGTATGCACCCCCACAGCACCTTGGCCTGGTAGGGGGAACTGACAGTGTGTGTTACTGGCACAGAGTTGCTACAGACCGTGACATTGTGCGGGTCCTGTGCTCACCCTGAGGGTGAGGTGGGGTGCCCAGCACCAGGTCCGCAGCAGCTGGCTTTGCTGAGATAGGCTATGCTGCAGGTTGCCATCAGTGCCAGTGTGTGATAGGTAGTCTTTGTAGACACACCTAGGATACACCTGTGTCAATCTGTATTTTCCCAATCATGTCTAGTCCTTGTGGACTATGATACACCCAAAATAGTACATATCCTGTGTGGGTGCCATGGTCACATAATTTAAGTGAAGAGGGGGGGGGGGGTGTTTGGACCCATAGGCGGATTATGTAGCACCACCCAACCCGCCCTCTGGGGTTCAGGGTGGGGTACAGGATCTCCCACCAACAGATCTACATTCTACATCCCTGCAAGGGTGGCAGTAGAGGGGACCATCAACCCCAGTCCTGCTGGGGAACAGACACCCTACATGGTAGTCAATGCAGATCTGTATGCATCATTAGGCAATGGCAGACAGACAATAGGCCTGGAAACGCTTAGCTGCCCCCCACCACTATCTGACAGTCTCCAGCCACTGCACCCTGCAAGGTGTTCCAGCCATGCACATACTAACTGCAAGACAGTCTGCTTGCTAGTCCATAGTGTATGTTCCTGAAGAAGATGTGTACACCCAAAACTGGGATGAGAGTGAGTGAATGAGTGAATATATATATATATATATATATATATTTATTTATTTATTTATATATATATACACACACACACGTGATTGGGCCCCAGAATTGAGAACCCATAAATATCACTTGAGCAAAATGCTATATAGCACTATGGGGGACCTAGCCATGCCATGGTCACTGCACAGTCAGGGTGAGAGTGACCACCCAGCAGGGCATGCTGTGGCCACCCTGTCCGTACAGGTGGTGGCCGGGCACTACCTTGTCCCAGCCATTGACCTATGCCCTGTGCAGATGCATCCTGCCCAGGCCACCCTATCCGGGTCATACCGACAGTACCTTGCTCCTCATTATGCACATTGGCAGGCTAACACTGGAAACAGTGAAAGCAGTGTGGGATGAGTAAGGTGCAGGCAGCCACAACACACTGGATAGACAGACACACACTCCCACACCTATGCCAGCATTGTGCAAATATAGAGGCTTTTGACAGCCCTGGCCACCACACCAGTCCTGGGCACAGAGCAGGCATGGCTATGGTACGCGCAATACTGTTGGGGTCACTCCCTGGGGTGGTAAACACTGTCAGAAACCAAAACTGAAACACACTCTATAGATATCAGAAAGGTTGCTATGATGCAGCTCTATCAGCAAATTGTGATTAACTTAGGAATTGCTATCTGCCATTAATCATAGCAACCTTTTGATACATGTGTAACATATTCCCAAGTTTAGGGCGGCATTGCTAAGGTATGCAAGTGCTGGTATTGGGAGATGCTGCTGTGCGCAGGGCCCAACAGCCTGTCTCTCCATGAGGCTTTGGATAGTGGAGCCTGAGGGTGTGAGTGTTTATGCCCCTGTTGGCCGCTGCTCTAGGGCAGAGGTTCCCAACTCTAGTCCTGGTGGGCCAAACACTGTTCGGGTTTTCATGCTGTCCTTAATGAATATGCATGAATACATTTGCATACCATGGGGTGGCGCATACAAATGCAGCACAGGCATATTTATTAGAGAGAGCATGAAACCTAAATGGTGTTTGGGCCTCCAAGACTGCAGTTGGGAAACTCTGCTCTAGGTATTGCATATTTTTATGGTGTCTGAGCTCTGTAGGGTGAAATATAGGCGTTTCAGGCATGTTTATGTTATCTGCAAATAAAGGTTCCGTCTTTAGTACTGGGTAAAAAGTGGGGACTGGATTGGGAGGAGCCACAGCTGGGATTTGAACTTGTAACCTTCTGCTCATGAACACGCTAGCAGTGTGTACTGCACCACGCTGTTGTCACAGGGGCAGGTCATTCCCTGGGGATACCATGACTGTTCGTCAGACAGACCCTGTCTGTTGCAGTGCACGGCACCCACCTAAACGGGGCTAGGCCATGGTCTGCTGTGGGCAGATGCCACTGCCCCCTCCGCCACCAGCACCCCTCTGCCACCATGCTGCCATGCCATTATGCCGGTGATGCTGGTGGTGCACAGTCCCAGGCCATCCAGTGTGCCGGTAGGAAGATACCTATGGTGTGGGTTCTCAGGTAGGGGTGCCTACATGGACATGCACTCTCCCCCCCCCCCACCCCCACACCATCTGCCAATGTTCTGTGCCCTTGGGGGTAACTGCTGGATAATCTCCCCTGTGACACTGTGGGACACACCCATGCCCATGTTGGACCCTCGTCAGTTGCTGTCTTGCTGCTTTACAGTTTCAGCATTCCTATGTGCCACCTAGGCAGCTGCCTAACACGCACTGTGCCCCAGCTGGACCACAGCATGTGCCACCTGCAGCCCTCTATATCCCATTTCTAGCATCTGTACAGTTGTCCTTGCCTACATGCCCAACCCTGCTGTTACTGCACATGTGCATGCCATAACAAACCTGCCCAATATAGACGTGAATAAACCCTGATCAGCACTATTTCAATGTGGGATCATTCACTTTGTAGGGGGACAGAGAATAGACCCTTCCAAACATGATACCTTATTTTTTGTGCTTTGTCAGTGGTGTTGCTTTATGTTTATCATTAATATCACTTTTGGCCAGCTTGGTTACTGGGATTTAAAATGTGGTTCAGGTCATTTTCTGTGTTTGTTTGCCTTTTTATTCCGTGCACATGTATCACTACTATCACGTTTTTGGGTTTCCCTGGCTTTGCTG
The DNA here is from genome assembly GCA_033557465.1 of Ichthyophis bannanicus. Classification (NCBI taxonomy): domain Eukaryota; kingdom Metazoa; phylum Chordata; class Amphibia; order Gymnophiona; family Ichthyophiidae; genus Ichthyophis; species Ichthyophis bannanicus. Next base: position 391,532,237 of record CM066032.1, read on the forward strand.
TACATTGCTGACAAATGGTTTCTCTTTCCTGCAAATGTGCCTTAACGCGAGCGTTTCACTGGCGTTAGTGTTCAGACCCGGATTTCACAGGGTTAGTGTGCCTGGAGCCTCTCCCCTCCCACTCTCCGACCATTGACCCCTTCTCTCCGACCTCTGGGAAGCCTTACTCCACCCTTCAGAGCCTTAACGCCGCAGCCGCGTTATCGCACGCTAAGTGATGTTATCGCGATAATACCACCGCTGCAACGTTAAGACGCTTTAGTAAACATACCCCTAAGACTGTTTAATAAACATACCCCTTGGTTACACCTGCTAATAGCTTGTACCATGGAGTTCCTCTAACTCTGGGAGCTACAGAGTTCTAGAGACAAAAATGTGGTCTCTCCTTTTCTGTGCTATTCAATTTCCTTTGTTTTATACTGTAATTTTATTTTATGTAGGCTGCTTAGATATACACTTTTTAATTTGTTCTATAATCAAATGAATAAACCATAAACCATATGAAACCAAAGACCAGTTAATACTGAGTAATGCTATCATGACAAGTTGCAAAAAATATATACCTCAGTATAGAATATATTGATTTTAAGAAAGCTTTTGATAGCATTCCACATGCTTGGATAATAAATTACCTGGAAATATATGGAATGAACCATAGATTGATTGAGTACATCAGGTTTATCATGAATATGTTGCAAACTACTCTCTTTCTGAATTAGAAAGGACAGTTTGTCACTCCGAAGTTTGGAGAACAGCCAATGCAACGCCAATTTTTAAAAAAGGTTCCAGAGGTGATCTGGGAAACTACAGACTGGTGAGCCTGATGCCAGTACCAGGCAAAATGGTAGAAACAAATAAAATGAATAAAATTACTGAACATGTAAATAGTCATGACTTAATGGGAGAAAGCCAACATGGATTTAGCCAAGGAAAGTCTTGATTTACTAATCTGTGATACTATTTTTGAAGGTGTGAATAAACAGGTAGACAAAGGTGAGTTGGTTGATATAAAGTATCTGGATTTTAAGAAAGCTTTTGAAAAGGTCCCTGATGAGGGCATAATTAAAAAGTCATGGGATTAGAGGAAATGTAGTATTGTGGATCAGAAACTGGTTAAAAGCTAGAAAGCAGAGAGTAGGACTAAATGGCCAATTTTCTCAATGGATAAAGATGAATAGTTGAGTACCCCAGAGATCTGTGCTGGGCTCACTGCTTTTCAACATATTCCCATTTCCAGGTCATTTATGAATAAAGAGTGAGGTGATCAAATTTGCAGATGACACACAATTATTCAAAACTGTTAAAACCCATGAGTATTGTGAAAAATTGTAAGAGGGCCTTGATAAATTTGAGAACTGGATGTCCAGTGGCAGATGAAATTTAATGTGGACAAATGCAAAGTTATGCCCCTAGGACAGAATATCCCAAACTATGATTACATGATGCAAGATTCCTCATTAGGAACCATCACCCAGGAAAAAGATTATGCATCATCATGGATAATGCATTGAAATCCTGCACCCCTTGTGCAGTGGTGGCCAAGAAAGCAAATAGAATGCTAGGGACCATAAGGAAAGGAATGGAGAATAAAACCAAGGATATTATAATGCCTCTGTATTGTTCCATGGTGCAACTGCACTTTTAATATTACATGCAATTATGGTTGTCATATCTTTAAAACGATATAGCGGAATTAGAAAAGGTACAGGAAAGAACCACCAAAATGGTAAAAGGGATGGAAGGATACTCCAATGAGGAAAGACTTAGAAGGTTAGGACTTTTGAACTTGGAAAAGAGATCGCTGAGGAAGATATGATCAAAGTCTATAAATTAATAAATGGAGGGGGCGGAGCCTGATGCCGAGCAGGACGGACGGATAGAGCGTGAGCTCCAGGGTGACCCGCCAATAAATCCGAGATTAATTTGAGGTATTGTGCTGCAAATCCATTATACTGTACCGGAGGTCCTATAGAGATGTCCGTAATAAAACCAGCCAGAATAGATTTCTCCTCGGGGCAAACTGCGAGTGCTAAACGATCTAAGACCGAACCTGCATCACCGCAAAAGATGGCGGCGCGGCTAGACGGGTCGGAGGCCCTGCAAGAAGTGTTGGCTGAGTTGAGAGGGATAAGAGAACTGATTGCGGCTAACGGAGAAGCACTATCGGTGGTGCGTGAAGATACTGCGGCTCTCCGGTCTAATCTGGAGGGGTTATCCCTTCGTCAAGATAAAGTTGAGCAAATAGTGGCAGCGCACGAAGAAAAACTAAAGTCAGTAGACAAGCACACCCAGCAGATCCGGGCCTTACAAAGAGAGATCGAAGAGGGGAATAATAGAGCACGACGTAACAATGTGAGAATTGTTGGGGTCCCGGAGGGAGCTGAGGGCGGAGATATGATTGCTTTTCTAGGCAAAATGATTCCGGAGACTCTGCACATCAATTTTATGCACCCCTTTGAGATAGACAGAGCTCATAGGGTGCCTTCTCAAGTGATTCAGGGCCATAAAAGACCGCGCCCAATAATCCTACGAGCTCTACGCTACCAACACGCTGTACAAATTCTTGAAGCAGCCCGCCTGCGCCCTAACGCTGAATTTGAGAAATGCAAGCTTCATTTCTTTCCGGATTTTGCTAAAGCCACTGCTGATCGGCGTCGCATTTTCCTCTCGTTGAGGCCGCGCTTGGTCCAACTCCAAGCCAGATTCGGCCTTCTCTATCCAGCTCGCATGAGAGTCACGCTTCACAATCACACTAAAACTTTCGATGATCCAGAGATGCTTCAGCAATTTTTGGAGGACAAAGAACGTATGCATATGCGCTGAAATTGTATTTCATTCTCATGTGTAGTTGTTCGCATAAGCTCTGATTCTACGTTTTTGTAGCATGCTGGTCACAATACCTTTTCCTTTGATATTATCACATACTCATTGGTAGATGACATATGCGAGCTATTCTCCTGAACTTAACCTTCTACAATCCTGGTTAAATTCAGTACTTTGAGTTCTGTACTAAGTTGTATTGAGCATATTGTGGATATACTGTTAGTGGTGGGTCCCCCCTGTACCGTCCCTGTTCCCACTGGGTTCACCATGTAATGCGGGGTGGGGGTATAGTCCTCTGGAGTCTAAGGGGGAATTTTACTTGTTGCGGTCTGTGTCACTGGAGCCAGGGTTACAATGTGCCTGTAATGCGGAGCTTCGGGGCAGAGGCAGTTCAACCCAGTCTAGAATCGTGGGAGTGGGCCTGAGGTATCTTCCTAATTTCTCAGCTGGCTGGTGTGATTAAATTACTCTCCTTGAATGTCAAGGGGATTAACAGTCCAATAAAACGAAAAAAAATCTTACATTATGCGCAACTAGAGAAAGCAGACATACTCCTGCTACAGGAAACACATTTGAACAATCAGGAATCTCTGAAACTAGGAATTAAGCCCTTTGAACTGGTGGCCTATTCTGCTGCGATTCATAAACATAACGGAGTGGCCATTTTGGCTAAGAAGTCTCTTAAGCCAACTATTTCACAGACGCTCTCAGATAAACAAGGCAGATGGACGAGTGCTGTTTTAACAGTGGGGCGACTATCGTTCAGTCTGGTTAATGTGTATGCTCCAAATGCTGATCATCCAGAATTTTTTCATTCCCTGGCTCAGGAAGCTTTTCTTGGGGGCGGCGAACCAGTAATCTTAGGTGGTGATTTTAATCTCTTTCTTGATCCACTGGTAGACAAAAGTCCTCCGAAGCTCAGCTCGGTCTCCAAATCGCAGGCCGTCCTCAGGGAGTTGATGAGTGACAAAGGTCTGGTGGATATTTGGCGCCTCTATCATCCAAATGATCTCGAGTTTACCTTTTTCTCCAACCCTCATCGGTCCTCGTCACGCATCGATTTTTTTCTGGCTTCAAAATCCCTGATATCGTGCTGTACCAGTGCGAGCATCCAGGCGATGCATATATCAGATCATGCTGCTATCAGTCTAGAGCTACAAGACTTACCTGCTGGTGCTAAATCCTTACATTGGGCTTTCGATAGATCCCTTTTAGGTGACGTGGAGTTCAGCTCCTGTATTCAAGCAGCTATAAAGGAATATTTTCAGTTCAATCTTCTGCAGGACACCGAGGGTTGGGCCTGGTGGGAAGGCTTTAAGGACTCCACGAGGGCTACCATCACGAGTAACATGATCGTCAGGTCTCGGAGACAGAAAGAACGCTTAGCGAAACTAGAAGATCAGATCAAGGCGGGGGAGCGACTTCTAACACGACGCTCTGAACAAGTCATCTTGATGCGTCTCCAAAAACTCCATTTTAGTTATAACCAATTGCTTACTGACGAAGTGACAAAGAATATCCAAGCTCAGAGCGGAGCCTACTATTGGGAAGGCAATAAAGCGGGTAGACTTCTGTCACACGCTCTAAAGGGTCAGCAAGAGGCGCGGCGGGTGGAAGCCTTACGCGACCCTGGTAGCCAATGCCTGCTGACCAAAGACGAGGAACTTGCGGGAGCTTTCGGCTCTTTTTATGCACAGCTATACTCCTCTGAGATTCAGAATCCTCAACTGACCTTTGAAGAGTTGACTGCTGGGGTGCAGAGACCTACCCTGGACGCAGAGACAGCTGAGATGTTGGCGGCCCCCATCTCCCTTTCTGAAATACAGCAGGCAATTCAAACACTGGCTTCAGGCAAGGCTGCTGGTCCAGACGGTCTCCCCATTTAATTCTACAAAGCTTTCTCTAAGGAGCTTGGCCCACCTCTCCGTGTCTATTTTCAGGCTCTCCTACAAGAGGCTCCTTTGGTAGGGAGTTTCGCGTCAGCGAGTGTGATTGTATTGGAAAAGAAAGGCAGGGACCCCCAGCTAGTCAGTAATTACCGACCGATATCCTTGCTGAACGCTGACTATAAGATCTATGCTACGATACTGGCTAATCGACTTGCTGGCGTCATGACACATTTGGCGCACCCGGACCAATGTGGTTTTATCGAAGGGAGATCGACAGCGGACAATGCCCGTCTTCTATGTCACGTTCTAGCGGCCGGGGAAAGCCACAATTGCCCACTAGTAGGGCTATCCCTCGATGCCGAGAAAGCTTTTGACCGGCTGGAGTGGTCCTTCATCTTTGATGCTCTTCAATGGTTTGGAGTTGGTGATGGCTTCATCAGTCTACTGAAAGTGTTATACGCTCGGCCACTGGCCCATGTCCGGGTTAACACGGCGCAGTCGAAGGAGCTGAGATTATCACGAGGAACTCGTCAGGGTTGTCCTATATCGCCATTACTGTTTAATCTGGCCCTTGAGCCTTTATTGCTTATACTGCGGCAACATGCAAGGATATCAGGGGTGCCAATAGCGAGTCGGACAGTGAAGCTGTCGGCCTACGCGGACGACCTTCTTCTCTTTACTTCCCCAGAGTCCGTACCGGCGATCTTGGAATGCATAGAGCGTTACTCGCAATTATCCGGTTATAAAATTAACTGGGATAAGTCAAGTGCCTTTCCATTGAATGCTAAGACCTACAAAGCGGATATGGAACGTTTCCAATTCGTCTGGGAGCCTAAGATGTTTAAATATCTCGGAGCCTATTATGGTTACCCCTTGATCGAGACGGTGAGATATAACGAGAAAATGCTCCTAGAAAAATCTCATTTACTGACTACTAAATGGCTCCCATTGACTTTGTCCTGGTGGGGGAGACTGGAAACAATCAAGATGACGATAGCCCCGAAAATTAACTATGTATTGGAAATGATGCCTCTCCTACTGCATCCGCAGACATATCAGCAAATTGAGAGAGTGTTAGTGAGATTTTTGTGGAATAACAAAACGCCCAGGATCGCTCTTAAAAAACTTAAAGCTTGTAAGGAGTTGGGAGGAGTGAAATTCCCGGACTTTCAACAATACCACAAAGCCTTCCTGCTAAGACAAGGGGCGCAATGGCTGACTTCGGAAGCCGCATACCTTCCTGCGTGGCTAGAACTGGAACAAGCAATTGTGGCACCTTTTCCCTTGCCGCTTCTGCCTTACTCGCAGATGCCGCCCGATAAAGAATATCCTCCTATGATAGTTGACACACAAAGAGCCTTCGCGGCCCTACGGGACTCGCTCGATGGTGCTAATTGCCTTACTCGTCGTTGGCCACTCTGGTACAACCCTCACCTTAAGATCCAGCACCGGTCCTTCGCTTGGGGTCTCTGGTATTCTAAAGGCATCTGGACAATTGATCAGCTGCTGGCGCGGAATGATTGGAAGAGCTTCACGCAATTACAGCAGGAATACAGCCTACCGAACTCTTGCTATTTTCAATGGCTGCAACTTCGACACTGTATAGCCAAATCGATGCCACATTTCCGGTCCCTGGAACACAGGGATCCTTTATGCGATGTTGTAAATTCTTCTACTAGGGCATCCCATTTCTACAAATTACTGCTTTCTGGTATGCAGCATGGTACAATTGGTACTCAAAAAGTGTGGGAGCATGACACAGCGTTGAGTATGTCGCCCCAGCAATGGGAACAGTTTTGGGCAAAACAAGTCCGTATTTCAAAATCTGCCTCTGTTACCCAAGCTCTATTTTTCTTGGCACATCGTGCCTATCTTACCCCGATCAAGATGGCTACTTGGGGTCCGGTAACTGATGGGCACTGTTGGTCATGTAGGCAACAATTAGGTACTTTTGTTCATATTGTTTATCAGTGTCCCTGTGTCCAAATTTTCTGGGAACAAGTCTGGAAGCAAATCCAAAAGATACTGAGTTTTCATGATCCTCTCTCCTGGGGCATTGTTAGTCTTCGTTCAGCGAGTAATATACCCTCATTGTCTAAACGACATTTCTTTTTTTTTAAACGTTTATTTTCATTTTGCAACAAACAAAAGAAACAACACACCAAAAGAGACAAAACAAGTATACAATAAGGAAAAGTAAACCCATTACCCCCCACCCCGATGCTTCTTCTCTACCCGATTATATCAGCATGTGAGCGCTTCCAATTAACAGTGATTATACATCAAACGATCAAAAGAGTATCTACAATATAGCATGATCATGGGACAGAGATATATACAAAGTTAGACAGTCAGATGAGAGCATTTAGCAAAATGTACATAGTCATTGAGCATCTTCCATTGAGACCAATGAGAAGGAGTCTGAACAGAGGAAGCGAACAGAGGAGGAATTTGTTCATATATACTGTAAAGACAGGCATGATTCCACCATTCATTGGGGCTCAGATGGGAGCTAATTTTCCAATATTACTTAATTAGAGAAATAGCAATGCCAAGCATAAAGTTCGAAAGGAGATAAGCCATTTTTGGGAGAGAGGGGATCCCCGCAACTGGGCGAAGGCCCACTATCCTCCAAGAAAGGGGCTCCTGAGAGTGCGAGATAGACTAAATACAACCCCAGACCCGACGCCAGTAATACTGTGGTGCGGGATATTCATGCATAACATGAGGCAATGAACCAATGGCCGCAGGACATGTCCAGCAACCATTGCCCTGAGTAGTGTTCCGTATTGTCTAATCTGTGAGAAGTGTAAAAATACCGGTGGGCTAGAGAGAAGAGGGTCTGAGTGAGTGAGGCGGATCGGGAACCCGTGTCCCTCTACTCCAGATAAGGCTCCAGTGCTCCGAGGCAAAGTCACATGCAAGTCTCTCTCCCATACTTTCTGCGCTATAGGGGTATCTCTAGTTATAGCATTACATAAGGTTCAATAAAATTGGATGCTACACCCGGTGAACTACCGAGAGATCGGAAAGTCTCCAATCAACCTTATGTAGAGAATGCCAATGGCGGGAGTACTCTAGTGCTCCAAAGGCGATGCTGAAGTCGCACGGACCAGAGTCGGGAGTCTAAAGATTGCATAAGAGTATGAAGGCACCTAAAGTGTCTAAAAGCATTGGTGGATAGTGGGAGTCTGATGGGAGAGTCATACCAGGGAGAAAGGTAAGAGGAATCGGCTTGTAAAGGCCGCTTCTATATCTAGCCACACAGGTCTACTCGGTACTGGATCTTCCAACCAACAAGCACCTTATTTGAGAAGAAAAGATTGAGGGAACACTTGAGTAAAATCGCCACCAAGTATTAATGGAGCATTGGCAGAGGCCAAGGCCAACTGCGCAATACTTGCATAGTAAGCAGGGCTGTCCACATTCGGGGCATAATGCAAATACACGTGAAGTCACTATCTCCAGCCTCAAAATGTACACGGGCCCATCTACCCTCCTTGTCAGCGCTAATATCAGGTACAGTAACGTGCAAAGATTTCTTAACCAGAATGGCTATCCCGTACCATTTGGAAACGGCGGGAGAATAGGCAGCCACCATGTGAGGCTTAGCATTGAGTTTCAGTGTTTCAGCAGAGTGTAAATACGTTTCCTGAAGAAACACTAAATCAACATGCGCATGGCTAAGATAGCTAAGGATTTTCTTTCCTTTGAGTGGACCATTAATGCCTTTGACGGTGAATGATAAGATTGTACATAAGGCCATTCAGAAAAGTTAAAATTCTGAGCATGATAGCACACATAATTTCACTATGTCCCTCAAACTGACTGTATCTGGCTGTACACATGACATAGGAAGATAAACTAATATAATACAATGAAGCGCCCCACATTAACAAAGAAAACCGCAGTACGGTAGAGGAGAAGCAAAACCCCAAAATTACTGGCGACCATGTGTCTGCGGGGAGAAACCCCAGAGAAGGCCAAAATTGAAAAAAACACATAACCTGTAGGACTGTGCGTGCTCCGAATCCGACCGAGGCACACATCATGAAGGGATAGGAGACCAAAATTCAAAAGTCATATAGAGAAAGAAAGAAAGTCCAGGCTATTTCTGTGCTTGGCTATGACCGCCACATCGGGCCCTTGAAATTGCGGTTAGAGCCGGCAGATAAGAGTCCAAGATTTGGGATTAGCGCATCTGCTCTGCTTCTTTGGAGTCTAAAAATGTTGATAGTAGATCAGGATCTTCGAACGTCCTGGTTTGGTTGTGGAGAGTCACTCGAAGCTTCGCTGGATACAACAGACCAAAGCGAGCCTGTAGCTGTTGAAGTCGAGGGCGAAAAGCAAGGAGTTTCTTCCGACGGTCAACGGTAGGCTTTGCCAAATCAGGAAAGAAGGAGACCTTACGGCCTTCAAATTCCAAATGATGATTCGCTCGGGCAGCATGTAATATTTGTTCCACTTGTTGATATCGTAACAAGCTAAAGATAATAGGCCGGGGGGTCGTGCGGTTGAGCGCCATGTGGGCAGGAACACGGTGTGCTCGATCGATTTCCAGTTCTCTGTGAAAAGTAATCTTCAGCAAGGAAGGAAGAGTTTTGAGCAAGAATTCTCTTATATCTCCTGCTTCCACCCCCTCCGGCATTCCGAGGAGCCTCACATTGTTGCGACGGGCTCGATTATTGCTATCTTCTAACTCCTTTTGAAGATTCTGTATCTGGCGCTCAGCCTTGTCCAGTTTGCCCAAGCGCACCTCGTGCGAGTCGAGGACCCCCGCCATGTTGTCCTGCCGTAATGAAAGATTTTCAAGTCGGTCCTGGAGCACTCCAAAGTCTTCTCGCATGGCTCGAAGCGCTTCTCCATTGGACTGCACCAATTCCTTCACGCCGCGAATTTCCTCCAAAATCTCCAGGTGCATTTCGGGGTTTTCACGAAATGGAACCATCTTCTGTGGGGAGGACACCTCTGTTTTGGAGCGTTTTCCGTGAAAAGAAGAAGGAGACCCGAAGTCCAAGCGCGCTGGTTTATGGGCCGCCATCCCCCCCGAGGTGCCCCGGTCAGCTCGGAGCGAAATAGTAAATTTGTATAGGTATTAAGTCAGGATTCTAAGTAGGCCTCTCGGGAGCTTCAACGCAAAGCGTCCTACCCGCTGGACATCAGGCTCCGCCCCCCCCAACGACATTTCTTTCTGTTGGATTTCATGCTCGGAATTGCACTGTACCTTATCTCTCGCTACTGGAATCACACCTATGACCTTACTCCACAGAATTGGTGGAATCACGTTTGCTGTTACAGCAAGTTTGAGCAGCTGCCAAGAAGAGGTGTGTCCAGATCACCATCCGGCCTCTCCAAGTGGCAGATGTTAAATGAGCACATGTCTCTGGCCCCTAAGTAAGCCTTCGGTATTATTTTTGCTTCCCTCAAGGTACATTGTTTTGTCCTTGACTAGAGGTCTCTGTCCTTTTTCTCTTTGGGCCGTCCATTGACACAGACATGCCATTCTGGTTTTCTTGTTGACTCCAGAGGATTGGGAGGGTGTGAGGGAGGGTGGGGGGGGGGGTAATAGGGGTTTAAGGTTTTAGTTAGTCTTTTGTTTTGTTTAGTCAGTTGCAGTCTTGGGTGTAATGCTGTATGATTTGTTTTTGCTTTGATATGCTGTTTTCCTAAGACTGTATAAAACGCAATAAAAAATATTAAAAAAAAACAAATAAATGGAATGGAATGGAACGGGTAAATGTAGATTGGTTGTTTACTCCATCACAGAGTAGAAAGATTAGGGGACATGCAATGAAGCTATAATATAACCCATTTAAAACTAATAAAAAATATATTCTTTCATTCAATCTATAATCAAACTCTGGAATTTGTTACCGGAGGATGTAGTGAAGGCTATTAGTATTGCTGGGTTTAGTAAAGGTTTGGACAAGTTCCTAGAGGAGAGGTTCATAAACCATTATTAAAGAGGACCTAGGAAATCCACTGCTTACCCCAGGAGAAACACTGTGGAATCTGCATGCCTTTTTTAGGAACCTGTCAGGTACTTGTGACCTGGATTGGCCACTGTTGGAAACAGGACGCTGGGCTTGAGGAACTTTGGTCTAACCCAGTATGGCATTTCTTATGTTCTTATTATGTTCTAAGATTTGTGGATGATCTGAAACTGTATAGCTCTTGTGAACATCATTTGATGGAACAACTTATTGAAACATTTCTTAGAAGACATGGAGATTACTTTTGGGCACGAGAAATGTGCAATGGCAACATTCCATAATGGAAGACTGAAAACATTTCCCTCAGAAAAGTATGTAGAAGAACTTGAGCAGGAAAGCGTATATAAATACCTAGAAGTAGAAGAAGCTGTAACAGTCCAGCACAAGCTACTGAGAACAAAGAATAATACAGAAGACTGAAGATTTAGATTAATAAACAAGGAAAAACAATTGGCTAAAACACAAATATAGTAGGATAGCAAGAGAGTTACTTCAGCAACCACTAGTAGATCAAAACCTGACACATGAATTGTTAAGGTGATCTAAGATACGAGGCTGATAATTGCAGCACAGAATACTGAATTTTGGACAATATGGTGATCAGACACGTCGAGGCCCATTCTCATCAGGGCATGTCTGGCCCGCCCAGACGTCCAGAATCTAGACAGGCTGGAGATGTGCCCGATTCTGATCGCACGGGGGCTGTATATCCCTACAGAATCAGAAGTGGGTGCATCTGACCTGGATGGGTAGGCCATTTCCCGATTCTCTCAGGCTGGACGTCTCGCTGATTCACCGGATAGCTCAGCCTGGACTCCTTCATGGAGCCGCGGTGCAGTGGCATCCAGTTGCCATGGCACTGTGGCTCCATATAGGAGCCCTGATCACCTACACCACTGTAAACCCCAAGTTCCCTGCTGCCCGACCCCTGATTGGGCCTTCTAGAGCCGGGATCAGGCAGCAGGGAACCCACCTGCCCTCTCACTTCCTCTGCTGGTCCTGGCATGGCTGTCCCCCTCCATCAGGGGGACTATTCCATCCCTGAGGTGGAATAAGTCCCCCAACCATGTCCCCCAGACTGGACATACAGGGCCGTCACCAGAATAGGCCCTGTAACTCAGGGTTGAGGGTCACGCCTCCAATCTGCTCTGACTCCATCTCTGGCCTTGTACAGAGCTCCCCGCACATCTTGGCAGTACATGCAGGGAACTCTGTGCTCCAAATTGGGTCTAGGGAAATGGCAGGGGCTGGATGTCCACTATTCAGTATCGGAATGACCCCCCGATACAAAAGAAATGGTAAAACATGCTATTTGTTCCTAACCTATATACAAAAAACTGGCAAAACAGACACATATGGATTTAGTAGAACTGAAAAGGATATATATATATAGTATATGGCTGTGTGAACTGATGGCACATTCATCACTGGGTGTGATTTCTTTATTTACAACAAATTAGATATACCAGCTATCCAGAACACCATTCCTAACAGAGGCTCTGCATTTCAAGCAAAGGTAAGGGTGTGTGGCTGTGTGCCTGAGAGCTCTTAAAAGGGGTTTTGTACATTTTTAAAACAAAGATACATTCTTTTTGGTACTTTAGTTCAAAAGGGAAATATTTTCTTTTGTGGTGCAGGGTTAAAACTCTGCTTTAGTATTTTCCTCAGCTCTTTGAAGCTATTGACACCTCTTCAGGAGTTAGTTCCCTCCCCCCCCCCCCACCAACTCCCACCCATTCCTGTTAGCTGTCTTGCTTTATAGGGTACCTCCCCAATTAGTTACACACAGGTACTTGGAACAACATATTTAGAACACAATTAAAGGGGGTTAACTGCTTTTTCTCAAAAAGGACAGCTGTGAAACTGGCCAGTACTTTGGTATGTCTCCCTCTCTTTTGCTGCAATAGGTACCTAAGCTCCACCAACTGAACAATGGTTGGGAAAAATCATAACACCAAAGCTGTTGCCCTCATTACAGCTTCTGTCTCTGTCCAGACAGAGAGCCCAATGCTAGTTGAAGGACCTGTTCCATGTGCAGGATGACTGCATGCTGAAGCTCTCAGGAAACAAGTGGAGGAGCTTGAAAGCCAACAGTCATCCAAGAGCACATGGTTCAGAAGGATGTATCCTTGAAGGATATTAGCAAAAGATTGAAGTTAGGGCATATCATCAGAGAGGTTCCAATAAAGACAAAGTAACCCAAATGCCCTTGAGTACAGAGCAGATAGAGCTTAAAGATTCCAAATTACCCCTGCCTACTGATAACCAAATTAATATGAATAAAATACAGCCTCTAAAATGTTTATATGCAAATGCTATAAGTCTAAAAAATAAGATGAGAGAGTTACAATATATAGCACTAAATGAGAGGTTACATATGATTGGTATCTCAGATACATGGTGGAAGGAGGACAACCAGTGGGACACTGTGATACCTGAGTACAAACTATATCATAATGATAGAGCTGATCAAATTGGTGGAGGAGTTGCACTCTATATTAGAGGTGGCATTCAGTCACATAGGATTAAAGTTTTGCAGGAAACAAAATTCACTGTAGAATCTCTATGGATTGAAATTCAATGTAAAAAGGGGAAGGGGAAGACAATGGCAGTGAAGCTGTACTATCGACTGCCTGGCCAGAATGAACAAATGGATGATGGAATGCTCAAAGAAATCAGGGAAGCTAACAAAAATTACAGCACAGTAATAATAATGTGTGATTTGAATTACCCTGGTATCAACTCGGTCAGTGTCACAGCAGGACATGCTAGGGAAATAAAGTTTCTAGATGAAATAAATGACTGCTTCTTGGAGCAGGTGGTTCATAAACTGACCAAAGGGAAAGCCATTTTGGACCTAGTCCTAAGTGGAACACAAGATCTGGTGCAAGAGATAAGGGTGTTGGGGCCACTTGGCAATAGTGATCATAGCATGAGCATGTTTGAATTAATAAATGGAGGAAGGATGGCAAGGAAATCAACAGTACTACATTTTAACTTTCAAAAAGGAGATTATGATAAAATGAGGAAAATAGTCAAGAAAAAACTAAAAGGAGCTGTTGAAAAGGTTAAACGCTTATATCAAGCATGGGAGCTATTTAAAAATACTATCTTGGAAGCCCAGACCAGCTGTATTCCACACTTTAAGAAAAGTGGAAGGAAGTAAAAAAACTGCCAGCATGGTTTAAAGGTGAGGTCAGAAAGGCTGTTGTTGCCAAAAAAGGATCTTTCAGGAAATGGAAAAAGGAGCCAAATGATGAAAATTGGAAACAACATAAGCACTGGCAAGTTAGATGCAAGGCATGGGTAAGGCAGGCAAAGAGAGAATTTGAGAAGATGTTATTTCTGGAAGCAAAAATACATAATAAAGACTTTTTCAAGTAGATTTATAGCAAAAGACCCGTGAGAGAGTCAGTTGGACCATTAGATAATAGCGGGGGTAAAGGGGGCACTAAGGGGTATGTTTACTAAACCGTCTTAACATTGCAGCGTATCGCGTGATAACATCACTTATCACGCGATAACGCAGAGGCGGAGTTAAGGGACACCAACGCTGTGAAATCCGGGTCTGAAGGGTGGAGTAAGGCTGTGTTCTTGAGGAACTAGCTAAACTTCAAGTAGACCAAGCGATGCTACCAGATGGGATACACCCAAGAATACTGAGGGAACTTGGGGACATTCTAGCAGCTCCACTGCCTGACCTTTTCAATGCCTCTTTAGAGTAGGGAGTGGTGCCAAAGGACTGGAGAGAGGCATATGTAGTCTCTTTACACAGAATTGGAAGAAAGAATGTCCATTATCGCGCGATAGAGGAAGCCGTGGCACGTTAATGTGCGTTAGTCTTAATTAGGCGCGCTGACCTTGAAGCATAGCAAAAGAGGAATAGCACAATGGTTAATGCATTGACTGTGGAAAGATGGATCATGAGTTCAATCCCCCTGTGGGTTTAATGAGTAAGGCTGTCTGAGGCATTACCCTTTATTTTAAATCAGTGCTGTCTGAGGCATTTTCTTTTTTAATGTAAATTAGTGCTGCCAGCAAACACACCCTCACAGTGCCATAACCTAAGGTGCCGCATAAGGCGCCCTATAAGGCACTCCAGAGGGCACATTATATAGTGCACTGTCCGCCAAGGCACCTTATAATGTTCCCTATAGGGCGCCTTATAAGGCGGCTTATAGGGCTCTTTATAGGGTGCCTTATGGGGCACCTTAAGGTTACAGCACTCTGAGGGTGTTTTTGCTGGCAGCATAAATTTAAATTTAAAAAGGAAATGCCTCAGACAGCCCTATCAAATAACACCACTGTGCGAGCAAACCCATGACTGCTTCCTCCACAATCAGTGAAGTAACCAGTGGGCTACATCTCTATAGCTACCAACAAACCCCTGGCTGGCTACAGAAGGACTGCAGGTCGCTACACAAACTGTCTGCTGTGGTTACCAGGATAGGGTTAACCCACCCGTACCCGTGATGCACTGCTCATGCAGATCAGCAGTCTACAGATGATCACAAGATGGGGTATTGTCACCACCCCCCCTTGTGGCTGGTGGCTTCAGGGGCAGGTTGTGCATTTAAATCAATTGTAGAAGTAAAAGACTCTTTTGGGCCAGATGCACCTTGGTCCTTGTAGTCCTTTCTCCTTATAGAAATGAGTTGTGGATGCCAAGTAGAGGGTAGACAAAAAGCTTTTATTTCCCTTTTAGCACTGAGGTTCGCTAAGTAACAAAAGTAAAGTTTTCCTTATTTTCAGGTTTGTGCCAAAGTGTTATTAAACAAGTAAAACTGTTACAGACTTCACAGTTCCTTGTAGAATATAAAGGGTTTTCTAAACTTCGGAGTGAAACAAATAAACCAGCTCTCCTTTAGCTCAATGTAAGCAAAATCATTGTTAGTGCATGTTCTGGTAAACTATAGCTCTGGGAGTGACTCAAGGCTTCCTGCAACATAAATAGAGCAGTCCATTAATTCCTCCTGTGACAATGCTTCTAAATCCCCAGGCTCCACTTGCATAGGTTCCAGCTCCTCTGAGCTTTCTCCTGTATTTGAGCTCTCCCTGGCTGCTATAGTGTGCAAATTAGTATTTCCTTCACCTATCCTCCAGCTAGGCTGTCCAAGGTTTTTCAAGTAGGAAGCATGACTTGTTCTTAAGCCTCTATGGCGTGGCTTCCAGAACTCCTGCCTTCTTTCATTCCTCTCAGAATGATTATCTGATTCAAAAGCCCTTCTAGGAGTTAAGTCTCTTTTTAGAATTAAAGTACCACTGTACCTTGGCTTCCTGAAGTCAGTGCTGCTGGTATTTTCCTTACCAGGTACCCTTCCTTGGATATGGTCTCCTTTACAGACTGTTTCTGTGAGTCTCCTGGGTACTGCTTGTCGTCCCTGAAGCTTGGGACGACCAGGTAATGAATCCAGGCCTCTCTGCTTCTCAATATGGGGGATTCCACTGTCAGGACCTTTCCTTCCAGTACCTTTAAGTTCCTTTCTCAATCCTTCTGGTGAGCTCAGGCCTCCCTCTAGGCATGGAGTCTCTCTCCATTGGATCCTGGCTTCTTCTCCTCTTTCTCCCCTCCTTAGTCTGGCTGCAGCCCTCTGCTTATAAAGCCATTCTTTTGAGTTTCCTGGCCTGCTCTTCAGGTGCATCTGATTAGCCCTGCATAATCAGTACTTGGGTGTGTTTGCTCAGCCTCTGCAGGTTCGTGCCAGCTCCCTCTAGCTGTGTTGCTATGCAATTGCAGCTTCTGCAAGTCAGCTGCTTTGTGAAAGACAACGTTTTTTTCCAAATTCACAGTTTCGCTAGCTTCAGCCCTATCACAGTATGCACCCCCACAGCACCTCAGCCTGGTAGGGGGAACTGACCGTGTGTGTTACTGGCACAGAGTAGCTACAGACCGACACATTGTGGGGGCACTTTGCTCACGCTGAGGGTGAGGTGGGGCACCCAGCACCAGGTCCGCAGCACATGGCTTAGCTGAGATAGGCTACACTGCAGGTTGCCATCAGTACTAGTGTGTGATAGGTAGTCCTTGCAGACACACCTAGGATACACCTGTGTCCATCCATATTTCCCAGTCACGGCTAGCCCTTGTGGACTATGATGCACCCAGAATAGTGCATATCCTGTGTGGGTGCCATGGTCACATGATTTAAGTGAAAGGGGGGGGGGGGGTGTTTGGACCCATAGGCGGATTATGTAGCACCCCCCAACTCACCCTCTGGGGCTCAGGGTGGGGGACAGGATCTCCCACCAACAGATCCACATTCTACATCCCTGCAATGGTGGCAGTAGAGAGGACCATCAACCCCAGTCCTGCTGGGGAACAGACACCCTACATGGCAGTCAATGCAGATCTGTATGCATCCATAAGGCAATGGCAGAAAGACAGTAGTCCTGGAAACACTCAGCTGCCCCCCACCACTATCTGACAGTCTCCAGCCGCTGCACCCTGCAAGATGTTCCAGCCATACACCTACTAACTGCAGACAATCTGCTAATTAGTCCATAGTGCATGTCCTGGAAGGAGATATGTGCACCCAAAACTGGGATGTGAGTACACACACCAAGCAAATTAGTCAGTGATTAGGCCTCAGAAAAAAGAAACCATAAATATCACTTGAGAAAAAAAACGATATAGCACTATGGGAGGAACCCAGCCATGCCATGGTCACTGCTCAGTCAGGGTGAGAGTGACCACCCAGCAGGAAATGCTGTGGCCACCCTGTCCATTCAGGTGGTGGCCGAGCACTACAATGTCCCAGCCATTGCCCTATGCCCTGTGTAGATGCATCTTGCCCAGGCCACCCTGTCCGGGCCATACCCACAGTTACTTGCGCCTCATTATGCACATTGGGAGGCTAACACTGGAAACAGTACAAGCAGTGTGGGCTGAGTAAGGTGTAGGCAGCCACAACACACTGGATAGACAGACACACACTCCCACACCTATGCCAGCATTGTGTAAATATAGAGGCTTTTGGCAGCGCTGGGCACCACACCAGTCCTGGGCACAGTGCAGGCATGGCTATGGTACGCAATACTGTTGGGGTCACTCCCCGGGGTGGTAAAGACTGTCAGAAACCAAAACTGAAACACACTCCACAGATATCAGAAAGGTTGCTATGATGCAGCTCTATCAGCAAATTGTGATTAACTTAGGAATTGCTATCTGCCATTAATCATAGCAACCTTTTGATATATGTGTAACATATTCCCAAGTTTAGGGCGGCATTGCTAAGGTATGCAAGTGCTAGTATTGGGAGATGCTGCTGCGTGCAGGGCCCAACAGCCTGACTCTCCATGAGGCTTTGGATAGTGGAGCATGTGGGTGTGGGTGTTTATGCTCCTGTTGGCCGCTGCTCTAGGGCAGAGGTTCCCAACTCCAGTCCTGGTGGGCTAAACACTGTTCAGGTTTTCATGCTGTCCCTAATGAATATGCATGAAATACATTTGCATACAATGGGGGCGGTGCATACTAATGCAGCACAGGCATATTTATTAGGGAAAGCATGAAACCTGAATGGTGTTTGGCCCTCCAGGACTGCAGTTGGGAAACTCTGCTCTAGGGATTGCACATGTTTATGGTGTCTGTGCTCTGTAGGGTAAAATATAGGCATTTCAGGCATGTTTATTTTATCTGCAATAAAGGTTCCGTCTTTATTACCATTGTTTTGTACTGGGTAAAATGTGGGGAAAGAGATGGCAGGAACCACAGCTGGGACTTGAACTTGTGACCTTCTGCTCCTGAACACACTGGCTGCACCACACTGTTGCCAGAGGGACAGTTTGTTCCCTGGGGATACCATGACTGTTCATCAGACAGACCCTGTCTGTTGCATTGCACGGCACCCACCTAAATGGGGCTAGGCCATGGTCTGCTGTGGGCAGATGCCACTGCCCCCTCTGCCACCAGCACCCCTCTGCCACCAGCACCCCTACGCCACCATGCTGCCACGCCATTATGCCGGTGGTGCTGGTGGTGTGCAGTCCCGGGCCATTCAGTATGCTGGTAGGCAGCTGCCTATGGCATGGGTTCTCGGGTAGGGGTACCTGCATGGACATGCGCGCTTCCCCCCCCCCCCCCCCGCACAGCCTTCCAATGTTATGTGCCCTTGGGGGTACCTGCTGGGTAATCTCCCCTGTGACACTATGGAACACACACTCGTGCCCATATTGGACCCACATCAGTTGCTGTCTTGCTGCTTTGCAGTTTTGGCATTCACTATGTGCCACCTAGGTATCTGCCTAGCCCGCACTGTTCCCCAGCTGGACCACAGCATGTGCCGCCTGCAGCCCCCTGTATCCCATTTAAAGCATCAGTACAGTTGCTGTTTCCTATGTGCCCACTCTGCTGTTGCTGCACATGTGCACGCCATAACAAACCTGCCCAATCTAAATGGCAGAAACCCTGAGCAGCGCTATTTCAAAGTAGGATCATTCACTTTGTAGGGGCAGAGCATAGACCCTTCCAAACATGATATCTTAATTTATACGCTTTTTCAGTATTTTTATTTATTTAGACAGTTTTTGTATACCGCCTTATCCTTCAATCAAAGCGGTCACAACACAAGTGGGGGATACATTTAACACGCGGGGATATGAGACACACACACTAATACTTACAGGGAACATGGGCAATGGAGGGTTAAGTGGCTTGCCCAAGACCACAAGGAGCACAAGTAGTGTTGCTTTATGTTTATCATTAATATCACTATTGGCCAGCTTGGTTATTGGGATTTTAGATGTGGTTCTGGTCCTCTTATATGTTTATTTGCCTCTTTGTTCCCTGCACATGTATCACAGCTATCACTTTTCTGGGTTTCCCTGCCTTTGCTGCACATTGCTGACTGAAATGGTTTCTCTTTCCTGCAAATGTGCCTTAACGTAAGGGTTTCACTGGCATTAGTGTTCAGACCCGGATTTCACAGCATTAGTGTGCCTGTAACCTCTCCCCTCCCACTCTCCGCCCATTGACCCCTTCTCTCTGCCCTCTGGGAAGCCTTACTCCACCCTTCAGACCCGGATTTCACAGCGTTAGTGTGTCTTAACGCCACCGCTGCGTTATCGCGCGATAAGTGACGATAATACCACCGCTGCGACGTTAACACGGTTTAGTAAACATACCCCTTTATTAATTACACTCTTAACTAGCAATGTTTCAACTTCTCACACCTTCATCAGGTGGTATGTAATCCAAATCTCAGATCGGTATGGTGTGCAAACTGGTTGTTATACTTAAATACAAATGTTGGTGAATGCCGCTTGACTGTGTGACATTTGTATTTAAGTATAGCAACTAGTTTGCACATTATACTAATCTGAAGTGGATAGACACTGATGAAGGCATGGGAAGCTGAAACACTGCTAGTACAGGGGTGTAATTAATAAAGTTTATTTCCACGTACAGAGGGTGTGCTGTTTTTCTCACTCCCTTTGTGACTAGGGTATTGCCTTCATGCATAACTCCAGCCACACTATTGGCACTGATATTAGTTACAGTGGAGGTAGATGCTGTAATAGTGGTCAAGGGAGCTACAGTGTTATGAGTTTTGCTTCTATTATGACCTGCCAAAGATCTGAGGGGGTAAATAGGAAAAGAAAGAACAATATGAGGCAACAGTTGGAACTGAAGGAAATACCAGAATGAGGCTTAAGGTGGCAATGGGAGTAAGGCATGGGTAAAGTGTTGGCTTAGCTTTTTAGGGGACTCATCTGCAAGTTGGTTCAAGCCTTTCAAGGTGCATCCAACTCTATCTATGACCTTCCCTAATGTCAGTAACATCTAAGGGAGGGCAATATATATTGGGGGAATATATATTGTGGGGGATATTCAGTGGCACTGGCTAGCCCTAGAAAAGCAGCTAGCCATCGCCGCTGAACCTAAGACCCAGATATTCAATGCCGGGGCCATATCTGGCCACAGGTATTTAATATCTATGTCAGCCGGATAGTGTGGAAGCTAATTGGACAGCGCCAATAATCAGCCGCTGCACGGTTAGCTTCTGCAGCAAAGGTTAGGGATAACTGGGCAACGGCTGAATATCGCTGTTGCCCGGTTATTCCTTTGTGCCACCTCTGCTTCTCTGCCGGTACTCCCCACTGCTAGCCGGCTCAAGGGCGACACCCGGGGACATTCAGCAGCATTAACCATGTTAGTGCCACTGAATATTCTGGTCACCGCAATTAACACGGTTAGCAGGTCTGCTCACTGCGTTAATCACTTTGAATATAGGACCCATTATCTTTAAAGCTCATTTACAATAATATTTCTGAATAATCCATATGGTGGTGCATCATATGTTTTAATAACCTGCAAAGAATTCACTATTATAAGTGAAAAACATTGTCCTAACTCCACACCATCACTTTAAAATATCAAAATAAAGCTATCCTTTACTTATTTTTATAATTTTGTTGTACCATGCTGCATATGGCAATTAGAGAATGTAGAAAGGCATGCTGTTGTTTGCAAGGAAAAAGACTGCAATTTCAACATGTATTGACAGTCACCAGCAGGGTGGATGAAGGTGAAAATAAGGAAAAAAAATTCATTTGAACACGCAGCAGGTAATTGGTCATTTATATATTCATCTGTTTTCAGTGTTGGACTTGGTAAGAGTGTGTCCATTTCATGGTACCGTGCAGAGAAAATGAAGTGTGTAAGGTCATTCAATAAAGATTAAATTAAAAACATATTCTTATTGCACCCTTAGGGTCCATTAGCCTTGATGAGTGTACAAATACTTTCTTTGTGTTATGTGCTCAATCCTGAAAGAGACTGTGTCTTTCTCTCATTATAAATGTGCACCTGAAAAGACTGAGCATCACTCCCCCCTCCCAACACACACACTTTTTTTTACTGACCTGTGGCCATGGCTGGGTTCATTAGTGCAGAACATCTTTTCCACTGACTGAGTTTGCCCTATTGTTTGCACTGGTCAGGGTCAAGTCAAGGGCACTCAGCCTAGATTGGACTCATTTGTCACAAGGTCTAGCAACAAAGCTGATTTCAGTACAGACAGGGTGAATTTCATGGGGCTGAAAAACAACCTTTGACACTGCGTGCCCAGGGCTGCTCAGACTTGCACAGATGGCCTGCCACCTTAAAGCATTTAGGAACAAAGACTTGGTGAATTATAACAAAAATAAAGGTTCTGCAGTCAGCATATATTTTAAGTGTTTAAATTATTTGCAGGGATTTTTGACAGTCTAAAATTGCATCTTGAGCATTTGTGATAATCGCTGTGCTTTTTAGACTATGAAGGAAAAAAAACAATTCAGTTGGGGGCTTATTGCTTAACTGGTGTAACGGTGTAAAGTGTAGCAATTTAATGTAGAGTGCAGGTTTTCCATGGTCAGCAGGAGCCAGCATGAACAATGGGTCGTGCTGAGGTAGCATGTGGAAAATGACTTTAATACACTATATAGAATGGCTTATTGCTTTGGTCAATAGGCTGCATTGAAGATGGTGTATTCAGCCACTTGGGAAGGTTAAACCTGTCAGGGTACACCGTGACTGATATGCAGGGGCTGCTTATGAGGTCTCTAATGGAAAACTCTGACAAGCAAAGTTATAAAGGTTACACTTGACACATACTTCAGCATTATGCCTTATATTAATCCATTTTTTAAAAGGTGGTGTGCTTTATATTTGTTAAAAATGGATGCCACAATGATGTTCAAACTCCAGAGCAAACATTTAAACTTTGTAGTAAAATCAGGATTCTACATGTTGAAATAATGGGAGGAGCTTGAAAATGTTTTATAATCTCTTGTAAATACGTTGTAAACAAGTAGGCTACATTTCAGGTGTTTAAAGCAGTTATTTTTCAAGTTTGAGTTAAAATAGTTGTAATAGATATATATTTTTTTCTGTTTAGCAAGATAATTTTAATAGTTGACAAACTAACGATGTAAACATTTGACATTTTGCCATTTCATTTAATTACAGTCATAAAATGTCAGGATTTTATATTACAAAAAAATCTATTGTGCCCCATTCTATACATATAAGTCCCACTCTTCTTCTGCCCAGCACTGCTAATTACCCCTGCAGAGAGCCTGGGGCAACTTTCAAAGGGAGGAGTTTTCAGTTTCCATGGAAAACAACCGTTTTTTCACGGAAATCAATTTGAAACTTGTCACCTTAAGTTAAAACATGAATATACTATACCCAAGGAGAACAATTTTAAAAGATATTTCTGCACAAAGGAGGTAATTATATAAGAGGGTACTTTGGTTGAGGGAGCAAAAAGGTGCCTATTTTGGTACTATTTTATAAAGAAATGTGGAGGCCGATTCCATACTGTGCATGTCCAGCCCATCCGGACGTCCAAAAAATGGATGGGGCACAATTTATTTATTTATTTATTTATTTATATACAGGCTTGATATACCGCCCAAAAACCGAAGTATCAGAGCGGTGTACAATAAAAGAAAAGCAGCTGCAGGAAAAGAAAGAGAGAAAGGAACGCCATTTGAAGACAGGAAAGAACTGGGGAGAGATAGATAGAAAGAAAAGGACAGAGGTTACATGACTAGACAAAGAGACACGGGGGAGGGGAATGAGGGGAGGGGGGATGAGGGAGTGAATCGTGGCAATTTGATCTGGCAGAATGGTCAGGAAGAAACTGGGAGGTCGAAGGCTTGAGAGAAAAGATGAGTCTTGAGAAGACCTTTGAAGTGGGGGAAAGAAGGCTCAGTGCGGAGCGCGTGAGGGAGGGAATTCCAGAGAGCGGGGGCTAGGAAGAAAAATGCAGAGTGACGGGTGAGTTCAAGATGGGCCTGGGATGGAGGGGGAAGGAAAAGACGGTTGGTATGGGATGAACGGAGAAGACGGGGAGCCGGTTGATGAAAGATAAGATCAGAGAGGTACTGAGGAGTATTGGTGTGAAGAACTCTGTGAGTAATGATAAGATACTTGTAGATAAACCTGAATTTGATGGGGAGCCAATGAAGAGAGAAAAGACAGGGAGTGATGTGATCGGAAGGGGAGGAGAAGGTGAGCAAGCGGGCGGCAGTGTTTTGAAGGAGCTGAAGACGACGGAGTTGATAAGATGGGAGGCCAGCAAAGATGGAATTACAATAATCCAAGCGGGAGGTTACCAGGGAGAGGACTAGAGTGGTGAGGGATTGGGTGGGAAGGAAAGGCCGGAGGGAGCGGATACGACGGAGATGGAAGAGGCAACTACGGACAAGGGAAGAAATGTGAGGATGAAAGGAAAGAGAAGAATCCAGAGTAACACCCAGGTAACGGAGGGAGGGAACGACGGGGATGGGGAGAGAGGACATCATGGGGGCCAGGCTGGGAGGGGGAGTGGAGAAAGAGAACCAGATGGCAGAGGATTTTGAGGGATTGACACAGAGAAAATTATCAGAGAACCAGGAGGCGATATGAGTAAGGCAGGTGTTGAGAGCAGTGAGGTCTGGGGAAACAGAGTTGGTGTGGTGGACAAGAAGAATATCATCTGCGTAAAAATAGAAAGAGACACCGGACTGCTGAATGAGAAGGGCCAGGGGGGCGAGGAAAACATTGAAAAGTAGAGGGGCGAGGATAGAGCCCTGTGGAACACCGCAGTGTAGAGGGGAGGGGGCGGAGGTGGAGGAGCCGGAGTGAACTGCGAAAGAACGGTGAGAAAGAAAAGAGTGAAACCAACGCAGCACAGTGCCGTGGATACCAGAATCAGACAGGCGAGTAAGAAGGGTGCGGTGATCATTAACGTCAAAAGCGGCAGAGAGATCTAAAGAGACTGCAATAGATAGGTCACCCCGGTCGTGAGAACGGTGGAGGTCACTGAGGAGGGCGAGAAGAATAGTCTCAGTGCTGTGTCCAGGCCTAAAACCAGATTGACGAGGGTGAAGATAGAGAGTAGAATCAAGGTGTGCCGAAAGCTGTGCAAAAACCAATTTTTCAAGGACCTTAGAAAGGAAGGGAAGGTTTGAGACGGGACGCCAGTTGGCAGGAAGGCTAGGGTCAAGAGAGGGTTTCTTAAGGAGAGGGCGGACCAGGGCGTGCTTCCAGGAGGTGGGAAAACTACCAGAGGAGAGACTGTTATTAACCATGGCAAGGATATACGGCAGAAGTTGAAGAGAGGGATCAAGGAGCCAAGAGGAAGGGAGAGGATCAAGTAGGCAGGTTGTTTTGTGAGAGGAGGAGATTACCTGAAGAAGCTCGGTGGAGGTGACAGGACTGAAAGTGCACCAAGTGTGAGGGAAAGTACTGGAGGGAGGAGGGGAGGGGACTGCATTCCTGTACCTGATTCTGCAACCATGGTTGCTATACTTTCCTGCAGCTACAGAATATGGTTGCCTGGATGGGCCAGAGTGCACAGTATTCTGAGCATGGAGATGTACAGCACGCTGCCTGTCTCCTTTGCTCAGTGCTCCTGCTGGCGTCCTAGTGCCGTGGCGTCCCATTGCCATGCCACCAGGATGCTGAGCAGTTGCACACAAGGCCTGACAGCGATTCAGAGTTCTTCTCCCCTCTATTAAACCTTTGGCTAGGTTGGCCATGGCTGGGATCAGGCAGTGGGGGCCCATCTGCATCTGCTCTGTGTGTTTGGTGGTCTTCCTGGCTCGATCGCTGCCGCTCCTGGGACTTATTCCACCTTCCAGGTGGAAGAAGTCAGATGCACATCCTGCCCCCATTGGATGTACAAGGCCCTGTCTGGAATAAGCCCTGTATGTCTGGGAGCTACGGCCCGCCCCTGCTCTGCCCACTCTCTGCCTCCATCCAAACCCCTCCCAGCCGTGTTTAGTGCTCCCCACACAGCAGATTTATGCATGCAGGGAGCCAAAGCACCAGAATACGGTCCCTGTGAATAGCAGGGGTTGCATGTCCAATCCGGAATACATCCTCGCTATTCGGGGATCAGAATGACCCCCATAGGGGGCCTTTTACTAAAGGGCACTGTGGTGTTGCTCCAAATGTGCCGATAATGCACAAATCCATGGAGGTGGCAGTGAATATACCTGCGCTACTTTCCTGCTATGTAGGTAGCAGTAGTACACTTCCTGCTCGGCACTCACCCTGCCCCCTCTCCACCTTAACCCTCCCACTTACAACCCTAATGCACCAGGGACAGTGCCAAAATCTGGCAATGCTGTATGGCCCCAGCAGCTGACAATATGTGTCAAATGCCCCGCTTTGGCACATGCCATGCTGACAGCGCCCTTTAGTAACAGGGACCCATAGTCGTCTATGTAACTATAAAATACTAGCACAAATCCAGCAGCTGCTATCAAGGTGTGAACATTACACTTGCTCGAGGGTAGTAATAAGTGCTTATAAAATTGTGCATCTAATAGGCATGGAAAGCTCCACATTTACAGCTAACATATGCATAACATTACCTGAACTGAGCAGAGGCATTCCTGGGGTTGGGGCAAGATTTGCATTCATGTGCATACTTTTAAAAACAGGCATTGCAAATAATGTATATAAAATAACCCAGAAAATTATGCATGCCACAAACTACTACTACTAATCTACTAATACTACTATTTATCATTTGTGTACACCACAGGTCATACACAATACTGTAGACGTACATGTAAAACCCAGTCCCTGCTCAACAGAGCTCACAGTCTATGCAAGACAGACAAATACAACTAACAAAGGATTAGGGTAGAAACTAGGGGAAATGGTTATAACACACATGGGTGATAAACAGGACAATTAATGGGAAGCAGGATCCAAAAGCATGCACATATTGAAAATTTGCCAGTTCCTCCACAAAGAAAGATATACATGTACTTTTTGTGCATGTGTTCAGTTATAAAATTACCTCCTAAATGGAAAGTCATGCAAGAGTGCTTTTGTTTGTTATTGGACAAATGCCTACATGTTTTCTGCTTAAAAAGAGTACTACTCCATTGCGTTTTCTTCCCTTTTTCCATAATAACTGCAATATAATCAAATTTATTGCAGTATAAATATATTAAATATTATACAGGACCATATTGTAATGCAATATCTTTATCAAATTAGCTGTATTTCTTATCGCTTACTTTCAAAAATTTCTGTTTCAAGTTCAAGGAAAGAGGACTGAAAATGAACTTGAAAAGTACATCTTCTGGATAGCTTCTGTATCTATGGCATGACAAAATAGGCTGGTACATTCTGCTCTCAAGCAATCTGGTCTTGTTTCTCTTGACTGAAAATGTTAGCTTCTACATGACCTAGTTCAGCACTGCATTACATAGGGTGCTCCACATCTGCATTTTCAATGGAATGAAAAATAGACCAACTATAATAGCAAGGATCCAGTCTGTTTGCCGGAAGAAGCCGAGGGAAAGATGGGTGAATAGCCTTGACGGGCAGTACCTTCAGAAGCACCAGGTTTCTCTATTTGCTGTGCTTTTTAATACTTCCATTTTATATATGTAAAGATACAAGATCAACTACATTATATGAAAACAGGGAGAATTATTAAGAGGTAATGCATAAAGAACTTCATCTGTGGTTCTGTCTAAAGCCTCTTTAGCCTGCTGCCTTCAGTGTCTTAGCATTAACAGCACCAGCGCAGTGGAGCTAAGACTGGCCCCACAGTAGCACAGTAAATGAGGGCACCTAATGAACAATATGGTCTATCCATTCTATCTGGCAGTGATTTGTTTACTTGGGGTAGATGTGCAGACAAATTCCTATGGGGAACGCAACACCTGCTCCACTACGTGCTCTGGGAAGGTATCCCAAAAATCCAAGGGTAATTTATAACAGGGTGTCTAGATTAATGGGGCATGAAGGCACCTATTTTAAGCCTATCTTTTTTTAAGACACATAGGCGCTTATGTGTCTTTACAAAATATTAGTACAAATCTTGCATAAATTGTGCCTAGATTGAAAGTGTGGATATTAAGCCTGCCTAAGAGCGGTCTTAAGTGTTAACACGTACTTTGTGTGTACACTTGTATTTTATAAAATGAAAGCATAAACTGTGACACCACACACACTCTGTCCAAACAGCCTCCATGAGTACACTTATTCTACAACTACATACCAACTTGCACCACACATATCTTTAGACATGACCTAATTTTATAAAAGGCTTTCAGGGTCATTCCAAGATGTGAATATCACATTGTACAGGGAAGTTAGACAGGGGTGAGAAAGGCGTGGAGTGGGGACGGCGTTAGGGCGGACAGTGGGCAGTTGGTGGCCCCGGACGTACAGGGCCAATTTCAATGTCGGCCCTATATATCTGGGGCCAGCTGCCTGTAGTTGATGGGGGACGGCAGGGAAAGGCAGGAGGGGGTAGAGGGGATTCCCCATAGCTCAACCCTGGCCTTGGGAGTCCAGATCATGGGTCAGACTGTGGGGAATGAACTGTTTGGTCCGGCGGCCGGGGATCGTTGCTTTTGAATGGACCACAGTGTCATGGCAATGCCATGGCGCCGCGGTTCAATTCATATGAATTGGGGTCCCAGCATGCATGTACAGGCCTGGATGCAATTCGTATCCTGCGGGGCTAGACGTTCCCCATGGGATCAGAATACCGGCTAACTCTGTGTGTTCAGTTCCGACTGGGCACACAGAGGGCCAGGACGTCCAGGACTGTATGTGCATAAAAAAGAATTTTACCATACGTGTGAAAAAAGATTTATAAAAATAATCTCCCAATATCCTTTCTATGAAAGAATGTTCTGTGTTGTTGTTCTTTAGAGTTGTATTTATATGCCTTTCAGGAAATTAGATATCTCTGTCATATGCCCCCTCTCTTCTCTTCTTTAGGTTGCATATATTTAGATATCTATGTCACTTCAGTTACGGCTTCCAGTGCAGATCTTAGACCATTTTGATTGTTTTCTTTTCTGAATTGTCTCTATTAATATCTTGTTGTAGATAAAGCCCTAAGAGCTAAACATAGGGGTATGTTTACTAAACTGCGTTAGTGCGATTCGCGTTAGGAGCCGCGGTAGAGACAGAAACCCCAAATAAGGACATGGGCGGTACATCGTTGCCGAGAACGCGCCGAGAACGCACGCTACAAGGCGCCATAAATGAACGAGCGCTACAGGGAATGTTACAGCGCGTTAATCTTAAGAAGGCGCGCAGGCATACAAGCATAGCAACAGAGCTCTAGCACAATGGTTACAACACTGACTGATGGTACAGGGGACATGGATTCGATTCCCCAGTAGGCCTAATGTATAAGGCTGGCTGAGGCAGCACCCTTTACATTTAAGTAGGTGTCTTGGGCATGTTTACGTCATCTGCAATAAAGGTGCTGTCTGTATTAGCACCTTGTAGTAGTGGGTAAAATATGGGGACTGGGTTGGTGGGAACCACAGCTGGGACTTGAACCTGTGACCCTCTGCTTCTGAATACACTGGTTTTGTGCATTGCACCACCTTGTTGTCACAGAGTCAGTACATTCCTTGGTGATACCATGACTGTTCATCAGACAGGGCCCATCTGTTGCAGTACACGGCACCCACCTACACAGGGCTAGGCCACGGTCTGCTCTGGGCAGCTGCCACTACCCCCTCCACCACCAATATCCCTCAGCCACCATGCTGACATGCCCTTCTGCTGGTGGTGCTGGTGGTGCGCAGTCTCAGGCCATCCAGTGTGCAGGTAGGCGGCTGCCTATGGTGGGGGTTCTGGGGTAGGGGTGCTTGCATAGGTGTCCACGCTTCCCCCCAGCTCCGCCTGCCAATGTTCCGTGCCCTTGGGGGTAGCTGCTGGCTACTATCCCCTGTGACACTGTGGGAAACACAGTCGTGCCCATGTTGGGCCTTCAGCAGTTGTTGTCTGGCTGCTCTGCTGCTTCAGCATTCGTATGGGCCACCTAGGCATCGCCCTAGTCCGCACTGTGGCCCAGCTGCACCACAGCATGTGCCGCCTGCGGCCCTCTGTATCCCCTTCTCCGGCATCTGTCCAGTTGCCGTTGCAACATGCCCGCCCTGATATTGCGGGACATGTGCACGCCATAGGAACCCTGTCCGATGGTGGGGAAAACCCTGAGCAGCGCTATTTCACTGTGGGCTCATTCACCTTGTATGGGTACGGATTATAGACCCTTCTATGATTTATATCTGTTCTATGGAGCTTACTCGGTGGGGGAGGGGTTAATGTTTCTCATTGATACCACTATTGGCCAGCTTGGTTATGTTTTTTTTCCAGTTTGTTGGGGTCATTTTCAGTGTTTATGTACTCTTTTGTTCTGTGCACATGTATCACACGTATCACTTTTTTTAGGCTTCCCTGCCTGGGCTGTACATTGCTGACACTGAAATGGTTTCTCTCCCCTATAATGTGCATTTAACGGCAGGTTTTCATTCGCGTTGGAATTGAGCTCTTCAGATCAGCGCGTTAGTGTGAAGGGAGCCTCTCCCCGCCCACTCCCCGCCCACTCTCCGCCCATTGACCCCTTCTCTCCGCCCTCTCTCCACCTTCTGCGGTGTTTTACCGCGCCACGGGGCATTACGATCGTTAGCGCATCATAACGTGCGTTATGTAACGTTAACAATCGTAAGAGCAGTATAACGCGCGTTATGCTGCGCTTACGATCGTTAACGTTACATAACGCGCGTTATTCACGATTACCGCAGTTTAGTAAACATACCCCATAGTATTACAGATGAGACCGTACTAGTAACCTGTACATAATCACCTTTTTTCTGCTGTTTATGCCTTTCCTTATGCAACATCTCTCTTGCTCTAGCTACTGCATAAACACACTATTTTTTGCTGTTTCATGATCATCAGATATTAACTCAAGGAGTCTTTTCCTGTTGGTTCATATCAGCTTGTTGGTTCATATCAGCAGTTTTTGGCATTGAAGTTTAATGATGAAGTAGCTGATGACTTCCTTGAGATGCATTCTAAAGGCAGATAAGCAAATGTACAGTAAATAAACTATAAACTATAATTCATACAATGTAAGGAGGGATTGAGAATTACATATTATATGAGCTGGATATGAATGATGATGCATACTGGCGGTTTTTGGAAATGGTTAGGTCTGGTAGGGCTGGTAATGATGTCAATAAATAATGCATATGTTATGTTTTATTTATGCATGTACTGACATTGCCTGCCTACTGTAGAATCATAGTTAGGCTAGAGGATAGGCCTAGAATAGTGGATAGAATAAATAAATAAATCTGGCCCAGGATTGTTCTATACTAAGCACCAGAGGAGGAGGCACTGCACTAATCACCATTCCCTCATAGAAGAAACAGAGAAAAAATGATGACAGATAAAGATCATATGGCCTACCCTGTCTGCCCTTCCATTTCAGGTATTACGCTTTAGAGTCCCTTTTTACCCTAGAGATCCTTTCAGCTTATCCCATGTTTTCTTGCATGCAGATATAGTCCTCATCTCCACTACCTCCACTGGGTGACAAATCCATGTAACTATGCCTCTTTCCGTAAAAAAATATTTCCTCAGATTACTCCTCAGTATCTCCTTTCACCTTCACCCTATGCCCCCTCACTGCAGTGTTTTCTTTCAAATGAAAGAAGCTCTTTCTCCCCTTCCCATAGCCTCTCTGTGAATCTGCTTATTTCCTGTTTCCTGTTCCATCTTAGCTCCTCCTCCTCCCTTGCCTGTTTTCTATTCCAGCGTTTTTCAACCACTGTGCCGCGGCACACTAGTGTGCCGTGAGATATTGTCTGGTGTGCCGTGGGAAAAATTCCAATTTCATCCATAACATGTGGCCTCGGCTCATAAATTAGGGTTGCCAACCGGCCGGTTTTCAGCCGGCCTGGCCGGTTTTTCCATGGCCAGGCCGGCTGCCGGCACAGTTGTAAAACCGGCCATTGAAAAGCCGGTTTTTTGCTCTGGCCGCAAGATCGGGAGCGGCCAGAGCAAAAAAACGGCTTTTGTGCCGAAGTCCGCGGCGCGAACGCGATCGCGATTCCCTATAGCAGTGCATCCGCTGGTTCTGCTTTGTACAGAGCAGCGGCTGCACTACACTTACATTGAAAAGTAAAGAGAAACTGTGTCAGGAGCCCTCCGATCATGCAGAGCCCGAGGAAGTGATGTCATGGGGGCGGGCTCCTCACAGGCTGTCTTTCCTTTTCAAATTAACTTTAGCTGCAATAAAGTTAATTTGAAAAGGAAAGACAGCCTGTGAGGAGCCCGCCCCATGACATCACTTCCTCGGGCTCTGCGATGACCGGAGGGCTCCTGACACAGTTTCTCTTTACTTTTCAATGTAAGTGTAGTGCAGCCGCTGCTCTGTACAAAGCAGAAGCAGCGGCTTGGTCAGAGGGGGGGGGGGGGTATGTGTGTGAGTGAACCAGCAAGGGGGGGGGGGAGTGTGAGTGAACCAGCAAGGGGGGGGAGTGTGAGTGAACCAGCAGGGGAGGGGGGGTGGTGTGAGTGAGTGAACCAGCAAGGGGGGGGAGGGGCGATGGTGTGAGTGAACCAGCAGGGGAGGGGGGGGTAAGTGAGTGAGTGACCCAGCAGGAGGGGTGAGTAAGTGACAGGGGGGTGGGTGAGTGAACCAGCAGTGGAGGGGGGGGGTGGTGTGAGTGAACCAGCAGGGGAGGGGGGTTGGTGTGAACCAGCAGGGGAGGGGGGTTGGTGTGAGTGTTTGATTCCTATTCAAGAGAATTACTTTATATATAGTCAATATAGGCACAGAGCAATGTTCCCTCTAATTTTCTGTAGGCTGTGTGCGCATAAAATATCAGCTGTGTGCAGCTTTTGAAGGAAGGTTAAATTTTTGTGCGCCACATAACGACACTCGGAGTTATATATTTTAAAATTTGACTACACGTCAAAATACAGTATGTACACCACATTGATTTTAATTCAAATTAAATGAAAATAGACAATTACTAAATGAAGCAGGAAATTTCTAGTAATTACAATCATAACTTTTAAATTTTAAGATGTCTGTGTTGTTTTCTATCAGAATCAGAGCCGTAATTTTTGTGCGCTCTGTTGTAAAGTATGTGCGCTCGCTCGGCGTGGTGTGTGCGCGCGCGCACGCGCACAGCTTAGAGGGAACAGTGGCACAGAGGTAAATTTTTTTAACATTTTCTAATGGTGGTGTGTCTCGTGATTTTTTTCATGAAAAAAGTGTGCCTTTGCACAAAAAAGGTTGAAAAACACTGTTCTATTCTACTGTGCTGCAAAGAGCCCTCCTCCAGGGCAGGATTTCCCCTTTCCAGGATTTCCTGTCTTCTGCTTGGGTACCCAATTCTTCCGAGCCTCCTTTTCCCTCAGGTTCCCTATAAGTCCTGGTGGTACTCCTTACAATATATATATCTGAGATTGATAGCACAGCCAAGCTGAGGTTAAAAAAGCAAATTTTAATTAAAAAAAACAAAAGAACTCATAAAACAACCCTTTTGTTTAAGAAAAGGGCCCTTTTAAAAAAGGGTTGTTTTAAGAGTTCTTTTGGGTTTTTTTAGCTAAAATTAGCTTTTTTAACCTCGACTTGGCTCTGCTGTCAATCTCAGATGTTCGGCGAGAACACCAATTTAAAAGGCAGTCTGCTGCCCGATCGCACTATTTGAAACCCTAAATCCGATCGTGTGAACCGTGAGAGGATAAGTATTCTGGCAACTGTACAGCAATGTGTTTGGCAACATTTTTAGTTGATTTGGACCTTGTTTTTTAGATCCTGATATTTTTTAGAGCTGTCTGCTCAATTTCTAATGTCAGACAGCACTGGGGATCGCTTTTATACTGTGTCAGCGAGCAGTGCCGCTAGATTGTTATGTTTTATTATTTTAACTACTACAGATTATTTGTTTTTTATGCTGGTTTTAGCATTTCTGGCAGCATCTTATTAATTCAAATATGAGTTTGGTTTGTTATGCAATGGTTTGCAAGGTTAATCTAATATAATTGCCATTGTGCAATGGTTTTTAGTACGCCTTTCAGATAGCTTTATATAAAAGTAGCCTTCGTATGATACTTCATTTCAATGTGGTAAAAGAATGTGAAGATATGTAGAGTGGTTTTGCTCATTGATAACATTTTTTATGATTCCTATTTGTTACCCAGAATTTCTTAATGCCATTGTGAAGGCTAATTACTGCTAGAGTTTGGTTTTACTGGTGGGAGCTGCTGATTTTCATCACTGGATTAGGATACCCAGCAGCAAGTGCCCATGATGCAGGGCATCTTGCCAAAACATGTTGGGCAGTTTTTAGATGTGTTGTTTTTATATGGTTGCTATTGTAAGGTATTTATATGATTGTTTGTAATAAATATTGATGTACATTAACACCTTGACCACCATGTTATCTCTAGGTGTCCCCAGTTAACATCCATCTGCTACCCAACACTTGTTACTTACCCATCCCACCCAACTCAGTTCTATGTATGTTCTCAGTTCTATATTTGTTCAGTCCAGTTCTTTGCAAATCAGTTCTCTGTAAAGCAGTTCCCCTGCTGTTAATGTTCCATGTAAACCACTGTGACTTAATGAGAAAGCAGTATATAAACATTGTTACATAAATAAATAAATATTACTGTGTGCATGGAGACCAGAGGTAGTATCCAGCGGAACAGGTTTCACTCAAGACTGCAGCAGGGCAAGACACATTTGAGGTCGTAGTGCTGCCCTGGCTCCCACAGGGGCAGTTCTTTCATTAGGCTACCAGAGGTGATCGCTTCAGGCGCACTCCGTTGGGGGCGGCACTCCGAAGACGGCACTCCGGATCTGTTTTAATTTTAGATTTTGCAGTCTCTGGCCTGCCTCTGATTTCCCACGTGGGAAGGCAGAGGCAGGCCAGAGGCTGCAAAATCTAAAATTAAAACAGATCCGAAGTGCCAGCATCGGAATGTCGTCCCCAATGGAGTGCTTTGCCATCCCCAATGGAGTGCTTTGCCATCCCCAATGGAGTGCTTTGCTATTCCCAACGGAGTGCTTTGCTGTTTGCTGGTGATCTTCTTTCCTGTTTCCTGACTGTCCCAAAGATTCTATTTTCTGGAGGGCTATGTAAAATGCTAACTCAAATTTTTGCGTTGTGAATGTATTAACTCCTGCTGTAGAGATTTAGCCAAAAATTTTTCTTTTGCCATGTTTTTGTACCTTAAATTCTGTGAAACCATGTCTAAATATGCTATCAGAGACATTTATCAAACCTAATCCATATCCTGGTTACCCAAGTGGAGGCCAATTCCATAACAGGCATGTCTGGGCCACGGGCATGTCTAAATAAAAAATGGGCCCAATTTCACCTTGATTCTGTAGCTGTGGGTATAGGCATGCCCACCATTCCAGAATCGAGGACATAGACGT